>OZ014530.1:270464127-271664127 GCA_963966105.1 Volucella zonaria
CCCTCTCATGGTAAAGGTAATTGGGGTAGTAAGCCCCAGATATCAGGTTATTCGTCGAGGCCATTGCTCTTGCAATGTGCCTTCGAGTCAGCTTAATTCCAAAGTTGTCCACTCGTATTAGGTTCGCTCTGTTGTAAAGGACCTCATTAGGATAAAATTTTTTGCACTCCGACTCTGGTGTTCTGTACAAACGAAGGCAAGCCCTCTCAAACACCCGAATCTTTTTCATTAAGCTTGCTCGTACATTGAACCACACGGGACACTCAAATACAAGCATGGGCCGGATAAGGTCCATGTAACAGATCAGCTTCACCCTCGCATCGAGTTGGCTGTTATAAAACAGTTTCCGTGTAAGGGCAAAAGCACCCTTAGTTCTGGCCAGAGCAACATCTATATGGTTGTTAAAATACAGATATTGATCTAGCCAGATCCCAAGATATCTAACCACATTTCGACAAGCAAGTGGCTGTCCATGTTGTCCGACGATCGAGAACTTTCGCCATTTCGCCAGGACAAAGGCGTCCTAAACAGAATGGTTTCCGATTTCTGAAAGTTGATTTTCAATTTCCAGTCATTGCAATATTGTTTAATTTTATCGAAGTCACGTTGCAAAAGTATGTTAATGACCTCAATCTTTGGACCGGATCTGTACGCGATTAAGTCGTCTGCGTACGCTATGGCATGATGAAGCGAACCTATCAGATCACTTGTGTAAATGTTGAATAGGATCGGTGAATTTACCGCACCCTGTTGCAGACCGTTTTTAATGTAAAATGTTCCAGCCGAAGTCACATCGCCATTCTTCACGATGAACTGTCTACTGGAGAGCATATCAAAAAGAATATACAGCAGTGGTTTACTAATGCCCAACCTGTCCAGCTTCAAAAAGAGTCCTTCTAGCCATACGGTATCGAAGGCCTTCTCCAAGTCAATAAGGCAGTCACCAGTGCACTGGTTCTTGCCTTTGTTTCATTGGATATCAGAAACCAGTTTTGACACAGCATGAATGATGTCATGCCCCGCTTTGAAACCGAATTGATTATCCGGAACGATATGTTTGTCCTCAACCCACTTAGTCAGGACTCTATTGATATTGTGCATTATTCATTGTATTATTAAACAGTTCACCGCTTCTATTGGGAGATGTCGAAGCACAATGTTCGGTATTTCATCGGTTCCCACTGATTTCTTACTTCTAAGTGATTCGAAGATCGTTTGGAGCTCTTCTTTCGAAATGAAAGTGGGTAGTACCCTATCGCTGGTGATGACGTTATTTGACATATTCTCGTCACTAAACTGGGTGAAGCCCGAGCTCTCGAATCGCCAATTCTCTCTTTCATTTCGAAGGCAGAAATTGTGCACAAGGACTCGACTTTCCAGGTCGTGGTTGGGGCCAATGATGTCATTCGCCTTGTACACTTCCTGGAAAGTCGCTCCTATAGCCTCTACCTTCTCCTGCGGATCCTCGATCACAAAGAAGTTGTCATCATCAACGGCCTCATTTGGATCGATGCCCGCTGCTATGAGTATGTTCTTGTTGTCCGTCGTTCGGGCGATTTTAAGACACGAAAGGTCGTTTTGATCTTTTCTCCGAAAGATTTTATTTATTTGCGGGAACATATTCGGGTTGCTGGTGTTTACAGCCCGAATTTTATTGTTCCAATACAAACTTACAGAATTTCTTATTAATGTTTGGAGGTTTTTAATCGACGACTTCAGTGTCATGATCTCTGGGTTATGTCTGTCCGTAAACTGTCTGTACAAGGTTTTTAGTCTTGACAGCAGTCTACTTTTTTGTCGGTGCAGTGCGCCAATAGTTGCGTTGCGGAATAAGTCTTCGTCGTCAGTGTGTTCATACCGAGGTATCGTTTTGACCATTGTTCGTTTGATTGTCTCGCCCATTAGTCTAAGATACCTGTCAATCTCCTCGTTTGATAGATTTCTGTGGGATGGTGGGTAGAGTGAATTCGAGGAGAGTGCTCTAGTCAGTGTTCTGGTGAAGTGTGTCCAGCGCACCCTACTATAATTGTAGGAATGCCTTTGCACAAACTCATCCAATTCCGCAATTTCGTTGGGAACAGTTATTTCGGTGCTGAGACCGCAATGGTCACTGTCATACACGAAAGTGCGTAGACAGTTTGTAGTTTGTTGGTTAGTGCATGTCAGTTTTATTCGTGAGTCGAACAGCAGAAGATCCAAATAGGACCCGTGTCTGGGAAATGACTGGCTATCCGTCGCCTTAAGCTCGAGTCGATACATTATGCTGTGTTGACCCCATCAATTGATGAGTAGGTTCCCTCTAGTATTTGGCGTATTATTTCCCCAATCACTATGTTTGGCGTTGAAATCTCCACCGATAATAAAATAGTTATCTTCCAATTCCAGCCTCAGGAATCGAAAAAATGTCTCGAGCTCTGAGATGAACAAGGTGGATTGAGTAGCCTTAGGTGCATAGACAGACACCATGTATAGCCGCTTTCCACTACGGAGGGGAATACACACGATGCATGCTTCCAGCACTTGGAACCTACGTACTACACGACTGTATATTCTTTTGAAACGCAGTCCTTTTCTAACAAAGATCGCAACACCACCTCCTTGAATGGAGTTGGGTCGGTTTCTCCGTAATATTTTATATCTTCTGTGCCTCATTTTGTGTCTTTTGGTAAGCTTAGTTTCGCTAACCAAAAGCACATCACGGGCTTGGTCTTTAAGCAACTTAAATAGTGCGGCTCGTCGTTCGAACCTAATCAGGACCTTCAGGGTCTGCTCCGCCACGTACGTACCCATTACGACAAAAGGTGCGTTAGGCCAGGCAGCAGCGCGTATACTTGATCCACCCGCGCGGTCTGTTCAGTTAAATGACGTTGTAGCTGAGCCATCTGTCCCTGTATAGAAAGCAAGATAGCTAGCATGTCAGGTACTGGTTCCGGTGCTCTAGGCGCTGCGGCCGTATTTCCCCTACCTGCCGCCATTTGGGCGTAGGTAACATGAGGAGTAACGGCTGGAGTTTGTAAATGCACTATGCCGGCCGAGCATACTGACACTCTGCTAATTGGGGTCTATAGAAATTTTCTCAAATGTCTCTTTGTTACTGATATCATTATGCACTCGCAGGCCGAAACACGTCTGTTCCACACGGAGATATGTGAACGACTGGAACATCATTGTTGTTTTAGAGTTTATGCCATTCCAACTCGGCTTGACAAGTCCTTTGCTATCTTTTTAGTTTGTATACATGTACACGCATGTGCGCTACTTCTGAGTGTACAAGTCCCAACCAATAATATATTCGGATGGATCTAAAGAATGAAATAGCGGTGCAAATATAATACGAGTAGGCATAATACGAGTAAATCTCAATGTAATATGTTTGAAACTCCGATGTCTTGCAGGCTGAGTTTCACGAGTATGTGGCAGTTTTAGTACTGAATCTGGTATAAAAGACATCTCCATCCATTATACATAATTCTGTCAGAGATCTAGCAGTCTTAAAAGCCGCTTCAAAGACGCCTACATGGAATCAGGAAGCCTACCTGTGTATGGAAAACCCAGGCATTCTTAACCCAGGTTTAGATCCGGAGCAGTTCTCCTCTAAGCTTTGTGTAGCAAATTTATCGGCGATTTCGTTTCCCGTAATCCCGCCCACAATCTTAGACCCACACTGGATTCATTGAGATTAACCTTCAGACAGCCTTACCAAATTAAACGGAATTTGTGGTTTAAATGGTCTTTTAGATCGCAAAGTTTCCCAAATTTGAAGTGTCAAGTTTCTTAAAAGACTGATGAGAAAAGAATGTCAATAATATGTTCTTCGAGATTTGAAAGATCTAGAACATGTCTTATGTCGGAGTTGCTTCAAGCAAAAAAGCCTTGGAAAACTTCTAAACAAAGCTTCTAACACCAATTTATTTTTATGCAGGACATGCCAGTTAACTGGACATGCCTGTTTACATTGTCAATATAGTAGTTCTCAGCGAAGTTAGTTTAAGTATTGTTAGGTTATTATCATATAAGCAAGTTAGATGCACAAGTCCGGATCCCGGCACTACTGTTATTCGTCAGAATTCGATGTTCTATCGAGGAGTTATCCCTATTGATTGTTTGTTTATCTTAAATAAATATGTCCTTGCATACTAACTTAACGGGCTCCCAATCCTGCCTAAGACAAGGCAGCCACTCTTTCTGATCCAATTTTTTCCAATTGCCTGGACCAAGTGCTCCGTGATTAGGGTGACCAGATCTATCCTCAAGAAAAAGAGGACATCCACAAAAACTTAAAACTTTTTGGTTTATTGGAATAAAAAAAAAAAACTTCATAACACGCGTTACTTCACAAAAGAAAACAATTAACAAACTACAAAAATAAGAACTTCATAACATCTGTCAGTTATTTAACATGAAAGTTACTTTAGGTAGTAACATTTTCCGTATCACAAATGTTGTTTTTTTTTAAAAGTACTATTCGAGTAGGTACAATTTTAGTTTTGTATTTGTCATTGGTTCTTACTTTATTCAAAATGTCGGGGCTCTTTAAAATATAGTTGTAAAATTCAGTACAAGACATATTTTTAAAATTGCATTTGCAAAAAAGGATTGCCTTTACATTTTCGACTTTTAGTCTATTGCGTTCCTCAGTCCATTTGCTGTTATTAATGAAAATATGCGCTCAACATTAGCATTATGAGCAGGAATCGCAAGTACAAATTATGCAATTATCAAAAATTCGCTATGTAATTCGGGATTGCACTTATTTTTAAAATATTCTACCCATGTTTCGTGAATAGGTGCGTTTACAAAATTTGTATTTTTAATTTCTTCTTCCAAAAAGGTTTTTAAATTACAAAACTGGTCAAAGAATTTATTTTCGTTTATGTTAACGCAACGATTTTTCAACGTCACTCCATTGGGGGACTCTGTTTAAATTCATCCACGTAAAACAATTAAATTCTTCCAAAGATTCACACCACCTCTCAAGATATTCTAAACACCTTGAATACACCTCAAATAAATTTTTTTCAAAGCTTAAACTTCCATTCTCATTTTCACCATTAACGACAATTTTTTTCAAAATTTCCTTAACTTTTAATGGAATAAAAGTGTGAATTTTCTCTAATGTTTCTACTATTGAATTCTTCTCTCTTTCTATTGCTCCGATTTGTTCGTTATAAAAATACATAAGCGAGTGGAAGAACCACAGATACGCTTCATTGATATCGTTTTCCAAAAAAATCTTGAAAACAAATGGTGTACTATCCATGGAAAGAAAATACGTTTTCAACCCCTCGAATATTTGCAAAATTCTTTCAACGGCAGGATATAGCGATAATCAACGTGTTTTAGAATGGCTCAGAAGCTTTTTATATTCAATTTCCACAGTCTCACAAAAATTTTTAAGTTTTTCTGCGCGAAAAATGATTATATATTTTCATTACTATACTCTCTAAATCTATAGGTAGCCCATCAAACCCGAATTGAATGTTGTTGTGCAAAATATGAGCCGGACACCCCACTCCAATCAAATTCGATAGAACATTCGTTTTTAACTTATTAAACACATTATTTTTGCCAGCGCGCTTGTAGCCACCAAAATTTGTGTTGCAGCTATCTCCAGACATTGTAATGCACTTCGAAGACAAATAAAATTTGTTTAAAGTTGATAGTAAATAGTTGGATATGGTATCTGATGTTTCATTCTTCATCGCTTGAAGATCAACAACTACTCGTAAGTTGAATAAAGTTCATTTAAAATATTACCTGTATCTTTTTTAAAATATTGTATTAACATGGGGAATATTTTTTGGTTTCCATGATTACTGGCATCGGTAGAAATCGGAAAAAAATCCGTTTGATTCAAATCTTCAAGAGCACAATTTAGTGATAAGGGAGCTAAGATTTTGATGACTATCGCTGCGGTTTTTGTGCGCGCGCTGGAAATGTATTGAGCGATTTTCGCATCTGGCAAAATGCACTTTAGGAACTTATGACTGCAGTCAACAGATCGGAATCCAAAATAGTGGACTACAGTATGATACGCCAAGGCACCTTCTATCGCAGATACTTGGTCATCCAATTTGGAATATCTTGGAGCAAGAAATTCAGTAACTTTTTTGCAAGAACTCGCAGTTTGTATATTATTTTTATGTTTGTCGGTATTTAAATGTTGGTCGAGATCTGCTTTTTCTTTATTTGCTAGCGAAAACGAGGAGTTACAGGAAGAGCAGAAGACAATATGTTTCGCGTTTGAGTCATTTTGTACAAACATCAGGTATTTTGTTTGGAGATCGGTATTAAATATGCACTTACGCTTTGGCATTTAATTTTGATTATTATAAAAACTTTTTCAGAAGACAAAAGACACTAGGCAACAAATTGCACACACAAAAAATAAACGGTTAACAGTTGTTGAAGGAGCTGTCAGGCGAAAGGATGCGTTCAATATGTTAAACAATAAGAACACAAAACAGATACCATTGTGATTTAGGAATGAGTAAATTCAAAGTTCAACTTTTTGTAGTCATAAAATATCATATTTAAGGCCGTGTTCACACCAAAATAAATTTTTTATTGCGATTTTCTTTCACTGAAAAGTTTTGAAAGTTGAAAAACCTGAAAAAGAGAACAAATCGCTTATTTTTTCATAAAGATACTGGACAAAAGTTTTTTAGGTCCAAAAGAGGACGCCTGGTCAGCCTATCCGTGATAGGTAAATTCTAAAAAAGGGAGTCTGGTCTTCGTTGTCATCTAGAATGGAGCATTATAGTCCATTCCCTCGGTCTGGCCTAACTGTTTTAGTCGGCGTGTTTTAGATTACATCCACATCTCGATACAGCTCCCATTCGCCCTTCCCACATACGGGACCAAATATTCGACGAAAAATACCACCTTGATAAAAAAGTCCTCGCACCACACCACCGTGTGGCGCTCCCATTGTTCCGATTTGAGTTCTGTTTTTCTTTGTTAATCTGTTGTTGACATTTCCTCTAAATCTTAGCGTCATAGCTTGACATTTGCAAAAGTTACGTAGCCAAGAGTACATCTATCTCTGTGTGTGTTGGCGATTTTTTACAATTTTAGAAATCGATTTAAATTTGCAACAACGCACTTGTACTCGTATTAAATTTTGCGTAAAAAACGGATTTAATGGTGCGTGAATGTTGGAAAAGTGTTTCGGCAACGATTCTCTAAAGAAAACGATCGTTAACAGTGGCACGACCACTAAAAATGGTCGTGAGTCAATCATCATCTTCGATGATTGATGATTCCAACGCAGTGGCAGACCATCGACATCAATTATCGATATCGATATCGCGCGATCAATAATGGGTGTAGAATTAGTGAACTCCGTTAACGCTCCAAACTTCTTGGATACAAAATTCTTTAAGGATGTCGTAGAGAACGGTCTATTCGAGGCAAGAGTAACAATTAAGAAGATCTACAGAGTTGGAATAGAGTACGATCGGGTAAATAGTCGATCGGAGAGCATGTCAGTGATAGTAAAATGTATTACGGTGACAGATAGTAAAAATTTCTTGGAGGACTTGCATGTTCATTTGAAGGAGAGGGTCTTCTCCTATCATCCGCTGCCAAGGATGGAGATATTACTCGATGGAGTAAAATTCGGAGCAAGTTTATACCACAGCGTTACGGAGCCCATTGGTATTCTTGCATTTGAACCGCTGGGGTACGTAATGGCTGATCGTACAATATAAAAGGACTAGACTTAAAGCACGCGAACCTAGTCATGAGGAGACTTGGACAATTCCATGCTGCTTTAATGATTCTGAAAAAAAAAGGACCCAGAATGCATGAAATGGTTCGAAGACGGTATGCTTGCTGCGAAAGCGGTAAATAACTCTAAGAGCTAAGAGGTGATCTGCCGAAGGTATCTTTGGCTTATAAGTAAATGGAAGGGCTACGAGAGAATCGCTGAAAATATCAAAACTTATGCAGGCAATTTGACGCCGAATCTCATCAGAAGTCAATTGGCTATTCCTTGTGAATTGAAGGTCCTCAATCATGGTGACCTTTGGGTGAATATGACAAAGATAAAACTGTTAAGGATGTGATATTTGTTGATTTTCAAATGAGCATACATGGAAGTCCTGGTTACGGTTTGAATTATTTCTTTAACACATCCCTACCGCTTGATGTGTTGAAGGAGAATAGGGAGGAACTTTTATGGACTTATAACGCGGCCATGTGCGAAACGTTGAAAGCTCACAATTTTGAAAATATCCCGACCTTTGAAGACATTCTGATTGAAGTTAGATGAAGGAAACTCTACGGGTTCTTCGCCATGTTATGGTTTACTGCCAATGACGACATTGGACAAGGCGAATGCAGCAGACAATAGTTTGGATAAGTTAATGGACGAAGAATTTGCAAGAAAGAACATGGAAATCTTATTCTCGTCCAAGAGAGTAGAGGAGACCTTGAGATATTCTTTGAAAAGGTTCGATGAACTGGAAGTGTTGGATAACCTATAAATGATGAGTCTGATTGGTATGTAAGTCAATAAAGAGATTACTTATTTTTGGCGTTATTTTGTTGTGCGGTGATACGGGTTACGGGTATTTTAAAGCCCAAGGAGGTATTCACGCATTTATTCGCCACGTTGTAAAACAGTTGTGTAATGTGATATTTGTGTTTGCACTCGACGATATGGGTAAGTAGGTGAGGAATTCAAGCGTTTTCAGCAGTTAAGTGGAAGGTGGATTAGTTGAAGTTGCAATATCTGGGCTGAACTCATGAAATTATTTTGATTTTTCACCGAATGTTGATTAGTTGACAGGTTATTGGTGATTCTAAAGACTGTTTTGAAGTAGTCCTGCTTGTTGTTACAGCTTTTTGGAACTGAACATGGCAGGAAAGGGTTTCAAAAATCCAACACCAGATAATAAACTTCTGGGCTTGGATATCATGGTGACATCACATGGGTGAGCAAAATACACTAGACCTCAACATCTTAAAATAGATGTTTATTCTTAGTTTCGTGAGGTGTACAATTTAGATGATTGCACTGTCTAATCATTTGTGTTGCCTGTTATCAATGTTCACATGCAAAACTAAAACCGTCGCATTTAGAGCACATGATCTTTCCAACAACAAAGTATATCGCTACCTACGGCAACAACAGCAGTAGCTGCTGCATCGATTACGAAACAGAGGCCAACGTGGAATCAGCCGCTACATCACAGAGCGCTACTGAGACGGTAATTGAACGCAAGTTACAACATTTGACCTACCACAACAGTCCGACGATGGCACAGTTACAATGCAAATGCTTTATGTGGAGATTATATGTTTAATCTGTCAACTGTGACGTCCTCCGTACAATTAGCCAGTTGAAAGAAGAGAACGAGGAACTTAAAACGAAGTTACATCATTATAACTTGCGAACATTTAAGACCAATGTACATCGGCAACTCTCTTTTCTTCCTCCCTAAGTTTTCTTCGCCCGCGCTGTGTGCAAACGATTTAAAGGTATACTAACCCCTAATATAAAAAAAAGGGAAAATTGGAGAAAGTGTTGAGAATGTTATCGAGGTTATTGGTGTGCCTGCAGTGGCAATGCAGAAGAATGTGTCTTGGGTGTCTCCTTGTCACCTACTGATATCCAAAAACCCTACGTCCAAAGTGTACTGAAGGAAATCAAGAACAAGCGGTCGGTCCAACTTTTGATATGTGCGCTGTTATTACGGCAATAGCGTGTCCTCGATCCCAACGAATGTTGTTTGCTTGTTAGCGTAGAGTAAGGACTTGACGTAGCCTCAGAAAAAAATAATCGAGTGATGTTAAATCGCATAATCGCGGCGACCAATTGATGAAAGCTCGCCGTGAGATGATCCAGTCGCCAAATTTCTCCTTCACAACTTCGAGCGTTGCGTCGCTTGTATAGCATGTAGCGCCGTTTTGTTGGAACTACAGATCGAATTTATCGATGTTGTCGAGCTCTGATCACAGAAATTCGGTTAACATCGCCGTTATGAATGAGACCATCGACGGTAACGGTGTCTTTTTCCTCATTTCGAAAGAATTAAGGCCCGATGATGCCGCCATGACATAAACCACACCAAACAGTCAATTTTTATGGATATATTGATGGAAAACATTGATGAAGTACTCGTAAAAGAAATGTTGGTCAATAACCGCAAATTAACCATCATAGAGAGGACTTGAACATTGTCTATGGATCCGTCCAAGACATTTTGGTTAACGATTTGGGTTTCCGTCGTGTAGCAGCAAAGGTGGTGCCAAAAGACCTCAATTTCATGGAAAAAAGAGACTGTGTTGACGTCGCAAAAGAGATGCTTTGCGAGGCAGAATCCGATCCCACATTCATCAAAAGGATAATTGCTGGAGACAAGATGTGGGTTTATGAGTACGACACGCATTCCAGACATCAGGCAAGTGAATGGCGTTCACCAAATGAGCCGAGACCAAAAAAACCACGTCGTTTTCAGTCAAAAAAGAAGGCAATGCTCACGGTTTTCATGGATTACAACGGTGTAGTGCAACATGAATTTTTGCCAAAAGGCCAGACAGTAAACAAAGAGTACGAGTATTGTTTGGGCGTTATGAAACGTTGGCGTGAAGCAATTCGCCGAAAGAGACCAGAATTTTTGGCAGAAAACTCGTGGATTTTGCACCATGATAACGCACCGTCGCACAGTGCCATCACTATTCGTAATTTTTTGACGAAAAGTGCAAAAAATACGAGTACCATCCAACAGCCACCGAATTCACCTGATATGGCTCCCTGTGACTTCTTTCTGTTCAATCGAGTTAAAAAACCACAACGGGGAACGCGTTTCAGCAGCCGAGAGGAAGTAATGGAAAAATCTCAGGAAGCACTGATGGACATACCGAAAACCGAATATAAAAAATGTTTCGAGGATTGGATCAAGCGCTGGCATAAGTGTGTTGCAGTCGATGGAGATTACTTTGAAGGGGACAACATAGATTTACGAGTAGATGAATAAACTTGTATTTTTAATTTTCTGGGAACTTTTTGATCAAGGTGGTATTCCTCTCGAAAGAGCTCAATATCTGCTTTAGTGCTTATAGTGCCGTGCACTTGACAAATAACAGAATAGGCAGCATCAATGTTTTGTAGAGCATATATGTACGAGTATATCAACTTCCGAGTTAGGAGTTTCTAGCCCAGTTTTTCGCCAAAAGGTTGCAGCGGCTTCCTACATTAATCCTTCACCAGGATGTCATTCGTGGTATTGATGTTTGGAGCGACTTTGGAGCGAGTAGGTACCCCTGTACATGGAGTGACCGATGATGTCGATTGAGTCTGAGGATTCTATTAAATGAACAAATTTGTTGAAGAGAGTGCATTTTGTATTAACACCTGCCCTGCGCACTTTCCAGTACTAGATTGAAGACTTCGCGTTACCGTGCATCTCCTTGTCGAAATCCGTTACACATTCGAAATAGTTCGGTAGAACTTGCACATTGCACCGCTTGTTTTCCAGTTTCACGCGGTATAGCTTGATTAGTGTTTACCAAGAATTTCGGCTTCAACTTGATATACGTTCCACGATTTGCCTTAGTGTGAAAATTTGGACCGGAAGTCGTGCTGGTATGTGTCGATTGGTGTGTTGGAGACTGGCTTGAGACGTTCATTTAAATAATACAAAGATCTCATGAGCGGGATGAAGCCGGGATATTCTTACAGAGCATGAAGATGTGCCATTTAGAGCTGATAACCTAGTCATCGGGCATGTTTTTATTTATCCATAACTGGTGAGGCAATCTCTTCTACACTGGGTGAGGGAATAGTCCGTATGATAGTATTATTAAGTCCAAATATATAGCGATAACATTTATAAGCCTTGCCACTATAAAGTCTGACTTCACGTAAATATTTTTTACCTGCGCAACTACCCATGATATGACCATTGGCGCCGACAGTACTTTGACAACTTTACTCAGTAACTGATAAAACTCTGCGATAACATGTAATCCTACACACGTGTTAAGATATTCATAGACTCATGAATGAGACTAAGGCTTGGAAGTAGTTTATTTCAATAATTCTCTTTTCAATGGTTGATATGTACTCGTATGTCGAGGGAGTACCGGTAGCTCGTTCGTGTATAATACCAGTGTGGCGTTAATTTGCCGATTCATTAAATATATATTAGGAGCAAAAATTTAACCAAATAAATTAATGTACAATATATATGTGTGTATATGTATGTAACTATGTATAAATACTCATACGCATGTAGGCGAATAACACCGACTCGATAATTTTGAAGTGCACTGCCTGCGACCCAGAACATCTTTTCTAGTGCTGCTTCTTTATCTTTGATGGCACTATCAGTTAAAATGGGAACATTTATCCCATGAACAACTTTTCTTTCAATGCAGCCAAAAGTACCTTCATCCGCCTGGGTAACAGTTCATAATCATAAGCAGTAAGGTAGAACTGAGATGATAAAGGTCTTGAATAAAGTCTCCTCTAGACTGTTACACCTTATCCACCTTAGCACACAAAATAAGGATTGACAAGCGTAACCCCCATTTACATGGTTCGCTTACAATATGAAAGTTGTAGCTGTTGAAAGTGACAGTTTCTTTAAGAGATAAATGCTTTTATGCTGGCATAAGGTTTTTTTTTTATCAAAACAATGCCAGCACCCACCACGTTAGCGCCAAATACCTACAGCCTGATGCGAGCGTAGGCCGGACACTCACAGAGATGGTGCTTCATGGTGTCGTCATCACTTTCCCAGCAAGCTTCACAAGATGTTGTTTCACCCACCACATTAGCGCCAAATACTTGTAGCCTGATGCGAACGTGGGCCGAACACTCACAGAGATTGTGCTGCATGGTGTTGCCATCACTCTCAGAGCACGCTTCACAGGATGTTGTGTCACTTATGCCCGACACATTTAGTTACTAAGCAAAAGCATACTGCTCCGCCATGATGCCAGTAAGCATTCTAAAGCTATTTCTACTGAGGGATGGCAGAAAAGTCGCTAACCTCTTAGTCAGCAACCTAGAGAGTGATGCCATCTGCGATTATGCACAGAAGAAGCAGGCAATCCTATCGCAAGTTCGGGTCCTAAAAGTGAAGTCTTCTCTAACTGGGTTTAGAGAAGACCTTGCATTCTGGAGCTTGCTTAGCAGTCGTGAGGGAGTTTAGCAATGCTTTAAGAGCAGCTTGGCTATCGCTACAGATGCAGATATTTCGTTGTCCTCCAGAAAGACACCAGTCGGTAGTATACGACTACTATCCTTTCCTGGTCGAAACCATTCCTGGGAGCAGGGGCAGTCGATTTTGTATTTTCGCGACAGAAAAATAAGTTCTAATGTCAATGCATCCGACGACGTGTCAATAAAACCAGAGTAAAAAAACAGTGCGTGTTGTACCAAAGACAACTTCCTTTTAAGTGCAAGATGGATTTAAGACTGGAGAGTATGAGTATTAAAGGGAGGGAGATTCATCAGTGCGTCTAAGACAGATCCAGGTGTGCTAGGGAAAACCTCCATGCAGTCGAGGCGGCCGTTCTATGGGGTCTGGTAAAAGGTATAGATCTAAAGAATCTCCGTCGAAGACAAGCTTCATATTTTGTGAAGAACTCCTTTAGACTGCTGAGGTTTTCAAACTGAAATATTCGGTCCAAACGAGTTTGTTATCCAGGATAACATCCACATACTTATGTAGCTTCGTTGGGGAAAGGGATGGTGATCCCTTTAAGCTTCTTCCTTCTCGTAAAGGGATTGAAGGGATTGGCTGAAAACACATTTCTAGTCCACGAATATTGGCCGCAGTCAACATCCACAATCAGTATTGCCTTATCCACAAAATTAGCGAACCAAGAATTGTTTTCATATCTCTGAGACCGTTAAGACCCCCTCAGCTCTGCTTGCAAACTCTCATCCTTTTCTCGAAATTTTCAATTTAGTCTTTCACATACTTGGGGCTCTATCTCGGCGATGGCGGCTTCAAAGTTCGCTTTCGGAGTTGGAATTACTTGCGGATGGTTGGCATAGACCTTGTTTTTAACACATCCCCAAAGAAAGAAGTCTAAAGCTGTTAAGTGGTACAATCTTGACGGCCAATCGGTGTCTCCAAAACGCGAAACTACGCGACCATGCGCAATAACTCGATAGTTTCGCTACTTATACTATACATAGCACCATCCTGTTTAACGTAGAGGTCGTCCGTATTCGTATCCTTGATCTCCGGCTACAAAAAATTGTTTATTATATCTCGGTAGCGCGCTTCATTGATCGTAATGGCTTTTTCGGACTCCTTTTTGAAAAAGTGCTGCCCTATGATACCTCATCCTGTCCATAAACTACACCAAACAGTTACACGTTCTATTTGTGTTGGCGTCTCCTGAATTACTCGTGGATTTTCAGTGCCCTATATCCGGCAATGTTGCTTATTAATGTAGCCGCTAATATGGAAAGCCTCATCAGAAGACACAATTTTGATGATACAATGTGAGCATGCATGTTTCCAGGACTCAATCCGAGAATGTATGGCGCTGCTAGTGGTCGGCCGGCTTCAGTTTTTGCATTAGTTGGACCTTGTACGCATGCAGAGCCAAATCTTTCATCAACATTTGGTGCTGTGTAGCTGTGGAAAGATCAAGCTCTTGAGAACGGTGTCGAATGAAGGTGTTTGGGTCGTTTTCAAGACTTTTCTTTACTGCGGCGATATTTTCCATCGAACGTCCGGGGGCGAACACGTTTCAACGTCCTGACATCTTCTACTGAGCCCGTCTCTTGGAATTTTTCGGTTATGCTGCGCATACCAGTCTGGGAAAGCACATGATTACGTGCAAAATTGGCACGAATTTTTCACACCGTTGCACGGTGGTGCCATAGAAGGTCATAGGCCGCCGATTTCTGTGATTGAACTAAGCCCTGCTTAATCGCTCGATTATCCTTTAATTGTCACACTACCTGATGATATAAAAGGTTTCGCAATCCATTGTTTAAAACATCGGATTAGTGTCAACATTGTTATCACCAAGCGCTAATTAGCTGAAGTCGCGTCACGTGTTTTCAAATTCAAACTTGTTCGTCACCCTGTTACAGAGCAATGTATTTTTAAGTTAAAGGTATGTACTCTCTATTTATCTATGTATTTTGAATTTTAATTATATCATTCATTTTTTTATCTGGTGCTACGGCGACATACTGTGTGAATAGTACTGTGTGAACGTCTCCATCTGTTCTGCAACACACTAATCGGCACGTACCAGTGTGGCTTCCGGCCCGGCAGATCGACTATAGATCAAATTTTCACACTGAGACAAATCCTGAAAAAGTCCAACGAATTTCAAGCCGAGACTCAACACCTTGTCATCGAATTCAAGGCCGCATATGATAGCATTAATCGTCAGGAGCTTTATATGGCGATGGCCGAATTCGGGATCCCGGCAAAACTGATCCAGTTGTGTCGCGTGACACTGGAAAACACGCACTGCAACGTGCAGTTTGGAAGTAGCTCCTTCGAACTATTTCAAACATACATGTCGTCCTAAGGCATATAGTGCGCAGGGCAGGTGTCAACACGGAAGGCACTATCTTCAACAAGTCCGTCCAGCTCCTGGGATATGCGGACGATATTGATATCACCGGGCGCTCGCAGCGTTCCGTGATAGAGGCTTTCACGGCGATTGAAGAACAGGCGAAATTCGTTGGCCTGGAAGTAAACGAGGACAAGACCAAGTACATGCTATCAACAAACAAAGAACCATCTGTCCACCACCTAGGTCAAAACGTCATTATTCATAGCAACAATTTCGAGGTAGTTAAGGAGTTCATCTACTCGTACCTCGGAGTAAACATGAACTCCACCAATGACCCCCTAGTGGACATCCGACGAAGAATTACCATAGGAAACCGCTGCTACTTCGGTTTGGCACTGCAATTGGGTTCAAAACTCCTTACTCGAAGGACGAAATGTACGCTTTACAAAACCCTTATCCTGCCAGTTCTACTGTATGGCGCCGAGTGCTGGACGATAAGCAGGAAGGGAGAGATAATTCTGGGCTCCTTCGAAAGAAAAATTCTTCGACGGATTTTTGGTCCTGTGTGCGAGGAGGAGAAGATACAACCGCGAACTCTATGAGCTATACCAAGATGTGGATGTAGTCCAAAAAGCCAAAATACGTCGACTACATTGGCTCGGCCACATCGAGCGAATTAACAACAATGCTCCAGCTAAGAGAATCTTCGAATCCCAGCCCTCAGGTTCGAGACGACAAGGAAGACCGAACCTACGTTTCAAAGACCAAGCTATCGCGGATGCCAGAGCGCTTGGCGCTCCACGGGTCGGGAGCCCATTAAGTAAGTAAGTAAGCAACTCGGATCCTGGAATCTCAAAAACAATTTCTTGATAACAGTAATGGGGATTTGGTTTTGATCGGTAAATGAAGGTTTGATGGCAGTACCGGCCACAGTGAATACAAACAGTGTTTTGAAGTTTCTACAGAGTATCGAGGATGGTACTATGTTTGTTACTTCTTATTGTCTTCTACAACTAATTTGTAAATCAAATACTTTCGACCCAGATCAATTAGTTTGGAAAAATCGACTGCCTTCCTCCACAAGATATGGTAGGCCTATCCGATTTTAATTCGCGAAAGAAGCAAAAGATCTGTCTGTGCAAGAAGAGGCTTATTTCAAGAACAAACGGCCGCGACAGAAAGCTACTGCATTCTTTACAATTAACTATGGTTGACGGTAAAGTGCCCTTAGTGGCATGTCTTGTAGCAGGTGCTATATTTGTGGTTTGACTCCAATAGATATGAATTGAGAAATCATTGAGTAAAACCATAGATGCTAGCAGATATCAGTTTGGCTTATCTCCTCTTCACTCATACATCCGTTTCTTTGAATATTTTATTCATCTTTCGTACAGGTTAGATTTTCAAAAATGGCAGGTGCATTCAGCATAACATAAAGCTCTTCTTGCACAGAAAAAACAACTCGTTCAGCAAAAGTTTAGGAAGCAGTTACGACTGATTTTTGATAAACCGCGAAGTGGAGGAAACGGTACATCAAACGACGGGAACACTACGAGAAGGTTTTTCTCTAATTCAGCTATTTCAGCAGAAATCACTGGCTATTAGACAAGGACCTTCTTGACAGATGCCACCATCTGCTGCAGTGTCTCTCGTCAAGATACAACATAAATATTACAACTTTTAAAGAATATTCCCTAGAGACCGCGCATAAACTTGTTGCTGCTTATCCGTGGTAGAACTTGCAGTCATCAGTACATAAGGTACTGATTCATGGGTCGGAAGTAATTGAAAACTCCCTATTGTCAATAGGTGAGCTGTCGGAGGAAGCAGCCGAATCCAGTAATAAATTAGTTAGGCAGTTTAGGCGTGACAACACCAGGAAAATGTCTCGGGTTGTCACAAACACAAACACAAACACAAACACCGACTTAATGAACAGGCTTCTTCTCAATTCTGACCCTTTTATTTCTGCTCTCAGGAAGTTGCCACGAAAGAAGAAGTCTGTTCTATCAAAAGAGGTATTACATTTGTTAGCTGTATAGATAGAGAAGTAAATTTAGTAGTGGATTAGTTAAAGTTACGTAAATTTTATTTTCTAGATGGGTATTTCCACAAAATTCGGCCCTTCACACGAAAAAAAAAAATAATTGTAAAGTCAAAAAAATGGCAGCAAAATATCAACAAAGGTTGTGCTTCGGTTTCAAAACAAAACAAAATATTACTTTAATTGGTTCTTTGTTTTTCGTACCTCGAACTTTATGAATCAGCCTAAAAAACCTTTTTTTATTGCAAATATGGCAACTCTGTAATTGCTAATTAATTGTCGGTAGGTCTAAGAATAATAAATTATGTTATTTTACGATACGTTCATACGAAACCCCTATGACCGCCTTTCTTAGGCAACTGTGCATTGCCGCGATATTGAACGTGATTTTTCGTAATAAAATTCAATGATGTGTACCGCACCATCGAAAATTTCCCAAATTTATAGATGACATGTGTCACTACATGCCAACCCTGCGTACATCAGCTGTAAATAATAGACCTTTCAAATCCTACCCCTCTTATTGAAACACCCTTGCCATCGTTTCTGTAACATGAATAGTTTACTTTCGCACCTTTCTTTACCCTGTCCATGCCAACGGATTTTCTAAATAAAGTCGACTTAATACAAACATTGGCTTAGTGTCCTTATATTCCAAGTGCGAATTCAGAAATCGTTGTTCTTAGATATTTCGTTTATCAGGACCATCAACAGTGGAATCAAATACATCCAAGTCTGGTTGCTGCTTAATGGTAGGATATCTTTTCTTCGGCTTGCATGTTGGTCATTTTCGAAATGTTATAGCGACGTTACCGTCGAAGTTAGATCCTTAACTTATTTAATTGCTCGAAGTGAGAAGAGTTTGTTTTATTTGTGTAATTCCTTGTCGGGCATAAAGCCCCAATAATTCCTGCGGTTCATCTTGTTCATATTTTTGCAACAAGCCTTACGATTTTGCATCCCAAATGTCCTCGATTTCTCCTCAACTCCTCAATGCTTCGCTTGTTACCTGCCTGCGGAAGCAAACTCCATAGCATAGAGTACTTCTCCATGTGAAGCTGTTGGTTTGAGACATGGTTTGGTAAAAACAAAATTCCAGGGCCTCTACGCATGGCCATTTGCTTCACATAATTCGTGCGACTGTGACTGATACTTTCCAAGTACTATGTACAATATTAGTAAAATAAAACTGACTCCACGTTGAGCGAAACAGTTGCAGCAGTCTTTTTATAAAGAGCTTGTGTTCTAGGGACTACGAGCAACCATAAAATATCCTAGTGCAATGTAAATGTTGTTTTCCAGAGTATACGGAACGAAGTTTCATGTAGGTTTAACGAAATTTTGAGCTCTGGGGGGTTGACGCTCCCCAATGCGCCTCTAGGTGTCTGCTTATAGCCACGTTTTCAGCTTATACTCGTAGCCACACCTCTACCCATCAGTTACTAAAAAGCACATTTAAAATGTAACTTCTACGAGGACTTATACTATTCTTGCTATACAAGAAGTGGGGACACTAATGCCAGTAGCATTGTCTAAAAAATATTTTAAGAGTAGTAATGGGAAAAATTTGGAAAAGGAGGGGCATCTCTGGCCAGCTATTTTGCAATTATAATTAATTAAAGGGATTCTAATAATTTTCATTAATAAATCAATGGGCCATAATTTTTCACTCTTTAGACTCTTTGCTTTATAATGTCGGTTGCGGCTCATGAAGTATGAGCCGTTGCTTCGTCCTCCTGGAACCACATGTCCTCCAGTCCCAATTCATCCCGTTGATGAATAAAAAATTCATTGATCATGGCTTTATTGCGCTCACTATCCACAGTGACCGCTTTGTACGCTGCGAGAATTTTCACAACGCCAACTCGAGATTTCTGTCTTTGATTGATAGAATAATCTTAGTTGATACGACTTTAATTATAGTTTAGACTATCGAACATACATAGTTTGTACTAAGGAAGAATTACTGTAGCGAGTGCAGCGCAAAGAACGAGCGAAACGAGAAAATAAAGGCGATCTATTCAATAATGAGTTCTTCAGGCTAATAACTTTATTACGAAATGTGGCATAATAAGTAAGCGGTTTTGTCTACATAATTTAAACATCGAATATAACAAATATGGTGGTCACCGCTATTGGCGGTAAATTCAAAATTTCTATGTTTTCTGCAAAGTGTCGTAATTAGAAATATTCCAGAATGTATTCGTAAAACAAAAACCACAGCTACAATTGTGCGTGTACCACCTTGATCAAAAATTTTTCGAAATTTATCCAGAAAATTAAAAATACAAGTTTATTCATCTAAATCTATATTGTCCCCTTCAAAGTAATCTCCATCGACTGCAACACACTTATGCCAGCGCTTGATCCAATCCTCGAAACATTTTTTATATTCGGTTTTCGGTATGTCCATCAGTGCTTCCTGCGATTTTTCCATTACTTCCTCTCGGCTGCTGAAACACGTTCCCCGTAGTGGGATCGAACAGAAAGAAGTCACAGGGAGCCAAATCAGGTGAATTCGGTGGCTGTTGGATGGTATTTGTTGCATTTTTCGTCAAAAAATTACAAATAATGATGGCACTGTGCGACGGTGCAAAATCCACGAGTTTTCTGCCCACAATTCTGGTCTCTTTCGGAGAATTGCTTCATGCAAACGTCTCATAACGCCCAAATATAGTAATACTCTTTGTTTACTGTTTGGCCTTCTGGCAAAAATTCATGATGCACTACACCGTTGTAATCCATGAACACCGTGAGCATTGCCTTCTTTTTTGACTGAAAACGACGTGGTTTTTTTGGTCTCGGCTCGGCTCATTTGGTGAACGCCATTCACTTGCCTGATGTCTGGATTGCGTGTCGTACTCATAAACCCACGTCTCGTCTCCAATAATGATCCTTTTGATGAATGTGGGATCGGATTCAGCCTCGCAAATCATCTCTTTTGCGACGTCAACACAGTCTCTTTTTTGCATGAAATTGAGGTCTTTTAGCACCAACTTTGCTGCTACACGACGGAAACCCAAATCATTAACCACAATGTCTTGGACGGATCCATAGGCAATGTTCAAGTCCTCCGCTATCTCTCTGATGGTTAATTTGCGGTTATTGACTAACATTTCTTTTACTTCATCAATGTTTTCGTCAGTTTTCGATGTCGATGGTCTGCCACAGCGTTCATCATCTTCGATTAACTCACGACCACTTTTAAACCGCTCGCGCTCGTGCCACTGATAAACGACCATTTTCTTTAGAGAATCGTTTCCGAAACACTTTTCCAACATTTCCAATGTTCGCGCCCCATTAAATCCGTTTTTTACGCAAAATTGAATACAAGTTCGTTGTTGCAAATTTAAATCCATTTCTAAAATTGTAAAAAATCGCCAACACACACATAGAGATAGATGTACTCTTGGCGACGTAACTTTTGCAAATGTCAAGCTATGACGCTAAGACTTAGAGGGAATGTCAACAACAGATTTACCAACCTAAGAAAATAGAATAGAGCTCAAATCGGAACAATGGGAGCGCCACACGGTGGTGTGGTGCGGGAACTTTTTGATCAAGGTACCACCTGCCTTCTTTTTTTTGAAGGCCTTATAATTTTAGTCTTATTGGGAGCGAAGGTGCGTGCTCAGAAATTTGTTTCAGCGAAACTCTAATCGGGGTCTGGGACCGGCTTTTTACTTACTAAATGATTTAGTACAGCCGGAAAGTGATTCCTTCATCTGGTTAGATGAAGTGCGGAGGCGTATTGAAGCTATCATAAGACGTTTATGGTTGCTGAGCCACAAACAAACCAATACATATCCTGTTATACTGGCGCAAGAGCATAGCCATTCGATCGCTTTCAGTCTTTGCAGTTTCCGATCAAACTCTCAGGGGATACCACTGGCAAGTGTTGATAAGGACTGAAACGAATAAAATTTGGGAACTTCAAAGTAAAAAAAAAAATATTTTCATATTTCATGTAAATTTTTTTATTTGCTTTAAAACTCTGTTTTTATTAAATTCATTCACAATTACAAAAAATAAAAGAAATTATTTGGGTTCCCATTCTTTCCTCAACTTCTTTCGAATGTCCTTCATAAGGTTGGTGACAGTTACAGCCGTGATCTTTTTGGACGCTCTTTTCCATTTAGCACTAAAATCTTTTACGTACTTTGCACACTGCTCACTTTTCCTCAATTTAGCTTGGACCAAAGCCCAATACCTTTCAATGGGACCGCACTGTGAACATTGGGTGGATTCATGTCTTTTGGGACAAAGTCGACATTTTTAGCAACAAGAAAGCTCAACGTCTCATGAGCATAGTGAGCTGAAGCTAAATCTGGCCAAAATAATGTTGAACCCTCGTGTTTGTTTAAAAAAGGAATCAACCGTTTTTTTAGGCACTCGTTAATGTACACTTCTCCGTTAATTGTTCCCGTTGTAATAAACGATGAGCTTCTGTGTCCACATTGGCAAATGGCCTGCCAAACGAGATATTTTGACCCGAATTTTTCCATCCTAGTCGATGTTGTTGATTGCGGAAGAATCTCAGCTTCAAACGAGTTGTAAAACTGCGGACCTGGAAGAGTAGTAAAGTCGGCTTTGACATAAGTTTCGTCATCCAAAACCAAGCACGCTTTCTTGTTGCCGATCAACTTGTATAGCTTTCGGCCTCGTGTTTTTATGACTTTGTTTGGCTTTTCAGTAAATTTTGGTATTTTTTTGTTTTTTTTTCGTGTTTTTAGACCGTTACGTTTTTTAGATCTTTGTACCATTGTTTGGTTGGTATTACATTTCCGAGCAACATCTCTGGATGACATAGGTTTTTTACGATGGTACCCACTATTTTCCAGTCCAAATTTGTATCATGTGCTCCACTTTTAGCTCCACTTTTCTGTTTTCGCTTAACTGTCAACGTCGTTGACAAATATCGTTTAATAACAGAATCCACTGTACTGCGTGCTATGTTTAAATTTTTTGCGATGAAATGGTTTGGACGCGAAGTATTTTCGAGCCATTTGTCGATGATCTTTTTACGGCGTCCCTCTTGACTCATATTTTATAAATATTTTAAGCCGCACCGAACTAAAATCAATAACAAACTGAAGCTAGAGAATATACAGGCTAATTTGGGTACAAAATGGGATTGCAATTTTTACGCATTATACTTCCAATACCGCCCGTATTAAAACTTACAGATTTTATTCGTTTCAGTCCTGCCGATTTCATAATTATATAGATGGGCATAAGAAAGTCTGTGTACAAGTTTTGGTGCGAGGACCTAGAACCAACTAAATTAGTTCTTGACAGATTTCTAAACTCGAGTATGTATCATATTTTTTTTTTAGCATTCTTAATTCTAGTTTTATAGTCCTAAAGGCCTTAATCACAACAGCTCCTACGTGCTTAGCTCAGAAGTTAAATGCTATAAAATGTTCTTATTTGTTCATGTCTGTTCACAGGACACTGTTTATGGCATCTTCCTAAAATGCCAACGCCAAAAATGCTCAAACTTGAGGGCTTTCGCCAATCTACCATAAGAGGGAGTAAGAGACGGATAGAGAGTTTTCGGAGTGTTTTTCATTTCCGATCAGTTGGTAATCGTAAGCTATTCTGATGGTTTTTTTCTTTTAATTTTTTTTCAATTACTACGTCCCGAAAATAAATTTTGAATAATCGCACTTCACTTCCGATGACGTAAAATGCTTTCCCTATCCGATGACATAAGTAAACTGCTGTTTGTATTACATACCGAAGGTACTGGATGTGATCACCAGTATCGTGTTGAGAGTATGTAAGTTCATCGTAATAATGTCCTCTAAAATTCCATATCCACCATCTCCATATGATTATGCAAAGCATTGTAAATGCTAAGTATGTTAGCCTTAAGAGACGGGAATATGAGAGTGTTAAATCACGAATTATGATCCTCCGATGACAAATCCCCACCCACTACAAATTACTCTGTGTATTTAACCTTGTTTCTTTGGTTTTCTGTTTTTTTTTTTTTTTTTTTTTTTTGTTGCTTTGACGGATGTGTCCAAATATGCCAAGTGGCTTTTCTAGACATGTAGATAGACAACAACTTCAATGACAGATCTTATTAAATTCAAATTAAATACAGTTTTGTCACGGTTTGTGGGACCAGGCTGATTTTTACGGTTATTGTTATTTCTAATATAATGCATCACCTAAAATGATGACATGCGCCTTCGAATGAATTACGAATACACCCAGACCTACTAAGGGGGGTATTCTGCTTAGTTTATCTTAAAATTATCTTATTATCTTATACCGGAGGGGGAGAAGGGAAAAATGATTTCATTTTTCCATATAATGAGACAGAAGTAGCAAAAATACAAATAAATGCAGTGATGGAACTAAGCGACGGAATGATGTAACGTCTAGTCTTTCAAACGTAATCAATTTGCCCTTCTTTGGCAAATTAAATTTCGAGATTGAACAAAAAACAAAAACCGAGAAACAAGATGTGTAAATACCTACATGGCGTCGAAAATGTGAGCTACAACTTGTGTTACGTAGTTTTTTCTTCTTTTTTTTCTATGATGAATAGAAAAGCCCACATTGTCTTTCATTTGTTGATAGGATTCATAATGTATGGAAACAACAGACGTTACGTCTACTATATACGAGTACATGGTAGTAGCGTTTATCATAGAATCATCTTCAATAACTACCTAAACGGCATCCCGGTAATGGAAAACTTAATAAAAATGCTCATAGAAGCACTTTGCAGAGCCACATAATCTTACATTTTCCATTTGGAGTGAAATCGCAGTCAAGTAATTTAAAATTGGAAAATAGCGGCGGTCTCTTTTTTCATAATCCCTGAAAATTTGTCATCAGTATGTACTCGTATCTAAAACAATACATTTCGCCATGACTGAACATTCAGAGAGAAAAGCTTTCTGAGGTGGGACTTTCTGATCCATGATGCCTGTGGCGGCCAAATAAAGACAATTCTGGTTTTTTAATCAACTTTAATTCAACTAATTGACAATATATTGATGTACGAGTATGTATTAAAAAATTCTTTTAGTCTGTCCCTTTTAGTATGGCTCGCCCACATTGTTCTTCTTTCACTCTTTTTTCTTATCGCGCGCCTAGACTAATTGTCAATTTGATGTGCACGTCATCACGTCTGTTGGGTGCATCCAGATGTTTTTAGCGCTAACAATGCCCTTGGCGGTATTACCCGTCTATACTTTTGTCGTCGTAATAAGTTTTCAACTACTATGCTGGGTAATCATAAAATGGTTGTCATCGATGTATACACCAAATCTGCAATAAAAATGTAGCCCAACTCCTTGTACAAGGAAGAATACGTGTGATTTCTTGCACACGCAAGCCTGCGTGATCGATGCCAGGAATACATACGTATTTTTGAACAAGTTTTCCTCTGACAGCATTATTTATTTTTAAGCAAAGTGGAGTTGCAAAGTTATTTTCCCATTCCGCACGCAATGGAAACCTGTCCGCTCTGAATCTTCTCTTAGACAGTCTGGGCGAAATGTTAAGACATTGTGTCAAACTCAAACTTGCTCTGGTATCTGTATTTCTTTAGCCATATAAGAGTCAGCTAGGTTGAAGATTCAGTTTCTGTTAACTCGGTTTTTCCAGACCTTGATATCGAGTAAATACGCTTAAGACGTTTGCTATAAGAAGCGGACTGCTCTAAAGATAGTAAACGACTGGTGAGTTGGAGAAAATCTCTCAATCAAACCCAGTGAAGCTATACTTGTTCCCTTCACTCAGAAAAGAAATCTGAACGTTGACCAGATCTTGCTTAACGGTACACTAAATATGTACTACAACGAAGAACAGTATCTTGGAATGGTTCCCGATAAAAGTAGATTGGAATTCATATCGCGGTAAACGACCAAGACTCTGTGCTTCGCCAGAAAGTTCAATATAGTGATCCAAACTCGTGTAGCATGGAACTACAAGAAATCCCAGCCCAAACCTTAAAGGCATCAAATGATATAGGAATGAATTAAAGATGGGGTGGGTGCTAGCACATTTAGTCCAATCACCAAAATTTTGCAACCAATGGGAGAAAGTCGCAATGCATTTCAAGCGGAAATACATGCCCTTCAGGGAATTAGGGAATAAAAGGCGTCCCCATCAATAATTTTGTTTGTTTGTCTTAATACAAGCTTAATCTAACTAACTAGCACAAAGATTTAAGAGCTAGGAACCAAGGGAAAGATGGAGGAGATCTTGTTTGAGACGAGGAGTGCTCAGTTTGAAATCAAAAACGGAAAGGTTTGAGTTTCGGAGCATACGAGAGATTTGGTTACATACGGGTTGGAAAATTTCTTGCACAACCGTTTAATAAACTCAAGTGATGAGTTGGCTTTGAGGATCATCTTGTCGATGTGCGAACAGAAATTAAGCTAACAGTCGAATAATATGCCGCGGTCTGAACCAGGGCCATATAGAAAATAAAGCTGGGGAGGAGACGGGTTGCATTTGCGTGAGAATATTATGGATTGACATTTGGCTTAATATAGGCAGTTTTTGAGGCACCAGATTAAAAACCGATCAAGGCCTTCTTGAAGAAGGGCAGAGTCATGGGGAGAAGGAATAGTTTTAAAAAAATTTGAGGAAGGAGTATTTAATGACCATCTCAAGATCGTTAATAGTAAGAATGAAGAGAAGAGGACCGAGATGGATGCTCTGTGGAACTCCAGATGAGGATAGGAGGGGAACAGAAAGGGCGGATCTAAACCGAACATTATAATAGCGGTTTGTCAGGTAAGAAAAAATACATTTTAATAAAAGAGGCTCAAAGCCGAGAGCAGACAATTTGAAGAGAATCAAATTGAAAAAAGGAGTTGGGGCCATTTATAAGATTGGCTTGTGCACTATTCAGGTAGCGTTGATAAAGAGCGTTGTAGAGTTCAACGAAATGAAGATAAGTATCTAGGTAATTCAAATAGTAGGATGAAGAGTGGGTGCGAAGGAATACCGTTCATAACTTGTTTCCTTTGTTTCGTAGAGAGCGGAGTCTACAATTATAGGAAGCAGGGGATGTAGAAGATAAAATATGGCACATACAGGAAGATGGCTTTGAATATTTCTCTGTACAAAATGGAGAGGGCAGCGACCCGCGATAGATTGGTAAGCTAGAAAAAAGCCCTAGCTAGGTTGGCATAGGATTTACAGTGAGGATTTTGCTTAGCCTCAGAGGTTTCTGTAATTTTGTGACAGAATGACCTCCAGGATTGTCGCTTCCACAGTTCTTTTTTATATATTTTAAGGGATTCTTTGTATGAGTCCCAGTCAGTCACTTTTCTTGTGCTTTTTCCTGTTGAAAAGTTAAAAAGTTTTCTGCAAGTGTTTCTAAGCAGTCCCAGTACTGATTTCCACCATCGTGGCTTTTTCTTGCCTCTAGTTTGAATAAGAGGGCAGAAAGCGGCTATAGCCTGATTGAGAGCCAGGGTAAATTCCCTGACTTTCATGTCAAGCTCATTGGTGTTACACTGGAGACTTGATAGCTCACAGGATAGCGTTTTTGACAGTATGCCTCTTTATTTTGGCCAATCAGTTTTCCGGTAGTTCCGGAATGAGGGTTGACTGGGAAGAGCATCACTCAGGCTGAATTGGATGTATCTGTGGTCTGAAAAAGAGTGTTCAGACGATACCATCCAGTTCATTAGCATTTGAGTGATGCCGTCGGAGATAAGAGCTATATATAGCACTTCCTGTCGGTGTCTAGTTATAAAAGTGGGCTCATTGCCAATGTTGCAAATAACGAGGTTAGTACTTATAATATAGTCAAAAAGTGACTCACCTCTATCATTGATGTCGGTACTGCCCCATAGCCCATGTGATGAGCGTTAGCACTGCATCCGGTGATGATGACCCTTTCTAGGTTATCACCAGGGAGAGGGCCCCCATGATCGTGGCCAAGGTATGCCGAGGCCAGCTAGTAGGAGCCTTTGGCAGCCTCTAGTCTGGCAACGGTTAAGGCGCGGTCGCTGAGATTAGGAAGTAGAAGCGAATTAAGGCTACATCCTAGTACTGCGATTTTTCTATTACTTCCTCTCGGCTGCTGAAACGCGTTCCCCGTAGTGATTTTTTAACTCGATTGAACAGAAAGAAGTTACAGGGAGCCAAATCAGGTGAATTCGGTGGCTGTTGGATGGTATTTGTTGCATTTTTCGTCAAAAAATTACGAATAATGATGGCACTGTGCGACGCACAGTGGGGCAAAAGGGCCTCAAAACTGGAAACAATTCAAAAAATTAAATGAGAAAAATGATAATGTTTTGCATGTTTCCCGTTAGATAACATGTCAGTGCATCGAATGATCACTCATTTAAGTGATTTGCATGCTCTCCCACTCTTTGGTAAGCATTTGAAGTCACAGCTTTATTACGATTGCGAAAGTGATGTGCAAAAGTGAAAAAAAAGTGTTGGTTTCAAAATACTGTAGTTTTGTCAAAAATTAAGATAGAACATTGCCAAGACATGGAATCGAAAGCTTCACGTGTGTAGTTTAATATTCTAATCCGCAGTTAACCATTTATGTGCCTGTTTTTAGTTGTTTTAATTAAAAATGGAAGTGTGTTGCAGAAACTAACATTTTTATTATGTCTTTTCAAAAACCTTAAGCTGAAAGTAGGTTTCCACATCGTTCCACTTGTGAACTTTTTGGCTAATAGATTCAAAAGAGATCGGCTGCGCATACTTGCGCCTTTTTTTTTAATTAATTTTAAAAAAAAAACTGTAATTTTTGGTTGGTTTTTTATGAATTTATTAAATGTTCTCATTTTGCCCGAGGTTCGAACTCAAGTGATTTATTTTTATCTCGGATGACGTTATTCGACATTATGAACGGTTTTGGACGGACAACATTGGGGGAGAAAATAGAATTCTTCAAATTGGACCGGCAGGAAAGCACTAATTGTCCTCCGCATAAGATGGTCGCATTAAATCACACACTTTCCCAGTTTGTTTCAAGATTCAAAGAAAAATGGTTCAGATCAGATCGCAAAGTAGCACGATTCAAGAAAATTAACGAAAAGTGGTTGCAAACATCAATTGGTTTCAGGCAATACAATACAACCCCATACAAAAGAGGAAGTCCAAAAGGGAGCTTTGAAGATTGTAGGAAAGATTTTTCCTCTATGGAATTAGGGTTTGCTGTGAAGGTAAGCCTGAGAGCCACAGGTCATGTACCTGCTAGGACACGTATTGCGTTCACCTAAAGCTTATGAAGCACAGGAAACAAAACACAAAGTAAAGATGTTAGGAGAAGAAGCCCTTTCGGCACTCGTAGAAGCAAAATTAACGAGACGTCAGTAACACATGGGCCAAAAAGTCCGTTTCTAAGAGAGGGCACCACTTGAATTAAATCCATACCGTTTTCAGTTAGTACCAACCTTCAAAAGATACGTGTATAAATTTGACAGCTGTCGGACGATTAGTTCTCGAGATATACCGTTGTGAGTGAAGCAACTTTTGTTATTGTGAAAAAAATGGATTCAAAGCAATTTCGTGTGTTGATTTATCATTGTTCTTTGATGGGAAAAAATGCAGCCGATGCAAAGGAATGGCTTGATAAGTGTTACCCGGACTCTGCACCTTGCGAAAGAATCATTCGCAAGTGGATTGAAAAATTTAAAAGTGGTCATACAAGCACCGAAGATGATGCACGCAGTGGATGTTTCAGATGAAAACATCAAAAAGTCCACAAAATGATTACGAATGACCGTAAAGTGAAGTTGATCGAGATAGCTGAGGCTCTGAAGATATCAAAAGAGCGTGTTGGATATATCATACACGAATATTTGGACATGCGAAAGCTCTGTTCAAAGTGGGTGCCGCGTTTGCTCACAGTCGACCAAAAACAACAACGTGTTGATGATTCAGAGGAGTGTTTAAAGCTGTTCAACCGCAATAAAGCCGAATTTTTGAATCGGTATGTGACAATGGATGAAACTTGGCTCCATCACTTCACACCAGAGTCAAGTCGGCAGTCAGCTGAGTGGCGAGCAGGCGACGAACTTCGTCCTCGGCTGGCAAGGTTATGGCATCCGTATTTTGGGAAGCACATGGAATAATTTTCATCGACTATCTCCAAAAGGGGCAGACTATCAACAGCGACAATTACATTGCGTTGTTGGAGCGTTTGAAGGACGAAATCGCAGAAAAACGGCCGCATTTGAAGAAAAAGAAAGTGCTGTTTCATCAAGACAATGCACCGTGTCACAAGTCAATGAAAACGATGGCAAAATTGAAAGAATTCGGCTACGAATTGCTGCCCCACCCACCGTATTCTCCAGATTTGGCCCCCAGCGACTATTTCCTGTTCGCAGACCTCAAAAGAATGCTCGCCGGAAAGAGATTCAAGACCGAATCGCCGAAACAGAGGCCTATTTTGAGGCTAAGCCGAAATCGTACTACAAAACTGGTATCGAAAGATTGAAAAATCGTTTCAATCAGTGTATCGCCCTCGAGGGCAACTATATTGATAAATAAAGTTGAATTTTGCAAAAATTTTGTGTTTTACTATTAAACGACACGGAATTTTCAGCTCATGTGTTACAATGTCATTAGAAGCAAAGATCCTGAAAGGTTTCCTTCATATAAAGTCATTCAAAATGCCAAAAAAGACTGTCATCCAGGAGGTATCAAAGTATCTTCATTTTACGCTGAAGTTTCTCTTCAGGCACTTATGAACCACACCACGGAATGCTTGATAAAGTCTCAAATATGTTTAATCACGGAATTAAACAACGATCATCTGAACAAATTAGAGTTGTTATCAAAGTGGGGCTGCGACGGAAGTTCAGGCCGTAGTTCAGATAAACAAAAATATTTTGGAATGGAATCTAATGACTCCAGTGTTTTTTATTATTTTTATGGTACCATTGCAACTGTTTATTGACAATTTGGATAAAAGAGAAATTGTGTGGCAAAACCCGCAGCCTTCTTCTACGAGGTACTATCGTCCTTTAAAAATATGTTTCGTAAAAGAATCGGCAGAACTATCAATTTCCGAAAAGATGCATGTTGATGAACACATACAGAAATTAAACCCTTCGGTAGTGGACGTTGATGGCAAAACTGTTAGCGTTACTCACAAGCTGTTATTCACTATGGTGGATGTGAAAGTCAGTAACGCATTAGCCAATAATACTTCCACTCAACGTTGCTTTATCTGTGGTGCAAGTTCTAAAGAATTCAATGATACAGAGAAGATGTTGTCAAAACCTCATAAAATCGATACTTTAGAGTTTGGTTTGGTTGTTAAGAATGGTTTTTACAAAAAAAATTTAAACATTCTGAGCCTTTTGTTGAATATTTCGTGCTGTTGGAGCGACTTGGGCACAAATGGCAGCGAGATATCTTTAATGTTGAGACTGTAATTTGTTCTGGATTTTTTCGTTTTTGGGCAATTTTGACCCATGTGTACAGGATAAGGGTTAATAATACAAACTTCGTCTTCGAAATTTTGGATGTTGACATAGTATTAATTGAAGACAAAATTGATCATATAATTTTAGTGGCAATTTCAAGGGGATATGAAATAAACATTGAAAACTTCAAAAAATTCGCAATTAATACCGCCAAACACTTTGTAAGCATCTATGCGTGGTTTTTTATGCCTCCCACTGTGCACAAACTCTTAATACATGGATCAGATGTAATATCCACGGCTCTTCTTCCTATCGGACAGTTATCTGAAGAAGCTCAGGAGGCGAGAAATAAAGATTTTAAGAAATATCGCGAAAGCTACTCCAGAAATGTTCCCGGGAGAGGACTAATCAAGATGTCTTTAATTTGATGTTGATTACATCTAATCCACTAATTACAAGTCTGAGAAAACTTCCAAAAAAACAAAAATTAAATCATTTCCCAAAGATGTTTTTAATTTGATAATTCGTGCAGGTGAAGGTGATGCATCTGATGGCAAATTTGAGAGCGACGATGATTCTTCATTAGCTGAATCAATCTTTTAATTTCGCTGTAAAAACATTGAAACCAATTGAAAAACAATATTATGCACTATACGAGTATACATAATATTCTTTATTACGTCTTTATATATTTATATAATTTCGAAAAAAATGTAAAACAATTTTAAATAAAATTGTTCGATTTATGTGTTCTTAAATAATCACTTCAATTCTTAACTAAAAGGTAAAAAATACAAAATTTAAAAGTGAAAATGAGTTTATTTACCATTAATAGGTGATATCTAATAATTTCAAAAAGTTTCACTTGTCCAAATCCAGCACAGGAATTGTTTCCAGTTTTAAGGCCGCTTTGCTCCACTGTGCGACGGTACGTTATCATGGTGCAAAATCCATGAGTTTTCTGCCCACAATTCTGGTCTCTTTCGGCGAATTATTTCACGCTAACGTCTCATAATGCGCAAATATACTCTTTCTGTAATTTCTGGCCTTCTGGCAAAAATTCATGATGCACTACACCGTTGTAATCCATGAAAACCGTGAGCATTGCCTTCTTTTTTGACTGAAAACGACGTGTTTTTTTTTTGTCTCGGCTCATTTGGTGAACGCCATTCACTTGCCTGATGTCTGGATTGCGTGTCGTACTCATAAAACCACGTCTGGTCTACAGTAATGATCCTTTTGATGAATGTGGGATCGGATTCAGCCTCGCAAATCATCTCTTTTGCGACGTCAACACAGTCTCTTTTTTGCATGAAATTGAGGTCTTTTAGCACCAACTTTGCTGCTACACGACGGAAACCCAAATCATTAACCACAATGTCTTGGACGGATCCATAGGCAATGTTCAAGTCCTCCGCTATCTCTCTGATGGTTAATTTGCGGTTATTGACAAACATTTCTTTTACGAGTACTTCATCAATGTTTTCGTCAGTTTTCGATGTCGATGGTCTGCCACTGCGTTCATCATCTTCGATTGACTCACGACCACTTTTGAACAGCTCGTGCCACTGATAAACGACCATTTTCTTTAGAGAATCGTTTCCGAAACACTTTTCCAACATTTCCAATGTTCGCGCACCATTAAATCCGTTTTTTGAGCAAAATTTAATACGAGTTCGTTGTTGCAAATTGAAATCCATTTCTACAATTGTAAAAAATCACCAACACACACAGAGATAAATGTACGAGTACTCTTGGCTACGTAACTTTTGCAACTGTTAAGCTATGACCACACGGTGGTGTGGTGCGGGAACTTTTTGATCAAGGTGGTAAACTCGTACCAACTGCCTTCTTTTTCTTGAAGGCCTTGGTAGCCCTTATGCCAGGAAATTTGTTTCAGCGAAACTCTAATCGGGGTCTGGAACCGGTTTGTTACTTACTAAATGATTTAGTACAGCCTAAAAGTGATTCCTTCATCTGGTTAGATGAAGTGCGGAGGCGTATTGAAGCTATCATAAGACGTTTATGGTTGCTGAGTCACAAACAAACCAGTACATATCCTGTTATACTGGCGCAAGAGCATAGCCATTCGATCGCTTTCAGTCTTTGCAGTTTCCGATCAAACTCTCAGGGGATACCACGGGCTATTTGGGTTCCAATCTTTCCTCAACTTCTTTCGAATGTCCTTCATAAGGTTGGTGACAGTTACATCCGTGATCTTTTTGGACGCTCTTTTCCATTTAGCACTAAAATCTTTTACGTCCTTTGCACACTGCTCACCTTTCCTCAATTTAGCTTTGACCAAAGCCCAATACCTTTCAATGGGACGGCACTGTGGAACATTGGGTGAATTCATGTCTTTTGGGACGAAGTCGACATTTTTAGCAACAAGAAAGCTCAACGTCTCATAGCATAGTGAGCTGAAGCTAAATCTAGCCAAAATAATGTTGAACCCTGTTTTTTTTAGGCACTCGTTAATGTACACTTCTCCGTTAATTGTTCCTGTTGCAATAAACGATGAGTTTCTGTGTCCACATTGGCAAATGGCCTACCAAACGAGATATTTTGACCCGAATTTTTCCATCCTAGTCGATGTTGTTGATTGCGGAAGAATCTCAGCTTCAAACGAGTTGTAAAACTGCGGACCTGGAAGAGTAGTAAAGTCGGCTTTGACATAAGTTTCGTCATCCAAAACCAAGCACGCTTTCTTGTTGCCGATCAACTTGTATAGCTTTCGGCCTCGTGTTTTTATGACTTTGTTTGGCTTTTCAGTAAATTTTGGTATTTTTTTGTTTTTTTTTCGTGTTTTTAGACCGTTACGTTTTTTAGATCTTTGTACCATTGTTTGGTTGGTATTACATTTCCGAGCAACATCTCTGGATGACATAGGTTTTTTACGATGGTACCCACTATTTTCCAGTCCAAATTTGTATCATGTGCTCCACTTTTAGCTCCACTTTTCTGTTTTCGCTTAACTGTCAACGTCGTTGACAAATATCGTTTAATAACAGAATCCACTGTACTGCGTGCTATGTTTACATTTTTTGCGATGAAATATTTGGGCGCGAAGTATTTTCGAGCCATTTTTCGATGATCTTTTTACAGCGTTCCTCTTGACTCATATTTTAAACCGCACCGAACTAAAATCAATAACAAACTGAAATTAGAGAATATACAGGCTAATTTGGGTACAAAATGGGATTGCAATTTTTACGCATTAGAAGTATAGCCCGTATTAAAATTTACAGATTTTATTCGTTTCAGTCCTTAGTCGAACTTTCTAGTAACGCTGTGGTTATCATCTGAAGAGGCATCATCTTGTCATTTAGAAAACAAATCAATTCTATTTACATGCGTAGTCGAATTCACCATAACTAACATCGCGAGGACGTTATGTTGCCATTTATAAAATATTCCCAAAACTTTTTACTTCAATAGCTTCATCCACCAAACCAGCCGAATTCAGAATTAAGACATACGAGTATGCTATGCTGACAACCAATCCGATAGCATTTGACTGCAAGCAGCAAATCTTTATTTAAATTCTCCATTTTAACATCGCACATGATAACACAATTATTCGTAGCCTAAGAATGAGTTAGTCACGTTCCAGCCCTATAAGTGACTTTATCCATTGCGCCCATTGACTTTATTTAATGCTCAGGTAAGTCACCTAACTTGGAATCCTAAAGCCACATGGACCGACGGCGTCTTATCCTACCTGGATCCTCTAGTGGCTGGCGCCTTTTTTTAAGCAAATTACGTCTCATATCGGATAAGCCAAAACCAAAGTGTCACGAATGGTCAAACGCATTTGAATACAATGCCACATCGGTAATTTGTTTGGCTCACCATTTTAGATGCATGAAACCCAAAAACGGGTGACAAACTCGAGTCGATATTTTTTCGGAACCACTACACTGTGGACAATACTCTAAAACTCACACCTCCAGTCAATGGCTTGGCGGAGTGACAACGCGTGAAGTTGTTAAAAATATTTTCGTTCAACTAGCGCTCTGCGTTTGCATTGCAAATTATTATGAAATTCAGGCGCGCAACTGAAGACAATTTTTTGCCAATTTGCAGTGGGATAATGGAAATATCTAATTTAATACTCGTAAGCCTTTACATAATGAGAAATGAAGTAATCCCATCCGTTGGATATACGAGCACACGCATGACAATTGCCTTTTTCGTTTGACATTCGGTCTTGCAAGACTTTGAATAATGAGGCGAATTGTCGCTTGAAATGAGTATCTATGAACGACTTATATGGCGTCGTGCTGTGATTCATGGTTTCTTGTCAGGATTTAGCCAAATTTAAATGGTGCACAAGTAGAACAGTAATGGATTTTGGATTGAAGTCAATAACTTATAAAAGCATTGTGATACTGTCAGTATGGGAACGAAAATTGAGTTCCGTATCACATTGAAACTTTTTGTCATAAAGAAGAATCATATGCTCGTACGTATGAACTATTCAGGGGCATGGGAAAACTGAGAGAATGGTATAAAGGGTTTAAATAAATAAATTTGTTTTGTTTTCCACAGAGCAGGGGAGAAACCGCTAGTAAGGTTTTTTCCTTTACTTACTTACTTAATAGCACTATAGTTCGGGGTGAACCTGGGCCTTAGCTAACAAGCCTCTCAAGTTAGCCTGGTCTTTAGCCAACTGCCTTCAGTTACGCACTCCAAGTCCCTTCTACTTCTTCTCGGCACCTAAGGTGAGATTTCTCTCTATTGCGTTGCCCCTCTGGGTTTGATTCGAAGATTCTGCTGGCCGGAGCATAGGTGTACGAGGGTTGACTGAAAAGTTTCCGACCGCAAAGTAAAGATAGCGGCACACGTCAATAAAAGCTAGTGAATGCTAGTTGCGCATCTTTTGACAGTTACTTACCGAAGTTTCAGTCATTTTGGACGCGCAGTTTTCAGTTGACAGTCGTTTGAGTGAGCCGATCAGAGTGTTTTTTGTGAAAATGGAAAAAATTGAGTAACGAGCTGTCATTAAATTCTTGCCTACGCAAATCAAAAATGAGTTGGACTCTGTGTATGGGGACTCTGCACCATCATTTACCACAGTGAAATTTTGGGCAGCTGAATTTAAACGTGGCCGTAAGAGCTGGGGAGCTAATGAACGTTCAGGACGTCCAAAAACTGCAACCGCTGATGATAACATTGCTAAAGTTCACCAAATGGTGTTAGACGACCGCCAAACTAAAGTGAGAGAGATAATTTATTTTTTATTTATTTATATATTTCCAAAGAATCTTTTACATTGGGCTTCCTATAATTAATAATAAAAGTTATAAAAAGTATAATTAGACTTAAATTCAAATCAATTTTAATTATTATTTATACATTCAGTTATTATTGATTTAAAATGACAAACTAAATTCATATTCGTAATGACAAAACAAAATTCTTTATTACACTAAAAATTAAATTTAATTATTTACTAAATATCTGAATAAAACCGTCTCAAATTGTGTGGTGCCGCGAAGCCTTCTAATGAAAGAGGGTAAGCTATTCCACTGCTTTATGGCATAAACGAAAAACTGACGCTCGGAGTTTCTGCAAGTGAACCTTGGTTGCAGTATCATAAAAGAACGAGATGAGTTAGTAAACTGTATTTTTTGAATTAGATATGAAGGTTCTTTGTTTAAAATGATTTTGTTCAATATTTTAAGGGAAAAATATTTGAAATACGTGTAAAGATTACAGCCTAGTATGTTACTTGTGTAGTTTGAAATATGGTCATATCGTCGGAGATTGTATACATATCGAGTTATATTATTGAATGCCACAGTTAGATTTCTTTTCGTTTTTGAGTTGTGACTAGTAAACAATTGACACCCATATGTTATCATAGGAAGGATCAGAGTTTTCGCCAACCTAAGTCGAACGTGTTGAAGAGTAAATTGCTTCGAAAGTGAAAGACTCCGTAAGGATCCATATATTTTTCCAACAACGGTTTGAATATGGTCATCCCAGGTGAGGGTAGAGTTAAATAGAATGCCTAAGTTTATAGCTTTATCGACATATTCAATTTGTTCGTTTCCGAGATATACTGCAGGAAAGTCGCTGTTATCAAGTTTATTTTTATTAATAATTAAGCATTTGGACTTTTGTGGATTGAGGTGAAGACTATTTGTATTGGACCAGCGAAGTATTCTTTTTAAATCAGAGTTCAATTTCACAACACCATCGTTAGCATACAAATCGATTGAAGAGTATTCAGATTGGAGTGGAAGATCATTAATAAAAATCGTAAATAAAAGTGGACCAAGTATGGATCCCTAAGGAACCCCACAGAAAAGATTTAAAGGATGAGACGTTTTATTACCAATAACAACAGCTTGGCTTCTTCCGCTAATGTATGATAAAATCAGTTTTGCAGCTGTGTGTGAAAACCGAAACTGTTGTAATAAGTATTTTATGATTAATTCTGTCGAATGCCTTCGAAAAATCTAAGAGAACTAGAAACTATTAAACTAGTAGAGGTTATGAAAATGTCCAAAGAACGTGTTATTTACATATTAAATCAAGATTTAGGCATGAGAAAGCTGTCCGCGCGTTGGGTGCCGCGTTTGCTTACGTTAGACAAAAAACGTGTTCGAATGAACATTTGAAGTGCTCTGTTGGCGCAGTTTAGGTGCAATAAATCCGAGTTTTGGCGACGATTAATTACTGTAGATGAAACTTGGATACACCATTATACGCCCGAAACAAGAATTCAGTCAAAACAGTGGACCTGCGAAGGGCGAGCCGGCTCAAAAAAAAGCAAAAACTGTTTTTTCGGCTGGGAAAGTCATAGCGACTGTTTTTTGGGAGTAAAGGAGTTATCTTAATCGATTATCTTCAAAAAGGAAAAACCATTACAGGAGCATACTACGCATCATTACTTGCCAAGCTGAAGGCAGAAATTGCGGAAAAACGGCCACATTTTCAGAAAAAGAAAATATTGTTTCACCAAGACAACGCGCCGTCTCACACCTCAGTGGTTGCCATGGCGAAAATCCATGAATTACGGTTTGAACTGCTTGGCCATCCGCCTTATTCACCAGATCTAGCCCCAAGCAACTTCTTTTTGTTCCCTCATCTAAAAATTGCGCTCGGAGGACAGAGATTTTCGTCAAATGAGGAGGCAATCACCTTCGTGAACAATTATTTTGCAGAGAAAAACGCCAAGTACTATTTGGACGAGTTAGAGAGGTGTTAGCATCGCTGGGAGAAGTGTGTAGAGTCACAAGGAGACTATGTAGAAAAATAAAAAAAAAATTTGAGAAAATATGTCTTGTATCATTGTTCGGTCGGAAACTTTCCAGACAACCCTCGTACATTCGCTCCGCATGTCCTAGTCATTTTAGGCTCTGACGCGCAGTCGTGTAGTCCGTTGTTAAATCTTCTCCTCCAAAGCCCATAAATGCATATTTTTTGAAGAATTCTCTCGAAACGACTACAGATGTCTTCATCCGCTTTCTATAGAGTCTATGCTTCAACGCTATAAATTAGGACTGGCATGATCTTAGTTTTCTTCAGACATGGCCTTACTACTCAATTGTCTTCTTAGCCCAAAGAAACTGGGATTGGCAAGAGTGATCTTTCCTTTTATTTCTGCTGAGATGTTGTTCGCAGAATCTATAGCAGGGTCGAGATAGACAAAGTCCATTACTACCTCGAAATTATAGCTGCCGGCTGTGACGTTCTGTCCAATTTGTCGATGTTGTGTGTTTTTGACAGCATGTACTTGGTTTTGTCCTCATTTATCGCTAAAATCATTTTGTCAGCTTCCGTTTCAATGCTAGCGAACCAGCCAATACTAGGTGCCAGCCCGCTGAGCTCTCCCAATTATGTTGATATGTATCCTTGGCGTAAGATAGTGATTGGACACACTTTTGAATGATTGTGTCTCCAGTGTTCCCTGGAAGAAGTCACATGACAACGCTTTACCTTGTCTAAAATCTGTTTTGACATCAGAGGTATCGGTTAAGTCATTGCCGATCTTGACAATATATCGATCGTTTTCAATTGTCATTCTGCACAGGTGGACGAGCTTGGCAGGGATTCCAAAACTGGCCAACTGCCAAAACATGGCCCTATATAGCTCGTCTCTATTAAATACTGCCATATGCGCCGGCCTTAAGATCGATGAAAATATGGTTTTTGTGGTTCGGGCAAGTAATCCTGACATTCCATTCATCATATTCTGACCAGATCTGAGAAATGATTTGGTATATGCTCTCCACAAAGTTATTTTCATCAGCTTTGAATACCTCGGTCGGTAAACCGTCAGGTCCAGGTGCTTTGTTGGTTTTCAGCTTGGATATTGTTAACATGGACAGGTGGACGGAAGTCTTGCCTATCATCTTCTAAGTTGAATGTCAACGGCTTCTGCGCCGTTAAAAAGTTTGTAGAAAAAGCTGTTCGCAACACCGACTGCGACTCTACTACGAGACTTCACCGAACTCATAGGCAAAGATTCTGGTGGTCTCTTGTGATTGCAGCTTTTCTACGTTATATTTTCCCACAGTAGTTCTCCCTTCGTGGTAGTGCTTGGGGAATCCGCATGTCTTACGTCGATCGTAATTATGGGCAGAGTGTAATCTGAAGACATCAGTGTCGGAGCGTAATCTTAAACAAACGTACCAGAATTGTTCAATTGCGAAGCGAACAACGCCTTTTATTATAATATGATGGTGATTCTTTCTTTTTAGATTAAGACAGCAGAATTCGCAACTCCAACTTGTTCCATTATTGTTCCAAATACATCAATTTTCAAATTGTATCAGTAGTTTTCAATATGTCCACCTTTGGCGCGAATAATGGCCTTGAGACGGCCGAAGAAAGCATCGCACGCTGCACGGAAGTGGCTCTGCGGAATTTTGGCCCATTCCCGGCGAAGTGCTTGTTTGAGGTGGTCTAAACTTTGGTATTTTTTAGTGCCAACCTTCAAAATACCCCAGACAGAGAAATCCAACGGATTTGCATCCGGAGAATTTGCAATCCATTGTGTCGAAGAAATGAAGTGTGGAACATTGTTTTTTAACCAATCTTGGTTGACGCGCGCTTTGTGAGACGATGCCGAGTCTCCGACCGAAATGATTGTTTACCCAAGGCTTCAATACTGCCTCTAAGACAGTTTCACGGTATACGATCGCATTAATTTTTACGCCACGGTCCAAAAATACGAGCGGAGAGCGACCATCGGCGGTTATGGCGGCCCAAACCATCACCATCGGTGCTGCCTGGTGAAAAATTTTCGAAGGACTTCTCTGGCAAGTAAATGCGGTCATTTTGTTTGTTGACATATTGCTCGATAACAAATGGCGACTCATCGGAAAAAACCAAATTCAGCAGCTCACTACTTTCGTGCAAGCGTAGCAACTCCTTAGCTGTTTCGACTCTAACTTTTTTCTGTTGCGGTGTAAGATCGTGTGCTTTTTGGAACTTCAATAGCTTGAGCAGAAGCTCATTTTTCAGTATGTGTTGCATCCGTTCCAGCGATATGTTGAGCTCACGAGCCATTTTCGTTCCACTTCGACGCGGATTCCGCTCAATTCGAGCCTTCACCTTCCGAACCACTTCTGCCGATGTTGCTGTTTTTTTATGACCAACTCCATAGCGTTTTGCAACGCTGCCAGTATCACGGTAACGAGCTATGGTTCGAGACACAAATGATTTATTCACGTTGAGGTGCTGGAGGGCTCTAACGATAGCTACTTGTGGTTTTCCAGCCAAATATAAAGCAATCACACTATCACGTTTGAGTTCCATCGCGGATAAAAATTTTTCAACACAACTGAGACGCAAATCGTTTAAAAAGCTTGTAAATAATAAAATTATCAGTCATGTGTCCAAATTTGAGCTCACTGTCATGAACGGTTTGGAAATTATAACAGTCTGAAGTTGGTTGCAGTTCGAGTCAGGCGGTTTACACCACATTTTTATATGCCAGCTAGAAGGCATCTTTACTACAAGCGGCGTTATCATGAATTCTACCAAATATCGTTGGAACTGGTTACACCAGAAGGTGCTGCTTTCAAGAGTGATCAGATCGCCCCGGTTTGGGCCACGGCGCTAGTCAGACAGGATGCTAAGAAAAACCTATCGTCGACATACAGACTATGCGCATTAAGGGCGACATGTGGCTTTCGAACGATATCAGATGAAACAGCATATGTTATAGCTGGAATGGTACCAATTGACATACTCGCGGATGAGATGCTTACGGTATACAACAAAATTGCGTCAAACCGCCACGTAGAAACTAAAGAGGAGGAAAGGATGACCTCAGTAACTTGGTGGCAATATAGATGGCACAATACCACAAAACGCCGATGGCCCTATAAATTAATTCCGTCTATAGAAGTGTGGGCAAACCGGACGCAGATTATAAAAAATATTCCCCATTTTTATTACGTTGCTTAATGACTTTTGAACACTATACCTACATGGTGGGTTTGTAACTGGCAATTAAATTTTGGGCGCTCCTGCTGCTATCTTTGCTCTATAGAAATTCGAGTGGTTGCCTACCAGTAGGGGTGCTATGGAGATTTTCCCTTGGCTGGAAGAACTAACTATTGACACCCGGTTGGAAGCCAACAGTTCGTCCTCTAAAGTCGTACATGTTCATTTGAATCCCACTAGTCTTGGCAGAGCGCACTGACCGGAAAAAGTTATTTTTTATATAAAACCAACCACACCTTGACATATTTTTTTTTCTTTAGCCACTATCTGATCATGCAACCATAGGCACGGGTTTCTCAAAAGCTTGGAATTAAGACTGACGTCTTTCCATTGGGCATGCTCACCAACGATACTGTTTTCAACAGGTGACGTACTGATGTTAATTAAGCGATTTGGCAATTGAACCCGTTGATTCGATTCGAAAATTTTGATTTGAGTTCTTGTCTCCATGGACGCGAATCCACTATCCTCCACTACATGTTACGAATTTCGTTTGCTGCCTTTTTAAGATGTCTAGCCCCAACTCTAGACATAGAGCAAATGTCAATTAACATACATTTATGGTAATCTTTCGTTTCGCGGTCGCTAACACTTCACCTTCTAAGGTTAAATCAAATCAACTGGAAGGCTACTATATTTTGTAAATGAATTATTTTAGAATAAAAAAAAAAAAACACCACTACTCGGTAATCATTAAACCCTCATTTTAGATGGTCACTACTGCTCATCATACCGTAATGTTAAAACCAACCTTTGGGTAAGGGTATCTATAAATTGAAAACTCTTATAGGATTACTCAAACTACCATATTTGTAAGAGGCGAATGAACCACTATAGTAGTTCATGGCTAACATTGAATTTATTTATTTCATCTCACTTTCAAGATGTGAAAAAGTAAGTGAGGTAATGCAGGCCACGACTTCATTCCACTCAATGTCTTCCTTCAGTAGACAATTCCTTTGTAGGCGGCAGGGCATTTTCATTCATTGTTATCTTCCATTCATTGGTCACCTCGACCATTAGATGACTCTTACGTCGCAGCAGTGGCACTTAGTCAAAGCAAACCTCCATTCGAATGATGTCATTTATATTCAAGCAAAAATTAATCGCAATCGGATGAGAGACACTTTTTTAGTCCACCGCGATCGACCATTGTATCATATATTTGGCATTGTCCATCTTGGGCCTTATTATAGCATCTCGATGCATATTTGGTCATTAAGTCGTGGGAGCCAAGCCATATCGCACTTTTATTACATGTTTCAGGCATATTTATCTCGCATTGTATTCATGTGTGTGGCAAAAGCAACACTAGCTCCACCTCCACCTCCACCTCCACCTTCGTCAAGTCATCCCAATTAAGTTCCCTACTCGATTTGGTATGTGCTTATGGGGACAGTAAATTTAGTTCACAAAAAAGGAATCACTTCAAACCGGAGGAGTTTGTTGTTTTATGGTTCGATAAACAAGCTTTTGGGAACCCAATGAAGATCAGTTTTTTTTTTTTTTTTTTTTCATAATAAAAAAAAAAAACAAAAAAAAAACAAAACTCTAACGGATGCGGGTGGTGCTCATACTTCCAATTCCGTTCCAATCGAACGTATTCTATTAGTTTCGCTGCCTGATTTGATGTCAAACGATATTGGCTTTCGTCATTTACGAGTAATAGGCCGTGATGAGGTAGGGCGAAGTGAGCGCATCTTTGGGCACGGCCAGCCACCATATGGCGTCGCACTCATTACGTGTATTTGGTTAGTAGCCACTAGCTATCGACACGACAAATGGAGGTCAGTTGAAACAATCTAAGTTTCAATGTGTGGGTAATCGATAAATTATCGAATAATTTGGACAAAGTGTTCACAGTCAGACAAATGTGTGTCATGAGTGGAGGTTCCCATTTCAATTTAATCCACCCACAGAAGATGCAATTAAAATGTAATTGAACTGAGTAATTATTTACGTTGTAACATACGTGTATGTACTCGTAAGCATGTGCTACTATCTTAGTTGCATGAAAATTGTTATTTCCACTGACGGTTATAGGAAAAGAATTGTTTTCATCATAATATAAGTGTTGTAGCATTTCAGGATGTAACATACTTACCATATAGGTTACGAATATTAGTTAACTTGTAGCAGACAAGATAGCAAAGGTTTTTGGGCTCTTACACTAGCTTTAACATTGCCACTGACATTAACAAGTTGATCAAATCAATATAATTACAGTAGTAGTTAGCATCTGGACTGGATAATTCATTTTTAAAATCAAAAACATCCTAAACAAATCTAGAGCGCCAAGGATCTAAGACATTTTGCATGGGCACAGCCATGTTTAACCGATGAGTTAATAAGCATAGTACGAGGGTTGCCTGAAAAGTTTTTCAAATTCAAATTCAAATTTCTTTATTCATATGTACTCGTATATATTGGGTCCAGCGTTTGTCAGAGATGACGCCAACAGTGGATCCCGGGCAGAAATGTCAGACCCCATGTGTTTTATTTGTAGGTTTTGTATCTGTCAACAACTTTGCAGCGTTATATTTGAGCAGTTCTATCGGTGTCGTACATTTTATCGAGCAAAATCATGGCAAGTTTCGAGCCAAATAAACGTCATTTGCGGAAAGCGCTGCTTTTATTCTTTAATATGAAGAAAAGTGCGGCTGAGGCCTATCGTTTGCTTTCGGAAACTTATGGGGCGGAATGTATTGGTGAACTGACGTGCCGCAAGTGGTTCAAACGGTTCAAAAGTGGTGATTTTGGAGTTGAAAACAAAGATCGCCCCGGAAAGCCGAAAAGTTTTGAAGACGAGGAATTGGACGCTTTACTGGATGAGGATCCGTGTCAGATTCAAGAAGAACTTGCTGCATCATTGGGCGTCACGCAACAAGCCGTTTCCCTGCGCCTAAAAGCACTGGGATTCATTCAAAAGGTTGGAAACTGGGTGCCGTACGAATTGAAGCCAAGAGTCGTCGAACGGCGATTTTGCATGTTCGAAATGTTACTGCAGCGGTATAAAAATAAATCATTTTTGCATCGTATTGTCACTGGTGATGAGAAATGGATTTATTATGATAATCCTAAACGCAGAAAATCGTATACAAAGCCCGGCGAGCCCGCCCAATCGACGCCGAAACGAAATATTCACGTGAATAAGGTCATGCTCTGCATATGGTGGGATCAAAAGGGTGTCGTATACTACGAACTGCTTCCGAGTGGTGAAACCATCAAAGGACCATTATATCGAACCCAACTAATTCGTTTGAAGCGGGCATTAAAAGAAAAACGGCCAGAATATGAGACCAGGCATGAGTCCGTCATTTTTCATCACGACAACGCTCGGCCACATGTTGCGGTTTCGGTGAAAAACTATTTGGAAAATAGTGGATGGGAAATTCTGCCTCACCCGCCTTACAGTCCAGACTTGGCACCATCTGACTACCACTTGTTTCGTTCGATGCAGAACGCTCTTACGGGAATACGCTTCAGCTCAGTAGAGGAAATCAAAAATTGGCTCGATACGTTCTTGGGCTCGAAAGACGAGAAATTTTTTTGGTCCGGAATTCATAAATTGCCAGAAAGATGGGGGAAAGTTGTGGCTCCCGATGGACGATACTTTGAATGAAGCATTGTAACTATGTTTTCATAATAAAACTTCAAATTTTGGAAAAAAAACGCTGGAAACTTACTTGTAGACCCAATAGTTTATCTAATAGTGGTCAACCATGTCAAACGCCTTAGTTATATCAACAAAAAGGCCTGCACAAAACTGTTTTTTATCTAGTCCCTTATATAAGAATTAGCAAAAGTCCAGTAGAGCATCCTCAGTGGAGAGGTCAGTTCTGAAACCAAATTGCATAGGAGAGAAAAAATTATAATGATTGAGATAAGTTAATATTCTCGTTTTAATTATTGGGCCTATAACTTAATTCGTGCGGTTTGCTAAGAGATGGCGTAACTTGTATTATTCCATTGGAACATGCGTTGGAAAGCTACTGTCATTGTACGTTATTTCAGTATATGTCATTCATTTGAAGCGTAAACAACAATAATTTTTTTTCACTCAAATATGTCGAACTTTGTGCCTGAAAAAGTGTTTTTGCGGGGAGTTCTTCTTCATTACTTTAATATGAAGAAAACTGCTGCCGAAAGTCATCGTATTTTGGTGGAAGTTTATGGTGAACATGCGCTAGCTGAGCGAATGTGCCAAAAGTGGTTTGCACGATTTAAAAGTGGTGATTTTGGCTTGGAAGACGATGAACGTCCTGGGCAGCCAAAAAAGTTTGAAGATGAAGAACTAGAAGCATTACTCTATGAAGATTGTTGCAAAACACAAGAAGAGCTCGCAGAATCTTTGGGTGTCACTCAAGCAGCCATTTCAAAACGTTTAAAAGCAGCTGGATATATTCAAAAGCAAGGAAATTGGGTTCCACATGAACTCAGCCGAGAGACGTCGAAAGGCGGTTTTGCATGTCCGAAATGCTGCTGGAACGCCATAAAAGGAAGTCATTTTTGCATCGAATTATTACTGGTGATGAAAAATAGATCCATTACGACAAACCCAAGCTCAAAAAATCATATGTGAAACCCGGCCAACCAGCCAAATCAACGGCTAAGCCGAATATCCATGGCACAAAGGTAATGCTCTGTATTTGGTGGGATCAGATGGGTGTGCAGTATTATGAGCTGCTAAAACTGGGTGAAACCATCAATGGACAATGCTACTGAACACAATTAATCCGTTTGAAGAGAGCAGTGGCCGAAAAACGCCCCGAATATGCGACCAGACACGAGGCAATAATTGTCCATCATGACAACGCTCGGCCCCACGTTGCTATTCTGGTTAAGAACTATTTGGAAAACAGTGGATGGGAAGTCTTACCCCACCCGCTTTATAATAAAGACCTTGCCACTTCGGACTACCATTTGTTCCGGTCGATGCAGAACGCCCTCACTGAAATACGGTTCACATTAGAGCAGAATATCAAAAATTGGCTTGATTCATTCTTGGTTGCCAAGCCGGCGCAGTTCTTTTGGGATGGGATCCACAAATTGCCAGAAAGAAGGGAAAAAGTCATAGCTTCAGATGGGCAATACTTTGAATAATACTATTGTACATGTTTTTCTTAAATAAACGTTCAAATTTTGAGAAAAAACGCACGAATTAAGTTATATACCCAATATTTTCTCAAAAACTTTTGAAATTGATGGCAGTAAAGATGTTGGTCTGTAGTTTGATTTATCGGTCCTGCTGCCCTTCTTAAATAACGGTAGCACTACAGCGCATTTAAGTTCAGATGGAAAGGTACCGGACATAATACTAAAATTAAAAAGGTAAGTGAAAATATCTACTAAGTTGGGTCCAATATACTTGAGTACCAAATTCGATATTTTATCATTACCATGTGAATTGGAATTAGGAAGGGAATTAATAGTTTTTAGTAATTTCAATCCCGTAATGAACTTAAACATGAAGCTGTTACTAGAACAGTTGTTTTGTGAGCCAGCCTTAGGGCAACAGTTACACGAAATTTACGAGTTACTTGGAAAAGAAGTTTGTCCAATGGAAGCAAAGTAATTGCTGAACTCATTAGCTATTTCCAAAGGATTTGAAATGTCAATACTTCCATTTTTGAGTACAATGGGATCTGCGTTAGTACACACTTTCCGACTAACAATACTATTAACTACTTGCCACTCTTTCTTCAGATTTCCACTTGCCGCTTGTATTTTCGAACGAAAATAGTCATCCCGAGCTTTTTTAACTTTCTTTGTCACTTTTGTGCAGAATTTATCAAAACGATTTTTTAAATTGGTGTTCAAAGGTTTTTTCTTAGTTTGTTTTTGACATTTATTTTTTTGACAAGGGTACGAGTTATCCAAGGCTTAAGGCGACACTCCGATTTTTTGTGTGTTATAGTGCAAGTAGATGCGCTCAGAATACTAAAAAATACACTATAAGCTGAAGAAGCATTTCTTTCAACATAAACACTTTCCCAATATTCATAACGTAGCTTATTGTTCAATTCAGATGATACGTTAGATTTCCTGCATATTATATTTTCAAAAAGGATTCCCGTCATACAATGATCACTTATATGTAGATCCAAGTTAATGCCAGCAACTGAATCCACAGCAATATTCTCAAACAAGCAAAAACATGGTCGAGGCAGGTGCCTGCAATTGGTCTAGCAGGCTCAGCAATAAAAGATAAAAAACCATGTTCAGCCATAAGAGCTTGGTAGGAATCAGAAACGGAGTTCGAACATGAGATATCTAGACTAAAATCACCTAGGATAACAAGATTTCCAGATCGTTCATTGGCTAACAAATTTGAAAATGCATCCAAAAACAAATTCGGAGAAGAAGAATGCAGTCTGTATACACAGATAAAATTAAATTTCCGACCGCAACGTCAATAAAAGCTAATGAATGCTAGTTGTGCATCTTTTGACAGTTACTTACTGAAGTCTCAGTCATTTTGGACGCGCAGTTTTTAGTTGACAGTCGTTTGAGTGAGTCGATGTGAGTGTTTTTTTTGGAAAAAATGGAAAAAATTGAGTGTCGACCTGTTATTAAATTCTTGTTTTTGAAAGGCAATACGCCTACGCAAATCAAAAATGAGTTGGACTCTGTGTTTGGGGACTCTGCACCATCATTTACCACAGTGAAATTTTGAGCAGCTGAATTTAAATGTGGCCGTAAGAACTGGGGAGATGACGAACGTTCGGGATGTCCAAAAACTGCAACCGCTGACGATAACATTGCTAGAGTTCACCAAATGGTGTTAGACGACCGCCGAATTAAAGTGAAAGAGATAGTAGAGGTTATGAAAATGTCCAAAGAACGTGTTTATGACTTATTAAATCAAGGTTTAGGCATGAGAAAGCTGTCCGCGCGTTGGGTGCCGCGTTTGCTTACGTTACACCAAACCGTGTTCGAATGAACATTTCCAACGCTCTGTTGGCGCAGTTTAGGCGCAATAAATCCGAGTCTTGGCGCCGATTAATTACTGTAGATGAAACTTGGATACACCATTATACGCCCGAAACAAAAATTCAGTCAAAACAGTGGACTGCAAAGGGCGAGCCGGCTCCAAAAAAAGCAAAAACTGTTTTTTCGGCTGGGAAAGTGATGGCGACTGTTTTTTGGGATAGTAAAGGAGTTATCTTAGTCGATTATCTTCAAAAAAGAAAAACCATTACAGGAGCATTCTACGCATCATTACTTGCCAAGCTGAAGGCAGATTTTGCGGAAAAACGGCGATATTTGCAGAAAAAGAAAATCCTGTTTCACCAAGACAACGCGCCGTCTCACACCTCAGTGGTTGCCATGGCGAAAATCCATGAATTACGGTTTGAACTGCTTGACCATCCGCCTTATTCACCAGATCTAGCCCCAAGAAGGAGACAATCACCTTCGTGAACAATTATTTTGCAGAGAAAAACACTAAGTACTATTTGGACGGATTAGAGAGATGGGAGCATCGCTGGGAGAAGTGTGTAGAGTCACAAGGAGATTATGTAGAAAAATAAAAAAAAATTTTGAAAAAAAATGTCTTGTATCATTGTTCCATTTTCAGACAACACAAGAACGAGTGGATCAGTCTAGAAACCAAGTGTGGAAAGCAAAGGGAATCGATAAGCGGCCACCGTCAGGTAAGGGGTCTCAAACTACATTAAATGTCTGGAATGCCGATCAACCACACATGTTTTAGCTGATTGCTCTATATTTTTGGCCCTTACACCTAAAGAACAGTCGGAACAGGTTCGACGTATAAGCGCATGTGTAGCATGCCTTCGGTTAATGCGCTCATACAGGTTTTGTAAAGGCCGGTGTGAAAAAGGCTCAAGGAAGCACCACGCCCTACTGCATTTTGAAGGTACACAACCCACCGTTCAGACGCAGGGTAGTAGTAGCGTGCAAAAGCACTTTTAGCATCAGAATCCGATGCTAACGGCTCAGCTATTAATTGTCATGCCCTATTAGATTGTAGATCCACAGATCATTATATCTCAGAGAGGTTTGCTGAGATGATAAATGCACATAGGATCAGGCGCGATACCGTAGTAGGAGGTATATGAAGCATTGGAACTTTTTCACGAGGACATTGCAAATTAAGTTTTGGCTCCATCATTTATAAATCTGAACGCTTCGATATTCATACAACTGTTTTACAAAAGATCACTCATTCATATCCTCCTATTGCTTTCGACGTTTCAAAATGGAATATACCATCGCATGTTAGATTAGCAGGTATATGATTTTAATAGGCATAAGCACTTGGATCTCTTGATAGGTGGCGGTTTATTTTGGGATTTTTTAACCGGTGAGCAATATTCTTTGGGGCCAGACCTGCCTTACTTTTGCAATACAAATATGGGTTATGTAATCGTTGGACCTTTTGCTTCATCTTCATCGTCCCGTCGCAGAACACTCTATGTACTATACATATACGTCTAAGGCGATCTCAGAGAATTTGGAATCCTTAAATCAGTTAGTACAACGTTTTTGGGAAATACGACTCTTGCAACAAGTACAAGGACAACTTTTTCTAAATACCACGGACGAGCCATTGAGCAGCATTATGCACTAACAACTCGGCGGGTTGATTCCGGGCGCTATATAGTGCGCTTACCCTTCTGCGCTGATTCATCAATTCTCGGACACTAATTAACTGTAGCTACCCGCCGTTTTTTGATCCTGGAACGCATATTCGAAAAACAACCCCTAATTAAACAAATGCATTCAGACTTTATTGAGGAATATAAGCGTCTTGGCCATTTAGAAGTGGTTCAAATGGTGTTGATTCATCCACCGCACATTTTTTTTTGCCACATCGTCCCGTCTTCAAGTTGGCTATCTTTAGTACAAAAATCTGAGTGGCTTTTGATGCGTCATGTAAGACAATATACTACATATAAAATTACGCATCAGTTAAGGCATTCGTACCCATGTCAGTCTTCTTTGGTTTTTTTTTTTTTTTTTTTTTTTTTTGACGAAGTTACAGTCCGAGACGGGGTAAAGTCTTAAACAGCTAGCTTTCTCAGCCAGTTCTTTGCACAGATAGTAGCTTCAAATTTAACACCGTGTTCCCCTTACTGCATTCTCAGTTTTTTTTTTCTTTTTTTATAATTTGCGCGCGCTCAAGGGAAGTACCCTTAAAATGCCTGCACACAGCGCGAGCGAAGGAAAATCAGGAAGGATGGAAATAGAGATACCGGTGAGCATTGGTTTTAAATGTTTAAAGGTTATAATGACTAGGAAATAAAGAGCTAGGCAGGGCATTCCGCAAGCGAGTTGTACGGCTTAGGAACGAATCACGATATTTTAGAGTACATCTGAAAGTGGGCTTAAGGGTATATATGAGCATTCATAGCGAGACGGGTGTTACGGTTAAAAGTTTGAAGGGGCGGAGTGCTACTGGCGATTTCTATGGAGCACTGGTTGTGGAAATAACGATAAAACAGAGTGAGACACGGGACATTACGTCGGTGTTAGAGGATGTCCATTGTTTGAGTGATATTAGTATCACCTATGAGTTTTATCGCCCGATTTTGAATCCTATCTAGCAGGTGCAGAGATGTCTTGGGCGCACCCGACCAGATGTGGGAATTTTACTCTAATTTCGGATGGATAAACGCCATATTGTCATTGACACATATAGCAAGAATAGAAAATTAATCGGTTTCGACGATGCAAATGCCATCCATGGATAATGGCTGGGTGTTTAAATTTCGCTTCAACGAGAGCAGACAGCAGTGTGTTTTGGAAGCATTAGATTCTACTTTGTTAGTGGTTCCCTAAATAGTTATGCTATTAATATAAGAATTTAATGAGCTTAACATACGCTGGCGTTCCCATTCTACAGCCGAAGAGCAGGGACATGAGTCCGGGAACGAATATGAAAAGCAGAGAGTACTGTCATCAGCAAAGGCGTATATGGGATTAGAAGTACCAGACAAGAGATCGTTGATGAAAATTAAAAAGAGTGTCGGAGATAGAACGGAGCCCTGGGGCACACCAGCATTTATTTTGTGAATATCAGACTTGAAACCATCCAAGACAACTTGAATTGAACGTTCCGAAAGGAAATTTCTAATCCACTGATGAAGAGAGTCGTCGATCCCCAAAGCACGCATTTTCGACAAAAGAGCCTGATGGCAAACTCTGTCAAATGCCTTAGAAATATCAAGTGCAACTATCTTAATTTCGCCAGATTGGTGTACGATTTGGTTTCACTTTTTTGTGAGACATGCCATCAGATCACTAGTGCACCTGTTGTTTCGAAAGCCGTACTGCGGGTCATTAAGAAGTTTTCTTGTTTCGAGGTATTTCATTAACTGGCGGTTTATCAGCGTTTCCATGACCTTGGAAAGATGCAATGGGTCTGTAGGAGGAGTGAGAGGAAGATTCGTTTTTTTCAGGGACCGGCTCGACAAATGCTGTTTTTCATCTGCTCGGAAAGAGTCCTAAGGAATAAGAATTTTCAATCGCATTATACCGCAAGTCGTTGCTCCAAAAACACCTATAATCGGGCATTCGAATTACACCCATATATAAGAGTATTCCAATAAATTGACGAATTTCCTCAGCTTCAACTTTAATCACTTCTCCATGTTGATTGCAAGGCGTATTTATTGGTTTCCTCTACTATTTTATTATTTATGATCACATCGTCAAAAAATGCTGGGAAGTATTCCGAAGGACTCTTTACGCTTTCTGAATTCACGCCTGAAAAATCTTTTTTGCGCCAGACAAATTTCGAAGTGGAAGCATTAACTTTTTATGTCAATGCACTTGTCGACGCACCTGATTTTTCATTGCTTTCTGTTACAGCTTGTAGTAGATCTACAAACAACATTTTCATGCAAAATATCTTCGTCATCTTTTTCCAGCATATCATCATCCGAATTATCCCAATCCTGTTCCAAAATATAGGCTATGTCTTTACCAGTAATTCCTTTTTGATTTGTCATTTTGTGTTCTAAATAAAGTAAACAACAATTGTATTGTAATTGTAGGAGACCAATAATCGCAGAATATTGTACATTTTACTCTATTAACAAATAGTACTTACCTCTAACTTTCAAAATAATAAAAAAATTGTTTGTCACTATATAACTTTTAGTATTATATTTATTTAAACGTTTTTTTAACTCACTTTCGCAAAAAAAATAATGATACCAAATGTCAACTTACAACTTGCAGCAAAACTTATGTGAACCTGTTAATCCAAATGGGGCAACGGAAGAGAAAGATTGGGAAAAGAGAAAAAAAAATTAAAAATAACGATATTTTTTTTTTTTTTAAATGTATTCTTTATTCCCATTTTATAATTTAACTTATATTCACATACATTTTTATTCAAAAAAAACTTAAAAACTTAAAATAAAAGAGAATAAGTTACTGGCATTTTTATTTTATGAAAGAAAAAATAGAGCTAATGCCACTTCAAAGTTAATAATTCATTGTGGGGTGAGCAAATTTAATATAAATATAAAAACAAACTGAATAGTAGTTAAAGGAAAAAGTAAAGAAAGTAATTCAGAAAAATTAATCATTAATAGCAAAATTCATGACGAAAAACAAAAAAAAAAAAACAAAAAATAACTAAGCAATATAGCGCAAGAAAACCTCAATATTATTGTGTTCGTAACCAAGAAGCCAACATTTTATCTTTTTCAAAAAAGAGGATAGGGTTGTTAAGATTCGTATGTCAATAGGGAGTTTGTTAAATAACTTGCATGATATAATGGAGTAAGAATTTTTAAAGCTTGTAGTACGAAAGGCAGGGATTAGAACAAATGATTGGGAATTGCTTCGTAAGATATATGCGTCAGATATTGGACTTTGCAGGTATCCACCTCTCATAAAGAAAATTTTAAGTACCTTGTAAAAGAAAAGATGTCGCACTGGGAGAATTCTCATACGTCTAAATAACTCCATGGAATGAGCTAGACGAGAAGAGTTACAGACTTTTCTTATTGCACATTTTTGCAGCACAATTACAACAACAACTTATTCCATACTGTAATTTAGAATGGAAAATCCCGTAGTATATTGTTTTTAGACTATTATTGGAACAAAACATTCTTAGGCGATAAAAACAACGAATGGTGGAAAGAAGATAACGCTTCACACATAAAATATGCTCAGACCAACTCAAATTACGGTCAATTATTACACCCAGATACGAGTATTTAAAATAATGAATATTTTCAATTTTAAAGCAATTGGTGTTACAAGCGATGCTCGTATCAAAAGAGTCCCTAGAATTAAGAGTAGCACCCGCATTGCTGATTAAGTTATACCTTCCGCCATTTGATGCATGGAATGTAACATTAATATCTGGGGTTATTTCTGTGCTTAGGCTAAAAAACATAAGTTTAGTTTTGCTACTAACCAATAGTTTGTGTCCAGCAAACCAAATTCTTAATAAATGGACATCATGATTGATATCAGCTACTAAGTTCAAGGGACTAACTGCTCTATAAGCTATAGACTTAGCTAGTCTGCAAAGGCAGTAACTTTTTCAGCAAAAGGTTGTTCAAATATAGAATTGATGTAACTCAAAAACAGAACAGGACCAAGAACAGACCCTTGGGGAACGCCGAGTTTAATAGTTTTAGGGTTACTAAAACTGGTTCCAATTTTGACCAATTGTTTTCTGTCCTTCAGATAAGAAGCGAACCAATCATAGATACAACCACGGAAACCCACATTGTATAGTTTGTGCCAAAGAATGTTGTGATCAACCATATCGAAGGCCTTAGTTATATCTACAAAAAGTCCACTGCAAAATGTTTTATCATCTAAACCTTTGTGTATAAAGGAGCAAAATTCTAAGAGACCATCCTCAGCAGAAAGGCCTGATCTGAATCCAAACTGGTTCGAACTAAAAAAGTTTTTATGTTCGAGATATTTCAAAATCTTGCGCTTAACTAATTTTTCAAATATTTTTGAAATAGAAGGTAACAGCAAGATCGGCCTATAATTATTTTTATCTTTTTTGCTTCCTTTTTTAAAAAGTGGTATAACATTGGCACATTTCAGTTCTTCAGGGAAATTGCCACTGACAGTAATTAAATTAAAAAGATGTGTTAAAATATCAACTATGTTAAGGGATATTTTTTTTAGCACAAGGTTTGAAATACCATCATTCCCACATGAATTTGAGTTGTTTAAAGAGTTTATGGTTTTTAATAACTCAAGACCCGAAATAGGTTCAAAATAAAAACTGTTTCTATGCAGAACACTATCCGCAAGTATTAGAAAAATCAGGCGAAGATGACATTTGCCCGATTGAAGCAAAGAACTCATTGAATTCGTTCGCTACTGAAATAGGATCCGAGATAACTATACTACCAACGCTAAGCGTTATAGTTGTATCGTGCTTGCTCATATTTCGATTAGTAATATTGTTAACCACTTTCCATTCTTTCTTAAGGTTTCCGCGCGAAATCCTAATTTGATTATGGTAGTAATTTTCCCTACATAAACGGATTTCTTTATTGATTTTAAGGCACATGCGATCATAACGTCTTTTTAAAAATGCATTTAGCTGATGTTTACTACATTTTTTCCGCAATTTATGTTTCAGTTTGATTTTTTTAAGAAGAGGTGGTGTTATCCAGGGCTTTAGCCTTATTTCAGATTTGCTCAGTACAACGATTTTACTGGAAGCAGCTATGGAGTTTTTTAAAATTTCAATAAATGAATCATAAGCCTTAGAAGCATTTTCCTCAGCATAAATCTCATCCCAATTATTGAGGGGAGCAAAGTTAATCTTTGTCACACAAGTCAAAGAATGTTTTACATTGGTCTTCTTTTCAAAGATAGGAATCAAAATATCGGTCATACAGTGATCAGAAATTTTAAGGTCAAAACTAACAGCAGCACATTGATTAGACTGAATTTTTGAGAAACGACAAAAAACGTGATCAAGACAGGGTGCCAGCAATTGGTCTTGTGCACTCTTTAACCAAAGAGGTAAATCCATGTTCGGCGATAAGAGCAAGGTAACAATCCAAAAAATGACATGGGTTTAACAAGTCCAGGTTAAAGTCCCCTAAAATAATTAGATTAGCTGCTTTCACATTTCACAGAAAATACGAGAATTCTTCAAGAAACACATTAAATGACTGTGAATTAAATCTATATGCACAAACAAAAGTAAAGGATTCATCGCATATGGAACAAGATATTTTTATGACGTCAGCACTCGACAAACTGTAACGCTTTATATCACAATCATACAGATCTTTCACAAATATTTATGTACTTACCGTTGAGAAACAGGTTACTGAAGTAATGTTGCCATATGGCAACAGTGGGCATCAAAGGGTTAAAAACAGCTTTTAAAAACAACAAAAACCAAAAGAACTTGTGAAAATACAAGCCGAAAAACGCTTTGGTAACTCGGGTCCTGTTAGAAGATTCTGTCTTCTGAAAAAAGCTCTGCCATAAGGCCTGTATTGTAGATTTTTGTTGGATGTAGTAAGTGTCGTTATTTGTGATTTCTGTGTTATCTTGCAACCCAATAAAAATATTAATACACTGCGTCATATCATACATACTTATTTTACAGTCTCTTAAGATGTATTTATTTAACATATTTTATTTATTTTAACCTATATTGCAACGGCCCGGAAAGACTATCCAAGACTCTCACCAAGTTTGGTGTAAGTATTTGTATTTTGTATTTGTATTTATTGATCAGATAAAACTCTGTACATGAAGATTAACTTATAATTATTGGGTCTACAAGTAAGTTTCCAGCGTTTTTTTCCAAAATTTGAATTTTTATTATGAAAACATAGTTACAATGCTTTATTCAAAGTATCGTCCATCGGAAGCTACAACTTTCCCCCATCTTTCTGGCAATTTATGAATTCCGGACCAACAAAATTTCTCGTCTTTCGAGCCCAAGAACGTATCGAGCCAATTTTTGATTTCCTCTACTGAGCTGAAGCGTATTCCCGTAAGAGCGTTCTGCATCGAACGAAACAAGTGGTAGTCAGATGGTGCCAAGTCTGGACTGTAAGGCGGGTGAGGCAGAATTTCCCATCCACTATTTTCCAAATAGTTTTTCACCGAAACCGCAACATGTGGCCGTGCGTTGTCGTGATGAAAAATGACGGACTCATGCCTGGTCTCATATTCTGGCCGTTTTTCTTTTAATGCCCGCTTCAAACGAATTAGTTGGGTTCGATATAATGGTCCTTTGATGGTTTCACCACTCGGAAGCAGTTCGTAGTATACGACACCCTTTTGATCCCTCCATATGCAGAGCATGACCTTATTCACGTGAATATTTCGTTTCGGCGTCGATTGGACGGGCTCGCCGGGCTTTGTTTACGATTTTCTGCATTTAGGATTATCATAATAAATCCATTTCTCATCACCAGTGACAATACGATGCAAAAATGATATATTTTTATACCGCTGCAGTAACATTTCGGACATGCAAAATCGCCGTTCGATGTCTCTTGGCTTCAATTCGTACGGCACCCAGTTTCCAACGTTTAGAATGAATCCCAATGCTTTTAGGCGCAGGGAAACGGCTTGTTGCGTGACGCCCAATGATGCAGCAAGTTCTTCTTGAATCTGACACGGATCCTCATCCAGTAAAGCGTCCAATTTCTCGTTTTCAAAACTTTTCGGCTTTCCGGGGCGATCTTTGTCTTCAACTCCAAAATCACCAATTTTGAACTGTTTGAACCACTCGCGGCACGTCGATTCACAAATACATTACGCCCCATAAGTTTCCGAAAGCAAACGGTAGGCCTCAGCGGCGCTTTTCTTCATATTAAAGAATAAAAGCAGCGCTTCCCGCAAATGGCGTTTATTTGGCTGGAAACTTGCCATGATTTTGCTCGATAAAATGTACGACACCGATAGAACTGCTCAAATATAACGCTGCTGTAAAACACATGGGGTCTGACATTTCTGCCCGGGATCCACTGGTGGCGCCATCTCTGACAAACGCTAGAAACTTACTTGTAGGCCCAATAGTACAGGATATAAAGTGACATTAAATTACATACAATGTGCAAAAGTATACAAAGAAAATTATAATTACTTAAACAATGTAAATATAAAATAAATAATAAATATATAATAATAATAAATAAATAATCACTAAAAAAAAGACAAAGCAGTTCAAATTAGAAAAGTGTTCAAAGCAGACTGTATGAAATTTTCTGTGTTCGATTGGGTAGATTATTCCATAATTTTAATTTTGGTGGGGGCTGAGGCCCATATTTATTGGCTTAATACAAGCTTAATCTAACTTAAAAACTAACAGAAAGACTTAAGAGCTAGTGACCAAGGAAGTGATGGAGGAGATCTTGTTTAAGACGAGGAGTGCTCAGATGGAAATGAAAAAGGGAGAGGTTTGAGTTGACCTTTCGGAGCATTCGGGAGATTGGTTCGTTGGAGCCATAAGAGGTGCGGTGGACCGGTAGGTAGAAGATACGAGGACAACGTAGATTGCGGGGTTTGGTATTGAAGGAAATGGAGTTCAAAATGGATGCACAGTCGATGGAACCTGAGAGAAGACGATGAATGAAAAGAACGTCAGCAACATTCCTACGTTCTTCTATCGAATTCATATTTAGAAGTTTGAGGCTGTCTTGATAGGGAGGTAAGATTAAAGGGTCGTTCCATGGCAGGCCACGGAGGGCAAATCGGAGGAATCGACGTTGAATACCCTCGATTCGGGAAACATGAACCCGGTGAAAGGGGAACCAAGCTTGACTGGCATACTCAAGCAGGGGGCGAACAAAGGTAATATAGAGAGATCTGGTTACATACGGGTTAGAAAATTCCTTGGACCACCGTTTAATAAAGCCAAGTGATGAGTTGGCTTTGAGGATCATCTTATCGATATGCGAACGGAAATTAAGCTCACTGTCGAATAATATGCCAAGATCTTGAAAAGACTGAACCAGGGGAATTGGTTGACCATGGAGAAAATAAAGTCGGGGAGGAGACGGGTTGCATTTACGTGAGAAGGTTATAAATTGACATTTGGCTATATTCTAGGCAGTTTTTGAGGCATCAAATTGAAAACCGATCAAGGTCTTCTTGAAGAAGGGCAGAGTCCAGGGGAGAGGAAATAGATTTAAAAAATTTTGTGTCGTCAGCGTAAAGGGAGAGGGAGGAGTGCTTAATGACACTCTCAACATCGTTGATATTACTATGAATGAAGAGAAGAGGGCCAAGATGACTGCCTTGTGGAACTCCAGATGAGGCCAGGAATGGAACAGAAAGGGCGGATCTAAACCGAATACTATAATATCGGTTTACCAGGTAAGAAGAAATCCATTTTAATAAGAGAGGCTCAAAGCCGAGAGCAGACAATTTGAAAAGGATCAATTTATGAGATATCTTATCAAATGCTTTAGTGAAATCAGTTGCGATAACATCGATTTCTTTGCCATTTTCTAAGGCTGAGAGTGCAAAAGACACGAATTCAACTAGATTTGTGGTAGTTGATCTACCTTTTAGAAAACCATGTTGTCGGGGTGAAATAAAAGGCTTGCATTTGAAGCTTAACGCTTCGTATAAAATGCTTTCAAAGAGTTTGGGTATATGAGAGAGTTTAGCAATGGGACGATAATTGGTAACTTCATGCTTAGATCCCTTTTTGTGTATCGGGATTATAAAAGAGGTCTTCCAAATCTATGGAAATTCTCCTTGTGTAAGGGATGGACGAAAAAGGTAGGAAAGGGGTAGAGACAGGTTGGAAGAGCATTTCTTAAGAAACATGGCGGGGAGTCCGTCTGGGCCAGGTACAAATTCATCCTTAAGATTTTGTAACTTTTCTTCAATAACTGCAGGATCGAAATTTTGAGTGAGAAAGGGACCAGTAGAGAAATTTGGTAGATCACTGAAGTAAGAGGGATGTGGTACGAAGAAGTTGTTGGCAAATGATTGCGATGGTAGGAGGATCACTTGAAGATTTGGTTTCGAAAGCGAGGGAGGAAGGATAACCATCAGTCTTACTTTTGCAATTGTCAAATTAAAAAAAGGACTTGGGGTCATTTATGAGATTGGTTTGCGCACTATTTAGGTAGCGCTGATAGAGAGAGTTATAGAGTTCAATGAAATGAAGATATGTACCTAGATAATTTGAATAGTCAGGAGCAGAGTGGATGCGAAGGAATACCGCCCATAACTTGCTTCTTTTGTTTCGTAGAGAGCGAAGTTTACAATTATACCAAGGAGGGGATGTAGAAGAAGTTTTATGGCGGGAGTAAGGCACATAAAGGGAGATGGATTTGAATATTTCTCTGTAAAAAATGGAGAGGGCATCAACCAGAGATAGATTGGTAAACTCAAAAGAAGCACTGCTTAGATAGGTATTAATTTTACGGAAATTAGCTTTGTGAAAATTGTAAGAAAATAGAACTGCGTGGGTAGGCGACTGGAGGGGAGAGGGAGGATGATAGTTATCATACTTGAAAGAGATAGGGGACAACACGATACTGAGGAGTTGATGGGATCAGTTGTGAAGATAAGGTCTAATTGCCTTTCCATATAGTTGGAAACGCCACTGACTTGACATAGACTAGAGTCTGTTAGCCGATCTAAGAAGAGGCATTCCTTAGTAGAAATGGGATTGGAAGCGATGAAAAAAGATAGGTCTTCAGATGGAGTCCACTTCAGCTGAGGCAGATTAAAATCACCGAAGATAATGATATCATCAAGCGAGATGATAAGTCGATCAAATTGTCAATTGCTGCAATAGCAAGTTGGTAGGATTCGATAGGTTGTGCCGGAAGAATGTAACAACACATAACATACAAGCATCTACGAGTGAGGGTTATTTTAACCGACACAAAGTCGAGCTTAGGAGAGGATGATATTGCAACGAGAGAGGAGTCCAAGCTGTTGTGAATAGCCAGTAGGACACCTCGACAAGGCGATTCAATCAAGGGGGGTGTGCGATCATCATCCCGAAAAACATTAAAAGAAAGAGGGAATAACTCCTGGTTTTTTATGTTGGGGATAAGATTAGTTTCGGTCAGAGCATAGATATCCAATGGGAGAGCATGAGATTGGCGGAAAACAGCGTGGGTTTTAGAACGGAGTCCTCTTACATTCTGGTAATAGCTTGCCTGCGTGATGTTAAACAGGTGTACCTGGTAGGTCGCAACACTATATAGCGATATTTGAAAAAATCTTCCAACTTACATCCGAGAATTTGAATAGCTTCCGATGAGATATGATCAAACCTACGACGATTGAATACAAACCGGGCAATTGAGTTAAAAGCAACCTTTAGTTTTTGACGTGTTAGAGAGTCAGAATCGGCAAAACAATTCACATCCATAGGATATGATTGGGATTATTAGAGCTTTAACTAATTTTAGCTCAACTTGCACAGGTAAAATTGTTTTAGTAATAGATAGTCCTGGTAGCAAAGCATATATCTTATTTATTACAGTGTTTATGTGAGAATCCCAGTTTAATTTGTTGTTAAACATGATTCCAAGATTTTTAGCGTGAGTGACATATTCCACTTGGCAAGAGTTTAAAAAGATAGGAGGAAAATCAGAGAAACTCGGCTGAGGTTTGGCGATTGGCATCGCTTTTGTTTTGATGGGATTCAAAGTCAGGCCATTACGTGCAGTCCACTCAAAGATAGATTGTAGATCGTCATTCATTTTTGCTATTGCGTCCTCGACCATGCCAATAGGAAAGCTAATGTATAATTGAACATCGTCAGAATATATATGGAATCGACAGTTAGATAAATGAAACTGTAGGTCATTAATGAACAAGGAAAACAGTAATGGACCAAGAATAGATTCTTGACGAACACCATTTTTAACGGGAAGAAACAAAGACAGTTTATTATTACATCAAACGGCTTGCAGCCGATTAGTCAAGTATGAATAAATAAGTTTAATACAAGTGTCAGAGAAGTTAAAAAATGTCGCTAGTTTATCACAGAGTATTTCAGAGTTAACACAATCAAGTGCTTTGGAAAAGTCAAGTAGTGTCATCACTGTAGTATAATTGACATCAATTGCCTGTCTTATGTCTTCGCAAACTTTTAATAATGCTGACGTGCAACTGTGTCACGACGGAAACCTGACTGGAGAGGATTAAGGAGCTGTTTGTCTTTTATATATTAATGTTTAATCTGGTTGCTTACAATGCATTCAAAAACTTTGGATAAAAAGGGAAGGATAGCTAAGTATTGGTCTATATTCAGAATTTGTACCTTTTTTTGGAATTGGAATGATTTTGGATTTTTTCCATGCACAGGGGTAAGTAGATGTCATAATGATAGTGTTAAATATTGTATATGGGTAATGTAGGGTGAATATTATCAAGTCCAACAGACTTGCATTTAATTGAAAAGACTGCGTCTCCTACGCAGTACATGTCAACTGCGGCCAGGGAAAAAGCATTTTCTCGGTCTTGTTGTGCTGTCGTAGGTCTAGTGGTATGAGGTGAAATCTGTGTAGAGAACTTAAGGTTCAACTCGTCTAGATTTATATTGTCGTCCGAAACTGAGATACTTGTCTTATTCAGTCCGATATTGCGAACTTCTTTCCACAAAAATTTTGAGGAACGATCACAATTAAATCTGTCATTATAATAACTAAGTTCAGCGGATCGAATAAGCTTAGTAACAAGGTTACGGGATGCTTTAAAGTCACTAAACATTTCCGCACATCCAAAACGTTTAAAACGATGGAACGAAACGTCTCTCCTTTTCATGGCATCAAGAATGTCATAGGAAAGCCAAGGACAACTCTGTGACTTTAAAACTCGAGTCTTAATAGGAACATGTTTATTAAATAAGTAGTCAACTGTGGCAGTCAAGAAGTCAGTTTGTTTATTAACATCTGATGTCAAATAGATTGAATTCCAATCAATAGACAAACAATCACTAAAGAATCGTTCAACATTTATATTGCGGAAGTCACGATATTGGATAGATTGGGACGAGCTTTTATGAACATGGAAATCGAAGGTAGCAAAGATAAGATCATGATACAAGAAGACAGGCACAGATAATTGACTAAAACGCTTGACAAAATTTTCATCACTTGCAAGAAACACATCTAATAAAGACGGAACACAATTAGGCTTAAAGTGGGTAGAATTAGTGACGTTTAGAAAAGAGAGTCCATTGATGTTTTAAAAGATTTAGGAGATGAAGTAAGAAGATTTATGTTTAAATCTCCACCAAGAATGAAGTTTGGTGCAAGGTGTGGTATTTCTTCCACAATTGGGGAAATAACACGAGAACTCACTCATATAAAAAGTTCCGAGAATACATTTATTTTCGCCATCAAGTATTTCAATAAAATAGTGGTCCGAAGATTCAGCGCCATCCGAACACTTGGACTGGACCCGATATATTTTCTAACGAAAATAGCAACGCCACCTCCAATTGTGTGAGTTCGATCAGCCCGCTAAGGTTTTTTAAAACTTTTTAGAGAAAACATATTGCTATTCAAATTAGGATGAAGCCAGGTTTCGGACACGCATATAATGTCAATTAAACTCTTCTCAAATATCATTTTGAACTCATCGAACTCTGCACAGACTCTGTGCATTAATGTGGCAAATGTGTACACCATTATTACTTTTACAAAGAGTATTTAGTAAGAATACGCTTTTTTTATTTATGCTGCCAAATCCAGCATCATACCTGCTGCCCATGATGAGAATAAAAACCGACAGCCAGGTCAAAATCGAACACAGATAGATTGACAGCACTATTTGCTGTACATGCTAAAGAAAAAAAAACGGTAATGAACATGGAGAACTAATTTGCACCGAGATACCTTGTACATATAAAGAAGTCCTTGTAAGTCCTTACATAAGTTTGTGAAGGAATTCTTTGGTACGCCATCTTTTTTCCTTTATCTGCTTGTTGGCACATACAGTGAGCGACAAAAGTCTACATACGACCACCATTCTTGCATCCTAAGGAGTTCAAAAGCGTTATGAAAAAATCTAATGATGCAGTTTTGTTTCAAATCACTTATAGTGTATTATTATACTATAAAATAAATGAATTTAACAAAAACTTAACAAGCGATTCACAAAAACACGAAAAAGATTTAAGCTGTCGACGGATGCTTTCAGGTTTAGTTTTAAAATAGACTTGAATTGATAGCAATCCATATTACCTTCAATAAAGGCTAGATTTCCTACGCCAGAAGCAGCTACAGCACCCCAAGCCACCGCCATGCTTTACCGTAGAAACCAAATTGCTGTGTTATTTTTTCTACAAACTCTAGCTCTCCCGTCACTTACGAATATATTATATTTTGATTCGTCAGTAAATAAAACTCGTTTCCAGAAATCCATTCCTTTTTCAATGTGTTTTTGGGCAAATTCTAAGCGTAGTTTTCGGTTTTTTTTCACTTATTAAGGGTTTCCTGCGTGGAGTTCTGCTGTGAAAACCGTTATTATTGAGAGACCTTTGAACTGTACGTGGATGCACCATTACATTTGATCTTCTGCCAACCCTTTAGACAGCATTGTTGGATTAACTCTTGGATTGTTGCCTACTTCTCTCATGATAAAGCTGATATCTCGACGATTCAGCTTCTTTGGGCGGCCACAACGCAGTTTGTTTTCGACGGTACCGGTGTTTTCGAAATTATTGTATATTGTTTGAACTGTTGACTTGCTTAAATCCAGTAAATTTCCAATTTCACCAAAAAAAAGATTCTTTTTTATATTTTATTACTAAATTTCGCACTTCAACCGCAATTTCTCTTCGAGGGGCCATTGTCACAGGTAAAACTTATTGAAGCTGACCAAACTTCAACTGAGAGGCACAAATCTGATTTTCACAAATGGAAAAATTCAAATACGGTACTCTTCGATCAGCGTATAACAAAAAAAAAAAACATGGAATGCCGGGCGTATGTAGACTTTTGTCATTATTTATTTTTCGTTTTTTGTGAATCACTTGTTAAGTTTTTGTTAAATTCATTTATTTTATAGTATAATAATACACTATAAGAGATTTGAAACAAAACTGCATCATTAGATTTTTTCATAATGCTTTTGAACTCGTTAGGTTACAAGAATGGTGGTCGTACGTAGACTTTTGTCGCTCACTGTATTTAGTTTATATTTTACAATTTCAGATTTATATAAGTTCAAATCTCATTTAAACGATAATCGATGCCGATCCTATAATCACTCGCCCTACTTTTCAAAATAATTCCTGGATAGCTATTATAACACATCGGCTGAAAAGTTCGCGCCGTTTTATAGTAAAACACAAAATTTTTGCAAAATTCAACTTTATTTATCAATATAGTTGCCTTCGAGGGCGATACACTGATTGAAACGATTTTTCAATCTTTCGATAGCAGTTTTGTAGTACGATTTCGGTTTAGCCTCAAAATAGGCCTCTGTTTCGGCGATTACTTCTTCATCGGTCTTAAATCTCTTTCCGGCGAGCATTCTTTTGAGGTCTGCGAACAGGAAATAGTCGCTGGGGGCCAAATCTGGAGAATACGGTGGGTGGATAAGCAATTCGTAGCCGAATTCTTTCAATTTTGCCATCGTTTTCATCGACTTGTGACACGGTGCATTGTCTTGATGAAACAGCACTTTCTTTTTCCTCAAATGCGGCCGTTTTCCTGCGATTTCGTCCTTCAAACGCTCCAACAACGCAATGTAATAGTCGCTGTTGATAGTCTGCCCCTTTTGGAGATAGTCGATGAAAATTATTCCATGTGCATCCCAAAATACGGATGCCATAACCTTGCCAGCCGAGGACGAGGTTCGTCGCCTGCTCGCCACTCAGCTGACTGCCGACTTGACTCTGGTGTGAAGTGATGGAGCCAAGTTTCATCCATTGTCACATACTGACGCAAAAATTCGACTTTATTGCGGTTGAACAGCTTTAAACACTCCTCTGAATCATCAACACGTTGTTGTTTTTGGTCGCTTGTGAGCAAACGCGGCACCCACTTTGAACACAGCTTTGGCATGTCCAAATATTCGTGTATGATATATCCAACACGTTCTTCTGATATCTTCAGAGCCTCAGCTATCTCGATCAACTTCACTTTACGGTCATTCGTAATCATTTTGTGGACTTTTTTGATGTTTTCATCTGAAACAGCTTCTTTTGGACTTCCACTGCGTGCATCATCTTCGGTGCTTGTATGACCACTTTTAAATTTTTCAATCCACTTGCGAATGGTTCGTTCGGCTGGTGCAGAGTCCGGGTAACACTTATCAAGCCATTTCTTTGCATCGGCTGCATTTTTTCCCATCAAAAAGCAATGATAAATCAACACACGAAATTGCTTTGAATCCATTTTTTTCACAATAACAAAAGTTGCTTCACTCACAACGGTGTATCTCGAGAACTAATCGTCCGACAGCTGTCAAATTTATACACGTATCTTTTGAAGGTTGGTACTAACTGAAAATGGTATGGATTTAATTCAAGTGGTGCCCTGTCTTAGAAACGGGCTTTTCAGCCGATGTGTTATTGTACTATATATACTCGTACATAACTGTTTGCATTCCAGAAGATCTTCAAATTATTTGGCTGAACGTGGCATAGATGGGATATTAAGGATTCACGGGTAGATCTGAACATAGCATCCATGTAAAACAAAAAAAAAATTAATAAAGGTGATGGCACACTTACCTCTTCTTATTTAATCAATGTGTCGGTAAGTACCAACACTTCACAGAGTCAAGTATGCAAGCAAATCTATTCTTCAACACATGCCCATATCGGAATAACATGCTGCAAAGAAGACAGCAGTTTTAATCGCGGAAAACTTATAAGCCATACTTGTTTTGTTTGATACGCAGAGACTTTAAATTAATTAGGCTATCCGAAACTATGCGGCTTCTAATTATCGCTGGCTCTTGTAACACCTAGAACGAGTCCAACAGCAGTGTTTTGCATCGCAACACATGGTCATTGCATTGCATTTTCAAAAAGTAGTGCTAATATTATATAATAAAAGAAAAACACCAACTTTTGATACACGTACTTACATATGTGTGTATGTATAGACAGAAAATAAATTTTATTTCTCTATTAATTTATAACACAAAAAACTGTACGTATAATGTTTATCTACATTTTTATTGAACGTAAATTAATTTTAATATTTCTACAAAAGTAAATCAATTTTCTTGTTGAATTACTTCATCTCATAAACTTCTTTTTCTTTAACTGTTCATGTGTTATTTGCTTGTAAACCTTTTGTCTTGGTTTATCCGTGTTCATTTCCTTGTAGTAGCCATAACCACCTCCGCCTACACGTTTTTCTGGGCGGTTTCGTCTAAAGCCAATCTTTAGGTCCACAACAGGCGGCACCAGGAAGCCAAAACTCTTCGCAACAGTCTGCAAGTCTAGAGTGTTAACATCGAATATTGTCTTCAATTGATGCGAATCATAAGCCCTAACATACGCCTTAAACGCCTCCTTGGCTGACTGATTGAGGAAGTAGTTCTTGGAAATAAGTTTTTCCAGCTGAAATAACAAAACAAAAAGAGAAATTATTTACCGATTAAAACTAGTACGCACGGTCGATATCGAATATCAAATATCATAATCATACTCAGAATCCGAATCTCCGTCGATAAGTTGATTCAACGAATTGTTCGAATGGCTGAGGATTTCACTCGGTGGAAGACGAAGAAAAAACAAAAATAATAATAAAAATCGCGCGAATAAATTCAAAGTCTAAAGCATTGAAATGGATGTATTCATGAGAAACTAGGAGCACTTGAAGTGTGCAATGCAATACGAATGGTGCGCAAGAAAGGAGACTGGGTGGCTGGGCCCTTAAAGAAAATGCATACTCAAGTGTTTTATTATTGCAGTAGATATTATGCAATCTACAAGAGCGTTGCACAGATGATGCAGATGACTTCAACTTACATCTGCGAATTCTATATTTAACGGTGACACTATTCGGACACCGCCCATCATTTGTTTGAAGTATTAAAGTATTGAAGATGTAAATAACTGTTTATGATCTAATTACTCAATGCAAATCAGATACAAGACACAACAGAAGAACTAGAAATCATAGAAACAGTAACAATTGGTGAATTCGAGGACTAAAACAAAACTTAAATGACATTCCAAAAAATGCAATGGAATTATCTTCTATGCTGAATTATATTTCCCATGGGTTTGCAAATGAGAAAAAGTTCTCATCAACAAAAAACCGCCTGAGCGTTTTTTAGTTGAACATACAGAAGAACAAGTTATTTACCCTAGGTGCCCCTATAGTGCTGAAGGACCTGGCCCTCAACAAACAGCTCTCTCCATTTAGCGGGCTTAAACTTAATTTGCACGAACCATGACGCAACGCCACATTTAATACGTTGTCCCTCTGGAATAGATTCGAAGACACTCTGAGATAGAGCGGTGGTGTTCATTCGCTAAACATGCCAGCTAAAGTGATAAATTCTGGACCTTCTGACAAATTGAACTGTACTGTATAACCGATACAGTTTGCTGCTCTATTCTTATAATTCCGATCATACAGGAGGGATCAAAAATCACCCGAAGATCTTCTTTCTGAAGTCAGGGCATTTTCATCATGTTTCGATAAAGTTGATGCTTCCACGTCATGCAGTAGGACTGAGAGAATAAGAGATTTATACGGTTGTTATTATTCTTTCTTATTCGTGAGAGATTTGTTCTTCAGTTGCCTTAATACAAACATTGGGAAGAGCGATTCTTAGCTTGGTATTTACGATTCGCTGTTGAAATTTACAGTAGACAAAGTCATTTATCATCTCAAAGCTATAAATTACCAAAACTAAACCCTAACAGTTCTACAGAATTTTAAAATACTGTACATATAATATTGGCTTATAAGTTTCGCACAATTCTTTTGAGAATGATGTTGAAAAAATCGCACGACAACGCATAACTGGCGAAATCTTTTTTAACAACAATTATCTCGGTGGTCTCATTACCAAATTTTTTCTGGAGCTCTCCATTTTCATCCTGCACATTCGGCCGCTTTTGGCAGGAATGTCAAAGTTTGTTATTATACATATCGGTTTTCAGACTCCTTGGTCGGATTGACAGACAGGTCTGCAAAAGAAAAATTCCCATATTCTCACCAAGGACTGGTACTGTACTAGATTATGTGTCATTATACTATTGCTGCGTCGTTTGTGGTGGCTTGCTGAAAATGTCGCAACTGATCTTCTACTCTTGATGCTGGCAAAATAGAATTTCTCAAAATCCTTTGAAAGACTCGATCAGAAAAAGCTCTACGAGTTTCTTGCGGATTCGCACCTTTGTTATTAGGTAGTGGGGTATGAGCCCATGTCGGTTCCTCGAAACGTTTGGACCCCAATAGAGCTAAAACTTTCGTTGATATTTTGATTATTAGACTTTTTCGTTGTGTGGGAAATCTACTATACAACACTCCGTCCCGGGGCAAGCCCAATAATTCTGAATGCATCGTGCTGATGTGTTGTAAACTATGTTACTACAAAAGACGCTCTAATTTTTTAACTTGGTACTTAAGTCGGCATGGACGATCTTAACATCGTGCTTAGGATATTGCTCACACATACCACCTTGATCAAAAAGTTACCGGCCACACCACCGTGTGGCGCTCCCATTGTTCCGATTTGAGTTTTTTTTTTTTTTTTTTAAGTTGGTAAATCTATTGTTGACATTCCCTCTAAATCTTAGCGTCATAACTTGACATTTGCAAAAGTTACGTAGCCAAGAGTACACCTAACTCTGTGTCGATTTTTTACAAAACTTGTATTAAATTTTGTGTAAAAAACGGATTTAATGATGCGCGGACGTTGGAAATGTTGGAAAAGTGTTTCGGCAACGATTCTCTAAAGAAAACGATCGTTTACCAGTGGCACGAGCGGTTCAAAAGTGGCTGTGAGTCAATCGAAGATGATGAACGCAGTGGCAGACCATCGACATCGAAAACCGACGAAAAGAAATGTTGGTCAGTAACCGCAAATTAACCATCAGAGAGATAGCGGAGGACTTGAACGTTGCCTATGGATCCGTCCAAGACATTTTGGTTAATGATTGGGATTTCCATCGTGTAGCAGCAAAGTTGGTGCCAAAAGACCTCAATTTCATGCAAAATAGAGACCGTGTTAACTTCGCAAAAGAGATGATTTGCGAGGCTGAATCCGATCCCACATTCATCAAAAGGATCAATACTGGAGACGAGACGTGGGTTTATGAGTACGACACGCAATCCAGACATCAGGCAAGTGAATGGCGTTCACCAAATGAGCCGAGAGCAAAAAAATTACATTGTTTTCAGCCAAAAAAAGAAGGCAATGCTCACGCTTTTCAAAGATTACAACGGTGTGGTGGATCATGAATTTTCGCCAGAAGGCCAAACAGTAAACAAAGAGTCTTATTTGGGCGTTATGAGACGTTTGCGTGAAGCAATTCGCCGAAATAGACCAGAATTGCGGGCGGAAAACTCGTGGATTTTGCACCACGATAACGCACCGTCAAACAGTGCCATCATTATTCGTAATTTTTTGACGAAAAATGCAACAAATACCATCCAACAGCCACCGAATTCACCTGATTTGGCTCCCTGTGATTTCTTTCGGTTCAATGGGGTTAAAAAAACCACTACGGGGAACGCGTTTCAGCAGCCGAGAGGAAGTAATGGAAAAATCGCAGGAAGCACTGATGGACATACCGAAAACCGAATATAAAAATGTTTCGAGGATTGGACCAAGCGCTGTCATAAGTGTGTTGCAGTCGATGGGGATCACTTTGAAGGGGACAATATAGATTTAGATGAATAAACTTGTATTTTTAATTTTCTGAATAACTTCCGGGAACTTTTTGGTCATTTGTCCAATTTGACAAATGTTGCAAAAAGCACTTTATAAAAAGGTCACAGGATTTGAAAACATCACTTTCGACAGGTTTCGAACAATAAATAATTTTTCAATTTTACTAAATCAATTCTCACGACCGAGTTTGGGAAACTACATACATAGAACAGTGGAGGGAATGATTGGTTGATTCAACATTAACTACCATACCTGTCATAGAATTATCTGGGATCCTTCAATCAAGAACACACGGACAATTTCCCATACTCCTTTCTTCAAAACAAAGATCGAACTTCAACAATAATCCACAAAGCTCAAGGTGAATTCAGTTCAATTTTATTTTCTAAAACAAACAATTTAATATCATGGACATAAACAAAACTTAAACTAACTTACATTGCTTTAGCGAGCATGTAACTACTTAAAATTGACCTTTGGCAACGTATTTCCTAAAAGTTCACCCTCCCAAATGCAACTGCTGATTCTTTACTGATTTCTTACTTTATACAAAAAAAAGGTAAATAGACAGCCCCACACAGTTAAACATAAATAATCCAAAGGCAAACAGAAAAAAGCTGTGAACTCGTAGTTTACGGGAAAGAGACAATAATAACTGACTAAACTTGGTAAATATCAAAAGGAGTGGTGTTGCCGGCACTCTGATTCTATTCTTATACGAGGTAATTTAATCCAATTCTTATTTCTTTTAAAAACTAAAAAAATTTCAAAAAATAAAATTCATTTGATCACATAGTAGCTCGATGACACTCCAGGGGCCGTCTGAAACTATTTTGAAGACTCTAAGTCTAAGACAGCGAGCCTTCCGACTGCCCTCTTCAATTTTGTTACTGCACCTGGTAACCGTACATCAGCGGTCCGCACAACACCATCTGAAGCTGGATAGATCTTGCTAATGCGGCCCAGCTGCCAGGCAGAACGGATCCCGTTGGGCACAATGAGAATGACGATGTCGTCCACTGCTACTGGTTTCGTCTTCTTATGCCACTTTGAACTTCTCGTGATGTCTGGCAAATGCTCTGCATACCACCGTAGCGTGAATTGCGCCATCAAATGTTGCGCCCATCGGCTATACAGTCTGCTAAAGGCATCTCGTTCAAAAAACAATCCAGGAGCCGTGTCGTCTCTATCTCCATCACCAAAGAGCATTGAATTCGGCGTGCGGGGTGCTGAGTCCTCGGGGTCAACAAGGATGTGCGTTAGTGGTCGGCGGTTGATTTGACCTTAAGCTTCAATCAGAGCATTGCGAAGGACATCTTCTCGTGGAACCACAACCCGAAGAATGAAATCGATGCTGCCGTTCCTAGGCTCCACCCATCCACGAAGAATATGCAGGAATAAACCTCCACAAGATGCCCTCGTACCTCGCCGAATATTCACTCAGGGCTGCCTCCATCTCCTTGACGTCTCTGTCCAAAAGATTTTTCGAACCGACTGTATAAGAACTTAGTAACGACCCGGTTTACCAAAAAGCGACGAAGTCGCACTGTACATTGGTGCAGACATAGATCGTTCAGCAACTCGATTAGGACGGCTCGGAACGTTAGACACGTAAAAATCATTCGGTACCTTTTTACGGTTCCTCTCCCGAACTTCACGAGCATGGTCCCAAAACAATCCACCCCAACGGCGCGATCAAACTCCCTTGGCGTCACAAACGTTGTTCTTGCGGCTTCCCTTCTTTGGGAAGGTCCATAAAACGGAGAAGGAAGGCCATAACTCTAACTGCTGAGATCCACCTTCCCCCGAACCGAGGCCGCAGTTCCTCAAAAACGGAAAAGCTTACCCCTTGCTACGCTCATGAACGAGAATTCTTATCCCGTCCTCTACCAACTCCAGTGCTTCGTCCGCGCTATCCGGCGTGATTGGCCATTCCTCTACTGGCTTTAGAAGAAAAGCAGGGCCCTTAAACCAACGCACCTCCTAATCACCGATCATCTCGTCAGTCCACCTCGTTCCGTCATCTGCTACATTGTCCCCTGTCCGCACATAGAACCATTGTCGAGGAGACGACGTTTAATGCTGGTTCATCGCAGGCAAACCCTTCCCTCCAGACTTCTTGCAGAACAATGCGACAACGGATGACGTAGATGGAGATGAGTCCAAGTGGATCGAATATCCGCATCACAGTTCTGAGTATCTCCCTCTTGGACACCTTAAAATCTGGTAACTGCATCTTATCTAACAGCTCGTTAGATCCATCCTTGGATGCCAAAACATCCCTAAGGCCTTGGTGACAAAAACTTCAAACTCACTTGGATCGATACTCACGAGTTTGGGCTTGACATGACTCTCCGGCATCCTCGCTAGTAACACTCTACTGTTTGACTGCACGCCAACGAGACTGATACCCATGGTTTTGCAAATCTGGATTACATCACGAGTTACTTTGACTGCCTCCTCCAAGGTGTCGTGACTGTTGAAGTAAGTCCTTTTCGTCAACCCATCTACTGCTTCGGGTCGCTCGGACAGGAAACGATTCGTGTGATTGTTCTTTACAAACTGGGAACATGTTGTTGAACACCTAGAACCAAACATCATGACCTCGAAAATGTACACCATGGGGTCTGCCGAGACGTCTGCATTCCTCCACAGGATGCATTGGCACTGCTGATCCTCTTCCCTGATCTTGATCTGGTGGAACATCTCCTTTACGTCCGCATTCACCGCGACCCTTCGTTCCCGCAACTTGAAGAGTCCTGCATGGAGGGGGACTAAATTATCCAGCCCTTTCAGCAAAAAGTTGTTTAAAGACACAACCTTAAGTTTAGCGGCCACGCCAACAACCAGTCGCGGCTTGGGGGTGACCTTATTGGGATTATGCACAATAAATGTTGGCGCATACCAAACCCACGGCCACTCCTTCTGCAACTCCTGTCTCGATGCGATCCTGGCATACCCCTTTGACAGCAGACTGGACATGTGGTTGTTCACCCAGGTTAGCAACTCGGATTTCTTCTTTAGGACTTCTCCAGTCCGACAAGCCGATTCAAAGCCATAGGGTAGCTATCCGGAAGCCTAACGTAATCAGAAGACCAGAGTAACCCAATTTCACACCGGCTACCATCTAGCTTCAAAGTCTCTTCCATGTCCCGCAACGCACGCGCATCATCCTTGCTGACTAATTCACCCTTCGGAGCCGTAACTCCAAACTCCTCAGTGGTGAAGTGGCGCCGTGCCATCTCGTGCAGATCATCCTTTGCTTTGATAGCCTTGTGGAACAGAAGACACATGGTTGGTTTAGCTGCTTCGCTGATTTTCGGTATCCTAACCGAACCAGCTGACTGTCCGTAGACTCAGGTGAGAGAACGTAAAACGAACATAGGTGTGATCCGTTTGTTTATTATTGACGCCAAACCTCGGGAAGCTAATAGAGCCAAATATGTCGACACACATGAAGCCTATACACACATGAATATCAATACAAAAACTTCACCTTTGATATTCTATAATGGCCTTCAGCTATTTTATCAGAAAAATTACTGTAATTAGCAGGTATTAAGAGTTTTCTTAAAAACTAATAAAACCTGCCTGACTTGCTCACTGAGCTACCTCCATCCATTCGACTTGAAAATTTTTGAAACATAATTATAAAAACGAGGCCTCTGCTTCGAAAACAATGTCGGAAGACAATCTCGAGAATTGAATTGACATAAGAACTCAATGCCGCGACCTTTAAATAAAAATTTAATAAAAAAAAACCATCAACTTACCTGCAACTGAATGTCTGCAATTTTGTTCCATGAAAATTCAAACTCGTTCAGTGGCACCTTTGCCACTTTAAGGTACCTCAAAAAACCCAGCTCCTCCGGCCGAAGCATAAGAAGAGCATGTCCAGAACTGCCTTGACCACGAGCAGTACGTCCAACACGATGAATATATTCCTTAGGATCATCTGGTGGATCATACTGAACGATCCAATCTACTGCCGGAATGTCCAAACCACGAGCTGCTACATCCGTGCACAGAAGAATTCCCTCTTCGGCATTGCAAAATTGAAAGAATGTTGTAGTGCGTTTGGTCTGCTTTTGCTTGCCCTAAAAAAAAAAAATCATAAATTCAGATCGGCTCGGTAATCAAAGTGCTGTAAACGATTTACATGGATCGATGTGACTGGTAAATCGATGTAGTTGAACAATTCATGATGATACTTTACTGACATACAGGAGGAGAAGAATACCATCACCTTCTTCTTGCGATTTTTCTTAAGGAACGTGAAGAGCACTAGCAAACGTTTCTCAGATGGGCACACAATATATCCCTGCTCTAAGCCACTAACTGTTGCTGTGTCTTCATGATCGTCGACGCCAACGTATGTTGGTTCTTTTTTCAGTGCCAACTTGGACAGTGCATCGATTTTATCCGTTTGGGTGGCAGAGAACAACATTGTTTGACGACGTTCTAAGAATGAAGTTTTACAATCACAGCCAATGTAGAGAAAATTTTGAAAAAAAATTCAACTTACTTGGCAGCAAATTGACAATCTGTCTGAGTTCCTCCTCGAAGCCGATTTCTAGGATTCGATCAACTTCATCAATAATCAAGCATTGCAGATTCTTGTAAAGGAAATCGGGCGAGTTTTGCAGATGATCCAGTAGACGACCAGGTGTCGCCACAAGTATGTTGATTCCTACAAATTATTATGGATGTAAACAATGAAAACCATTGTCCACTGATTTATATTACCTTTGCCCAGCTTTTCACTCTCTACAGCACGATTAGAGCCGCCCATAACCAAGCCATAGGTGTGATGGTGATGCGCCATCAATTCTTTGAGCACACCAAATGTCTGCATCGACAATTCACGAGTTGGTGAGATGATCATTACACCCGTGCCATTACGTGGCATGAAGCGTAATTTGTATATCAACTCAATTGCTGGAATGAGAAAAGCCAGTGTCTTCCCTGAGCCAGTCTTTGCAGCACCAACTAGATCTCGTCCTTCTAGCAGCGGGGGAATAGATTTCGCTTGAATTTCTGTCATGTCTTTGAAACCCATTTCTTTCACAGCCTTAAGAGTCTCTTCGGAAACCAGCCCTTTCAGGGAAGCAAATGATAAATCGTTAGGATCACGAGTGATGGCCATCTCAGCATCGTCGCTTTGCTCATTTTCCTCTTCATTGCTCGATTCCTGTTTAGCAGCTGTTACCTCCTTGGTTTTTTTCAGTTTGTTCTTTGTTTTAGAACTAACCGTGGCTTTGCCATTTGTTACCGGGGTCTCATCATCGTCAGAGTCATCTGGCGAAAAAACAATAAGTGAATAAGTGCTGCTTACAAAGGAAAGGCGAGTTATCTCCACTTATGAAGTCAGTTTTGTTTAATAAAAAACAGATTTCATAAGAATGCTCCGCCTGATTAACTAGGGGTGCAGCTTCAAATTCGCCTTCAAATCATCACTCAATAGATATTGAAGTCTGGACTTTGTAGAATACTCACCACTGTCTTCTTTTACGGATTCCTTCCGCTTGTTGGGTATTTTCTTTATCTGTGGAACTTCCACAAAATCGACATCCATTTCAACTCCTACAATATCAAGGCATTCAGTTAACACACGTTGTGAAGGAAAAAATTCGTTTTTACTTACCATTTCCTCCAGTGCTACGTTTTCCTTTCTTTAGCGCCAATTCTTTCTTCATTTTTTCACGCTTATTTATTTTTTTCATAAGAAGTTTCTCTCGGAGTGACATTTTTAAAGCGAATAGTTAAATTAATTAAAAATGAAAACGAAATAAACAAAATTTGCGCTGGAACACCAGAACAAATGTACGCGCACGTGTTGCTGATGTCAATGAAAGAGACGTTTAACAAATGACAGCTGTCGTTTTGATTAGTACTGTACATGAGTGTTGACGAAAACTTCCTATAGGTGTCACAAAGAATGGTAAAGAGATTGTAACTAATGACCGTTGACTTTTATAATTTATTATTACGATTGTAAGCAGTTTAATTGGTTCATCTAAAAACGAATCAAGTCAAGAAAATCCAAAATTAGTGCTAAATCCTGCGCAAAGTTAAAATCTATTCAGTTCAGGTCTGCAATGAACTAAGAAAGTATTTCGTTCCTAAGTTAACGGTAAAAAAATCAAGTCAGTGACTCATATTTTCGATTTATTTCGAAGCATAAACGAACCAGGTCAGTGATATTCAGTTTTTGGAAGTTTTATTCGCGAACAGACATGTGCTTTTCAGTTTAGACCAATTTTTTCTGGAACGTGTTTATTGTTTCACAGTTTAAATACTAAGGACTGAAACGAATAAAATCTGTAAATTTTAATACGGGCTATACTTCCAATGCGTACAAATTGCAATCCAAATTAGCCTCTATATTTTCTAGTTTCAGTTTGTTATTGATTTTAGTTCGGTGCGTCTTAAAATATTTATAAAATATGAGTCAAGAGGAACGCCGTAAAAAGATCATCGACAAATGGCTCGAAAATACTTCGCGTCCAAACCATTTCATCGCAAAAAATTTAAACATAGCACGCAGTCAGTGGATTCTGTTATTAAACGATATTTGGAGACGTTGACACTTAAGCGAAAACAGAAAAGTGGAGCTAAAAGTGGAGCATATGATACAAATTTGGACAGGAAAATAGTGGATACCATTGTAAAAAACCGGACTATGTCATCCAGAGATGTTGCTCGGAAATTTAATACCAACCAAACAATGGTACAAAGATCTGAAAAACATAACGGTCTAAAAACACGAAAAAAACAAAAAATACCAAAAGTTATTGAAAAGTAAAAAAAAGTAATAAAAACACGAGCCCGAAAGCTATACGAGTTGACCGACAACAAGAAAGCGTGCTTGGTCTTGGATGACGAAACTTATGTCAAAGCCGACTTTACTACTCTTCCAGGTGCGCAGTTTTACAACTCGTTTGAAGCTGGGATTCTTCCGCAACCAACAACATCAATTGGGATGGAAAAATTCGGGTCAAAATATTTCGTTTGGCAGGCCATTTGCCAATGTGGACACAGAAGCTCATCGTTTATTACGACGGGAACAATTAACGGAGAAATGTACATTAACCAGTGCCTAAAAAAACGGTTGATTCCTTTATTAAACAAACACGAGAGTTTAACATTATTTTGGCCAGATTTAGCTTCAGCTCACTATGCTCATGCGACGTTGAGCTTTCTTGTTGCTGAAAATGTCGACTTTGTCCCAAAAGACATGAATCCACCCAATGTTCACAGTGCGGTCCCATTGAAAGGTATTGGGCTTTGGTCCAAGCTAAATTGAGGAAAAGTGAGCAGTGTGCAAAGTACGTAAAAGATTTTAGTGCTAAATGGAAAAGAGCGTCCAAAAAGATCACGGCTGTAACTGTCACCAACCTTATGAAGGACATTCGAAAGAAGTTGAGGAAAGAATGGGAACCCAAATAATTTCTTTTATTTTTTGTAATTGTGAATGAATTTAATAAAAACAGAGTTTTAAAGCAATTAAAAAAACTTTACATTACAATTATGAAAATATTTTTTTTTTACTTTGAAGTTTCCAAATTTTATTCGTTTCAGTCCTTATCCGAGAACCGTTTTACTAGATGGAGTGAAAAGTGACCTCCTTGGGAATTAAAAAATTATTTTTTTTAAATGCTTTTTTTATATTATTCAATATAGTCCCCTTTTAGTTTGATACACTTATTCCAGCGATTTTCCAACTTCTTGATCCCGTCCGAAAAGTAATTTTCCTGAAGGTCTGCAAAATACTCCTCCGTGGCGTCGATGATCTCTTCGCGTGAGCTGAATTTTTTATTGATGAGCCATCTTTTGAGGTTTGGGAAGAGATAATAGTCCGAGGGGTCCAAATCCAGTTACCAATAGACGCCAAAAGTCCGCCCGATTCCGCATCAGCAAGTCCAAACACTTTCTAATTGCTCTCGCGTTCGTGTTTTTGGTCAAAAGTGAGCATTCGCGGCACCCAGCGGCAGGATAACTTTTTTATATGCAGAACAGTGCCCAAAATATGGCGTGTGCGCTCAATACTAATCTTTGTGGTATCTGCTAGCTCGCGCACCTTCACTTTCCGGTCAGCCAACACCATTTCGTGTATTTTTTTGACATTGTCCTCTGTAACCGCATCGGAGGGCCTGCCGCTGCGGACTTGATCGGTAGTGGAGTTGCGGCCACCACGAAACTCTCGAAACCAATATTAGACGGTGGAATCTGACGGAGCATTAGCCCCATAATATTTATCCAACTTTTCTTTTGTTTCTTTTGCCGTTTTGCCTATCAAAAAATAATGTTTTATAAGAGAACGAAAATCGTTTTTGTCCATACTCAACATGATGCCAAACACGTCAACAACAATCAGCTGTCAAAACAAAACTAAAGACAGTATCGCACTGAAATTTGGCATGGCTGCCTAAATATGAACGGGCTTCAAGGCACCATAACCTTTTTTGCGGTAGCAGCGCATTCTGGCGGTCAAGGATGTCACTTTTCACTCCATCTAGTAATTATGAGAAGTGATAATAGTTGTGCCAATGATTTTTCCCATGATGAAGATGATGAATGTCTTCCTACTATGGAGTCACCCAAAAGCGATAATGATAATCTAACATCCAATAAAGTATTATAAATATAAAATTTAATTTATTTCCGTAATGATTTTTACTAATTACGGTATTGTAGAAAATATGGCTGAAGAGTCTGCACCTGTTAAACCTTTGGCTGGTCCATCATCTGTAAGACTGGAGGGTGGACCAACATCTGGGAAGTAAAACCCAGTAAATTCGACAAATTGGAAACAAATGTGCGTAAACTGAATTGCAATAGTGGGAAAGAATATACCAATCAAAAAGGCAGCAAGATCTCTGCAAAAACATTTGTTCCAAATTTTGATATCGGATGTTAAAAAAAAAATGCAGAAGCCAGGTAAATAAGACCGAGAGGGAATTATTTGTTTACTTCATTTTGAAATTCCGCAGATTATGGCAAGCAAAATGCTTTTTTAAGACGTCTTGTTGAATCATCCAGACGGGAATTTAAGCGTGTTCGTGATGAAAGTCGCAGCTCAAAGTTTAAGACCTTTACTTAATGTACCAAGGTTGTCTGAAAAGTTTCCGACCCCAACGTAAAGATAGCGGCACTCGTCAATAAAAGCTAGTGAATGCTAGTTGTGCATCTTTTGACAGTTACTTACCGAAGTTTCAGTCATTTCGAAAGCACAGTTTTTAGTTGACAGTCGTTTGAGTGAGTCGATGTGAGTGTTTTTTGTGAAAATGGAAAAAATTGAGTATCGAGCTGTTATTAAATTCTTGTTTTTGAAAGGCAATACGCCTACGCAAATCAAAAATGAGTTGGACTCTGTGTATGGGGACTCTGCACCATCATTTACCACAGTGAAATTTTGGGCAGCTGAATTTAAACGTGGCCGTAAGAGCTCGGGACGTCCAAAAACTGCAACCACTGACGATAATATTGCTAAAGTTCACCAAATGGTGTTAGACGACCGCCGAATTAAAGTGAGAGAGATGGTAGAGTTTATGAAAATGTCCAAAGAATGTGTTTGTTACATATTAAATCAAGATTTAGGCATAAGAAAGCTGTCCGCACGTTGGGTGCCGCGTTTGCTTACGTTAGACCAAAAACGTGTTCGTATGATCATTTCCAAAGCTCTGTTGGCGCAGTTTAGGCGCAATAAATCCGAGTTTGGCGCCGATTAATTACTGTAGATGAAACTTGGATACACCATTATAAAATAAAAATTCAGTCAAAACAGTGGACTGCAAAGGGCGAGCCGGCTCCAAAAAAAGCAAAAACTGTTTTTTCGGCTGGGAAAGTGATGGCGACTAGTTTTTGGGATAGTAAAGGAGTTATTTTAATCGATTACACTGGTCAACAAAAAAAATATTTATTTTTTACTCGGAGATAAAATTATGTGATTCGTAATCGTTGGAGTTTACAGAATCAGGAAAACTATATAAAATAGCCAGGTCACATCGGGATTTTGTGAGAAAACGCTTTTTTGAATTTAAGAATTTAACCAGAAATATTACCGAAAAATGTTATTTCTTGTAAAATTTTGTTGTTTTTTTGGAAGCATCTACATTCCGTTTATAAGAATACCTCGGTCGCTTATAAGAGAGACTATAAGCGACCAGCAGTAATCTGCCAACATTGATGGCTCCCATTTTCCTTGGTACCGTTGCTCTATTGCAGCAATCTCTCGCCGTGCTCATCGCTTACATCACCCATATTTTCAGGAAAGAAATTGAGATGAGAATGCAAAAAATGAAGTTTTAGCGACATGTTGCATCCCATTTTATGATAAGCATCCAGCATTTTCTTTACATCATCTGCATAACCTGGAGTCTTATTGTTACCTAGGAAGTTTTCTGCTACTTTCACAAATGAACACCAGGCCTGTTTTTATAATGAATCCAGAGTACGAATGAAAGCTGGATCTTTTATAAGCTTTCTAATGTCTGGACCCACAAAAATACCATCTTTAATTTTTGCTTCGCTTAGTGATGGGAACTTTTGTTTCAAAAAATTGAAACCAGGTTGGTCTTTCTTCATCGCCTTTACAAAGTTTTTTATAAGACCAAATTTGATATGTAATGGTGGTAGAATAACACGCTGTGGTTCGATCAATGAAGGATTCCTTATATTTTTTTCTCCACAAATAAAGTTTGTTCTTATAGGCCAATCTACTCTCACAAAGTGCTCCGATCGTGCTCTACTATCCCATTTACATAAAAAAACAACAAAATTTGGTGTAACCTAGTTGTAGTCCAAGAAGTAGAGCAACAACTTTTAAATCCGAACATATCGACCAGTTATATTTTTTATATTAAATTTTTTCTAATATAAATTTCATAATATCGTAGGTTTCTTTTAAATTCACACCATGCGCTAGAGGTATTGAAATAAACTCATTACCATTATGAAGCAATACAGCTTTCAAACTAGCCTTTGAATCGTCGATGAATAGCCGCCATTCTTCGGTTTTGTGCTCATAACCCAGTGACAGCATTAAGCTCTTACATCATTACAATACACTAAATTATCGGCTTTCGAAAAATAAGGAACAAATTTACTTTGTCGCGTACGGTACTCTGTAATTTTTTCCTCAGGCTTGAGCAGATTCCACTGCTTTAACCTTGAGCTCAGTATTTCAGACTTTTGTTTTGACAAATCCAAGTCTCTGACGAGGTCATTAAGCTCAATCTGACTGATGAGATGTGGTGCATCAGTAAATGTAGGGAGCTCAAATTCCGGATCATCGATGATTTCTTCTGAACAATATGACGAACCTATTTCCGTGTCCGAAAGGCGTCCGGAAGGTGGCTTTGGAACTGGCAGAATTTCTGTATGAGGTGTTGGTCTTGTTAGAGAAGTGACATCTGCATATTTTATGGAATGCTTTGATCTTCGAGAAAATCCCTTCACATTGGTGCAACAAAAGTAACAATCTGTGTGACTCTGGGGCTCTCTCCATATCATAGGCATTCCAAAAGGCATTGCAGAAAATGACCCGTTAAACCAACCAGTTGGCTGTCGGTGACACCTAAGGCAGCAAAGTTGTGGTACCCAGAGTTTATCCTGATGGTTTATTTTAAATTTAAAGTAAGAAAAGTAATACTTTTCAATAAATGGTGTTATTTTCTTTTTTCGGAAACTTGGTGTAAATTCTCCACAAATATAGCAGAATAAATCTGGACAATTAGCACAAGATCGTGGCATTTTATCACTTTAATGCACTTCTAATATTCTTCTTACGCAAATTAGTTTATTTTTTTAAATTACTAACAGAAAAACGGATTTAAACGATGTGCGATTCTATTAGAACTGACCTCGTTCGATAAAGATATAAAAGTGTGTGCCGTGAGGTTGCTGTACATGAATTCCTTATTCACCAGATCTAGCCCGAAGCGACTTCTTTTTGTTCCCTCGTCTAAAAGTTGCGCTCGGAGCATAGAGATTTTCGTCAAATCACCTTCGTGAACAATTATTTTGCAGAGAAAAACGCCAAGTACTATTTGGACGGGTTAGAGAGATGGGAGCATCGCTGGGAGAAGTGTGTAGGGTCACAAGGAGACTATGTAGAAAAATAAAAAAAAATTTGAGAAAATATGTCTTGTATCATTGTTCGGTCGGAAACTTTTCAGACAACCCTCGTTTGTAAAAAATATTTCTTAGAAACTCTGCAATTTGGTTGGGGGAGATTATATCGATGCCTACCATAAGAGGAAGTATCTGCGGTGATTTATTGCTGTGGTAGGTATGTCAAAAGCAAAAAAGACGGCAGTGGTGTTATTGCGCACATTTCATCATACACAGCTTATCAAGGCCACTACAGCAGAAAAGACAACCCTGACCGAAAATACATCGATTCAAATTTAAATTTTCGCAAAATGTGCGATATGTAAATGGAAAAGTGTACTGCCGAAAATGTATCAAAGGTTAATCAAAAATTTTACTATAAAGTATTTAGTACAACATTTAATTAACATTTTAAAATTCCGCAGAATTTGTGACGAGCTGGTTATGAAAATAAAGTGAAAGCGGAGAGTCCAATTTACTTTTGAAAAAGGAATTTCATTTCAAAAAAGCGCAGCAAACACGAGATTCACTCAAAACTGGAGTGGTTTCTTGACTTTCAAAACGCACTCCCTTTTCCTAAACTTTCAACAACCGTTGCTTATTATAAACAAAATAGGCCGAGGGCGGGTCAATAAGTCCGTGACTTTTTGAATTTCTGACCTCTTACTGAAACAGCAACACTGCTCCTGTCAACAGGCATCTGTCAGTTGACTCCTGTCAAAATTTAAACTTGCTGCGTCAGTTAGTTTGTGTTTGACAGCTATTTTTATCAGACTACTCACTAATTTGAGGAGAAAATGGAAAAAAGTGAATTTCGTGTGCTTATTAAGCATTATTTCTTGCGAAAAAAAAACCATTACCGAGACCAAGGCTAAGCTTGATAAATACTATGGGGACTCTGCACCATCGATTTCAATGGTAAAAAAGTGGTTTACTGAATTTCGTTGTGGCCGTACAAGCACTGAAGATGCCGAACGTCCTGGACGCCCAGTTGAGGTCTCTACACCCGAAACAATCGAAAAAATTCACGATATGATGTTGGCCGACCGAAGATTGAAAGTGCGAGAGATTGTGGAAGCCGTAGGGATCTCGCATGGCTCAGTGGTTTCAATTTTGAATGATCACTTGGGCATGAGAAAGCTTTCCGCAAGATGGGTGCCGCGTTTGCTCACAGTCGACCACAAACGCAATCGTGTAACAACTTCACAGGAAGGTTTGGCGTTGTTTAATCGCAATATGGAGGAGTTTTTGCGCCGTTTTGTAACCGTGGACGAAACATGGATCCATCACAACACACCAGAGAACAAACAACAGTCAAAACAGTGGGTTTCTAAGGGTGAATCGGCGCCAAAGAAGGCCAAGGTGGGTTTGTCAGCCAATAAAGTTATGGCGACTGTTTTTTGGGATGCACGCGGGATAATCCACATTGACTACCTTCAAAAGGGAAGAACAATCAATGGGGAATATTATGCCAACTTATTGGACCGATTCAATGACGATTTGAAAAAAAAACGACCTCATTTGGCCAAGAAAAAAGTTCTTTTCCACCAAGACAATGCAAGGGTGCACACATGTGCAGTTGCCATGGCAAAAATCCATGAATTGGGCTATGAATTGCTCCCTCATCCACCCTATTCTCCAGATTTGGCTCCGAGCGACTACTTCTTCTTCCCAAACCTGAAGAAATGGCTTGGTGGAAAAAGATTTGACTCCAAGGATGAAGTCATCTCGCAAACAAAGGCCTATTTTGAGGACCTCGACAAATCATTTTTTTTGGAAGGGATAAAAAAATTGGAGAAGCGTTGGACAAAGTGTATAGAGCTCAAGGGAGACTACGTTGAAAAATAAAATTATTTTTTTTATCAAAAAATCTGTGTTCTCGTATGTATGTGTATAATTTTGGGGTTTATTCAATGAACAGAAAAACTGCCTACCTGCACATGTGGAATGAAACTGAAAAAAGGAGGGGATCACAAGAAATCGCTGCATACATAAGCATAAAAATGTGAGTAAACTCATGCGTCGGAGTATAAGTACATAACTATGTACAGTGATGCATGCGGAGGACAAAATAGAAATAAAAAATGAAGCATCTCATAACTTCAATTACTAGGATCAGCTGAGAATAAACTTTTAGATTGTCTTTAGTACGAGTAAAATATTCATTTTAGCGATTAATTGCTCTTAACCGCTTAACCTCTTAACCCTTCAGTGCAGATTTTCAACATTCCATATTTAACGGTATAAAAATTGTATGTTCCTATTTTTTACAAATCAGAGCAATGTTGCAGGAACATAGCATACCTCTTCTAAGCGCGATCGTGTCTCAAGTACTCTATTTGACATTTGCTCTTCGTTATCATCTGTCAAAGTTGAAATTTTGCGTAAAGTCCACGTTTGTCTTTGAGTTCATTTCATTGTTTTTGGGAAATTATTATAAAACCGGTTTTTTTCGATAAAAGCTGTTTCGTTTTCAATGTTAGTTTATATTCTGCGGGAAATTTGAGTTTTTGTTCGGTTTTTGAGCATAGAAAGGCCGTAGATAGTGAGCAAAGGCCGTATTGTTGCACACCTGCAATGATGCGCCCACATCGAAAAAGTGATCTAAGTGACCAACAGCTTCAGGAAATAATCAGTTCATGGTACGAAAGTGAAGACGAACTTGATTTTTCGTCCGATGAATATGATGAGGAGCATACATGGTGGAACGAATCGGACAATCCACCACCACTAGAAACTTTGCCTCAGCCTACTGTCCCATCTCCTCCACCTCAGCCGTCTACTTTTCGAGGAATTTCAAGAGTTGCAGAGACGAATCCAGCAAAAGCTAATGTTGTATGGAAGACAAAAAAACCTTAAGCTCAATCCAGATCAGCTTAATTGTTTAGGCAAGGAGGATCTTCCAAATGAACTCCTGGAATTGGAAACGCCATACCAGTTTTTTTTCTTATTTTTTCACTGAAGAAATTTTTGATCTTATACGCGATCAAACCAAGATATATAGCGTACAAAACGACCCAAGCAAACCGATAAATGCTAAAAGTATCGATATTCATCAATTTGTTGGAGTAGTTTTATACACATCTATTATGCGGATTTTGAATGTTAGAAGTTACTGGTCTGATAAAATGGGAATATCGATAATTAAAGACACTATGCCACTAAAAAAATTTGAGCGTTTGCGATAAAATTTGCATTTCAATGATTCCAAAATGTCACATTACACCCAGCTCGGAAGTGATAGGCTTTACAAGGTTAGACCACCAATTGAAAGGTTCAATGAACGCTTGTCAAAAGTGCCCCTGGAAAAGTGCTTGGCTGTAGATGAGCAGATGTGCTCAACCAAGGCTCGAAGTATTCTAAAACAAAACATGCCGGTTAGACCTCCTAAATTGGGCTTCAAACTGTTTATTTTGTGCGGGGTTTTGGCTACAGGTTCGAGATTTATAGTGGCCAAGAAAATATTATATGCGAAGGCGAGCCACAATTGGATACTGCCTCAAATGTAGTTGTGCGTTTAGCAAGGCAAATACCAAACGATTGCAACTACAAGCTTTCCTTCGACAACTATTATACCTCCTTGCCGCTTATCGAATTTTTTACTGGGAGAGGAATTCGTAGTCTTAGAACAGTGAGATGGACATCAAACGAAGGTCGACTAAAAGAACCTCAGATGTTGAGCAATATATAAATAATAAAAAAATAATTATTATTTTTTTATAATGTTTTTCTTAGGTGTGTTTATATTTTGAGTCTTTGCGCTACGAAGGGTTAATAACTTCAAATTCCCTTTTTCTGGCTTAGTTCGGTTCAGCAGTGACCGAAGAAGAACTGCAAAAAAAAAATAGCTAAAACAAATGAACTGAATTTCAATAATTTAGTTTTCGAGCTCAGATTTAAAGGATAAATGGTCTCTCTTCTTTATGCCGTGCGGCAACAGCTTATAGAATATTGCCGCTATTCGTTCTCCTGCTTGTCTTAAAATGAGACTTAATAGAGAAAAATCTTATTCACTCCCTTTAGCACCTAAGATGAGCCTGAGGCGCATTAACATCTTATGAGATGATCGGCATCATGGAAGTGAACGTTTATGGTTACACTACTCTGATGGGCACTCCATCCGCACAGCGGAAAAGAGATCTCAGGACGAATAGGAATATTCGCGACAGAGCCCGATGGTTTCCGGGGCGAGTAATATGATGCTTTTTAGAAATAAATCACGAAAACGTATTACGAAAACAAAAAAATCGATATAAAATCCATTCAAAACAACAAGTGGCGAAATGTCGGAAACAGAGCCCACTATTGAACTTCCAAACGAAAGCTTGCAAGATGTATTATTACAAAACGGAACAAAATAGGAATGGAATTGCCATCATCTTCACAGCGGACCTCCTAGATATTTATATTAGCGTATTAAAATTAGCCACCGTCTTGGCAATGGAACTAATAATTGAACACGAAACATGGTATATTGTTCGCTCCTACGCCTACGGTTACGAAGTACCCAGTGAGCAACCAGAAAAATAAATTTCTTTTTGACGCGATTTCGACGAGCTATTATAAAATGCTTTTTATCGGTGCAGATTTAAACGAACACGTCGGAAAACCGAACTTAAATACTGGAGCGGTGGACACCAAACGCAAATAAGTTCTGTCATTAACCACCAAGGAAATTGCGATGATGATGTTGCACAGAGTGTTAGTATGGGGTGGCTTAACTGTCGTGAAAACTCAGTCGCATCTTGTGACAGAAAAATGCCGATTGAACTTAGAACTTATATTCGACAGTCGTGCGTCCAGCTTTAACATACGCATCGGAATGTTGAACGATGTACCAAAAACTCAAAGGAAAAGTAACAGCGACGGCTTTCCTTTCTTCGTCCGTCCAAACTGGACGTAAAGCGGTTAAAAGTGTGGAGGTGACTCCAATTGGTGCTCACAATATATGTAGTAAATCCACTCGTGGTCATATCGACAACCGCGGGACACGGATTCTTGAGGCTCCAACATTTGGTTCCGATGACCCCTGCGAAACTTTTTACGATACGTTCAGTAAATTGGGTTGAAACGATGGAGAGAGTACCGAAGAGGCCCTGTCTGTTACGGCTAAACTCCGTCAGAATAGACCAGTGGTTGGTCAGAGTACTGTTTTTGACAGCTTGTCTCGAGAAGCCGAAAGGGTAGAACGGACTCTAGAAGACGCATACTCTCAAGGACTACCGTCTAAGGTGCTAATGAAGAGGAAACGGAGAGATGGGGCAAACGCAAGACGCTAAGAGACTGTCGAAGGCGCTAGTCCTAAGAGTCTCGCTCCTACAGCGGCGATGGAGAAGAGGAATTTAACGGTGGAAATAACACCCACTGAAGCCGACAAACCTCTCTGAACTAAGACTGCGTCCTCTTCTTCTGCTCGCACAGGGCGAAGAAGAAGAAAGTTTCCGGCACTCTCTCTGTCGATGGATCTCTCTGCGCACGATGCCAGGATGAAACCCGTGCTCCAGCCAACAAAGGATGCAGTTCCCGTGGACGGAAATTGCATGAAGTGATTAAACTCATTGATGAAAACAAAACCAGCGATGGTTTCACACGCACACGATGTCCGGATAAAACCAGTGATACAACCAGGAAAGGTCGTAGCGACGGAAGTCGACTAATGTGGTGAAATCCCGGCTGAGAAACAACTCTGGTAGTGCCTTTCCTAGCACACAAAATCCGGCTGAAACAGAGTTTGCCTACTGTTAATAGACAGAACCGGTTAGTAAAGAAATCAAACAGTTACAAGACGAATAGAAAAATTTCACGTATTTAATTTTCCACAAAAGATGTTCCCGATTATATACGATTTTAATAGATCCCAAAGAAGAACGTGTAGCTCACCCAACTGTCTGATTCGTAATCCTTTATTTTACAAAAAAAAACTTACAACTGTCAAAAATCATTATGGACGTCTGAACACAGTCGTTCAGCCTACGAAGGAACATGGTCGTTCAGTCAATCCAAGCGCTAGTTTCACGATCATTTAATAAAGAATACAGTTTACATGTAGTATAACAAGATCTTAGGTTAGGTTAGGTTAGGTAAGAGTGGCTGTTGGAAATACCAACCCACTTAGGCCTATTGGCCCATTGTGATGCCACGTGGATCTATGATCTTCTTACTACTGGAACCAGTTTGAGCTTTTAATAAAGCGTAGGAGACTGTTAACGTCTATTTTTTCTAGATCGTTTAGGTCGTTGTAGAAGAAAGCTCCTAGGTGAAGCTTCCTTCTCTGAGAGAGAGCTGGGCATGTGCAGAGTAGGTGGGGGATTGTCTCCTCCTCTTCCTCGTCCATGCAGCTTCTACAAAAATCGTTAGTAAAAGCGCCAAGCCTTCTTGCGTGCTTGCCTATGAGGCAGTGTCCGGTAATGACACCTATTATGGCGCTGAGATGTTTCCTTTCTAAGAGGATCAGACACTTAGATCGACTCAGATCCAGCTTTGGCCAGATCTGTTTTGTCGCTAGACATGTTTGTCCAGCAGTCCACCTAAGGTCCGTTCTTTTATTGGCATCTAGCTTTAGTGTTAGTTTGCACGTAGCGATTGGTATACCTATACTACCTTTGTCTGGTAGGATAGGTAGAGTGGTTCCAATTTTGGCGAGTTCATCGGCTCTGCAGTTCCCTGGAATGTCTCTGTGGCCCGGCACCCAACAGAGGTGAATGTTGAACTGCTCTGCCATCTCCATGAGAGATGATCGGCATTCAAGGGCAGTTTTAGAACACAATGAGACCGAGTCCAGGGACTTGATGGCGGCCTGACTATCCGAAAATATGCGGATATCCTTTGCAGATATCACGTTTTTCTTCAGCCAGGACAGAGCTTCTTTAATCGCCAAAATTTCCGCCTGGAACACGCTACAGTGATTTGGAAGGCGGAAAGAGAGGCTTAGGTTAAGCTTATCTGAGAAAACACCGCCGCCAACTCCGCTGTCGGTTTTAGATCCATCTGTGTAGAGATGGATTGACTTGTCCTCCATGAAAGCATCCTCCTCCCAGAATGATCTAGAGGGGAAGCTTACATGGAAGTTTTTGTCAAACCAAAGTTCAGGTATGGTGTAATCGGTGTTCTCTGTGAGGATTCCTAATGTATTAAGAATGTTGGCGTGGCCAAATGAATTATTTGTCCACTGTTTAGTCGCTTTAAGGCGAATAGCTGCAGTCGCAGCTACTTGCTTGCTAAAAATGTCGAGGGGTGTCAAGTGAAGCAGAATATCTAATGCCGCAGAGGGGGTAGACCGCAAGGCTCCGCTTGTGCATAGACATGCTGTTCTTTGGACTCTGCTTAATTTAATGCAGTTGACTGCATTTTCCAAGGCCGTCCACCAGACAACCACCCCGTAAGTGAGTATCGGTCTTATGACCGAGATGTATAGCCAGTGGGTTATGCGAGGTTGAAGGCCCCATTTGTTCCCAATGGCTTTCTTGCAGGAGAATAAAGCTATTGTAGCTTTATTGACTCTTTCTTGAATGTTAGGTTTCCAGTTTAGTTTCCTGTCAAAAATGAGACCCAGATATTTTGCTGTATCGGAGAAAGCTAAACTGGTACCGTTTATTGAAGGAGGGTCTATGATTGGAATTTTATATTTCCTAGAAAAGAGGACAAGATCAGTTTTATGGGGGTTTATTCCCAATCCACAGCGATCTGCCCAGCAGGTTAATCTGTTAAGATTTACTTGGAGGAGTTCTTTAATGGTATTTAAATGTTTTCCTGAGACGGCTATGGCAACGTCATCCGCATAGGCAATCACTCTGCTACCACCCTCTTCCAGGTATATCAGTAGTTCGTTAACCACTAAGTTCCAAAGAAGGGGGGAGAGGACACCGCCTTGCGGCGTACCCCTGCTGACATATCTTTTAGCAGAAGTCTCACCCAGTTTGGAGTTGATTATCCTGCTTGTTAGCATTAGATTAATCAGCTCCCCAAGTGAGTCGTCTACCTGCAGAGTTGACAACGCAGTCGTGATTGCGGATGTGTTGACGTTGTTAAAGGCGCCCTCTATGTCCAGGAAAGCAACCATTGTGTACTCCTTATATTGTAGGGATCGTTCGATGTGGCTAGTCAGAGAGTGCAAAGCCGTTTCCACCGACTTTCCTTTACAGTAGGCATGTTGAGCCGTAGACAGAAGTCTTGGATCAACTTTAGCTCGAATATGGATATCAATCAGTCGTTCTAAAGTTTTCAGAAGGAATGACGATAGACTTATGGGTCTGAGGTCCTTTGGGACCACATGAGAACATTTTCCAGCTTTGGGAATGAATACTACATTGACTTCTCTCCATAACAGTGGAATGTGGATAAGTTCTACACAACTCCTCATAATATTTTCCAACACTGGTAGAATAATATCTGAGGATCTCTGTAGCTCGGCAGGTATAATACCGTCCGGACCAGCAGACTTGTATGGTTTGAAGCTATGTAGCGCCCAGAGCAGTTTGTCTCTCGTAATCAGACTATGAATTTTGGTCACGGTTGCAGTAGGCTTGTTTGGGCTGCTACTGGCCGCGAGTTGGGAGCTACCTGGAAAGTGGGTGTCCAGAAGCAGGTTGAGTGATTCATCACTTGAGGTTGTCCAAGAGCCATCGGTTTTTTTCAAACAGCTGGGCATCATAGGATTTGTGGAGAGGATTTTTCTTAGCCGCGAAGCCTCAGAGGTTTCTGTAATTTTGTCACAGAATGACCTCCAGGATTGTCGCTTTGCCTTCCTCAGTTCTTTTTTGTATAATTTGAGGGATTCTTTATATGAGTCCCAGTCGGTCACTTTTCTTGTGCTTTTTGCTGCGTTGAAAAGTTTTCTGCATGTGTTTCTGAGCAGTCCTAGTGCCGATGTCCACCAGTGTGGCTTTTTCTTGCCTCTTGGTTGAATAAGAGGGCAGGAAGCGGCCATAGCCTTATTGAGAGTCAGAGTAAATTCCCTGACTTTCATGTCGAGCTCATTGGTGTCACGCGGGGGACTTGATAGTTTGGAGGATATCGTTTCCGATAGGATTCCTCTATATTTTGTCCAATCAGTTTTCCGGTAGTTCCGGAAAGTTGGTTGGCGAGGGGGAGCGTCACTCAGACTGAATTGGATGTACCTATGGTCCGAAAAGGAGTGTTCAGACGATACCATCCAGTTTGTTAGCCTTTGGGTGATGCTGTCGGAGACAAGAGTAATATCTAAAACTTCTTGTCGGTTTTTTGTTATGAAAGTGGGCTCATTGCCAATATTGCAAATTAAGAGGTTAGTACTTAAAATATAGTCTAAAAGTGACTCACCTCTATCATTGATGTCGGTACTGCCCCATACCGTATGATGTGCGTTGGCGTCGCATCCGATTATGAGGCCAGTTTTTTGCCTTCCCGCTTCCAGTGCCACCCTTTCTAGGTTATCACCAGGGAGAGGGCCCACTTGGTCGTGGCCAAGGTAAGCCGATGCCAGCCAGTATGAGCCTTTGGCAGTTTCTAATCTGGCAACGGTTAGGTCGGGGTCACTGAGGTTGGGAAGTAGAAACACATTAAGGCTACGTTTCACTAATATACAAGTTCTAATCTTACCTTTGTCTCTTGTATAGAGCGGAACGTATGAGGGTGTCCTAAGTCCACGAACCACGCCTTCTGCAATCCATGGTTCCTGGATTAGAATAATGTCTTCTGCGCTTTTGGAAAGACGCAGAATGAGTGTGGCCGAAGCCTTTTTTGAGTGGTGGAGATTAATCTGGAGAAACCGTATCATTGCTACAGTCTTCCAGAGTCGCCTCCACCACGGTGTTGTTGAGGTCCTCCGATTCTGAAGATGTGCCCAAGAGCTCATCTTCAATCTCTGATCGTGTAGAACCTCTATTTGCTTCGCCATCGGTTTCCATTTCCGACAATGTGTCAGAATCGGAGACCGACGGCTTTGTAGTCACCTCGGACAGATTGGAGTCATCGCTATCCAATTCTGGAAAGGATATCGATGCTCCAAGATCCACGGTTGTGATGTCAGGTGTTAAAGGAGGAGGAGGTTGCTTATCAGCATCCAACTCATCCTTTTTGTACACCCTTAAATGAATGGACTCGAATCCAAACCGAATCATGCCTTTCGTCTGCGCCAGAGGATTAAGGGATTCCTTATTGATCACAATTAACGCGCATCTATAAGAACCCCTTAGTTCCTCCAGTTTCGCGACTTTCCAGTCATGAGTCGGAAGAGTCGGGTTGCTGAGCCGGATGATTTCCAGGATATTTTCTGGAGAGGAGGGTTCGGCTGGAATCCAGGTACGAGTTCGAGGTCTACTAGGAATGTCTTCCTTAGATACGACCTCGAGTTTTGCACCTGGCCAAACCTCTCCTAAACCATCGATGGCCTTGGTGAAGAGATCGAGAGATCTCTGGTCGGAGCAAGCGATGAGCTTGACATGGCCTTGGTGCCAGCCAGCGTCGCTTGTGATAGGAGGTGGTCCTGGGTTCTCCCGCATGATGGCCAAGAAGTTGCTGGAGAGCTTCAACTTGACCAATTGCCACCGTTCCGGTGTAATGGAACCGTCGGTATCGCTTCTATCGATCACCGCGATCACCAATGCGTCCTTTAGGACTTCGTTATAGGACTTCAGAGATCTGCTGTTGGATGTGGAACTGAACTGAATTCTGGGCCTCTTGGAAACCGATACGGTTTCCTCCAACGATCTCTGACGCTTAGAGGAGTCTTTTGACATTTTGTGAGCAATGGAAGCAGTGGGAAATCCATCTTTTAGGATGTTTTTAGCCCACTCAACCTTGCTCTTTATTTCCGCACTTCTCTCCACCTCCGGAATGGATCCGAAGGTTTTGATAATGCGTGAAGCATTTCGGCGTCTTATGTATAGCGCCTTAGATGGAGCTTGCCGATGCGGCTGAGCTCCAGATTCCTCTTTGGAGGGAGGAGTTTTGGTAGCAGCAACAAGTCCGTGGCCTGCCACAAACTTGCTGCTGCTGGGGGCGGGGGAAGTGATAGGACCATGGCTTGCCACAGTCTTAACACTCCCCAAAGGAGTTTTGGTAGCAGCGACAAGTCCGTGGCCTGCCACAAACTTGCTGCTGCTAGGGGCGGACGAAGTGATAGGACCGTGGCTTGCCACAGTCCTAACACTCCCTGAAGGAGTTTTGGTAGCCGCGACAAGTCCGTGGCCTGCCACAAACTTGCTGCTGCTAGGGGTGGAGGAGGTGATAGGACCATGGCCTGCCACAGTCTTAACACTTCCTGAATTCTTTTTATTTGGCTTGTTCCTTTTGCCTTTAGAGGATGGCGCACCATGGCCTGCCACAGTTTTGCCTCCTCTCGGCAATGCAGGAGCCTTGCCGGTAGTCGGTGTAGTCACCGTTCCACCGCCCGGTAATTGAGGAGTACCGGCCTCGGTTTTTGTTTTCAGGTTATTGTCCATAATAGTCCCACGAGTAGCGGAGAAAGGGATGTCCATCTGTACAGAGATCCGCCATATACAGATAAGGCTAGCTAATCCGGAGGTCGCCAGGTATCCGGATACTCCGTTTGCGACTGAGCTATTTTTGGAGATACTGGGCCCTCAGCCAGGTTGATCTTCGGCACGGGTCGTATAACACCTTGATCCAGCCCAGGGGAATGATGGAGTGCTTTGGGAGTTGGGGAGGGGGGGGGGGGGAGCATCCTTTGGTTTCAGGACTCGTCTGGAGAATTTCTTCTCGAGAGTCATTGACCCTACTCAGCCTCTACAACTCGACAAGTTCGATGCTCACGGTAGAAGATAACAAGATCTTAAATTACAGAAAACTTATATAATGAGAACTGAAGTCTGCAAGTGGCCTGTTTGGTTTCCTTATTAACCGATTCAAATAGTTGGCAACACCAGCTTAACGAGTAAATTACCTACATAGGTATGTCTTAAAGAACGAAAAGTCGTTCATTTCCATTTTGTAAGCGGAAGCCATAGAACGTAAGAATGATATTTAAATAATTTTTTATATATTAATTTTGTATTTATTAAGGTTTTAAAAATCCAAAATAAACGGATTATAAGAAACAACATTTGATTTTGCGCTTACACCTACATTCAACCAGAGGCGTACGATATGGAAAACGAAACTCTTAGAATGAAGTAGTCCACGCAGCAAACTCGAATAGTTGAGCAAGCATGGGCAATGAAAATCTATTGGTATGAACTATTGATATTTAATTTTAAACACCGTTACAAAGGCTAGTATTTCTTCTAAAAATAAAGTCCTATACGAGGCTTCTATCATTAGTACTAACAGAGCAATTTCCGTTAACATGGGTCAGGGTACGCCAAAGTTAGCCTTTATCTTAAATCCTCGATAAATAATGTCAACATTCACCCCTATTACAAAAGTCGTTTAAGTCCTCGTCACAAAACGATAATGTGAAGTCGGTATTGTAGTAGTCGTTTAACTAATTACTTTACGTCATTTAAACGACTTGAGTCGTTTATCTCTTGTGGAATGTATTCTTTATGTGACATGAGTCGGATAACTATTTGCATTGGTATTCTGGAAGTCGTTTTAGAGTCAAATAACGACAAGTTTAATGACAAAAAAAGTCGGTTAACATTTTGCAAACGACTAGCAGTGAAAATTGTCTTACAATATAAGTTTTGTTTGTGTTTTAACTTAAGTAGTGTAAATAAAGCATTATTTAAGTAATTATTCAATCTTTTAGGATAAGAATATCGAATCCCAAGCAGATGAAGAGGTTGGTGGAATTAATGGAGGAGAATATTTCATTAGCAACCAATTTTAAGAGAGGTGTTTCTCAAACTGCTGACATAAAAACTGGATGGGGAGAGGTAACGAAGACTTTAAACAGCTTAAGACCACCTTAACGAAGTGGAAAGGAATGACAAAAGGTATACATATACCTATACAAATGGAGAATATGAAGAAAAAATAATTAAGACTTGTGTATGTTTTATTAGGTTTGGTTTGATCTGAAATTCAAAATAAAGAAGCTCATATTTAATAAAAAAGAGTGAGAATCTACTGGAGGAGGTCCTTACAAAATACAAATAAAGTTTTAACTGCAATTAATGAGGCGGCAGCAAGACTTTTTGCTTTAAATGAAAAAGTTGATCCAGCTGGAAAAGCATTTGGATGCTGCCAACCGATACAGATGACGGAACAAATTCCCTGTACTTCATCATCCATACGGTCTTCAAATGAATCAATCGTCAATACGTCAATACTGCATTAACATTAAACGAGCAAGCTTCAGATTATAAACTGATAAAAGACACTAATAACTTCAATCCATTAAAAGCTTCCTCTTGTTATGCAGCCGTTTCATCTCCAGAAAGAGTTTTTGAAGATGAAACTGGTGAATCGCAGAAAGAAACATCATCTGGATCAGTCAAAACTGCAAGTTCCCGTCAAAAACGAAACGACGATTTAAGAACGATGTTGGGGAAACAATTACAAGTGCAGGAAAGTTTGTATAATGAGGTGAAGGATTCATTAAATAAAATAGAGACACATTTAAAGGAAAGTGCCCTATATGAGAGAAAGCGCTTTTACTTAGAAGAAAAAAGTTTAAAACTGTATGAACTGCAAATGGAACGAGATGAAAAACAAAGAATAGAAGAAAATAAATTGAAAATTATGGATTTAGAAATTAAAAAGAGACAACTTGGGTGTCTGATTCGTAATATAAGCAAATGTTATGTAAAGCTGCACAAATATTTACAATTTGAGTAGACCTAACACATGGGCTGAAAAGTCCGTGCCGTTTCTAAGAGAGGGCACCACTTGCATTAAATCCATATTTCATTTTCAGTTAGTACCAATCTTCAAAAGATACGTGTATAAATTTGACAGCTGTCGGACGATTAGTTCTCGAGATATAGCGTTGTGAGTGAAGCAACTTTTGTTATTGTGAAAAAAAATGGATTCAAAGCAATTTCGTGTGTTGATTTATCATTGCTTTTTGATGGAAAAAAATGCAGCCGATGCAAAAAAATGGTTTGATAAGTGTTACCCGGACTCTGCACCAGCCGAACGAACCATTCGCAAGTGGATTGAAAAATTTAAAAGTGGTCAAACAAGCACCGAAGATGATGCACGCAGTGGACGTCCAAAAGAGGCTGTTACAGATGAAAACATCAAAAAAGTCCACAAAATGATTACGAATGACCGTAAAGTGAAGTTGATCGAGATAGCTGAGGCTCTGAAAATATCAAAAGAGCGTGTTGGATATATCAATATTTGGACATGCGAAAGCTCTGTTCAAAGTGGGTGCCGCGTTTGCTCACAGTCGACCAAAAACAACAACGTGTTGATGATTCAGAGGAGTGATAAAGCCGAATAAAGCCGAATTTTTGCGTCGGTATATGACAATGGATGAAACTTGGCTCCATCACTTCACACCAGAGTCAAGTCGGCACTCAGCTAAGTGGCGAGCAGGCGACGAACCTCGTCCTCGGCTGGCAAGGTTATGGCATCCGTATTTTGGGATGCACATGGAATAATTTTCATCGACTATCTCCAAAAGGGGCAGACTATCAACAGCGAAATCGCAGAAAAACGGCCGCATTTGAAGAAAAAGGAAATGCTGTTTCATCAAGACAATGCACCGTGTCACAAGTCGATGAAAACGATGGCAAAATTGAATGAATTCGGCTACGAATTGCTTCCCCACCCACCGTATTCTCCAGATTTGGCCCCCAGCGACTATTTCCTGTTCGCAGACCTCAAAAGAATGCTCGCCGGAAAGAGATTTAAGACCGATGAAGAAGTAATCGCCGAAACAGAGGTCTATTTTGAGGCTAAACCGAAATCGTACTACAAAACTAGTATTGAAAGATTGAAAAATCGTTTCAATCAGTGTATCGCCCACGAAGGCAACTATATTGATAAATAAAGTTGAATTTTGCAAAAATTTTGTGTTTTACTATAAAACGGCGCGGACTTTTCAGCCCATGTCTTATAAGGAGTATAATGCAATTGCCTTGCACCAAGAAGACATCTGAATCGATTTTTTAAAACACCGATAGTTCTTTCTATGATGTTCCGTGCCTTTGAGTGCGTTGTATTAAAGCGTGATTGTATGCTATTGCCTGCTGCTGACCATTAGAAATGGCTCAAGGGGATATCCGGCATCACGTGACAATCTATAATTAATAAATGTTTTTCAATTACTAAATGAATATCAACCCGACAGAAAAGTATTTCTGTCGCCTCTCTCAAAGTTCGGTTTAAGCGTTCCGCTGAATACAGTGGAATTCCAAACATGAGTCATGACTGGCCCCGGGATGCCTGGGATCAATGTATCTTATGCACAAGTTATGATCACAAACCTACAACAATCGGTTAATATAACACACAACAAAATGATTAATTTTCTTATCTATGTAGTTCCATTTTTTTTGGAGTTAATATTTTTATGAGGGTGCCATCGACACATCTGACTCCCGGCATATCGTACTTTTTGCAGAACTGCGCTTTAATTTTATTGTTTTCTTCGTCAGTGTTTTGAAACTTTATCCACTGTGGACAAATAAATTCCTCCATTACACCCAGTCTCCACGAGACATATTCAGACTTAATGTCAGAAATTTTTATTTCTTTCTTGGCTGGACAAATTTTGGCAAAAAATTTCACTTTCAATCATGTCGCGTAAGAGTAAGCAACAACGAGTAGTTCTTGCCTTGAAGGCTCTAAACGAAGTAGAAGAAATAGAAACATCAGAAAAGAAAAGGTGACATCGGTTTTGGGTGAATCCATTTTTTGAAAAAATACAGTTGCATGATATGTTGCAGGAAGATGGATCCGATTTCAAAAACTTTTGTCGAATGACAGTGGATAAATTCGAAGCAATTCTGGCGTTGGTGAGTATAATACCATGTATTCTTTGTATATGAACAGTATATTATATGGTTTATTTAAGGTGGATCCCTACATTTGCAAGAACGATACAAACATAAGGTACGCAATCACTTCAAGGGTACGTCTCGCTATTACGCTCAGATTTTGTCGCTACCGGAGATTCATACCGTTCCTTGGAATTTTTTTCTCGAGTTTCAAGGAAAGCTATTAGAAAATTGGTTCCAGAAATGCTATCAACGATTTTTGATGCACTCAGTGAAGCACATATGACGGTAAGAAAATGTTTGAGAATAATAACAATGTGATTTGAAAAACGTGTACATTAACTTTTAGATGCCATCTACTAACAACGAATGGCTGAGAATATCCAACGATTTCGATATTGGGATTTCCCACACACGTTAGGGGCCATAGATGGAAAACATACTCGGATTAAAGCCCCCCCGAACTTTGAATCCGATTTCTATAATTATAAAGGATTCTTCTGTGTCGTCTTTGTTAGCAGTGGTTGATGTACACAGCAGATTTATTTACATAGATGTTGGAGGGAACGGAAAAGCATCAGATGTAATTGTATACAGAGATAGCTCATTATATAAGGACTTAATATCTGGAACATTGAACATTCCTACCCCGAGGCCATTAAGTGGGCAGGAAGTGTGCACCCCATACTATTTTATTGGCGACGACATCTGCGGGCTAGATAAAAATTATATGAAAGCCTATGATAGAAACAGAAGCCTAACCACGGCACAAGAAGTTTTCAACTACAGATTGAGTCGCGCGAGGATGAGCGTTGAAATAGCATTTGGAAGGCTTGCAGCCCGTTTCAGGATTTTTCATCGACCAATCGAAGTATCTTTGGACTGTTGTGATATGTTAGTTAAAACTTGCTGTGTTTTACACAACTATCTTTCGTCTGGGATATCCAAAAGCATTACAGCAGAACCCGATTCGCTTCCAAACGCGTTCACGCAACTCGCCCCACAAGACTGTAACGGCTACAAGTATTCTTATAGAATCCGTGATAATATACGAAGCCATTGGGTTACAGTAGGAGATGTTCCATATCAGTGACTGCAGATAAAGAAGTCCTCATAGAATGACAGCATTTCAGCAACGATAAGATATTTCATATTCTAGTTTAAAAAAAATAGCAATTGTAGTTCATTAGCTTAAAATAATAAAACTACGAGTATACTTAACATAAAAACTTGTACTTCATTGACCTAAAATTAGAAACATAAAGGAAATATAATACATTAGATACATATATATATACATGCATGCAAAAACAAATCCAGATGTCATCGCAGTTAAATATATCGGCATTTAAAACTGGTGGACGTAAAATGTCACTTTCCACCGATGTTGCTGTTTCACATTCTGACGACCTTGTTTTAAGTGATTTTATTACATGCTGTGACATTTTTTGTTGCAAGTCAGCCATGGCAACTGTTGCTTTCAACGGTGTTAGCTCCTTCAACTGACTCGCGATATCGTACTTTGTTACTGAATCGCTTCTTTTTGGCAGTTTTTTTTTATCGATTCTGTCGAAGTCGATGGCTACGAGAATTCTTCGGAGGATGAACCACCTGCGTGATCTTCATTTTCCTTTGCTTCGACAGCACGCTTGAAGAAGAGACACATATACACACATATCCTTATCAACTTTATTGTGTTGCTTACGAGTCCGAAATTGCTGGTAGTTTTTCTCAAAACTATAACAGAATCGAGAAACGAGAGCTCGTTATAGTAAAACAAGTGCGGCCGATATAAATCATCTGTTCCACTACCCGATTTCTTGAAAGCATCCACTTTTTTTTTCTGCTATTCAGGGTCTCCCAAAAATCAACGTCAAGCCGGAAACGGGTGATAGGTCAAGTGGTGTCGGTTATCACAAAATTATAAAAAAAAAAATCTAGGTCATGTACTATTAAAATTATTGGCACTCAAAAAAAAATCGAAAAATCTGAAATCCTGTGACGATCTTTCAAGCAAATCTTTACTTTTCTTTGTCCATCCATATATCTCAAAATCATTAATCACCCAACTTAAATTGACTGTACTGACAAAAACATGTACTGTGCCATTTTGGCAAGAAACTTTAAAAGATGGCGTATTTAGTTTTGATTCCAAAATGGTATGTCACTTGCTAGACTAACGCCTAATTGAGGACAAAAAAATATTTTGCTAAACAAACTCGATTCATAGTTAATTCTTTTTTATAAGTTAAAATGAGTACCAAGTGTGAGCGAGACAGACAGTGACGCTGTAATTGAGACGGATGAACACGCCATTTCGAGTAGTGTGAGTGAAACAGATAGAAATGCCACCCTTGTCAAGCAGTGATGCATAGGCACATCGTGCAATACAGCAGTGAGGACGTTACGCTTCTTCGCTTACAGCGCATTATTCTGTATTCGTGTTGATTTCGTGCTTACAACTTTGGCTTTCTTTGTTGGACTTGAAAGTCGCAATGCTTTGATTTGTTGTCTGATCGTTTCTGTCGAACCTGGATTTGTTCTGGTCTAGTGTTGACCGTTGATCCCGTGATTGTGTAGTGCCATCATGCCACCTCGATATGCTAGATGGAGTGAAAAGTGACCTCCTTGACCGCCAGAATGCGCTGCTACTGTAAAAAAGGTTATGGTGCCTTGAAGTCCGTTCATATTTAGGCAGACATGCCAAATTTCAGTGCGATACTACCTTTAGTTTTGTTTTGACAGCTGGGGTTACGTGACTCAGGGTTACGTGACAACAAAAAATTCGAAGAAAAGTAAAGATTTGTGGTCACAGTACTTGAAAAATCGTTACAGGGTGTCAGATTTCTCGATTTTTTTTGAGTGCCAACAATTTTAAAAGTACATGACTTAGATTTTTTTTTTATAATTTTGTAATAACCAACACCACTTGACCTATCATCCGTTTCCGACTTGACGTTGATTTTTGGGACACCCTGTATATGCCGTACGTAAACATTTAATTTTTTTTTTTTTACTTCGTCGACACTTCTTTTAAATTTGCTTACAATTTCTTGCCACGATTTTCTTTTTAAAACAGTTGTTTTATACAAATGGCTTTTGTAATTAAACAAACACTGATATTGCTTAAAAAAAATTTATTTTTGTGAAATTCGCCAGTCAGCCATATTTTCTTTCTTTTAATGCTCAAATTGACAATCACTGTCAAATTTATTGCTGGGTTTATGTCCACAGAGATTGCATGAAATAAAAGCAGAAATTGATTTCATGAAATAAAGCAAAATCGTTGCCAACGCCCGCGCCCGCGCCCATTTGACAGCCGCGTTCAACTCAAAATCTTAATGTTGCGGCAAGTCTCAAATTTATTGGAACAGCACATGCATGCTTTATATCTGGAAGCTTATCCTCAACTTCGTGCAATAAATAAACGAATGCCTGTTTATTGAGTCTAAAGTACATTTTGAATCTGAAAATACACGTTGATTTATTTTAAGTATTCAAATTTTTCTTTACACTTATCCATACTTAGCATCTGGTAAATCCAATGGGTTGCATTTTGATCTGATACTCCTTCTTACTCTATGCTATGAACATTCCTATGCTGTCCATAATTATATTACGTATTTTTTGTTTTTATTTAATGCACAAGTAATTCGAATTTAAACTAAAAATCGGAAGGATAATTTGGAAATATCGCAACAAAACAATTCAAGATTTCAATCTGATTGGCATCTGTAGTTGTGGAATTTAAGTGGAACATAAATAAGGGGAGAGTCGAGTCGTTTAAGTTGGGTAATACCGCCACCAAAACGACTGCAAAATGAAGTGGCTTTCAAAATGACACGAGTCAAACAATTTAAACGACTTTCGTAATAGGGGTGATTGACCATAGACCCCTACTGTAGAACGATTTTTTTCTAAGAATACACCCAAAAATCATTTCCTGAATTATCCTTGACGAATTAGGGGTATAGTATGTACACTTGTCATAAAAACCGCACCATGAAAAATTGTTAATAACTACGATAATAATTTTTATAATGAAATGAAATTTTTGCTGAGTACTCCGCAGTAGTTTATAAGTATTTCTATCTAATTTCCATCTGTTTATTGAATGTTTGATAAAAGATATTAACAAAGAAAGAAAAACCAGTTAATTTTCTTATTTTTTTTTAAATATTTTAATACAGTCATTGGTTAACAAAATCAAACTATACATTTTTTATGTATGTGTATATAAGATGTTTAGATATGCCACTTTTACCAAAAAATTATCAATACCGAGTTGCTCCTCCTTTGGTGGTTATAACCGCTTTTATTCTAGAAGGCATCGAGTTTACTACAAGTTCAGTAATATCCCTTGAATTTTCAGTATTCCATACATGTTCCAGAACTTCATTTAGCTTTTTTGTACTCTCTGGTTTATGTTCAGCCACCTTACGTTTCATTACATGCCACAAGTGTTCGATTGGGTTTAAATCGGGCGAATTAGCTGGCCTGTCTAGTCTGGTAATTCCGAGGTCATCAAACGTTGTCTTGAGCTGAAAATTATTGAAAGACTGTAGTTACTTGTCTGTTTATTATTTATAAAGTAGACATCTAGAAGTTGAATTTATAACACTTTACTTACGGATTTGGCGCGATGGCATGGTGCAGAATCATCTTGAAAAATGCACTTGTCAGTATACGAATGACGCTGTTCAATTGCTGGTACCAAAAACTCCCTTACTACTTCTCCATACTTTTGAGCGTTCATAGTTCTATTAACAAAGTGCAAATGACCCAAAACGTAAAAAGAAAAACATCCCCAAACCATTTGGCTTTGAGGAAACTTCACTGTTCTGACTATGCACTCGTTCTTGAACCTTTCACCTGCTGGCCGTCGTACGTATGGCAAATTGTCGGCACACAACAAATTAAATTTACTTTCATCGGACCATATCACACATCGCCAATCATCCTGCGTCCAATCTTCGTAGTTTTTTGCCCACGTCAAGCGAGCTTTTTTCATTTTTGTGGTTAGGAGAGGTTTTTTCGCTGGTCGTCTTCCATATAAATCTATCCCCCGTAGCCGTCGGCGTTTGGTTTCGGCGCTTAGATCAACTTGATGAAATTCACTCAGCTCTGCTCTTATACGGACAGCACTTTTAAAGCGATCTTTCATGCTAATTCGTTGTAATACATTGTCCGTCTTCTGAGTTGTTTTACGTTTTCGTTCCGAGTCTTTTTTCCTTTCCAGTGAATCCAAATTTTCTTTTTTCTTCATCAGTCGTACGATAGTTGAATGACAGCATCCTATTTTAACCGCAATCTCACGATAGCCAAGCCCTTCTTCGACTAAAGTCAATATTTGAACTCAATATTTGAAGTCAATATTTGAACGAGTCAGTTGATGATATTTACCAAACATTTCACTTTTTTTTTTACTTGTCACCGTCACAATTCAATTCAAACTGATTTTTTTTGCACTGAATACGAGGCCGAACTCCGCTATGGGGAATACCCTTCATTAGTATGGGGAAAACCCTTACGATCTGATGTGATTAGTCATTTTTTGAGAACTCATTACGTGGTGCGATTTTTATGACCGCAAGTGTATGTATGTGTTTGAAGAAAAATGCAATATTTATGTCTGTTTTTTTTTTTAAATAAGTTTTTAATAAGTATTTTTTTTTACACAAAAAAGGGAACAACAATAATTATTAACTAATTTATCAATCTATCTATACATTTTTTTTAAATTTTATTATATATTCAATCATTCACTTGTGTTTCTTAATTTTTTATTTATTCATTTTAAACAATAACTTAGAAATTATTTTAATATATATACCAAAAACAAAAAAAAAACTACAATAACTATGAACTTGTTAATAAAGTATTTTTTTTTTATATTACCATTAGAACAAAAAAAGGATATCTTACTAATAAAATAATAATAAACTAAACTATTTAAAAAACTAAATATTTTTAATGACGACGAGAAAAGGCTTTTTTGTTTGTTTTATTTTTCTTTTTACTATGTTAGATTAAATAAAAATTATTTTAAATAAACAAAAAGAAACTAAAAAAAACAAAAACAAAAACAAAAAAAAACATAAAACACTATTTACAATGGTCTTAAATAAAGAAGATTAGAAAATGAAAAATTAAGACAAAAAAAGAATGACAAATGAAATTTAATTATCGTGAATATTAATGCATAAGAAAGATTTTAGTTTTGATTTTTTTGTGGCTTTTTTATTTTTATTAATTTTTTTTTTGTTTATGTTTAAGAAATTCGATATAATATATAAATTTGTATACGTATTTTTGTTATATGTCCATGGGTTAAGATGTTTCTACATATCTATTTTTATATGAGTTTATTAGATATGCATGTTGACAAGAACCGAATAAGACCAGCTTATTGGGTTAGTATGTATGAGTGTTATGTTTTTAAATATATTTTTTTGCCTATAAAATTTTGTTTTAGAATAGGTTTACTTTAAGGCCACCCTTTACAATAACAGTTCTGTTTGTTAATTATTTTTAATTGTATTATTGGCAAAAAGAAAAAAAGAAATACATTTTTGATCGAAAAATGGTATTTGGCAAAAGTTTGACTTTTTTTGTTTCTTTTATTTATATGTTTTCATTTATTAATATGTTATTTGCTGTTTAGCTTATAATCCAGCCAGCTGGATGGTGTTATTTTAATGCCAATATTTTTCAATGGGCGACAGTTCATTCATTATCAATTCGATTATTCGTACAATATTTGTTAATTGAACTTCTCAGCATTTGATTGCTATTTGTTTTTATTTATTAAATATTTCAGCACCGGATAAAAATTCTCTTCAGTTTAAATGGTGTACGTTGGTGAACTTTTACAAAGAAGCTACACTAAACGTTTATACGTTTTCCCTATCTATGAAAGTAAAAAGCCTGAGATCGACTGATACGGCATCAATTTTTGACTGCATCCTAAAGGAAAGCCTATTATACGAAATCAAAAGCAGCTCCAATATTGATTTTTTTTTTCGGAAATTACAAATGCAAATTTCTAACTTAATAACACAAACTTTTAAATGATAACTAATTATATAAGATTCAATGCCAGATTCGAAACCGGATTCGAAGCCCTTCAAATATACCTATAAGATTGGAGAACTAACTTTGTGTAGCCTGAACAGGTTTGTGTAAATTCCACTGAAAGTTGCGTAAGTTAGTTTTGGTTAAAAATCGTTATAATGCCATAAGTGCAATTCAATACTTGCTTCTAGACGTAGACGAGTTCAAGGATTATTTTAATCAACCACTGAAAGTGCTCTGGGTGAGTTAGTTTTGTGAATGCACACTTTACTTGCATTTACAAGCGATCGAAGATAGGAGTGAGCGAAATTATTTTTTTTTAAATTTACACGTTTAAATCAAAGTGAAGTAAGATGTTTATTTGTCGAACTGATATAAGAGAGCAAAGGAAGGCACATTTTCTCTGCATGACAATAGCGGTTTGAAATACTTATAAAACGTTTACTAACAATTTCTTTTGTGGGGACTGTCGTTGGTTTACAGATAGTTAAAATAATCGGGCCTATAGTTTGAAAGAGGCTATATGCAACTAACAAAAACAAAAAAAACAAAATCGGCGAGACATGAGTGCAAGTCCTTCAAAAACAATGCACCTACAAATGACCAATATTCCTTACATTAGATTCAAATTTCAAAATGAAACAAATTAACACGTTTTTATAGCATGTGAACAAAAATTGCCTCATGTTTACATAAACACACAAAACTGTTAGGATTAACAAAAATATGCTCATATATAATATGTATATACACTGGCGATCACAAGGATGTACCTCTGAACAGGTACATATTTTTTCAACAGGAAGTCATAAAATTAAAGGGTAAATAAGAAACGACTGTTGGAATTTCCCAGGGTCAAACAATGAACTTCTTGAAAAGCGTATAAAAAGATTCAAGAGTTCCCATCAGCGATTTTTTTCAAAGTTTTGTTAAGAATATTTAAAAAAAAAAAAAAGCGTTGAAAAGAACGCTTATTTAGTTTTAAAAAAAAAATGGTTTCCGGAAAGCCTTTGACAGCGATAGAAAGAGGAAAAATAGATGCTTTCAATGAGTTAGGACTCTCAGCCGAGAAATTGTAAGGAGGCTTAAAAGAAGTAAGACCGTAGTAAACAGTTATCTTGCGGATCCACAAAACTATTATATTAATTCTACGGCGTGCCTCAATTTCTACTCTACCAGCGACTTAAATAAGGGCCAACAGCGGAGTATCAGCCAGCATACTTAGCAACGGTCCGAAGGATAATACGTAAAAGTGTATAGTATAGTACAGATAAAAAAACTTAAAAAGAAACCTGTTTTGAGGCAAGAACACAAGGAGCATCGAATGAATTTTGCAGGAGAACATGTCGCTTGGAGCAGTGAATGGAAACGCGTTGTCTTTTCGGATGGAAAAAAGTTTAATCTTGACGCCCCCGATGGTTACAACTTTTATTTCCATGATCTAAGAAAGGAGGAGCTTATTTTGGAAGGACACCACAGCCGCACATCAGGTGTAATGGTGTGGGGAGCTATTACCTACTATGGCAGAATCGATTTGGAGTTTTTGTCCACAACAATAAACGGAAACAACTACAAATGTTTGCTGGAACGGTCATTTCCAAAAGTGAAAAATATTGTCGGAGCCTTGCCTTGGATATTAAAACAAGGCAATTCCCCCATCCACACTTCCAGGGTTGTTAGAAGTTGGATTCAATCAGAAGACGTGGAACTTTTGCATGGCCGCCCTATTCACCGGACTTAAACATAATCCAAAATGTTTGGGCATGGTTATCTCGTAAAGTGTATGAAGTCGGCAGACAATTTGAAGACAGGGACACTTTAATCGAAGCTATTCGTGATGCCTGGACCCAAATTTCTCTTGATTACTTAAAAAAAAAAACTGTATGATTCTATTCCAAACCGTCTAATAGAGGTCATATCGAAAAATGGCGGTCATACTCATTATTAATGTAGAAAAACATAATAAATAAATGTTTTCAAACCATAAAATGTAAACTTTTTTTCCTTTATTTCGAAGATTTTGCATGTGGCCTCATCCTAGTGGCGCTTCTTTTTATACGCTTTTCAAGAAGTTCATTGTTTGATCCTGGGAAATTCCAACGGTCGTTTCTTATTTACCCTTTAATTTTATAACTTCCTGTTGAGAAAATATGTACCTATTCCAAGGTAGTAAAAGTTTACGGGTACAAAAATTCAAACAGGTATAAAGAGTGAAAATCGATTGCAAAATGTATGGCCTCGTCCTAGTGATCGTCAGTGTATATGTATTTTAAACGAAATTTAAATTTTAGATTATACATCTTTAAAAAAAAACTTACATTAAAAAAAATATAAGTTTAAGGTAAGGAATACTAAATCTAGGAACAATTTTGCGGAAAAATATGTTTATTAGGTCCATTCCAATTTGAGACAGGTAAATGTTTTTTTTATATAAGATCTTATCAAAGCTTCAAAAATAAAGGTGAAAAAAACAACATCATCACCACAAATGCAGCAGCCACGGCGGTGGTTTAGAAATGCGTTGGAGCTACAAAAGAGAGAGGGAGCTAAAGCGCCCTGTAAACGATAAAATATGTTACTAGTAAATATTTAAAACAAACTATGTTCTAGCTGATGTTGAACGTCTGCGGGCTGGTAAGCGTACCAATTTTTTAGTTTCACCAACATCAAAATTTGGTCTCACTAAAATCAAAACTGATTTGATTTTTGTCGATGTTTGTGGGCGGAGTTTTATATTGCTGATACTATGTTTGAGTGTCTGCGCTCTCATCTGCCAACATTTACTCCAGCAAGCCACGTCGTGTGAACACACAAAATAATAAGGAAAAAAGGGCGAATATTTCAAATACTGATGTTTGGAAAGAATTTTTCGAGTGTTTTCCCAGTCTACCATCTATGTTGGAGTGAATTGGTCTCAGCGTCTGCGGGTTTTAGTGGTACCATGTTTTAGCGTTTACAGGCCGCTTAAAGTATAAAAAAAATAGGGGAATGCGGATAAGTTATTAAAATTACAGGTTAAAAAATTGATTCAATGAAGTGAAGTGAAGAAGTGTGCTCTGAAGATCCTTTTAGTTACCAAACAATTAAAATAAATATATGTATATATACATATATATATCTATACTTAAAAAATAACTGCTATTATTTTTCTTGATATTTTGAATACATATATGTACATACAATACATATTTACCTTTCCTTTCCTACATTTATTCAATGCTATTCAGATCACTCTTTGTACAAAAAAAAAAGAAAAGTTTCAAAAAATATGGTTGAAAGGTTATTGTCGAATCTTGAGTTCAGGCTGTAAGAAAACATGAAAGTAGCTTCACTTGACTCTTGGTAATTCGGAGATCGATTGTTTGATAATTCGAAAATCGAAGAAAACCTACATATGTACATATGTGTCCAGTGTTCAGTCAGGCCAACTAGTATCGTTTGTCAGTAGTTAACTTGTTATCTTAATTATTGCAGTTGTAGAAAATGTGGGTTAAAAAGAAAATTTAAATCAAAATTCCTAAAATATGAAAGCCGAAAGGTAACGAAAGTCCCGTACACAGAAAGTACGCAAGGTATGGCGGACTGGAACGGTAGGTTCCGCGGTCTTAAAGAAAGATTAATAAAATAGTTAGTGCAGATGACAACATGTACCTGTTAGAAGTGGTATGCTGAGGGATAAAGCTTAGCAATTCGCTGTCAGTTTTGTTACTGAAGAATTCACCGCTAGTATCTCTCACTAAATTTTGAGAGACGGACATAGTTTTTTTTTTTAAAACAAAAAACAGTGTAAGCAAATTTCAAGCGTTAATGTTACGGTTTTTTCTGCATGGAAAAGTTACTTGAGTGGAATGCTGGTAAAAAACGATCCAAGGAAAGGTGGTCGATTTTTTTAAGTGTCTTTCCGATCGAACGACATTTAAAAATGAAAGGAAAAGGAAATATTTTGTTATAAGAGAGACTGCTTACCAGGGGTATCAAAACTTTTTCAACGTTTTAGGGTAAAAAAAAAATACGAAAACTCAATGAGGAGCGGAAAACTACGCTTTTCCTTTTTCACAGTAATCCGCCAGTTCTCAATAATGAGAATCTTAAATTTGTCCCTGTTAACATCACTTTTAAATTATCACCGTTTGATGGAAGGATTAATTCGCAATTCTAAAACTAAAACAAAATTAACAAAATTATTATTATGATGGCAATGGCCGTGGTTGGTAAAGCATGAAAAACAAATTGTAAAATTTTCAAACTGTTTTAAGAAGCGTGAATTAATTACAGAGCGAGTGAATCATTCTGTCATTCTGAAAGAATTTGGTGAATCTGTGACTTTCGACGACTGTTGTATATCTTGACAATGAGATGTTAACTCGTTTAAAACTAGAAACAAAAATAAAGTAGGACAGGAAGCAGAGCCAATTTCCCTCGTCATATCAAAGGTGGCAAAGGCATTGGTGTGCATTACATAATGTCATGGTAATTCAAAATCGACAATTGGAACTTTCTTTAGTTCGAACCCTTGTTAATTCATAACATTCTTTAAGTTTCTGCCAAAAAAGAAAAAAATTACAAAATATCAACGATTCTGGCTGGAATTGAAGAGAAAAGAAATACATACATCATTTACAAGAGGATATATGTGGTCAATATGCATTGTTGAATGTAATCTTACAATTCACTAAGTCTGAGCTAACCTATATTGCACTTTATCACCTTCACTATCTTTTCAAAGAATACAAATTGTTAATCCTCCCATAACTTTGAGAAATTAATAAATATATGTATCTGTAAAAAAAAATTGCAACTTCTAAGTTACACAATATGTTATTCACATTTGCAAAACCTACTCAAAGCTAGAAAGAGGTTTAGATCTAAAAAACTCAAAATTTACATAAAACTGAAAGGATCAGCAGCAAGCGATCTTTTTTAAACATTAAATTCGCTTCGATTGGCTGGACAAGGCTTAACTACATATATCGTCTATCCATTAACGAATCCATAATGTGATATCAAAAAATCTATGCAACATGCTTAGACATGGGAATACAGTGAATGTATTGATTTAAATGATTTGCGATCCCACTTGACTGATGATATTAAATAACTCAGTGTCTGGGGCCACGTAAAAATATTTTTTTCGACTTTGTAAATATACAGCCAATGAAAACTAGGTATATATTCAATCCATCAATGACTATCAATGGCTTAACAAAAATGAAATTTCGATTTTTTGAGTTCCTTTTCCTACATTTAAACGTACACCATTTTTAAGCAAAGTGTTCTACTTGATTTATTCTCACCGTAAAGCCGATTAAATTATCTATATCTGACGTTTTATACAATATGTACTCTTTTTTTTTTCGTTTTTTTTTTTTGACTTGATTATACTATGTACCTACATATGTTACGTATGTTTCCTCGTTTTTTTTTTTGTTTTTTTTAAATAAGCAACTACGAGTATATGAATATCAACTCACGCGGAATTGTATTACATTATAAATAAGAAACTGAAATTTAAACCAAGTAACTTAAATTAAGATGAAAGATTTCAACAAAAGAAAAGAAAAATAACAAAATAATAATTTATTAGTTTTGTGGCTAGAATAGCAAAGATGAAACTGAGTAAGAAAAAAAAAAATAATAATAATAATAAAGAGTAAGACAAAAAAAAATAAAACAAAACCATTTTGTTTTGTATAAACTACTTTCCGTCGCCTTTGGCGCACACTTCTTTTTCATACATATACCGGTCCCTGATCGTCCATCATGTCCGGATTCAATTTGTCATCAAAGAATCGTCTAAATGTAAACTCAAAGAAACCATGAAACGGTTTGCCAGTATCATCCAGATAATCACCGCTCAGATTTGAATCGTTTGCCGAGCGTAGTTTGTCCGGATCTATTGGATCAAAATTAGACGTATCTGTTGGGTGCTCAATCTTTGGAATATATGGGGCGTTTTGTTTGCGCATATCCGCGAAATCGACGCCTTTAAAGAAGTCATGCGCTTTTACTTCGTCGGCTTTTTTACCCAGCCGTTTATCGGCTGATGAACACAATCGGCATATTAGATCGGTGGCTTCGCGGCTTAGCTTCGCCTGTGGTGGGATAAGTAAAGTTTTCTGCCAGTTTATAACCTACAACAAAATTATATGTATATGTATATAAATGGACTATACGTTTTTGAAATTACGAGATGTGTAAATACCTTTTGTTGTGTTTCAACTGGTGTGTTTGCTAAAAATGGTGGTTGACCGACTAACATCTCATAGAGAATAACACCGACGCTCCACCAATCACAAAGTTGCGTATAACCACTGCGTTCAAGTACTTCCGGAGCAATGTAATTTGGTGTACCAACCAGAGAGTGGGCCTGAACACGTTGATGATCACGCATTCTTCTCCTTTTAAATAGATTTTCATTTGATTTTCAATAGGCCAACGAAATTATAACACTTATAGGCTTACCTTTCTAACACAGTTGGTCGGGTACCATTCTCTGACATATCTTCCCATGGCTCCATCGAATCTTGCCGCGAGTGATTACCTAAAATATCAATTCAATGAATAAACCCACATGCTGGAAGGAACTTTTTAAATCTTACCATTTTCTTGGTAGTACTTTGAATTATGAGTCCACCTAAAACCCGTACAAAGTCCGAAATCGGTTAATTTTATATGACCATCTCTGTCGATGAGAATGTTATCCGGTTTAATGTCCCTAAATAGGAAAATAAGAGATTCAACTCTGGTTGATCCAATTTTTAAGTTTTACAAATTAATTTACCTGTGGATGAAACCCATTTTGTGGACACTTTCAACGGCGCATGTTAGCTCAGCTATGTAGAACCTTGCCAGAGGTTCTTCAAAAATTCCTTTCTTTATTAACAATGACATTAAATCGCCGCCTAAGAAATGAAAAACAAGAGAATTTCTTTCGTGTTAAATTAGGGAAAAAGAATAAAGAAATAGTCATATGTATTCGTACATAAGTGCATTTCCATTTTAGATTGAATGTGTAAGATTGGCTTAGAAAAAAAAAAAACAACGTATATCCACAATAGAGACTTTTCCACATGAGGGGTTACTAGAACATACTTTACACCTGTCCCAATTTCCCGATTGAGATGGCGTAACCAAGTCAAATGGAATTAACATTTCGAATTAAAAAACAAAGAGTTTTACAGAAATCTAAAAACTACTTGCAGTCCAATTAAATTCATTTGACGTTTTTTTTTTGTTATCACCACTCTGTAAGCAGTACATGCATACATAACATATGTATGTACATGTTACAGATCTATTAAATATATAAGAGAACATAATACTTTCTACATATGCATCCGACCATCCGATGGGCTGATTGTACTAAATACTCTCCACTCGCCGTACTGGAATAAGTATTAGCCAGTGTACATATAAATTAGTCACCCAATGTATTAAATATGTAAATATGATACTGCTAACAACCTTCGAAGAACGAAGATTTCTCTTGTTTTTTTTTTACTCTGAGTTTACATCGCGTGTGATCCGTAATAACTCGCAATAATGTCCGAAGACTGGTCAGACTTTTTGGGGAGTCTGTTTTAAAGTTGAAAGAAGTTCTGCGAGTATTGAAGTTCTAAACAACGGGAACAAAGGCGGAGCTGAAGGTTGGAAGTGCGTGGATTTCTGGACGAATTCAATGTACGGCACCTCCGTGAACAATCAACAAAATGGGACAGATGGCTGAAATGTACTCGATGATCACGTATCTGAAGGATCAAGTGAACATGATGTCGCAGAAGAAGAACGTCTGGACGAAGAAATGGCGAAGGATTAGACAGAAGAAGGAACCTATGTACAAGAGAACAGTTTTTCGAATGCAAGATCAACTGTTGCCTGTAATTTTAAGGACGTTGCGGATTCTATTGCGCCATTCAATGGAGATGACAATTTTCCTATACAACTTTGGATCGTGCAGTTTGAGTGTTCAGAAATCAGAAATCATAAATCTCGATGAAAGGGCTAAATATATGCCTGTACAAATCACGTAGCACCTCGAGGCAACCAGAACCAAAAGATGATGAAGTTGCCGCAAGGAAGGATCCAGGAGATGGTAACGATTTTGAAAAAGTTGTGGAGTTTCAATGAACAACAGAGTTCGTAAAAAGTTCGACGTCACTTTTAGCGCTTCTGGATTCGGGAAGCCCCATAAACTTTATTCAAGAAAGGTTCTTACCAGCAGTATTCTTATCAATGTTGGGCGAAGCAACCTGCCCATACTATGGAGTTAACGGCAGTCATCTCGAAACATTGGGAAGTCTAAGTACTTGTATTATCTTTGAAAATAAATTTATTAATTTCCAATTGTTAGTTATTAAAAATTTTTATGAATTATCCAGTCGTTTTAGGTCGAAACTTCGTCGGAAAGTCAGGTCTAACACATTGGCTGAAAAGTCCGTGCCGTTTCTAAGAGAGGGCACCACTTGAATTAAATCCATACCATTTTCAGTTAGTACCAACCTTCAAAAGATACGTCTATAAATTTGATAGCTGTCGGACGATTAGTTCTCGAGATATACCGTTGTGAGTGAAGCAACTTTTGTTATTGTGAAAAAAATGGATTCAAAGCAATTTCGTGTGTTGATTTATCATTGCTTTTTGATGGGAAAAAATGCAGCCGATGCAAAGAAATGGCTTGATAAGTGTTACCCGGACTCTGCACCAGCCGAACGAACCAGTCAGCTGAGTGGCGAGCAGGCGACGAACCTCGTCCTCGGCTGGCAAGGTTATAGCATCCGTATTTTGGGATGCACATGGAATAATTTTCATCGACTATCTCCAAAAGGGGCAGACTATCAACAACGACTATTACATTGCGTTGTTGGAGCGTTTGAAGAACGAAATCGCAGAAAAACGGCCGCATTTGAAGAAAAATGCAAATACAAGTCGATGAAAACGATGGCAAAGTTGAAAGAATTCAGCTACAAATTGTTTCCCCACCCACTATTTCCTGTTCGCAGACCTCAAAAGAATGCTCGCCGGAAAGAGATTTAAGACCGAATCGCCGAAGCAGAGGCCTATTTTGAGGCTAAACCGAAATCGTACTACAAAACTGGTATCGAAAGATTGAAAAATCGTTTCAATCAGTGTATCGCCCTCGAAGGCAACTATATTGATAAATAAAGTTGAATTTTGCAAAAATTTTGTGTTTTAATATAAAACGGCACTGACTTTTCAGCCAATGTGTTACATAGCACTTCAAATTCCAAAAGATTTTAAAGATAAGAAGAATCAGGATCTCATAAGACATTTAATAGCCACCAAAACTCGTACACAAATTCCAGCAAAAATAACATTAATAATGCGGATGACATCGATGTCCTCCAACAAATATTGAATACTGAAATCAGCGACCAAAAAGGTGAGCTTCCACTCAATATTAATGTAAAATTAAGTTAAATTATTAAAACCAAAGTGTAATACATAGTTAGGCCAGCTTATACTTCAAATAAAAAATCTTGTAAAGCGGAAACGAAATTCGAATAGTTTTGTCGAAAGACACACCGTTTCAATTTACGCCCCGAAGGCTTCTCTATGCTCACAAGATAGAACAACAGAACATCCTAGATGATCTTATTGAAAACAATATATTGCAATTCAAGAATCTAATTCCTCATGTGTCCCCGATTGTACAGATTCCAAAAAGAAACAAAGTACTTAGACTTTGTATAAACTTTCGAGAACTGAACAAAATCACTGTACGTGATAATTATCCATTTACCATATTCGGTTGGCTGATGATTCGATGAAATAGACTTCATTTATCACTCCCTTCGGCCAATATGAGTTTATCACGATTTGTTGAAGAGGAATCCTCCATTTGCATTTGGTTTAAAGAAGATAGAAACCTTTGAGCTTATTAAGAACAACCTAGTAGAATTACCAGTTTTAGTAATTGCATTACTGAACTGGTTTCGGAGCAGAGCAGTGGTGGTGGTATCCCACACTGACCTACGCATTGTTCGATTCGCAAAAAAGAATCCGTTTATAACTTCGGCTGAAATCAAAACCGATTTAAATCTGAAAGTGGACAGTTCTCTGATAAGAAGAAGATTTATAGAAAACAATTATGAAGCTTGCCACCCAAAGAAATGTCCTCTCTTATCAAAAAAAAAAAAAAGTATAAAGAACCGATTAAATTTCGCCGAACGTCATCTGCAAAAGCTAGCTTAGAGAAATGGCGTAACATACTTTGGTCTGATGAAACCAAAATTAATTTATTTGACCAGACACAGTAAACCAGGATGTAAGAAGGCCGACAGGGAAAGAATTCGATCCTAAATATACCGTTCTTTGCTTTTCTTATTATGGCGTTGGACCAATTCATTGGATACAGGAGACTCTAACGAAGGAGAGGTATATAGAGATCTTGAATATATTTATGCATCCCTTTGCAGAAGATAATTTGCCGTTACTTTGGCTGTTTCAACCGGACAACGATCCTAAACACGCAGCCAAGGTAACAAAAAAATGGTTTTCTGAAAAAAAAAAAAAAGGTCCAGCTTCTTGAATGGCCAGGGCAATCCCCAGATCTAAATGTTAAACAAATTTGGTACAATTTTGCCAAAAACTTGTGGACTCAATGCCCCGTAGGTGCGGAGCTGTTTTAGTTAGCAAGGGTAGCACAATAAAATATTAATTTTTAAGTCATTTTCAATAGTTTCGTTTCATTCATTATTGTTCTTATGTTTATTTAAAAGAAAAAAGAATTGCTTTTCTTTAGTGTGCTTATTTTTATGCACAGCCGAGATCAATGATTTTTGTTAAATTGGTTTTTTCTTTTATTAATGTTAAAATAATATAAATCAATTTCTGAATTTAATTTAAACTTGTGTTTTTCTTAAATTTAAAATTCAATTATAGTACAACTCTGCTCTTATTATTTTGCACCGCAGTGTATGCATCCGACCATCCGATGGGCTGAATGTGCGGAATACTCTCCACTCGCAGTACTAGCCAATGTGTAAATTAAGCACCCAAGGTATTAAATAAACAAAATCCTGTTAATAACCTTCGAAGAACTCTGACTTTGTGCTTCATACCGGAAGTCCATAAATCTGCTACCAGCAAAAGTGCGGACCTAATTTTTGGGTTTGCATATCATTATACTCGTACTTTATGACAACTACCTATATTCTTAAAATGAAAATTGGCATTATTATAATGTAAACTGCCGGTAGATTTATTGAAGAAAAACATATCGTACAGGGTCTTCCGAACTTTGACATTCATAGCGGCCATATTATTGAAGGTACATCTGTCAAATTGGCTGTCATTTATTCAGTCTGTTTTGCCAAATCACCATAGATGGACATAGCGTTCAACAACACGTGCAAATGATAAAATTGTTTTAACAAAATGGGTCTGCGCGCTTCGCCTATTTTTTTTTTGTCGCCATAACCGTCCTACCGAAAGGACTATTCGCAGTATGGTGGATAAATTTGAGTCCACTGGTTCAGTGAACAATAAACCAACACCCGTACGTCGACGAAACGCAAGATCTGCCGCAACCAATGCTCCTGTCTGTGAGAATCCGAGGCAGTTGATTTCGCGTCGCTCGCAAGAACTCGGCCTTTCGCAGACCACAATTGGGCGAATTTTGCGTCGTGACTTGAGTCTAAAGATAAACGTCCATAGACAGCCACTGGTGTTCGCTGAATGGGTTCTGGAGCAGTTGGAAACTGACCCTAACTTTCATCGAAAAATCTTCTTCAGCGATGAGGCCCATTTCTGGATGAACGGGTACGTCAACAAACAAAATTGTCGAATTTGGGACGCTATCAATCCACATGAGATCCAAGAGCGTACAATGCATCCCGAAAAAGTCACTGTTTGGTGTGGATTTTGGGCTGGCGGCGTCATCGGTCCATATTTCTTTGAGAACGACGTTGGCCATACCATCACCGTCAACGGCGAACGCTATAGGTCGATGATTAGAAACTTCTTTTGGCTAGAATTGGATGATATGGACACCAACGACATGTGGTTTTAACACGACGGTGCTGCGTGCCACGCAGCTCACACCACATTGGGAATTCTGCACGAGCGAGTCGAGGGCATGGTCATCTCACGTGGAAGTGATGTGGACTGGCCACCGAGATAGTGCGATTTAACACCGTTAGTCTAATGTCGCATGTCTATGCGAATAAGCCACAAACGAAAGCGGTCCTCAAAGCCAACATAACCCATGCCATCGGTCAAATTCAGCCTGATTTATGCGACATTTGAAGGACGTTATATTCCATAAATAATGGCATCGATAGGCCTTTTAAAACGAATAAGCAATTTAATTGATATCTCACACACACTTTGTTTTATTTAAATTTAAAGACAGGAAGCGCTTAATGAAAGACCCTTAACTAAGCGGCTTCCTGGCAAAATCTGAAAGCGTTGAAGAACAACAAGGTGACCAAATATGATATCAAGTTGCAAACTTCTTCCCGAAGGAAGTAAAAACGAATCGAATAAAGCTAAGTCTGTACGAGTATTAAGCTTACTGACTAAGATATAACGAATCAATGAAATTAACTTGAACACTGAGCTGCAACTATCCCATTCTACCGATGAGTTGGGTACATCTTAAATATCTAGAGAATTTTCTGTCACAATCTTTTATATAATAAACAATTTAAGAAATAAGTCATCTTTGAAACCAATGTTCAAAATTTTGAAAAATTTCTGAAAGATGTTGATAGATGTTGATAGGCTTGCAAATACATCTGGCTTGCCCTGAAAGGCAAATAAAAATCCAAGATACAGTGGCTTTAAATCTACCAAAAGTGATTTCAAATATGAATTTTATTTAATGTTGTTTATCTGTTTATTATACGAATGCTTACCCGGAATATAATCCATAACAAAGTATAAATTCTCTTTATCCTGAAAGCTATAGTACAACTTAACAACCCAATTGTTGTCCGCTTCGGCCAAAATATCTCGTTCCGCTTTCACATGTGCCACCTGATTGCGTTTCAATACATCTGCTTTTCTTAATGTTTTCATCGCATACAAATGATTCGTTGTATCAATCTTTCTGACAAGCGTTACCTCACCAAATGCTCCAACTCCAATATGTTTTATTTGTACAAACATTGACTTGTCCATTTTCGCACGTTTCAGCCGAATGTAGTTGCTCTCCTTTTGGTTTAGCATTTTACGCATCTCAACCTGAGTCTGTGCCGACAGACCAATCTTTTGCATCTCTTTTTCTAGCTGATTCTTGCGAAATGTTCGCTGTTTATATGACTTTAGCACGTTCTCAATGTGCTGTTCCATGAAGAATTTGAATGCTTGAGGCGAATAATGTCGTATTCGAAACTCTTTGCGTTCTTCTTCTTTCTCCTTGGAGACTTTCTTGCGCTCAGGTATTGGAGATTGGTGCTTGATCTTTCTGCAGTTATCACTTTTGCTTGATGGATTGTTGGCATTGTTATTATTATTTACTTGGGTGACCATGGGTGCACTGCTGGAGGCAGTACAATTGTTCTTAGCTGGTGGTATTGGTGGTGGCGTTGTAGAGTTGATGGTTAATAAATTATTATTACTATTCGAAGTGTGTATTGTTGTGGCGTTACTGCTGTTATTATTGTTGTTACTATTTGGCTTATTATCTAGATTGTTATTATTTCTATTGTTGTTATTGCTGTTCGCATGATAGGGAGGAGGAGGCGGCAGTTGTCTGCTGGTCACCGGAACTTGTTTTTGCTGTTGTTGTTGTTGCGGCTGCGGCTGCTGCTGCTGCTGTTGTTGTTGTTGTTGCTGCTGTTGTTGTTGTTGTTGCTGCTGTTGCTGTTGTTGCTGTTGTTGTTGTTGTTGTTGTTGATGGTGGTGGTGGTGCTGTTGCTGCTGCTGCTGTTGTTGTTGTTGCTGTTGTTGTTGTTGCTGCTGTTGCTGCTGCTGCTGTTGTTGTTGTTGCTGCTGCTGTTGTTGTTGCTGCTGCTGCTGCTGCTGCTGCTGCTGCTGCTGTTGTTGTTGTTGTGCCTGATGGTGCTGTGCTGCCTTAGCTTGCATGCTTTTAGCATAGGATGGAGGATCTTTAAGCACAGAACCTACTGGTACCCCATTGAGGCCCCCGCCAACAAGCGGCGGCGGTGTTGATGGTATTTGAGCATTCGGTGACACTATTGGCGGTGGAGGTTTTGGTGAGATTGTTGTTGTTCCAGCAATGAGGGGTGAGGCCACCTGCTGTTGTTGCTGTTGTTGAACAACTTTAGCTTGAATTGTAGGTGCATACGACGGCGGGGCGGCCAGAACGTGTACAGGTGAATTACAGCCAGAAGGTGAAACAGGAGATTGTGGTGCCACTGCTGTCTGCAAAACAGGCTTCTGTACCTGTGTTGACTTAACTGATTGCATTATGATTGGAGGTTGTGTACGCGTCTGATAAGCACCCCACGGTTGGGGTCGAGCTAACGAAGACGCCTGTAAAGGATGAATTGCACTGTTTGTAACGGTGATGGGGCTTGGTGAACCAGCAGAAGTAGCAGAATAAATACCACTACTAGGTGATTTTCGGTAATCGGATTGTGACTGTGTTGGACTTTGTCGACTTTGCATGGAGGCGGTATAACTTGGTGGTGGCGCTGATGTTTGCACCGTATTAATGGGATATGGCGGTGGGGGTTCACCTGAATTACCACCGCTTTGGTAAAGACTAAGGGTTTTCATTTGATGCGTAAGTTGCTGTTGCGCTTTTGAACCATTTTGAGCGATCACAGGTGCTTGACGAAGATTAGCTGCGGCTATAGGATTGCCTGACACAACTACAGACACAGGCGATGTGCCCCTCGTAGGATTTGGGGCAGATAATGCTACTGGTCTCGCAGTAGCCGGTGATCTTCGTTTATAAAATTGGGCGGGTGGTGGTGGTGTTGACGATGTTGAGGGATTACGTGGTGGTGGCGCTGGTGGTGGTGGACCCACATCACTGAAACTAGATGGCGATGGACTGTATTGACCCGTACTTCCGCGGCTGGCGCAGGTTACTTGTTGTGAGTGAGAATGTGGACTATCTGAACGGGAGCTTCCAGCTCCAGAATCTAGTGCCGGACTACAGCGATGATATGGCAGAGGTAATTCACGTTCGATACTTGGTTTGCGATTCAATTTTGGTCCCAGCATCGATATCACCTTTGGCATGTGGCCATTGCCCTGTGATGTTGGTTGTTGCGGTGGTGGTGGCTCCATCGGAGGTTTTGGATGGTACTCGGGTAGATCCGGTCGCCCATTAGCAGCCTTGTACCGCAACGCTGTAGCACTCTACAATGAGATTAAGAAAATAATTATTAGAAAATTGAATACACCATTATTATAATTATTTTTTTAAATACAACATAAACAAACTAAATGACACTTTTATAAAAACAAAAAAAATAACACTCTAATGTTAGCGAATCCGCAATTAAGAACAAGATTCTTCCCCCATTTGTATGTGTACCACTGTAGTGATGCATGTTCCATTCATGTCATACGTGCGAGTATCCGACTTTCATGTGCAGTTCCCCTTGATGGTCATTATAGTTTGGAGAAACGCGTGCGTAATACAGTAGCAACATGACAATCAAACCACACAAATTGAAAACGCTAGGATAAACACAGGAGGGGTTTGAAGAGAAAGAGCAGAAGAAGGAATATCAACAGTTGAGAGCGAAGCATCATCGCACATCTGGGATTTGGCTTTGTGTGGATGACTTTCTGACTTGGTGCTGCTTTGCATTTCATTCTCTTGATTTTTCTTTTGCTTATTCACTCCTCGCACTTGTGTTATATATTTTTTAAGGTCTCTGCAGTTAGATGGTGTGATGCTACAAGAATCAGATATTTTCTACATCTAGATAGTTGGATCTTGTATTTAAGCTAGGTTGAAAAGTAATTGCAGAAATCTTTCTATTTCTACATTGCCTTACTCATCAGAAAAGTATTTTCAATTTCCCTACGTTTAACGCATAAGTGTACCTTTTACTTTCTTAAATTTGAATATAAATTTTTACGGGTTTACAAATATATTTTACGCCTATGAAGAAGATAGAGGTGCATGGTAAAATTATTTTTAATTGATTTACACAAAAAAAAAATAAAGAAACCTAAGAACGAACCTTATTCCTTGGGCAAATAAAAATTTGTTTCATAAGGCATACACGCACAAATATGTATGTTATAAGAGTGCCAACAAAAGATACAGAGTATCTGAGAATATATGTAACAAGGAACTCAATTATTGTATCACAGGGGTGCGGGAGGAGCTCAGTTTAACTCGCTAATATAATTTTCCAATACATAGATAAGACTTTATTGAGAGGATTGATTAATTTTAATTATAAAAACAATAACAAAACAAAATAATAATCGTAGAAGTAAGCTGCGGTACAGGCGTATATAGACGACTCCCTTAAACTCACTAAATTGTTTGCTTTGCATTTGGGTGGAAATTTGGAAACTAAAGATGCAGTGTGGGTTCATCGATGTTGCCTTAATCACGGGTCAACAATAGCTTGAAAACTGAGACAATAGAAGTGTTTTTTCGTGCTGGCGCGTACAAAGCGCATTCTAGTGGTCCAACTTTCGACCACTTTTTCCAGCATTTGGGGACATATATCGCGTATTACACGAACAACGTTTTACTTCAAAGCGTCAATCGTAACATGTCAGCCTCATTTTTGAAGAAATAAGGACCGATGATAACACCGGCGTACGTATGGTATATTTTCTGGATGCAATGGAATCTGGTGAACTTCTTGAGGATTGTCCTCACTTCAAATGGTAAAATTCTGCCTGTTTACGTAGCCGTTTAATTAGAAATGAGTTTCTTCACTGAACAAAATTTTACGGTGAAAAGCTAGGTTAACCTCCAGTTGATTCCATCACTGAACACCCTACGCAATAAATTGTCATGCGGCTTTAGGTCTTGCACCAATTGGATCTTGTGAGCCCTGAGACCAAGATCTTTCTGTAGAATTTTCCAGATAGGAAATTCTAGGGTTTATGAAGGGGTATATTAGCAAACATTGTGATAGTTCCCATTCCGGAAAAGGTATTATAGAAATGGACATTTATTCATTTCCAACATCAAAACATGTATGCCAAGACTTACTTGATTTCAATATTTACAAGGTAGGTATTCGTAATGACGGCAAATGGTTTGGATAGCTACAATAAAAGTATTTGTTTTCATTATTTAAGGCACAAAGCGTATGTTCTGATGGAAATGCTATAAGAAGAGCTAGGCATGGCAATATCATAAGACTTTAAAAGATAGATAATCAAGAAATAGTTCTTCAAATCAATATGAGTTGAAGACCAAAAATAAGCCTTTCTCCCTAAAAAAAAAAAAAAAATACTTGGTATTCTTTCACAAGACAAACGAATTTATGTCTTATATCACGAGCTACTGAAATGAGATAAAACCAATAATATCTTAAAATCCCAACGCCAAAAACAGTAGCATCTTTATCAAGAAGGTTAACATGTTAAACATACACGTCTGCTTACATTATGAACCCCAATGTTATACACAATAACAAAATCAATTAACCACCGAAGACTTTAAAAGATCTCCTTGTCATCCAACCAATGTTGAAGCGTCAATTTCAGGTTCTACAGGAAATCCCTAAGATATAACACAATTTCGGAAGACAACATTAAACAGGAATAAATAATTATACCCCAATCACGATGACAAGTATAAAAAAAAAAAAAATGAACTACACATTGGTTTTGGACCCTGGATTCTGTAAAGGAAAAAAAAGGAAGCAAAGCCAGGGCATTCATACATACATATGTCATACATATATGTATATGCTGGATGTGAGAAGATTAAAACACATGCCTAAGCACAACTCTAAGGTAATAAAATTGTAACGACTACATCGTGTAGACAGCAGAAAGGCTGACAGACGGCCAGCCAGTCAACCAAACTGAAAACAGCACGTACATACAATATGTAAGAGCATCATTATTTTGAAAGGTTCCACCAAGCAAATCAACCAACTGATTACGTTTTGGTTGGTTGAATACCTGGAATGTACTCCTGGTCCTGGTCTCTGGGTCTTGTTCCCTGTTCCCTATTCCCTGGTTTGTGTCTTCATCGCAATTCATCGTCGTTCGCACTGTATAACAGCAGAATACAGTATGGGGGAAATCCATTTACCCTTTTGGTGGCGTAAAAATTCTTAAGTATGATCTGACGGACCATTAATTTAAAATTTTACGATTATAGCTACTGTGCGATTGTAAATTATGATTATGCTTGCTTTTGTGTATCATGTTCTGTGTTCTTGCATGCATTTGGACAAGCAGATTATTTGCGAAATGTTCAAAATGCACGATGAGAGCTGGGTTATACAGTTTATACTTTTTTCCCCTGACGAAAAAAATAACTTGGGTTCTCATTTTCGGTATTTAAATGATTTTTTTTTTAAATAATGGTTTTACTAAGACCTTAAAATGCAATAAATCTCCAAAGTGGATTTAATGTACGTTGAAAAAAACATTCTCTTAATATTTTTTTTAATGCTTTACTAGATTTGCTTTTGAAATTGACAATAAAAACAGAGTTTTACAAGAGCAAGTATGGAAAAGCGGTATCACTAAGACATCTTTCCTTGAATAAGGAACGACGATGGTTCTTGTGAGGTTGTAATACAGGGGGACATCTTATGACTTGTTAAAATAAAGCGTGTTTTTTTTTTGCTGTTTTATTTTTCAGTGGTCTATTTTTGACAGCTCACGTGAGTCGTGGCATGTGTCGAAATCAAACATGCTCAGTTAGCACTGCCATTTCAACATAGAAACACTTACACCCGATTTTACGCAAGAATCTTAGTCTAAAACCTTACGAAATATAGCTCGTGCAAGAACTGAAGCCGAACGACCTACCAAAGCGTCAACTTTTCGGTGAGTGGGCCTTAGAAAAGCCGGAGAAAGATCCGCTTTTTTTTATCGAAAAATTGTCTTCAGCGACGAAGATCATTTCTAGTTAAATAAACAAAACTGCCATATTTGGTCCGATGAGCAACCTCAGGGAATACAAGAGCTGCCAATGCACCCGGAAAAATGCAATGTTTGGTGCGGTTTATGGTCCCCCGAATCATTGGTCTGCATTTTCTAAAAGACGACCATGAGAACACCGTTACCGTCAATGGCACCCGCTATTGTTCAATAGATTTCGAACTTTTTTTTGCCCAAAATGCACGGTCGACACGTGGTTCCAGCAAGACGGCACTACATGCCAGACAGCACGCGAATCGATGGAGCAATTGAGAAATGAGTTCGGTGAGCAATTTATCTCTAGCTTTGGACCGGTGAAGTGGCCGGTTAGATAGTGCAGTTTGACGCTTTTAGACTGTTTTTTATTTGGATACGTCAAATCACTCGTCTACGCTGATAAACCAGCGTCAATTGCAGCCTTGAAAGACAACATTACCCATGTTATTAGTGAGATACCAGCCAATATGCCCGAAACATTTGACTCTCCGTATGGACCACTTAGCACGTAGTCCTAGTCAACATTTATATGAAATAATCTTTAAAAAGTAAATGACAACCACTGATTTATTGATTCAAATAAAAGCAATAAATATTGTAGGTGTATGACGATTTTTCAGGCTGATTGAAGATTCTGGGATCTGTGCATATATATTTCTTTTTGGATGGCGTCATGTCCTGGATGGACCTGGGTCGCAACCAACAAGCATTCCTATCCAGCTCGAACGAAATTTAGCTGGCTTCAGTTACGCACGGCGGGTCGTATGAGGTCACTTGCAACTTGCAACTTAAGAACTGACCCAAGGTATACTTTTACTACGTGCGTCGTTCCTCTAGAGTGGATCTGAAAATTATGCAAACAATTGCTCTGATGTTCGTCCACGCAATATGACCCAACCACCTTCGGGCTCTTCTGATAAGATAGATGTTGCCTTATATAGTATAGTTATTTGTCGAATCTTCTATATTACACGGCTCGTACGACTGGGTCCATGCATTTCGCATGTCAAATCGAAGTCACCATTTTTATTTTTTTATTTATTTTATTTATTTAATACTTTTTTACAAATACGTTACAAATAGAAAGTACAAGCAACAGTGTATGCAAATGGAAGTAATGTATTAAGTAAAAAAAAGTATCTGCAATCTATGTATAGTTCTTAAGGAACTAGAAGCGAGAGCAGATTCACAAGCAAAACAGATTAACGATTAAATTACAAATTGAATGAGTGGGGTCATTGTAGAATAACATAAAAAGCAGTAACAAAAATGAAAAGATAATAATTGATAGAAAGCAATAAAAGAAAAAAAAAAAGAAGACAGTTAAAGACAAGACACGAGAAGCGAAAATTGTCTATGTCAATACCCAGAGCAGACCAAGAACATCTATGTATGTACGAGGGTTGCCTGAAAAGCTTCCGACCTCAACGTAAATATAGCGGCACTCGTCGATAAAAGCTAGTGAATACTAGTTGTGCATCTTTTTACAGTTACTTACCGAAGTTGCAGTTATTTTGGACGCGCAGTTTTTAGTTGACAGTCGTTTGAGTGAGTCGATGTGAATGTTTTTTTTGTGAAAATGGAAAAAATTGAGTATCGAGCTGTTATTAAATTCTTGTTTTTGAAAGGCAATACGCCTACGCAAATCAAAAATGAGTTGGACTCTATGTATGGGGACTCTGCACCATCATTTACCATAGTGAAATTTTGGGCAGCTGAATTTAAATGTGGCCGTAAGAGCTTGGGAGATGATGAATGTTCGGGACGTCCAAAAACTGCAACCGCTGACTCTAGCTGATAACATTGCTAAAGTTCACCAAATGGTGTTAGACGACCGCCGAATTAAAGTGAGAGAGATAGTAGAGGTTATGAAAATGTCCAAAGAACGTGTTTATGACTTATTAAGTCAAGGTTTAGGCATGAGAAAGCTGTCCGCGCGTTGGGTGCCGCGTTTGCTTACGTTAGACCAAAAACGTGTTCGAATGAACACTTCCAACGCTCTGTTGGCGCAGTTTAGGCGCAATAAATCCGAGTTTTGGCGCCAATTAATTACTGTAGATGAAATTTGGACACACCATTATACGAACCGAAACAAAAATTCAGTCAAAACAGTGGACTGCAAAGGGCGAGCCGGTTCCAAAAAAAGCAAAAACTGTTTTTTCGGCTGGCGACGAGTGATGGGATAGTAAAGGAGTTATCTTAATCGATTATCTTCAAAAAGGAAAAACATTACAGGAGGATATTATGCATCATTACTTGCCAAGCTGAAGGCAGAAATTGCGGAAAAACGGCCACATTTGCAGAAAAAGAAAATCCTGTTTCACCAAGACAACGCACCGTCTCACACCTCAGCGGTTGCCATGGCGAAAATCCATGAATTACGGTCTGAACTGCTTGACCATCCGCCTTATTCACCAGATCTAGCCCCAAGCGACTTCTTTTTGTTCCCTCATCTAAAAACTTAGTTCGGAGGGCAGAGATTTTCGTCAAATGAGTATCATTGTTCGGTCGGAAACTTAAGTCTAAAAGCCATGATTTCATTTGGTTACGGAAACTGGATTTATTACGTATACGTCTTATATTATAAGGTAGCTTGTTAAAAAGTCTAGGAGCGATTGCACATTGTGGTACTTGGACAAGATTTTGTTCGTTTATTCTAAGTCGGTAGTTAGATGAGTGTCTATTTAATAAATAGCCAGATCTTTTGAAGAATACCCTTAAAACTCTATTACAATATAACGGTTTCAAAAGTAAATTGTTAAGGTTTCTAAAAAGAACTAAGCTATTATACTGTTGGTTTTTCTTACAAATAACATGTTTTTGGGTAATGAGGAAAGGATGGGTGGCCGTGGCTCAAGTGGTAGTGTGTTGGCTTCCCAATCGGACGGTTCGGGGTTCAATACCAGCCGTGACCGAAAGACTTTTTTTCAGGCAACTAAAATCTTGTGAGATGAATGGTAGCCTAAATATAACATCAAGTCCAATTGACACTAGTAATTTAGTCTCCCCATTAAATGTTGGATGCCACCCATGGAGCGAAATAACCACTGAGCCCAAACATCTTTCTCTCTCTCTCTATCCAATTTTCCGAAAAACTTAACACGTGCTCCGGCATTTTAAGAGTAGTAATACCCTCTTGAGTGTTAAGTTCTAAAAAAAAATAAAAAAAAAATGCATGCATTTTATTATAGTGAGTGCCACCCCAGGAAGATAAACCATATTCCAGTTTAGAATGCACTAAACCATAATATTGTAAATACGCTTAAGAAGATCCTGTGAGCAGCAAGACTTTAGAGAATAGATTTGTCTAGTAGCTGCCATCAGATGCTTCTTAAGCGCAATTGTATGTGCCGACCAACTCATCTTCCAGTCAAGCAAAACTCCAAGATATTTGAACTGATTAACTTTTACTACACTAAAACATTTGTCAGAGCAAGATTTTTTTTCAAAATACTTCTGCGAGTTTACGTCAGAATTATAAACAGTCATACTGTGCTTATATCTAATAGTTGCTACTATGAAACAGGAAAGGCCTACTTCTATACCACTCTGATTAAAAACATAATTTTCGTTTTGTCACTTACTATATACTCGTAACCATTTTCTGCATTTTGAAGCAATGACTTAGTGCCTCGATATCATGATTGATGTCAGCACAAAGATTTAATGCTGAATTGTTTGAGAAAACAAACGCCATATCGCCCGCAAATGCAGTGACTTTGCTATGATATTTTTGTAAAAATAATGAGTTAATAAATATAAGAAATAGACCAAGAACAGAACTTTGAGGAAGACCTACAGGGACAGAACGAAGGAAACTAAAGACGTCACTAATTTTTACTCTTTGTATTCGATTGAAAATGTAGGATCGAAACCAATCGTGAATAATACTTCTAAAACCACATTTGTAGAGTTTACTCAGAAGTACAGTGTTGTGCAAAACATACCGGAGTTTTCTTGAACATTTTTCATTGAAGAATTCTATGGGACAGGAATACAGTAGTACAATTGTTTGGGAATTTAAGAAAACCTATTGAATAAGTTTACAAATAGAAAAAAAACAAGGCATTGCTACCATTATTTTTAGAGTTTTATCAAAAACTGTAGCTCAGTCCAATGCTATGTCTGTGCAAAACATACCGGATTTTCAAAAGTACCGTATTTTCTTGCTCTTTAACTTGCTGATAATGGTTTTGGCTGTCATTTGAATTGAGTTATAGACTTAATAAAACTTAAAAGATCAGGTGTCTCCAATTTATTTACTAATAAAATGGCTAAAAATAAATACAGTGGTGTGGTTAAAAATCAGCTGGTAGTGGATTTCAGGGCAGTGCAAAAATCTATAGCCTGAAAGTATAAAATCACATCATCGACAGTGTGTGACATTATAAAAAAGTTTCGGAATGGAAAATCATTCACTGTGGAGGACATCCGAGAAAAATTGCACTCCGAACCGATCGGCAAATTAAGAAGATGATTCTTAACGATCCTTTCTCGCCTCCAAGAAAGATTGTTAATGACCTCAATCTTTCAGTTGAAGCAAGCACCGTACGCAGGCGTTTAAGAGAAACTGATTTTTGTTCTTTTCGACCAGCGGAAAAGCCTCTACTTACTGATAAGGATATGTAGACAAAAAATGTACGATTTTATTCGTCTAGTAAGCCTTTGATTACTTTGCTAACGCTAATCGTTTCTTAGACTGGAATTCGCAAGAAACCGCAAGAAGCATGGAGGAGGCTCAATTATGGTGTGGGGATGTTTTTCTGGTGCAGGATGTGGACCAATACATGGGATTATGCGGACTGGAATCCGTAATGCTAGCATACGCTGAGGAGGAGATGCCACTGCGTTGGGTTTATCAACATGCTAATGACCCAAAACATTCATCAAAGTTGGTTAAGGAGTGGTTTACGCAGAAAAATGTTGTTGTGGCCCTCTCAATCGCCCAATCTAAACCCTATTGAGTTTAGAATTTGTGGCCCATTTTAAAAAGACGGGTACGGTCAAATGCGCACACATTCAAAAACGCACTTATGACGTCACTAAAGAATGAATGGGAGAACATTTCAAAATAAATTTTTGAGAATCTAGTGTCGTCGTAGTGCCTAAAAGATGCGAGGAGGTCTTAAAACACAGCGTTTATTGGACAAAAGGTCTTAAAACACAACGGTTTTAATACTAAGTATAACAAAATTCCGGTGTGTTTTGCACTGACCGTTACCGAGTCAAGTTAAGTTTTGCTTTTTGTGTAATAAAACATATGATCGCAAAACCTTTTTTTTTTCTTTTATTTGTATACTTATATAATAAGTTTTTTTAAATTAACAATAGATTTTACTTAGATTCTTTCTGTTCCCTAAAATTCACCAAAGAAAAATGTTCGATAAAAATCCGGTATGTTTTACACAACACTGTATATGATGATCTACAGTATCAAAGGCTTTAGTTATGTCTATGAAGAGTGCAGCGGTTAGGTTCCTATTATTAAAACCGTTATATACGAGTATTTCAGCGCAGACTTTTAGGAGGGCATCCTCAGTTGAACAACCAGAACGACAACCAAACTGACACTCACTGAAAAAACGATTTCTTTCTAAGAACCTGAGCATTCTTATTTTAACAGCTTTTTCAAAAAATTTCGAGAAAACCGATAATAACGAGATAGGCCTATAGTTGTTTATTCATTTTTTATCGCCTTTCTTATATAAAGGTATCCCTTCAGTTATTTTTAAATAATTTTGAAACACACCACATATAACGCTTCTGTTAAATATAAAACATAGAATATCACAAATGTTTAAAGCTATGTTTTTAACGAAGTTTTTTGAAATTCCATCAGACGTTTGTGTTTTGTTTGTTAGAGTTTTTAAGAGACTTAATAATTTTATATACTTCATGAGAAGTTATAGCATCAAAGAAAAAACTTTGGGGATATGAGCCTTCCTGAGTTAAGCAGTTACAATTAGAGAATGAATCACTATAATCGGAAACTACCTTAGAGCAAAAGAACTTATTAAATGTGTCTACTAACATATTAGAGTCTGATATAAGAGCATTATTTTTTTTTATGCTCTGGAGTTGTTCTTTTTGATTTGATCCATTTAATATATCTTTAACTAGTTCCCATTCCCTTATGGAGTTACCATGGGCCTCACAAAACTTGTTAAGATAGTAACTGCTTTAACATAGAAAAACATCTTCACAAATATCTTCACACATTTTTTTTATATTTAGTCTTGATATTGTCATTGTCGGGATTATTAATTTTCTTTTTGTATAATTTATTTTTATTCTTGATTTTTCTCAATAAATCAAAAGATATCCAAGGCTTGAGTTTTTTCAACTTGTTCTTCTTTTTTAATATTTTTTTTAGAGCATTGAAGGGTATGGTATTCTAGTGTCTTAATAAACTTAGAGAAGGCAATGGAAAATTTACCTTCATTCAATACATTTTCCCAATGTTCTAACCTAAGGAGATTATTAAGAGAGGCAAAATCGATTTTAACAAAAACATCACCATTCGAAAATTTTTCATTTATAGGGGAACAAGTATTAAATTCTTAAATAAATGCGTTTAATGCTTCATCCACATTGAATGCGTTTATTGGTGTATCAGCATTCATAAAAACATTTCAATTAAAAACTTTAAACTTTAATTCTTTGTCAAATGTCCTGTAAACTTTAAGTTCGTTTGCGTAACCTAATTCCACATTAAATTTGTTTGCAAAAAAGAGATTAGCAATTAACATAATACCCTTTGCCTGTTACAATGTTTTCTGTTTTATTTTTGTTAGTATCACAAGCTAATTTTCATTCTATTAACCGCTTTTGCTATTTAAACAACTAAGGCAATATTTCCAATGTATTGTACTTAATAGCTTGATAGGGGCATGAAGGTTAACAGACACCGTCGTAAGCCCTTAGCACCTATAAGCGTCGCAATTTACTTTTACTACAAGTAGATCGTCAGTCAAATCGTCAATCAATTGTCTTTAATTAAGATAGAAAACATTTTATTTAGCTCACCGCTAAACTTTAGGGGTAGATTAAATTCAAGGTTGATTACGTATAATTGGCTGACACTAATCCAAAGGAGATTAATCGTTTTTACTGGCCGTTTTAAGTTCCCTATCGATTTTCGTTTATATCATCAGAACAAACAGGCTACATACTTCTTACTTTGTACATATAGAAACAAAACTTTAATGAGTAATAATTTTACTTCCCTACTTACGAAGTCGAACCGAACCCTACCACTTGAGATATTTGATTCCACCGCGACCCCATAATCCCCACATAATTATTGCAATTAAAGTCTCCTCATCTTCAAGGTTGCCTTGCTACACATTTATCCGAATACCAACACAGACGCTAATGTGAATACGGTGGATTCTACACCTCCTTCTTTTGTACAATGTATGAATATACATATAATAAAAATTCCTTTGGGATTTAATCGTGCCACCATCTGAGTGAGAATTTATGTAAAAAAAAAAAAAAAACAAAAACAAAATAAATAAATTAAATAGGATTCCTTGTTGCTCCGACGCTTGATGACATGACATGATCAAAAAAAAATTCCAGTGATAAAAGACAAAGAGCACAACAAAAACTGGATCAGTGGTCTAAGAGTTCTGGGATCGAAGGACGGGATCATGCAATTCGTCATAATGTCAAAACTTAATGTATCGGATTGGTATCGCCCGGCAGTCATTTATTGCACTGAAATTCCATATGCTAAGAGTAGTTCGAGTGCATAATGTAGTTTGCTATAATACTTAACACGTCAGTCTGTTGACATAAAGCGGCTGCAACTGTGACTACGACTGGCTTCTGAGAGAACAAAGTCTACGTCAGATGTGAAGATGAAGGTTATTTGGGATAGAGCCGAAAAAAAAAAACAGCAGCACCAGTTGACAGTAATCGGAGATTTCTTGAAATTTGCATTTTTCTGTGCAGAGGTATATCATAAAAGAAGATTCAGAAGCTAGGCACATGATAACCATGGATATACTGGGTGTTCCGGATAATGTGTCGAAAATGTTCAGAGGAGATTCCTTGACATTTTTTGAGAAAAATCGTATGGGTGGGGGAGGAGGATTTTTTGGAAATACAGTATGTCAAGAATGAGTTTACACATCGAAAAAAAAATCAATTTTTTAACTTATTTGGCAAAAACATGTTTTATTTATTAATACGAATAATTTTGGTTTTGTAGTTTTTATTAGGCTAGAGTATTTGCAAATAATAAATAAAAAGAAAAAGATAGTTCAACGCAAGAATAGTGAAAAATAGAACAAAAAATAATTTAACTCAATTTTTTAAGTGTCAAACAACTCTTTACACAAGGAATATACACTACAGGATGAATGACTCGAACTCCAACTTTTTAAAATGCTATAATTTTTTTATTTGTTGATAAATTTTATTGTGCCAAAGCAAAACATGTTGGAAAATACATCAATTTTCAAATTGTATCAGTAGTTTTCAGTATGTCCAACTTTGGCGCGAATAATGGCCTTGAGACGGCCGAAGAAAGCATCGCACGCTGCACGCAAGTGACTCTGCGGTGTTTTGGCCCATTCCCGGCGAAGTTCTTGTTTGAGGTGGTCCAAACTTTGGTATTTTTTAGTGCCAACCTTCGCCTTCAAAATACCCCAGACAGAGAAATCCAACGGATTTGCATCCGGAGAATTTGCAATCCATTGTGTCGAAGAAATGAAGTGTGGAACATTGTTTTTTAACTAATCTTGGTTGACGCGAGCTTTGTGAGACGGTGTCGAGTCTTGTTGAAATGTCAACGATCTCCGACCGAAATGATTGTTTGCCCAAGGCTTCAATACTGCCTCTAAGACAGTTTCACGGTATACGATCGCATTAATTTTGACGCCACGGTCCAAAAATACGAGCAGAGGGCGACCATCGGCGGTTATGGCTGCCCAAACCATCACCATCGGTGCTACCTGCTTTCTGGTGGCCGTCCGAAGGTGTCAATTTTCGAAGGACCTCTCTGGCAAGTAAACTCGATCATTTTGTTTGTTGACATATTGCTCGATAACAAATGGCGACTCATCGGAAAAAACCAAATTCGGCAACTCACCACTTTCGTGCAAGCGTAGCAACTTCTTGGCTCTTTCGACTCTAACTTTTTTCTGTTGGGGTGTAAGATCGTGTGCTTTTTGGAACTTTAATGGCTTGAGCCCAAGCTCATTTTTCAGTATGTGTTGCATTCGTTTCAACGATATGTTGAGCTCACGAGCCATTTTTCTTCCACTTCGACGCGGATTTCACTCAATTTGAGCCTTCACTTTCCGAACCATTTCTGCCGATGTTGCTGTTTTTTTTATGACCACCACCAGCTGTGGTTCGAGACACAAATGATTTATTCACGTTGAGGTGCTGGAGGGTTCTAACGATAGCTACTTGTGGTTTTCCAGCCAAATATAAAGCAATCACACTATCACGTTTGAATTCCATCGCGGATAAAAATTTTTCAACACAACTGAGACGCAAATCGTTTAAAAGGCTTATAAATAATAAAATTATCTGTCATGTGTCAAAATTTGAGCTCACTGTCATGAGCGGTTTGGAAATTATAGCAGTCTGAAGTTGGTTGCAGTTCGAGTCAGACAGGATGTATATCTTCATATCACTTTTATTTAAAATTTATAAACTTAAATTATTAAGAACTTAAACTTTAATATTTGGTGTGCCCACCTTTAGCGTCTATAGTGTATTGTAGACATTTTTTCATAAATCAACTTTTTCATATCATAAAACTTCGGTAAGTTCTGCCACTCTTCCATTATGGCAGTTTTAAGTGCGGATCGATTTTTAAGCTTCTTTAAAAGTGCCCACAAATGTTCGATGGGGTTTAAGTCCGGACTTTGGGCTGGAGTATCTAACACTTTGCCGCAGTTATACAACAGCCACAAACGCACATTTAATGCCTTGTGCTTAGGATCATTATCCTGATAAAAAATAAAGTGCGGTTTGTTGTCCGTTATTAACCCGAATTTGTAGGCACTGCTTCTTAAATGACTTTTCAATATATGGTATTTAAATATTGTTCAGCGTTCATCGTTGTTTCTATAAATGCATAGTCTCCTACTCCTCTGCCCCAAACCATTACAGACAGTTTTCCAAATCTGATGATCGGAATGATGTTCCGATTTTCCAACGAAGTCAACGCCTTGCGCCACACTCTAGTTGGTCCATCGTTGTAATATATCATAATTTTTGTTTCGTCACAGGATATGACGTCGTCCCAATAATCACAACAGGCTCAGAAATTTACTTTGCAGGGAAGGAGAAACGTTTTTCGATATTTTCCTTAGAAAGCAGTGGCTTTAATCGTGCAGCTCTTGATGAATATTTATCGTCTTTCGAACCGTTTCGTACGAAACAACAGCACCACACTCTTCCTTGAGTTGTCTAGCAATCGCCCTTGTCGAAATTTGTGGGTTTGCGTACAGTTTCCTCATTATTAAGCGCTCTGTTTTTTCATTAATTTTAGGCTTAGGACCACCTCCATACTTTGGCTCCAATCTGCGCTCATTTTCAGCGCGATTTAAGATGCTGTAGATTGTCTTTCGTGATACGGAAAACATTTCTTCTAACTCCAGTATATGTACTTTTTCCCAATTGGCGATTGTACTCGTAGTATATCAACTGAGCAATCTCAAACGTTATCCTTTTGCCTGGCATTTTTAAATAGCAGTATTTAGCTATATAGTACATACATACTGTATATCCCTTTCGAGATACAGCGATTTTAAGCAAAGCCTTCCGCTGTCCTCTTTTGACTCCTATTGAAAAAAAAAAAAAACATCTTTCTAATTTATGGGTGTTTGGCAACAAATGGGTGGGTTATCGTTAAACTCGATTTTTACACGATTTTTTTCTCAAAATATATTATGAGAGGGAAGTCTCTCGTGTCCGAAGTTGAATTTTGAAGGTTTTTAAGGATTTTTTTTACGGAAAAATGAAATACAATCTTCTTATGAGAATTATATGTTATTATTTCGCTATTGAATAATACAAAAAAAAAAATTTTAAATAAAAAAAAAATATTTTAACGTCGTTTTGGTGAGGTAAAGTACGTCTCTTCAAAAAAAAAAGTAAGGGGGTCAGATTGCTCCTTTTGTAATCATCTGAAATCAAAACCCCAAAAACATTATTTTTCAGTAGGGTTGTCATTCTGCCCCGTAGCAGATTCAAAAGATTTGAGTGAAAAATAACAAAATGGCAGCCTTGTAAAAAAAAAAATTTCAATAGTCGACTGTTTTTTTTTTTTCGGTTTAAAATCGAGATAAAAAGAAAAGTGGACAAAAAAACCGAATTCTAATACCGGACAGAACCATTCTTGTATAGAATATTGTGTTAAAATTTCAGCCGAATCGGTCCAATAATTTCTTTTTAATCATCTGGGCCGACGGATAAAAAGTACTTACGAGAAAAACGCGTTTAAAGTTTGGAGAAGAAAAGAAAATTTAGGGCACGCTCTCCCCTATTATTTGCTGTAACTTTAAAATGACTTAGTGTATCGGTCTAAAATTTTCACAGTATATTCTCAACTTATTAAACTTTGAAAAAAACGCAACCAAAAAAACCCAAAATAGATTTTTTGAAGATCGATGATTTCACCATCCCATAAAGCACACCAAAAAGTGAGTTTGTAAGGGCGTCTCTACAAAGGCTTCTGGGTTTTCTCCACCCCAAATTCGGCAATTTTGCTTGTTTACATATCCATCTAACCAAAAATGGGCCTCATCGGAGAATAAAATTTTGGGTTGGAAATGAGGATCAAGCTGAATCATGTTTTGGGCACATTCAGCGAACTTACGTATCTTAAAAGCTTTTAAGCCAAGATCTTTCCGTAAAATCTTCCACAAAGTGGATGGGATAGCTCCAATTACTGTACACGATGGCGAATCGACTCATTCAGATTCTCCTCAATACTACGCTCTACAACGGCAATAACTTCTTCTGTTCGCAATGCCTGTGGTCTTTGGAGATGCGTATTACCCACTAGAGTGTACGCGGTGCGAAAACGATTCATCATGTAAAATGGACGTAGCGCACGATAAGCTTGGTTTTCAAAATAAGTTTGCACAATTTGCACGTGTTGTTATGGCATTAATCCATTCATCGTAAAACGGCAAAACGTACTAACCACAAATCAACTTTCAAATGTCAATTTGACAATCTGTAGAAACAGTGTTGCCTGTTTAAAAACCAAACCTCTAAAAAAAAAAAAAGCACCTTTTACAACACACCTGTGGTTCGCCAACTTCTTTAGTCCTGCTCTGCGTTACCTAAAATTTTTGGTAAAGAGAGTGAGAAGTAGAGGGGGATGTCAAACATGGATAGTCCGGGCCAAGATCGGATAGTTTTTGCACAGACTTCGTATGCATTGACGGGCTTCGGAGGAGAAGATTCAACGACGATCTAATCAGAAAACTGCGAATCAATCGTCTGGGATGGCTATGCTCCGGCCCCAAACCTATAGTTGGCGCAGTTGAGGGGGTCTCTTTTTTTGTGGATCGGCCAAACGATAATGAGACTCCATTTGTCAGGCATATGTTACATTCTTCTAACCAGATCTGGGAAATCAGTCGGTGCATGCTCTCCACAAAGTCATTTCCAGCAGCTTTGAACACTCAATTGATTTGTTGGATTTCAGCTTAGATAGTGTTATCATTGCCGACGGAAGTTTTGGCTATCATTGTGTAAGTTGAATGATCTACGTTATACAACCGTTATTCTCAGCGCCGAGTGTGACTATACTACAAGGTTTCCTTCTTCATCTCTACAGGTATCTGTACGGGTTTCCTTGCCTTGACACATTCTTATCTGTTGGTAAAACTTCCATACGTTATTCCTGGAGTACAACGAGCGGTTCTCGTCCTTCGCTGCAGCGCCACTTTATAGGATGCTTGTTTAGTTGCATGTGCTTGCCGGCATTCTTCTTGGGACCTGGGGTTCCTTGGTGGTGGTGGAGTGAAGTCCAGCAAATCAGCTGCGGCGTCTCTGATAGCAAGTTAGCAGCGGTGCCACTGATTTTCGGTACTTAATGCTGCATATTAGTTATTGAGACATTTCGGAATACGCGTTCAGCGAAGATTCTGGCGTTTTCTTACGATTGCAGCTTTTCTACGTTCTTCTTCATTGTGGCGCTTGAAAGATCCGCATGGCTGCAAGAAGGTGGTGATCCGAGTAAATGTTGGCTACCGCGAACGTTCGGGCATCCAGAATTCTGGAGGCATGCCTTACGTCTATCGCAAAATTATCAATTTGATTTAGAGTTTGAAGATCCGTAAAGTCAATAAGTCTAAGTCCATTGTCAGACGTGGTGTCGCTTACCAAATGTCCTAGGCGTTAAAATTGCCTAGTACGATTTTAACGTTCTACTTTGGACATTGCTCATATGCCTTGTCGAGGAGCTCTTAGCAACATTCTTTGGAGGGGGCATATTAGACTTATGTTAGCGAATTTAGCCTTGATGCGGATTGTCATAAAACGCTCGCTCACGTGGCGGAAGCTCAAGGCTTTTTGCCTAAGTCACCCGCATATGGCAAATCCGCATCCGAATAAGCCCTGTTTCTTTTCCCTATAGTAATCACCATTTTTCATCCTCCTTATGAGTATGCCCAGCCCATCTCATCACACTTCCTGGATGGTGGTGATATCTGCGTGATAATAGTCAGGGGCCTCTGCTAATTGCTCGGCTGCACATGGCCTATTAAGGGTCCGAACATTTCACTTCCAGATCCAAAGGTCGTTGTCTTTTAAACGTTTGCTAGGGCCGTCGTGGATTCACTGCCATTTCTATCCGAAGCCATTAGTTGGTTTGCAAAAATTTTGTAATCTCTTTCGTATGGGTTGAGAGCCCGATGACGGCGTAAGCCAGTATCATGCTACTGGACGAGCATGCCCTTGTCATTTTAGCCTGCATGACTAAGCGTTGCCGGGAACCACCACTGGGAGGAAAGGCGAGCACTTCGCAACGTACTTTATTATTGGGCGGTTAGCCTAATTCAAGTTATAGGACAGTCAACAGTTTCCCCATCAATCGCCACGCAGATCCCCTAATAATCTTGTTCACAACAAAATTTTATTCACCACCAAAACGTACAAACTTCAAATTTTTGGCCACAGTGTTGCAAGAATAAAACAATGTAATTTCATAGATCTAGACGGCCTCCATCGTCGGCATTTTACAACTTACTCCTCAGCTCCACTTATGACCTTAAAATGCCATTTATGGTCATATTACGATGACATGCACTAAAGCTAAACAATACAAATATTTACGAAATCATTGGATTTTTAATTTTACTTTTAATGTCTTTAGAGGCGCGCGCGAAAAAAAGAACCGAGAAAAAAATAACAGACCAAATCACAACAAAAAGAAAAAACCAAAAATTCCTCAGTAATAAAACACAAATAAACAAATAAACCAAAAATATCTTTGAGATATATTTCACATTTCACGTTTCATGTGTTAAAACTTTGCGCTATAGCCTTCTTCATATCATAATTGTGCTCAGCGCGGTAGTCAAGTCTACCGACGCTGGACGTAGACACAACTTTCCTGTCTATGTCGCTGTAATTGGATGGCATTGCTGCCACCAGATTGTGGAGACGAGGAGAAGCGCATTTTCCATGTGTTATCTACCATTGCTATGGCTCTGGCTATTAAAACGCCCACAAAGCACGCGCTTTATAGATTATTCACCTGTTCAGAGCGACGCGGCCGCCGAATACGCCGACACTGCCAAGACAAATTTGTCGATGATGAGGAAAGAATTCGGCAGTGCTTATTCGTGGAACGAATATGTCTGCATCCACTTTTCTCTTCACCCATTGTGTTTGCAAATTTGTAATGTTTTACCACAGCGACAACTGATTCGAAAAACTTGGAAAGTCGCAATGAATATTGCAAATAGGCAAGCTGATTGAATCGAATAGTAAAATATTTATTTCCTGTTTTTGGAACATTCATCACGCCACAGGTTTGTTTATTGGCTGCCTATGTCGCGCAACAGCCAATGAGCAGCCTACATTCTATCGTACTCAACAAGCTAGATAACTTCTACGCTAGATTGTATCTGTTTGTCTTTAGTGCAAATGCCAAAGCGATTCGTTTAATTCAGGTGAACAATTATTTTCGACGCAAATGCCTTTTGTATGTGACAAAATATTATTCACCTTGCTTGCTGGTTCTTAATTTTGACACAAGCTTCGGGTCTGGCAAACTTAAAAGATGAATGTCGTAGGAAAATATGATTTTTAATGTAGTCGGAATGTCTGGGCTACTGTAAACATTTCTAACTAATAAATTTCGACTTGCATAAAATAATGAGGTCTGTTATGACATATGTAAGTTTCTTTAGTTTAAACCAGTTCCTGCAAATGTTTCACTCTGATCTTCTTCCGAACTTCTGAACCTCGCAGTGACAAAATCAAAAATAGTAAAACAAAATTTCCGAAGGTCACTTAAAAGTATCTCAAGATTCAATGTCCCTTTTCTGCATATGGGGTAATGAAGCAATGAAAAGAAAGAGATCGGTGACGTAATGAACCTTTGAAGGAAAGAGATCGGTTTAAGCTCACTCTATTGTATTGTAGTAGCACATACTTGTTTCAGATACTTAGATACTTGTATAACGGATAGAGCTTAATTTTTGATCTATAGAAAAACACGATAGAACTTCCGATTAGCGTGATGGCTATCAAATATCAAAACTGGGTTTACCATAAACGGTATACATAGATACATACATATATCCGAAATATCTAGGGGTACCAAACAAGGTTAACATAGATCACACATTTCGCTGACAATATAATGACTACTTCTATAGTTTTATTCGTATGGTGTGCTTCAAACGAAAAATATGAGGATGGAGAAGCACCCGAAGGCGCAACTTATGAAAGCCAAAAATTTTATAAATGCAACATGGTGTAAATGTTTTGCAAATGTAAACATAGCAAATACAAATCAAAGCTGTCGCAAAGTCCATTCTTCTTTATGCAGCACAAACTCGTAAGGTACTATGTATATTAAACGAATCTTTCATTTTACACGGAATACATTAAACTATCTTCTGACAATTGAAAGACCACTATCTCCCCTATTCCCTTAAAATGCAGTTTTCCTACATTGTGACGATCCTGGGAGTGGAAAGCCATCGCGCCCCGAAAATAGTGGCACTCAGGCAAAAAACGGTGATTGGAAAGAACTGGCCTAAAGTTGTTTAATGGAGCCGGATCTAAATCCGGAGGCACTGCAAAGTTGAAAGTCGATTATTGAGGAGGTTATCGGTAAACTACATCCGCAATTTAGAGAAAAATTCTGTAAGGAAGCGGCGGAATGAACTCATATAGTCAATTAAGTTCCAACACTCAAAATCCCTATTTTCGGGACGAGTATACAACACATCAAATCCCAATGATGTTGAAGCTATAAGAGGAATTGGTATATTTAAATTTGATACAATATAAGATTATTTAGGATTTCGCTGCTTTGCACATGCTCTACATCGCCGAGTGTTTCCCACAAAACACTATTGATTCAAACTACAGTGTTGTGCAAAACATACCGGATTTTTCCTGAACATTTTTCGTTGAAGAATTCTAGGGGACAGGAATACAATAGGTACACTTTTTTGGCGATTTACGTAAACCTATTTAATAAGTTTACAAATAGAAAAAAAAACAAGTCATTGCCACCATTATTTTTAGAGTTTTGCCAAAAACTGTAGCTCAACTCAATGCGTGTGCAAAACATACCGGATTTTCACAAGTACTGTATTTTCTTGCTCTTTAACTTGCTGATAATGGTTCTGGGTGTCCTTTGAATTGAGTTATAGACTTAACAAAACTTAAAAGGTCAGGTGTCTCCAATTTGTTTACTAACAAAATGGCCAAAAATAAATACAGTGGTGTGGTTTAAAATCAGATGGCAGTGGATTTCAGGGCAGGGCTAAAACAAAAATTTATAGCCAAAAAGTATAAAATGCCATCATCGACAGTGTGTGACACTATAAAAAAAAAGTTTCAAATGCAAAACCGGACGAAACTATTCACTGTGGAGGACGTCCCAGAAAAACTACACTCCAAACCGATCGGCAAATTAAGAAAATAATTCTTAACGATCCTTTCTTGTCTTTAAGAAAAATTTTTGGTTAGCTCAATCTTTCAATTGAAGCAAGCACTGTACGCAGGCGTTTAAGTGAAGCTGGTTTTTATTTTTTCGACCAGCGAAAAAGCCTCCACTTAGTGTTAAGCATCGACAAAAAAGGTATCATTTCATTCCTGTAGTAAGTCTTTGATTACTTTGCTAACGCTAATCGTTTCCTAGACTGGAATTCGCAAGAAACCATTTGAATTGGTAGCAACGAAGTGGAAAACTGTACTCTTTAGCGAAGAGAGTAAGTTCAACTTGATTGCTTCCGATAGAAGTATTCATGTTAGACGAAAGATGTCAGCCACGACGTTGTCGTCCATCCATGAGGCATGCAGGAGGCTCAATTATGGTGTGGGGATGTTTTTTTGTAGCGAGATGTGCAATACATGAGATTAGTATTATTATGGATCATTTTCAGTATAGGTATATACTGGAATCCGTAATGCTACCATACGCTAAGGAGGAGATGCTTCTGCGTTGGGGTTACAACATGATAATGGTCCAAAACATTCATTAAAGTTGATTAAGGAGTGGTTTGCGCAGAAAAATGTTGATGTGTTGGAACGGCCCTTTCAGTCACCCGATCTAAACCCTATCGAGAACTTGTAGGCCATTTTAAAAAGACGGGTATGTAGATTTTTGAGAATCTACATAGTGTCGTCCATGCTTAAAAGATGTGAGGAGGTCTTACAAAACAATGGTTACTGGACTAAATATTAAGTACAACGAAAATGCTTTGGATAGGCCGTTAACGAGTTAAGTTAAGTTTTTTTTTTTTTGTATAATAAAACATATTATCGCAAAACCTTCTTTTTCTTTTATTTGTTAACTTATACAATAAGTTTTCTTAAATTGATAACAGATTTTACTTACGTTCTTTCTGTTCCCTAAAATTCACCAAAGAAAAATGCTCGCTAAAAATCGGGTATGTTTTGCACAACACTGTATGTAGGTTGCACAGAAAGCGATTTTTTCGGAACAATCAAAATGTTTTCATCCGCTTTTGGCAAGGGCTACGCTTCTGCACCATACAGCAAAACAGAGATGATACGATTAGCTTGGTTCCTAGGCATTGTTTGCTATCTGCCACAAAATCTGATAGAAGTGGCGATTAATCCTTATAAAACTATTACTGACATTCTAGTATCACTTCACTTTATAACACGTGTCGTTCGGAGTCGTGTGTAAATAAAATGTGACAAGACGAAAAACATGGTGAAGGGAGAGTCTAGGCCACACCTCACTATTGAGCTACCTAAACTCGGTTTTCGATATCAAGTTTATAAAACATCATTGAAGCGGCGTTCACATCGAACACCGACTAGGTTTTGTTTGACGGTTGTATCAGCATGAAATTTTTGGGTAGGCAAGGAATATTAATTCTACATATATTTTTTTATGTAGATAAACATCGAAAACTTACCGTGCTAAGTAAACGAAAACGACGACCAATATTTTTGAAAATTTTAAGTTTTGCAATTTGGTTTTGGCAAGTATCTAAATTGTCAGCTGTTTTGCTGAATTTGGGAAAACTCTTGTTTTCGATTAAGGTTATGAAAGTTTGAAAAGGGTATTAAAGGTAATTATTTGAAAATTTATTCCCAGGACAACACAAATGGGTCCTGTTAATATTCCACGGTCCAACGAAGAATAGTTGCAGGTGTCTGAAAAATGTTTGCACGCAATATAATTTGCTCTTCATCATATCGATTGCAATAAATGGAGTTAATATTTAAGTAAATCAAATTCGTTTGCATTGTGAAGGCGTAAACGTTTACAGAGTACTAAAGAAGGTGTCACGACCAATTGATCATAAATTCAAAGCCGTGCGGACTAAATTATAATTTATATTCATTTATGCAATTTCGAAGCAGCACCCATTCTTTGCCTACCGCTTCCCCACTCTTGATTTTTCTTAACGAATATCAATTATGTTATGATTTGCTTTGTATTTTGGCGGTTCGCGTGTTCAAATTATCTTGCCTCATGTCCATCAGTGCTACCACCGACACAATCACCACCACCATCACCATCTCTCTGTATTTTAATTTAATTTTTTTTGAATAAATATTCTAATGGTGGACACACAAACGCGATACGTGTGTGGCAGTGGCATAAGCGTAGGCGAAAAAATTGTCCTCAAATCGAAAATGAAGAAGAGGAGGTAAAAAATTACCTACACCTCTCACGCTTAAACTGTAAATGTGGCCAAGTTCGGAGTTGCCCAATGGTTCCTTTTTTGACTGGCCCAGTGCTAGATGGAATGGCTGTTGCGCGCGCGCGAGTTCGTGCATCTTTTGTCACATATCGAGGTTTCGCCATTTTCGTGGGTAGAAGACGACTTGAAGGGCACACGTTTATCCGATGGTGTTGAGCAACAATAATAATTTCCAAGGCATAAGTTTGTTACCCTGATATGGGCGAAATTCGAATATAAAATACTTGGGTTAGTAATTACCTATGCTAAGCATGTGACCTTATACCATTTGAGCGGTGTCTTAATTACAATGTAAATCAGTGCTACATTTGAAAAATTAATTACAAAAGAAATAAAAATCGATTTTATCTTTATTTGGAGTTGAATAAAGTTCAAGTCGGCATTTTTTCTGTTGTTTTCGTTTGCTAAAATACATTAGAGGAAACCGCAAATACTTTCTTTGAAGACAAAAGTTTCTTATGCGTCACCTGACCATGTTTGGAATCTTTTTTTTTTTTTTTTTATTTGAAGTTATTTAAAGCAAAGCTGGTTATTATCCGAGAGACTTAGGCTTGAGAATCTACAGGTGTAAGTCACTTATATGTATATGTACGAGCATAAGTGTAGTTTTAAATTAATAACAATCTTCTAAGACTTCTTGTCTGTGCCCTGATTTTTAAAGTTGAATTTTCTGTCGCCGTTTAAGATACATGATGTTGTCGATATTCATTCTAATTTTCGAGCCAGTTTATTAATACAAAAATGGTTATATGTGTTTATAAAAAAAATAACATATACCTTAGTTGGTGCAGTAGATTTAAAAGAGTCCAAAGGGAAACTTTTGTAGGTACTATCGGGACAACAAGGACATGTCCGTCTGTTGCCCATCGACCTATTTATAAAATATACAGCAGCGTGTAGTGCAGTCCGGCTTAGAGAATTCGGATGCTGGATTAGTCATCCCTAGGGACATAGTAAAATCTTAGAGACACTACCAAACGCATTGGTGTCTTCTCCCACTGACTGAACCAAACCCTCCCGAAACTTCAGTCGAAAAATCTCAGTGAAATTTCCAACTAAGAGGAATAGAAAAATGGAAGGGTGATTAAAGCCTATGAGTCAACAATCACCAGAGATGGTTCAAAATAGTTCAGCGCATATATTTTTTCGGAGAAATTTCGATGTACAATATTTGGATGTATTTGCACCTGCCAGACTATGTATGGCAGCTAGGTAACTGCTAACTGTCCTATAACTTGGACTGGGCCAGCAGCGCAAGAATCAAGTTCGTAACGTAGTGCTTGCCTTACCTCCCAGTGGTGGTACCCGTTAACAGCATGAGTAAATCTGCTGCAGGCTAAAATGGCAAGAGCATGTTCGACCAGCAGCATAATACTGGCCTACGCCGTCATATGCCTCACACACAGCCCTATACGTAAGAGATTAAAAAATTCGACGAACCAGCTAACAGATTTGGATAATAACAGATTCACTGTTGACGACAACTGAAGAGGAATTAAAGGATAACAATCTTCGGATCTACACGTAGAATGTTCAATCCTCGACTGCTACAAAACAGACATAACCGCCATCCAAGAAATGTGATGACATGGACCGAACAAAAAGAGGATGAAAACTATGAAGACTGTTACAAACATCCGGCGGTGCGACAGCATATTCGCCATAAGAGGAAGACTTCGGGAACAGATTTCGAGCTTCAGGCATGTAAGCAAACACTTGCCGACAATTCGCATAAAGGCTAAATTCGCCAACATAAGCCTCATAAACGCCCACACCCCGACAGAGGAGAAAGATGACCTTAATAAAGACCTCTTCGATAAAACTCCTCGATAAAACCCACTAGCAATGCCCGGAGTATGACGCCATCAACCACTGAGCCTCTCCACTTAGCGCGGTTCTTTGACCAACTATTTCCAGTTGCCTTCAATATGGTTGACGTCTCCTCCCTTACACGGTACATCACATAAAGCGAGTCGCGCGAGCGTGTTAACCCTCCGGGTTGAACCCGAAAACATTTTACACAGAAGCGTTGGTATCCATTCGTTTTAAAAATTCGGCTGATGCCCAATTTTTGCATCTTACTTTCTATTGCCAGGACTGACTCATGCACTGATTTTAAGGAACTGGATACAATTAAGCAACCTGTTTCTGTACCTTATCTCTCTTGCAAAGTTGTACCATTAATTAGAAGGCAGGCGTTGTTCGTCGACGTTAAAGTTCATTTATATTGTAGTTGCCTGCAGGCTTAAGCCTCTTACAGAAGAAGAGTTGATGACAAGATGACCTAAGCCTATTGGATCAGTATGAAAAGTTTTCCCTATGCCTGAAAAAATTTGGAATTTCTTACGTGAACCTGGTGGTTGGGCATAGATACTTGTATGTTCCGCCCAACTATGAGCCCGATAAGTTCATCTAAAATAGTACAGCGTTAAAAAAAAAGGCAATCGGAGCCATGGATATGACATAGAAGTACACTGTCTTATTGGTACATATTTTGAAAATTTTTGAATGACTTTTGCTGAAGCTGTGCGTAGCTTTTACTGTAGATACCCATCTAGCATATTTCATCTATTAGAAGGGAGATTTACTTAGAGACGTCCGTTTTGGACAATAAAAGCGTGCTGGAAAATGCAAACATCTTTGTTGTTGTTTTTTTTTTTTTTAAGAACGAATAAGCAAAATTCGAAAAAAATCTAAAATTGGAAAATCCTGTTGAATTTTCAAGGTTTTCTACTTAAAATTGTACTAATACAGACAAAATACAAACGAAATCCAAATGATTTACAACAAGTGCGGTTTTGGATTCGCCTACACACTCAATGCTGCACACACTTTACAGGCAAAGGTCTGGACATTTTGTCTAGCACCTCATAATGGCCAAAAATCTGAACAAGAAGAAGGTCAATTGCATTTCGCTTGGCACTTAATTAATTTAAACTTAATTGCTACAACAATAAATTTTCCCCTCAAAATCCAAGACCAAAGGGAAAAAAATAAAAACAGAAAACAAAAATTACTTTTACCCGTTGTAGTATGAGTGTTTGCGAATAATTTTCTTATTTTTGTTGTAGTCGGTAAGCCAAAAATAAAAATTCAAAAAGGAGAAAAGCCGAAAAAAGAAATACAAAAAGGTCAAAAATAAATCGCAGAAAATTTCCCAAAACTCACAAAAAAAAAAAAAGTGCTAATTATAGCCTGGGCACAGAGCAACGAATGGGTGGAAAAGCTATCAAAAAGATGCGAACAGTAGCGGGGCATGAAGGGACATCATCTTTTTCGAGAAAAGAGGTCAGTAATCAAGATTTTTCGTTGCCATGAAAAATTATAAGAGATTAAACGAATCATACAAAATGTGCTTGTGTGTAGCAGACAGTGTGCCATGAAGAACCGCGCTCATAGTTCCCAGAAGAAGATCTATTTCCGTAGAAATGATGAGATTTTTTTTCGAATATGAGGAGTTCGGAAAAATGTCGAAAAATGCAAAACGAAAATTAGGATTCTTTTTCTTCTGTCTGCTTCATACTCGTATATACAGTTCTCGTTGTTTAAAGAAATGCGAAAATAGGTTTTGGAATATCGATACATACGAATAAATGTGCAATTTTTTTTAAACACGCCTTTTTATAATACAATATGCATATGCGTATACAAATGTACTTAAATATGAAAATATTTTGCCAAAGGCAGATGATAAAAATAGAAATTATATCTAATGCATATGTAAAGCAACTCTCGGGCATTACTGTATTTCAAGCTTAAACATTAAATATATGGGCAAGATACGGGGCTTGTATCCTTTAGATAACGTCGTACTTTGTTATCAAACCTCAACAAAAAATTGAAACAAATGTTTCGAATTCGACAATGGTAAAATGAAAGATGGATAAGTGCGAAACTCAAAAAAAGTACGGTATCCTCATCACAATGATAATACAAGCAGATACTTGTATGCAATATTTAGTTGCCAACTGGTTTTACACCAGTAGTCTCAATATGATGGTGTCTCTCAGGGAGAAAAACTAACAATACGTGCAGTCTACATACTGCACTTTGGTCTTGAAAAGACTTTTGGTAAAAAATGTATCATTACCATTTACAGACCAAAAAGGTGTAGTATTTAGAGAAATGGAATTCTGTCCTAGAGTACATTCGAATGCCGAGATCGATCTCTCTGTACAGCTCGTAGAGTTCGCCTTTATATAGTCCGGTTCACTTGATTAGAGGCAATAATTTTTAGGAAAGAAAATGCTGATTAAAGCAACTGTATTTGATCAAATAACAAATGGTTTTCTGATAATTCAATATCAGACTGTACTTTGTTGAAAATTACTCACAAAGCTAAATTTTATTTCAGTTAACGGTATTCCGTAGCGGTAAAACTTTAGCGTCTACAATATTCTGCTTGATTTATTGGTTCACTTGAATAGAGGCACTAACCAAATAAGAAAATAAATAAAAACAGGAACAACATTTTTTTTTTTTTACATTTATTTTTAAAGATTAATATTTTGTGTTGCCACCTTGTTTATCAATTACTTCATAAATGCGTTGAGGAATGGATTTGTATAAACTTTCTAAATAGCCTAATGGAATTTCAGACTAAGCTACTTTAATGCTTTGAATTAAATCATTTCTGGCCTCAAACTGTTGCCCATTCTCATAAACCTTACGAGTAAGCCATCCTCATAGATTTTCTATAATATTAAGATCTGAGGAATATGGCGGCCATGTTAAGGTTTCCACATTTTGGGACGCAATCCAAGTCTTCTTAGTTCGGTGCGGTTTAAAATATTTATAAAATATGAGTCAAAAGGAACGCCGTAAAAAGATCATCGACAAATGGCTCGAAAATACTTCGCGTCCAAACCATTTCATCGCAAAAAATTTAAACATAGCACGCAGTACAGTGGATTCTGTTATTAAACGATATTTGTCAACGACGTTGACAGTTAAGCGAAAACAGAAAAGTGGAGCTAAAAGTGGAGCACATGATACAAATTTGGACAGGAAAATAGTGGCTACCATCGTAAAAAACCTGACTATGCCATCCAGAGATGTTGCTCGGAAATGTTACTGAAAAGCAAAAAAAAGGTCATAAAAACACGAGCCCGAAAGCTATACGAGTTGATCGGCAACAAGAAAGCGTGCTTGGTTTTGGATGACGAAACTTTTGTCAAAGCCGACTTTTCTACTCTTCCAGGTGCGCAGTTTTACAACTAGTTTGAAGCTGAGATTCTTCCGCAATCAACAACATCGATTGGGATGGAAAAATTCGGGTCAAAATATCTCGTTTGGCAGGCCATTTGCCAATGTGGACACAGGAGCTCATCGTTTATTACAACGGGAACAATTAACGGAGAAGTGTACATTAACGAGTGCCTAAAAAACGGTTGATTCCTTTCTTACACAAACACGAGGGTTCAACATTATTTTGGGCAGATTTAGCTTCAGCTCACTATGCTCATGCGACGTTGAGCTTTCTTGTTGCTAAAAATGTCGACTTCGTCCCAAAAGACATGAATCCACCCAATGTTCCACAGTGCCGTCCCGTTGAAAGGTATTGGGCTTTGGTCAAAGCTGAGCAGTGCAAAGGCCGTAAAAGATTTTAGTGCTAAACGAAAAAGAGCGTCCAAAAAGAAGATCACGGATGTAACTGTCACCAACCTTATGAAGGACATTCGAAAGAAGTTGAGGAAAGAATTTGAACCCAAATAATTTTTTTTATTTTTTGTAATTGTGAATGAATTTAATAAAAACAGAGTTTTCAAGCAAATAAAAAAAATTCACATGAAATATGAAATTTTTTTTTTTTGTACTTTCCAATTTCCAAATTTTATTCGTTTCAGTCCTTAAACGGACGTTTAACTGAACCTAAACGAAAGTTTAAATTTTCAGTTAAACTCTTACGGTTTCACAGTGCAAAATAAACCTCCAGTTAACTAAACGCAGTTGTGAAAGCTATGTTTGAAAAAAAAATGGCAGCACCATTGTTCCCAAATGTCAAATTTTTTATTGATTGTCATTGCTATTGAATAAATTGGATAGTTTCTTTTGTTTTGTTGTCACCAGTTATCAATTAGAAAAATTTAAAATAGAAAAAAACCCGAAGAAAATTATTATTAAAAAAAAGGAGCTCTAATTTTTTGACCGCAGACGTTGATTTATATTATTATTGGAACTCATCGAAAAAATAAATCAACAATAGAAGATAAAAAGAGGGACCGAGTGCAGTGGGGAGAAAAAGTAGCGGCGTGGGAGTCAATTGAAAAGGATTTCAATTCAAGAAGTGGCTCTCATTATCGCAGCTACGATGTTCTGCGCACAAAGTACGAAAATTAAAAAAAAAAAAAAAGCCAAACAAAATTTTGCTTGCGAAAAGCGAAAACTGTACGCAACTGGTGGCGGTCCGCAAGAAATTAAGACGGATGTGATCGACAAAACCGTTTTAGAAATACTGGGTGATCAGGTGCAAGGATTACCATCCGTTTATGACAGCGACGCAATAAACCAGAATGGTATGTACACATTTAAACATTACTTATTATGCTTATTCGATTTTAGCGGAAGATAGTGTTGCCGCCAAAGAATTCGAGGACACTTATTTTGAATCGGAGAATAAAGAAAACCACGGCCAAAGCACAAGCGCAGGTTTGACGACGCTGCCAAATATTAAAAATATATATTGCCAAAAAAAAATCGGCAGTTCTAAGTGCACGGAAGAGAAATTTTGCTTCCGACAAATGGCAGGAACTTGCCGAAGAAAAATGTAAGCTGGTGAGACTACAGCAAAAACAGTCCGAAGAAAGGCATACTCTTCAGATGGTGCAGATGAAGGAAGAGCATGAGAAGAAAATGTTTATACCTGACGCGGAGTTGACTAAAATTAGAAAGGAATTATCAAACGATTAATTCTTTTTTCAGAAATAACATAAAGTGCAATGAATGCGAAAGTTTAGTTTTTTAAAAATAGTTTTTTTTATTTATCTTTTCTTTCTATACCATTTCGTGTTCGAATCAAAGATTCATTGTATAAAGATTCTTGTGGATTGTTGCAGTTGCGTAAAGGAGTCATCGTTTGCACTGATAGCCACCGTCTGCTACTATAATATGGTTTCCGAACTCCCCGCTTTCAAATCTAGCACAGATTCTTGAGTTATTAAAAACTGTGGAATCATGACTCGATCCAGACCAACTTGCAACAATGCCCATTATTTTTAAATTTCGAATCGCACAATTCGAATTACCCGTTTAAAGAAAAATATCCCTTGCTATTTCGAAATATTTCGCCATTCGACCATCCTAAAAGAGAAAAGGTAAATACATACATTTATACATGTGGGTACACTAAACTGAAATATACAGGGTGAATGACTCTAACTCCAACTTTTTAAAATGCTATAATTTTTTTATTTCTTGATAAATTTTATTGTGCCAAAGCAAAAAATGTTGGAAAATACATCAATTTTCAAATTGTATCAGTAGTTTTCAATATGTCCACCTTTGGCGGGAATAATGGCCTTGAGACGACCGAAGAGAGCATCGCACGCTGCACGCAAATGGCTCTGCGGTATTTTGACCCATTCATGCCAAAGTGCTTGTTTAAGGTGGTCCAAACTTTGGTATTTTTTAGTGCCAACCTTCGCCTTCAAAATACCCCAGACAGAGAAATCCAACTGATTTGCATCCGGAGAACTTGCAATCCATTGTGTTGGAGAAATGAAGTGTGGAACATTGTTTTTTAACCAATCTTGGTTGACGCGCGCTTAGGGAGAGGGTGCCGAGTCTTGTTGAAATGTCCACGGTCTCCGACCGAAATAATTGTTTGCCCAAGGCTTCAATACTGCCTCTAAGACAGATTTACGGTATACGATCGCATTAATTTTGACGTCACTGTCGAAAAATATGAGCGGAGAGCGACCATCGGCGGTTATGTCGGCCCAAACCATCACCATCGGTGCTGCCTGCTTCCTGTGGCCGTGCGAAGGTGTACATTTTCGAAGGATTTCTCTGGCAAGTAAATTCGGTCATTTTTTTTGTTGACATATTGCTCGATAACAAATAGCGACTCATCCGGAAAAACCAAATTCGGCAACTCACCACTTTCGTACAAGCGTAGCAATTCCTTCGTTCTTTCGACTCTAACTTTTTTCTGTTGCGGTGTAAGATCGTGTGCTTTTTGGAACTTCAATGGCTTGAGCCCAAGCTCATTTTTCAGTATGTGTTGCATTAGTTCAATTATATGTTGAGCTCACAAGCCATTTTTCTTCCACTTCGACACGGATTTCGCTCAATTCGAGCCTTCACTTTCCGAACCATTTCTGCCGATGTTGCTGGTTTTTTTATGACCACATCCACGGCGTTTTGCAACGCTGCCAGTATCGAGCTATGGTTCGAGATACAAATGATTTATACACGTTGAGGTGCTGGAGGGCTCTAACGATAGCTACATGTGGTTTTCCAGCCAAATATAAAGCAATCACACTATCACGTTTGAATTCCATCGCGGATAAAAATCTTTCAGCACAACTGAGACGCAAATTGTTTGAGAGGCTTTTAAATGATAAAATTATCTGTCATGTGTCGAAATGTGAGCTCACTGTCATGAACGGTTTGGAAATTATAGCACTCGGAAGTTGGTTGCAGTTCGAGTCATTCAGGGTATATAGTTATTTGCAGCAAATATTACCTGGGGACTGTATTCGTACATGTGGGCAATCTAAGGCAGCAATCACTCTAGGAAATCTTACAAATTGATGAAATTCGTTCACATTCTGTACTTTTTCCTCTTCTGTTGTTGGAAATTTTATGTGTTTATCTTTTAAGAGGGCAATGTGATGGGAAACAATGCTACAAATTTTGCTTGCAGATGATTTCGAAACACCACAAAAGTCCCCCGCAGTAACGAGCAGCGAACCACTGGCATAAAAGTGCAAAGTTAATAAAAGTCTAACTTGGGCGGATATTGAACTATTCCTAAAAAGTAATGTTATTTGCTATTTATTTGTTATTAAACTACTTCATACCATTTAGGTTTATTTTCAATTTTTGATCGAATTTGCACCAAAACCATGTAAGCAGAATGCTTCGACATTGGAAATCTATCAAAAAAAATCAACATCGTCCCAATAGTTAAAGTCATCTGTCCTCCATCGAATTCTTTTTTCTCTTCTTACATTCACAATTATTGAAAAATTTTCTTCGTCACTTATGTCCTCAAAATTACTTTCCGAATTTGAAAACTTTACAAAAAGCCGAATGTTAATCTTTTAATAAATAAATAAATTTCGTTGCACGCGCAGTCGTTTGACAGCGTATGAAATGACAATTAACAAAAACACAAAACCAAAATGGCCGTGTCTCAGTGTTCTACACGTCAAACGAACGTTTAAACGGCAGAGTGCAGTCGTTTAACTTAAATGATGAGTAAAACTAAACTTTTGGTTTAAACGAGCACTGTTGAACCGAAAAATTCTTAAACGGAACTTTAAACGACGACGAAAGTTTAAACTGTCACTGTGCAACTGGGCATTAGTGTTTCTTGATAAAGATTAAGCCTTGCCTTCTTAAGTCAAAGAAAAAGCTGGTGGCAAGTATAACACTATCTTGGTGACATGATATGTACACTAGATGGAGTGAAAAGTGACCTCCTTGGGAATTCAAAAAAATTTTTTTTTATTTTTTTTATATTATTCAATATAGTCCCCTTTTAGTTTGATACACTTATTCTAGCGATTTTCCAACTTCTTGATCCCGTCCGAAAAGTAATTTTCCGGAAGGTCTGCAAAATGCTCCTCCGTGGCGTCGATGATTTCCTCACGTGAGCTGAATTTTTTATTGATGAGCCATCTTTTGAGGTTTGGGAAGAGATAATAATCCGAGGGATCCAAATCCAGTTTCCAATCGACGCCAAAAGTCCGCCCAATTCCGCATCAGCAAGTCCAAACACTCTTTCGAAGTGCTCTCGTGTTCGTGTTTTTGGTCAGCAGTGAGCAAGCGCGGCACCCAGCGGCAGGATAACTTTTTCATATGCAGAATATTGCCCAAAATATGGCGTGTCTCAGTACTAATCTTTGTGGTATCTGCTAGCTTGCGCACCTTCACTTTCCGGACTTGATCGGTAGTGGAGTTGCGGCCACCACGAAACTCTCGAAACCAATATTTGACGGTGTAATCTGACGGAGCATTAGCCCCATAATATTTATCCAACTTTTCTTTTGTTTCCTTCGCCGTTTTGCCTCTCAAAAAATAATGTTTTATGAGATAACGAAAATCGTTTTTGTTCATACTCAACATGATGGCAAACACGTCAACAACAATCAGCTGTCACAACAAAACTAAAGACAGTATCGCACTGAAATTTTGCATGTCTGCCTAAATATGAACGGACTTCAAGGCACCATTAACTTTTTTGCAGTAGCAGCGCATTCTGGCGGTCAAGGAGGTTACTCTTCCTAGTATTTCATCTGTGAAACGTGACTAAACGAGGGACAAAAGAACACAACACCCATACAGTCTTTTAATGTAGGATTATCATTTGGACTCTAAGGACCATCTGAATAAAGAAGGAGGCACATAATTGCCCATACAAAATGTTCGACAGGATTCGTGCAGAAAGGACTTCTAAGCTTTGTTTCAAGTAAAATGGGCGATTACCATGAGCGTTTTGGGAAAACATTGACACATTATCATAGCAATGGATACCGCTACTTATCATTCGACGAAAAAAACCAAGACGCCTTCAACTTTTACCAAAAAAGAAGAAACCAAAACGTGGCTTAATAAAAATTAATTATCATTCGTGGAAAATAGGCTAAAGGCTAAACTTGATGTCCAAAATGCTACGATTGCTGCCATACAACTGCGAGTTAAATCGTAATGAATTCACATGGGCAAAACACGACTTTTAAAGTGAAACGCGCTAAACTATTGCTCTTGAGAAAGTAGACGGTGAAAAGTGGATTAAATGTGTCCAACACATTGGATTAAATGTTGAGCCTAACATGTGGGATAGCGATGTTTCCCCGAGGGATATTGTTATTATGTATTGTACTTTAGATGTTTGTACACAGTTAACAAAATAATTAACGTAAGTAAGTATCAATTCACGAAATTTATTTTTATTTCTTAAAAACAAAATATAATCAAAACATGTAGATGGTTGTTTTAAGGTATTTTTTTCCAGAGGTACATGGTATCCCTATGGGGGATTTAAAGAGCAAAGTACTTATGAATTTCAGGGTAACCAGAGTGAGAGGTAATCATCCTACCTTCCCTGTACTGCAGATTTTTACTGCATAGAGTATATAAATCTACGGTTAGCAAATTACAGGCAATACGTTCGACAGAAACCTTTCTCTTAGTTTTCTAAGCTGTTTTAGACAATAAGTTTTTTTTTTTTTTTTTTTTTAATTTAGGCGCGCTCAAGGGATTTATTTAAGTACCCTTAAAATGTTTGCACACAGCGCGGGCGAAGGACAATCAGGGAGGATAGAGAGGTACCCGTGAACGTTGGTTTTAAATGTTTGAAGGTTATAACGACTTGGAAATAAGGAGCTAGGCAGGACATTCCATAGGCGAGTTGTACGGCTTAGGAACGTATCACGATGTTTTAGAGTATGTCCGAAAGTGGGCGTGAGGGTATACTGACGAGCATTCATAGCGAGGCGGGTGTTACCATTAAAAATTTGAATGGGCTAGTGGCGATTTCTATGGAGCACTGTTGGTGGAAATAGCGATAAAACAGAGTGAGACACGAGACTTTACGTCGGCGTTCGAAGGTGTCCATTGTTTGAGCGATATTAATATCATCTATGAGTCTTATCGCACGGTTTTGAATCCTATCTAGCAAATGCAGAGATGTTTTGGGCGCACCCGACCAGATGTGGGAATTGTACTCCAATTTCGTGCAGATCAACGCCTTATATATTGAGGCCATATTAGAGGGGGTGAGGTATTTCTTACATCGCTTGAGGAAACCTAGACATTTCGCAGCGTTTTTTACGACACCGAATATGTGGTCATTCCAGCGTAAGTTTTCATTGACACACATACCGAGAATGGAAAGTTTATCGGTTTCGACGATGCTAGTGTCATTCATGGATAACTGGTGGGTGTTTAAATTTCGCTTTAACGACAGCAGACAGAGTTGTGTTTTGGAAGCATTAAATTCTACTCTATTAGTGGTTCCCCAATTAGTTATGCTGTTAATAACAGAATTTAATGAGGTTAACATACGCTAGCCTTTCCGTTCTACAGCCGAAGAGCAGGGACGTGAGTGCAATTCCTGGCTCGTTTAAACTTTTTTTGGTTTTCCTCTGTTGGGTTGGTCTTGAAGAACCGAAAAAACATTTCTTTAATCTTTTCTCTAACTGTGTGGTCGGTGTACGAGAAATTAGCTGATATAACACATGGTCCGACGAACCTAGAGGGGAGAGCACATCGACGGTATACTTATCAGGGTGAGAAGTTAAAAACAAGTCCAGGGTGTTGGCTGTCGACGTCTGGTATCCCCGTGGGCTCATTTACAAGCTGCGTTAAGTTGTTCTCAGCAGCGAAGATCTCAACACACCGTCCTTCGGGTGTTGTACGCTGGACAGGCGAAGCCACCCAGAATTTTGTATATTGAAATCGCCCGTAATAACCATTTCAGTATGAGGATACAGGGATACAATTCTTCGAATGGAGTCAGACAACGCATCGAATTCGTTAAAAGTCGAATTGCTGTCCAGTTTGGGGCTTCTCTAAATAAAGCAGTAGTGGATAATTTTCTTACGGAGATGGAATTTTAACCACATGAAATTGCATTCCGGATTGGAACAGGGACTAAATTCTGATGGAGTTTGGTAAGCTACATAACTACGCACGTAAATGGTGAGACCGCAGTGAGAGAAGAATAATGACACTAGGTCGTAGCCAGGTAGCTTCAGATCAGAGTGATCTGAGAGGTATGGGCGGGGATCTACCTGTGTTTCACTAAGTGCCAAGACAGCTGGTCTATATTTACAGGCGTGGACGTACGCAGAAAAGTGATTACTTTTTAGTGTACTTTTTTGAAAGTCTTTATTCGAGTCATCTTTTATTTGAATCAATTTTTTTAAAAGCAGAGTCCCGGATTTTTGTGTTCAATTAAGTACTGACACTATTTTGCCCATCTCCTTAATGTCAATGTTATAAGGGGATTATTCACGAAATTCTTTAGTAAATTAATTGCCGGAATCTCCTACCACAAGAAAGCCATATACATGCCCACTAACCAACATAAATATCTACCTACATTTCTTACATTTTTAGTTTTCTGTAAATTTATATCATATTTATTCAATCTGACGTCCAGAGAATGCACCACGTTTTGTTCAGCCTTTGGAAATAATTTCAATAAACAAAACAAAACAAAACAAAAACAAAAACGAAAACGAAAGCAAAAAACGGGAGAAAAAACAAAGAAAGGAATTCTCAACTTATCGCGAAAAACAACAGATAACCCTTGCGATGGGAAAGTTTTTTTTCTCCTTTTTTCAAATCCAATCGGTTGGATGGATTTTCCTCATCGATATTGAACCTTCTACTCTGCGTCCATATACATACATACATATATATATACTGATCAAGCAAAGAAACACTCAAATTCCAATGTGGAAATGTATACGCATGATGTTCAAACGTGAAAAGTGAGAAATCCCCTTACAAATGGCCAAGTGGACGAAGTCAAGGCACGAACAGCGATCATAGAAAATGATTGGACAAACGAACCTACCACTACACGCCGTCCAATTTTATAGCAAATGTATGTGAATGTTAGTTTCAAGTATAACCAATGTGACCATTTAAGCCATTCAAAAGGTTAGGCTAGTCAAAGACTGCTACTACAAGCAATTCATATTTGAGTGGGTCTGAAATAAAGTAATCAATTTAACTATTGTCGTACTCAAACCAAGATGTTGGTTAATTTTGAATTGTATTTTATGCAAAAACGAAACTTCAAATCGATCGAAACAACTAGAGAATGAAAAAAGATGACCCATCGATGTTTCTTACTACATAACTTGAAAATAGTAAGCAGATTGATTTTTATATTTATGACGTTTGGGGGCAATCTAGGTGCCTTAGTAGTCATGATATGAAATCGGGAAAAATATAGTAGAAAACCGTTCACGGATGCTACTACGAGTATACCATATCATCAGAATGCTCTGACAATCGGCAGATGAACTTTTCAATTATGAACGTGGGTCTTACTGCAGATCGTCAGTTTTATTGCTAATGGAACCGCAGTACATACAAGTTTGCTTTTATTTCCTGTATTATGGCCACACTGGTCATGGCCACACATCTACATACTCGTACATGTACGTATATGCCTTCCTATGCACATATACTCGTACATACATGAGGCAGAATATTTTCAGTTTAAAGAACAGACGAGTTAGGGGGCGGTTCTAGGTGGTGTTCATTGCCATTTGTGCTCGCGCTGTGGTGTGATTTTTTTTTTTTTTTAAAGGAATCATTGCGGGGGAGGTATATGGAAAAGATACTTTTTTTTCACACAGATACAATCATTTATACAGGAGAACAACATTAAACCAGCAACGGATACAATGTCTACAGTGGGCTATAAGTTAGCGATGGTGTGTGGAACCCATATTACAAAATTAGACGCATCTCGTATCGTTTCTCTTGCAATCCGTGCGCTGTGCTTAGTTTATATCGTTTGCCGTGGAATGTGTTGTTTTGAATTCCGATAGCACCATATGGAAGAATTCAATGCTCTTTCGAAATCACTGTGAGATTATGCGTTTATTTATTTATTTTTTTTTTTTTCTGTTTCTTTAGTTTTTGTTGCCTCTCTTTTTTGCTCTCTAATGGATTTTGTTTTATTTGATCATTCATTTTGATCATTTTTATTTCTTAGCTCCATTCTGCTGATGGGGATTTTTCTCAATCTCTTTTGGCGTGGAATTTTATCGGGGAGCTGGTTGTAAGGTGCATTTGCTGATCGATGAACGATTGTGAACTTGTGCAGGAAGTTTGAGCAATTATGTAACACAAAAGTAAAGTGTAAGAGAAATGAAACTTCTGGATATGCCCGTAAAGGAGTGAACTAAAGAGGTATATAGACGTGTTGGAAAAAGTTTTAAGAGGGTGAATTTAAAAAAAAATTGTAAAGGTTCTTATTCACCAGAAAATTGAAAACCAAGGAAATGGCATATACAGGGTGTCCCAGTTTAGCTGTATAATCCTTTAAGATTATATTCCCGAAGTTCCGCCGAACAAGTAATTTTATAGCAGGGGGGTGGATCTATTCTCACTCCATTTCAAGTTACAGTCCATCAAAGTGGATGACCTCTAATTTGGAGGTGTAACCACTTTAAATGCTATAATTTCTAAACTAGTACAGGTACAAAAATAGCTTTGGATATTTTGGAAAGATAATTTAGTAGTGCATACAAGTCTGAAATGCTTTGGGTACATCTGTGCAGCAACAAAAAAGTTATGGCTCGTTGAACTCAAAATTGTGAAAATTTTCTGATCCATTTTTTTTTACTTAAAATGCGTTTTTCTTAAAGTTTTTACTTAATAAATTTTCTGAAATTTTTATCCTTGCAAAATTCCCTAAAAATTATGTTTACCAACTTTTTTACGTACGATCAAGAGATTTTGTAGTAAAAGCCATTTTTCCTCAAACAAAAGTGGCCAAAAAGAAGTGTACCTATTGAATTATTCACAAAATCGCTTAGATATTTTTATGTGGGCCTGTGCGGGACGTTTTTGGAACAGTTTATGGAGTGTTTATAGCAATTGTTCGAAATGCCTTACTTCCATTTGAATACACTTTCGGATGGCAAATTAACTGTCATCAAAATTATTTTCATCTTTTCTGAAGCGACACTAATATTTTCTTGGAGCTCTACCAGACTCGACATTTCTTTAAAATAAACCTTTTCTTTCATAGTACCTCCATGGGTGTTAGGTCAGGAGATCTGGGTGGCCAAGGGTTGGAGCCGAATCGAAGTTACCCCGCTGCTACTGTAACAAGCTGCTCTATATTGTTGAAAGAACATCGCCCTTCTCTGAACAAGAGAAACATCTTCAAGGAGCTCCGGCAATCGTTCTCTAAGAAATTCCAGGTAGTAATGGGAATTAACTGTTTGTGGAAGAACGTGCGGGTCTACTAAAGTGTTTCCTATTAATCCAGCCTAAACATTTACACTAAACCTCCTTTAAAATAAACAACACATTTTGAAGAAGTTGTTTACAATAATTAAATTCTTCCCTTTGAAAGGATGCTGTGCGTGTTAAATGGGGATTGGAGTCTGACCAATCGTGCAAATTATGGTGGTTTATAACCCCATCTCTTGTGAACTGCGCTTCGTCAGTCCACAGAATGTTCTTGAGAAATTGCCCGTCTTGTGCATGTTTGCGCAGTAGCCATTGGCAAAATTCCACTCTTCTTTGCGCATCACCTGGTAGTAAATCCTGTACCGGTGTCAAATAGAAAGGATGTAATCTATTTCTCTGTAGAGTCCTGTGAATTTTGGTTCTGGAAAGTTCCAACTGCACTGAAAGCTGAACTTCCACAGCACGCAAAATCCCATCCTCAACTTCTGCCACCGCTGCGTCTGAACGTCCTTCTTCTTTTTTTAGTGCAGTTGAGCCGGTATCAACGAGACGCTGATACGTATCAGCGGATAGCCGGATGCACGGTGTTCTACAATTTGGGTATAGTCGTTGATACTCCAATCTTGCCAACGAAGCGTTTCCATTGCCGAACCCGTATACAAACACTATTTCCGCGAATTCACGTTCTGAATACATTTTGTGGAGATCACCAATCGGCTGTTCACTTACAGAGCAAAATGTCGATTGTAGATCAGTTGAAACAAAATTATACCGCAATGTCAAATTGAAAAAAAAGATTAACAAACAATTATTCTTTGTTACGATTTTATTTTCCTATTCGACAATTAACTGTTTACTGCTTTGCTCATAGGTACGTTAGTTTATTATTCTCACGTAATTTTGTTTGACCATTTTTGTTTGACGAAAAATGGCTTTTACTACAAAATCTGTTGATCGTACGTAAAAACGTTTCTAAACATAATTTTTAGGAAATTTTGCAAGGATAAAAATTTCTTAAAATTTCAGAAAATTTATTAAGTAAAAATTTTAAGAAAGATGCCTTTTAAGTAAAAAAAAAAATGGAACAGCAAATTTTTAAAATTTTGAGTTCAATAACTTTTTTATTACTGCACAGATGTACCCAAAGCATTTCAGACTTGTATGCACTACTAAATTATCTTTCCAAAATATCCGAAGCTATTTTTGTACCTATACTAGTTTAGAAATTATATGAACGATTAAGGATACGAATAAGGATAAGTAAACGCATAAATAAAAGTTGCACAATTGTACAGCCATATTTTTATACGATGACATTAATTTTGACAACAACCAATGGAGTTTTTGTCGGCTTAGGTAAAAAGCCTAAATTTACGAATCAATAAGAAAATCGATCGCGAAAACGTTTGACGTATAGAAATTCTACGTTATTTCGAATTACAGAGTCGTTCTATCTGTCTGACACATCCCACTCTGTAGAAACACTGCTCCAGCATATGCACCTACTAGTGCATATGCATATGCACATGGATTGAAGTTAAAACTCAAACCAGATGTATCAATAGGAACTATTCTTAGATAAAATCAGATAAATTCCCAAAAATGCGGTATCCATACATACAGCCTTTGTTTTTTTTTTTTTATAATTTGCGCGTGCTCAAGGGATTCTTTATTTAGTACCCTTAAAATGTTTGCACACAGCGCGGGCGAAGGAAAATCAGAGATGATGGAAAGAGACGTACCGGTGAACGTTGGTTTTAAATGTTTGAAGGTTATAATAGCTAGGAAACAAAGAGCTAGGCAGGGCATTCCATAAGCGAGTTGTACGGCTTAGGAACGAATCACGATATTTTAGAGTACGTCCGAAAGTGGGCTTGAGGGTATACTGATGAGCATTCATAGCGAGACGGGTGTTACGGTTAAAAGTTTGAAAGGGCGGAATGATACTGGCGATTTCTATGGAGCACTGGTGGTGGAAATAACACAGAGGGTCCATTGTTTGAGTGATATTAGTATCACCTATGAATTTTATCGCACGGTTTTGGATCCTATCTAGCAAGTGCAAAGATGTTTTGGGCGCACCCGACCAGATGTGGGAATTGTACTCCAATTTCGGGCGGATAAATGCCTTATATATTGAGGCCAGATCAGAGGGGGTAAAGTATTTCTTACATCGCTTGAGGAAACCTAGACATTCCGCAGCATTTTTGACGACACCGAATATGTGGTCACTCCAACGTAAGTTGTCATGGACACACATACCGAGAATGGAAAGTTTATCGGTTTCGACGATGCAAGTGCCATTCATGGATAAGGACTGGGTGTTTCAATTTCGCTTTAGCGATAGCAGACAGCATGGTGTTTTGGAAGCATTAAATTCTCTGTTAGTGGTTCCCCAATTAGTTATGCTAGTAATATCAGAATTTAATGAGCTTAACATACAGCCGAAGAGCGGGGACGTGAGTCCGGGAACGAATATGAAATGCAGAGAGTACTGTCGTCAGCAAAGGAGTATATTGGATTAGAGGTAGCAGACAAGAGAGAGTTGATGAAGATTAAAAAGAGCTTTGGCCAAATGTAGCAGTCACCCTTTAAAATTGTTTATATCTTCAAAAAACAAAAAGTTTAATGAAATGAAAAAAAAAAACAGATATGAAAAATAAATAGTTTTATTGGAGATTGATAATATTTTGTTGGGCCGCCTTTGGCCTTTATGACTGCAGCGACTCTTGGCCATAGTGGTTACTAGCTTGCGAGATTCTTCAGAAGAAATTTCACTCCATTCTTGCTTTAACACATTCTTGAGCGTTTCTTTTGATGAAATCCAGTGTTCCTGAATCCTACCCTTCAGAATATCCCATATATGTTCTATAGGGTTTAGATCCGGGGACTGCGCAGCCCACTCAAATAGGTCTATACCATTCTTCTCAAGCCACCTCATAGTTAGGGCTGATTTGTGGCAGGGTGCATTGTCTTGTTGAAATTTGACATTTTGCATGTTGGTGTCTCCGAAAATGTTGGAAAAAAAAATTTAAGTACATTTTCCAACACATTTATGTACTTGCGAGAGTTCATCCGACCATCACACACATGCATTTCACCCACACTGCTGGCAGCCATGCATCCCCAGATCATTATACTGCCTTCATCGTGCTTAATAGTAGGTACCATGTATTCTGGGTTATACTCTTCTCCAACCCTTTATCTCACAAAAGTGACACCAGGGTGCCAAATATCTGAACAAAAAGGTGTTTAAAAATGATAAATTCGTCTAAAGAACATCAAAATGATTTAAAAGTTTTGATGTTCAATTTAAAAGTGATTCATACACGTACCTCGAAGTTAGATTCATCTGACCACAGTCTATTGGACGAATCTTCTCTAAGAGTGCCTTTTGGTGTTTTTCCGAGAGCCGCAACTTCTTCCTTGCTTTGCATCCTTTAAGTCCAATTTCCCTAAGTCTTCTTTTAACAGTTCTTGAAGAAATTTTTTTTTTCGATCCGTCGACAACTCAGAAGCAAGCTCAGTTGACGTTTTCCTGCGATTTTTGAGCGAAGTTCGTATAAAAATTCGGTCCTCCCGAGGCATGGTAACCTTTTTCTTCCCCGTTTTATCGCGATTTTCCTGCGAACCAGTCTCGCTGTACCGCTTAACTGCATTTTGCACGGCACAACGTGAATAATCCACGTCTTTCGCAATTAAGAACTGTATTTTAATACGTTTATCCAGACTAAGTTCACTTGTTTTTGGCATTTTAAAAGAAAAATTAACAAATTTCACTATTATGAACAGTAGAAAGCAACTTGGTCGCACGTCTGTCGATTTCGAGCAGTGATCGCACACTGATCCTCCATCGAAAAAAGTGCATAAGCCCGCTATTGCATTATAAAAGTGCATTGGTGACTTTTCTTAAAAAATAAAAGTCGTTTATAACCTCATATAATGGCGCCGTAAACCATAAAATTTAAACTATGTAATTACTTCCGAGCAGTAACTTGGCAGCAAAGACAAAACGAGAAGGGTGCCAAATACATTTGGCCAAGGCTGTATGTGTTTTCCCAATTTTTGTCATGCTTTTTACATCAGAAGCTATGAGTTATGCAAAAAAAAAACCAATTGTTCAAAGCCAAAAACTAAAATCTTCGGACTAGATGGAATTTTTCTGGCCGTAATCCAAGAGAATCTAGCATTAATTCTACCTACCGGCATTATTAATCTTTAATCTTGATTAAGAATTAAGGACACAGCCGTAATCTTGCCTAGTGGAAAAGTTATTTGGGTTTGTCCAACGGAGGCAGTACACAGCTCGTACATGATACACTTAAGTTAGTTTAAAGAGGTGTCTTATGGATATGTCATCATACACCACGCACCAAAAAGAGGTCATCGCGATCCCTGTGGAACCAGTTGAATTTGTTTTCAAGGGCAAAACAAACGCCCTGGTGAAACACCCAATTTCCTTGCAAAAGCCAAGGAGGCCTTTGAAGTTTGTGCCGTCTATTCCCTCTAGGTCTTCGAAAAAGTATTTCCCTAAAAATTTTGCTCGATATTGCCTCGCATTTACACAGTATGTGTTATGTCTTCAACAGCTTGCAGATCAATGCAGAATCTGTAAATATCTGTTTCTGGCAATTTGAGTCTCTTTGCGTATTGCCGCAGGAGACAGTGTCCTGTCTTTATCAACATCCTAGATCTTTTGCCGTCAAAAAGCTGCCTTGGATACCCTGTGTCCTTCAAGACTTCACCACTTTAGTTTGGCTGTCTTTGTGATTTTTCCCTCGATAGTGCCCCTCACTATGAAAAGGGTGGTTTGATGTTGGCAACCTAACTATTGTCGAGTAGACCTCCTTTTCGTGCAAGCTCGTTCGCTTGTTCATTTCCTTAAATACCGCAGTGTCCTGGCACCCAGTACAGTCTTACTCGGTTCTGACTGCATAGTGCCTTGAGCACTGTGCGACAGCCACTGACTGTATCAGAGTTGACGTTGGTTGATTCCGTTGCCTTGGGTGCGGCCTGGCTACCGATGTAGATAGCGACATCACTTGTTTACACTTTGTATAATGTCAATTTCAATGTGGAGTTCCAAAACCATCATTTTCGATATATTTTGCTTTTTTTTATTTACGTTGCCTTTACGTGCTAAAGCTTACAAAGAGATACTCGTATGTGAAGTATAGTATAGGGTGTTGACGGCTTGGCAGAACAAACGTATCAGAATCGGTTTAAGAAAATCCGTTTGAAATATTTTTCACTCAAAGATGACCGTCGTTCTGGTAAACCAACTGAAGTTGATGATGACCAAATCAAAGTCATCATTGAATCAGATTTTCATGTTGAAAGCTGAACTGCATCAAAAGGTGTTGTGTATTTTGAGCTGCTTCCAAGAAACCAAACAATCAGTTCAGATGTTTACTGTCAACAACTAATGTCCAGTATTGGCAAATCATAAGCCAATCGTATTTATAAGAGTCATCTTAATGTCAACAGCGATTTAAATATAAATATATAAATAAATGGTAAAAATTTCACTAACCATGATGACCTGAAATCACATTGGATTCAGTTTTGCGATAAGACCCAGAAGTTCTATTACTCCACGGAGTCATGAAGTTGCCACAAAGATGCAGAAGGTCGTCAAAAAAATAGAAAATATATATATATTCCATTATACAGGGTGAATGACTCGAACTCCAACGTTTTAAAATGCTATAATTTTTTTTTATTTTTTTTTTAAATTTTATTGTGCCGAAGCAAAAAATGTTGGAAAATACATCAATTTTCAAATTGTATCAGTAGTTTTCAATATGTCCACCTTTGGCGCGAATAATGGCCTTGAGACGGCCGAAGAAAGCACGCAAGTGGCTCTGAGGTATTTTGGCCCATTCCTGGCGAAGTGCTTGTTTGAGGTGGTCCAAACTTTGGTATTTTTTAGTGCCAACTTCGCCTTCAAAATACCCCAGACAGAGAAATCCAAGGGATTTGCAACCGGAGAATTTGCAATCCATTGTGTCGAAGAAATGAAGTGTGGAACATTGTTTTTTAACTAATCTTGGTTGACGCGAGCTTTGTGAGACGGTGTCGAGTCTTGTTGAAATGTCAACGATCTCCGACCGAAATGATTGTTTGCCCAAGGCTTCAATACTGCCTCTAAGACAGTTTCACGGTATACGATCGCATTAATTTTGACGCCACGGTCCAAAAATACGAGCACAGGGCGACCATCGGCGGTTATGGCGGCCCAAACAATCACCATCGGTGCTGCCTGCTTTCTGGTGGCCGTCCGAAAGTGTCAATTTTCGAAGGACCTCTCTGGCAAGTAAACTCGGTTTGTTGACATATTGCTCGATAACAAATGGCGACTCATCGGAAAAATCCAAATTCGGCAACTCACCACTTTCGTGCAAACGTAGCAACTCCTTTGCTCTTTCGACTCTAACTTTTTTCTGTTACGGTGTAAGATCGTGTGCTTTTTGGAACTTCAATGACTTGAGCCCAAGCTCATTTTTCAGTATGTGTTGCATCCGTTCCAACGATATGTTGAGCTCACGAGACATTTTTCTTCCACTACGACGCGGATTTCGCTCAATTCGAGCCTTCAGTTTCCGAACCATTTCTGCCGATGTTGCTGTTTTTTTATGACCACCTCCATGGCGTTTTGCAACGTTGCCAGTATCACGGCAGTGCTAGAGGGCTCTAACGATAGCTACTTGTGGTTTTCCAGCCAAATATAAAGCAATCACACTATCACGTTTGAATTCCATCGCGGATGAAAATTTTTCAACACAACTGAGCCGCAAATCGTTTAAAAGGCTGGCTTGTAAATAATAAAATTATCTGTCATGTGTCAAAATTTGAGCTCACTGTCATGAGCGTTTTGGAAATTGTAGCAGTCTGAAGTCGGTTGCAGTTCGAGTCATTCAGGGTGTATATTCAAAACTTGATCACAAGATTCAAGAGTTGCTTCTTGGGACCAGATTCGTGGAAGTCTCACTTTTATAAATTAAAGCAAGTCTTAAAAAAAAAAAAAACAAAAATGCTCGACTATATGATACTACATAAAAATGAAAAGAAAAAAAACACTTCTATTTATATTTTTATATTTCCAATGTTGTAAGTTATTTTTTCTTATGTTTTGTACTTACTTGCGCTCCATTGTCCTTTTGTACTTCAAAACGTGTTAAATCCTGTTTAATACTCAACAGCGCATCTTCAGTGTAGTTCTCGGGGCGACCCGTTCTTCCGCCCGCTGGATGCATTCTTGTGATATTCTCTAATCATATCACATTCTCATAAAATTTGTTGTGTTTTGTTTTTTTGTTTTTTAAGTTGCTATTCGTCTAACTACGCGAAAAATAATCTATCTATATTTCCCATAAGTACCTCATACATACATTCACTACACAAAGTAAATAAGTCTTTTCCTTCTTCTATTATTTCTTTTCTAATTTTGTTAAATAAATTCCATTAGTTTGCAGGTAGTTATCACATGACCTTTTCCAGATTCATTTTGTAAAATCATATTTCTTGTAGGCACTCTGGTGTCGTAATTTTTTTTTCTTTTGTTTTTGATCTGCCTTTTTTCAAACTTTTGTTCTAGGCATAATGTTGTAATTTTTTTTTTGTTTTTATTAAATTCATCTTTTAAAATCACGCTTGGAACTGGCGGCTTTCAATATGCAAAAGTGATTGGAGCACTATTTTTTGTTTGACACAGAATTTTTACCGCGTTTGTTTTTCTTTTGATTTATTTCCTCGGCAGGAACCAATTCTCGATCGATGTTCGCTAATGTTTGTTCTGCAAATGAAAAGAGGGGAAAAACAAAAATTATAATTCATTTACCAACAACAACGAGAAGAAGAAAAAAAAAAAAAAACGAAAAACCAGAAACAAATGAAACAAAAGGGGCCTGAGTCATTGAGATTAAAAAATTTGATATGAGCTGGAATGTTAATTTTATTGAGACTTTTGTACAAAAACAAAAAAAAAGTTAAAATAAACATAAAATAACAACAACAACCAGAGAGAAGCGAAACAACATAAACAAAAAATCCAACCAGATCGTCTGTGTTATTTGTTTCATTGTCAATGTTCCTGTCGTCATTTTGTTCGCGCACTACAAATATGGAAAAAAGGAAACACGCGATTTATCTTTTGAATATAAATCAATGACAAATGTAAGTCGGGTTAATCACCAACACAGAGCAATCCACCGAACAACTATTGTTCAACTGACACTGGAAAATTACTGCTAAATGAATCGAACAGATTTATCAATGAAAAATTATCTGCAGTCGGGGTAACTGTTGAAACAAATGCCTTTATGACTGAACAATGACATCAAAACAATATACCTATTTTAGAATGAGCATATGTACATATATGCATGTATATGTAAATCATACCGAAGCGTACAATTGCGTGAGTTTATTGGTTTAGCGCATAAGTCGCGCATTTAAATTCACTTCCGATTTTCTAATGAGTTTACACAAATTTTAGTTTGAACCCAATTAAAGCAGGAGCACCAACTTTTTTTAAGTCTCACTTTAGAAACAGCTGTAGATAAGCGAACATCCTACTCAACACACAACATCTTGATTTGTTTCACAACGCACTAATAGGCACGTACGGATATGTTTGCGGCTTTACCCCGTCGCGTCGCTTTGCTTGCCTGAAACATATGTTCGTAGAGTGAAATACACGTGCTAAGTTTTATTTGCCAGGCGACACTGATATATTGTAATTGCACGTTTTGAGTGAATGAGGGTCGAGTGATTAAGTAAAACGAAGGCAATTACGAATAAACGGCACAAAAGCTCTAAAACAAAGACACGTGGATATACTACCTTGATCAAAAAGTTCCCGCACCACACCACCGTGTGGCGCTCCCATTGTTCCGATTTGAGTTCTGTTTTTTTTGTTAAGTTGGTAAATCTGTTGTTGACATTCCCTCTAAATCTTAGCGTCATAGCTTGACATTTGCAAAAGTTACGTACCCAAGAGTACATTTATCTCTGTGTGTGTTGGCGATTTTTTACAATTTTGGAAATCGATTTCAATTTGCAACAACGAACTTGTACTCGTATTAAATTTTGCGTAAAAAATGGATTTAATGGAACATTGGCAATGTTGGAAAAGTGTTTCGACAACGATTCTCTAAAGAAAACGGTCGTTTACCAGTGGCACGAGCGGTTCAAAAGTGGTCGTGAGTCAATCGAAGATGATGAACACAGTGGCAGACCATCGACATCGAAAACCGACGAAAACATTGATGAAGTACTCGTAAAAGAAATGTTGGTCAATAACCGCAAATTAATCATCAGAGAGATAGCGTAGGACTTGAACATTGCTTATGGATCCGTCCAAGACATTTTGGTTAATGATTTGGGTTTCCGTCATGTTGCAGCAAAGTTGGTGCCAAAAGACCTTAATTTCATGCAAAAAAAAAGACCGTGTTGACGTCGCAAAAGAGATTATTTGCGAGGCTGAATCCGATCCCACATTCATCAAAAGGATGACTACTGGAGACGAGACGTGGGTTTATGAGTACGACACGCAATCCAGACATCAGGCAAGTGAATGGCGTTCACCAAATGAGCCGAACCCAAAAAAAACACGTCGTTTTCAGTCAAAAAAGAAGGCAATGCTCACGGTTTTCATGGATTACAACGGTGTAGTACATCATGAATTTTTGCCAGAAGGCCAGACAGTAAACAAAGAGTACTCGTATTATTTGGGCGTTATGAGACTTTTGCGTGAAGCAATTCGCCGAAAGAGACCAGAACTGTGGGCAAAAAACTCGTGGATTTTGCACCATGATAACGTACCGTCGCACAGTGCCATCATTATTCGTAAGTTTTTGACGAAAAATGCAACAAATACCATCCAACAGCCACCGAATTCACCTGATTTGGCTCCCTGTGACTTCTTTCTGTTCAATCGAGTTAATAAACCACTACGGCGAACGCGTTTCAGCAGCAGAGAGCAAGTAATGGAAAAATCGCAGGAAGCACTGATGGACATACCGAAAACCGAATATAAAAAATGTTTCGAGGATTGGATCCAGCGCTGCCATGAGTGTGTTGTAGTTGATGGGGATTACTTTGAAGGGGACAATATAGATTTAGATGAATAAACTTGTATTTTTAATTTCCTGTATGAATTCCGGAAAATTTTTGATCAAGGTGGTATGTCTCAAATTAAGGTTTCAACTATTTTTGAAAATATCCACGACTTATTACAGTTCTAATAGAGGGGTTTCCAATAAAAGCTTTCATCCTGAATAGTTTGCTACTTTCCCACTTTTAAAAAAAAATTACAGCAAAACTCGAGGTCGTATCTAAGGAGGACATCCCTAGCAGACCTCGAACTCGTACCTGGATCCCAGCCGAACCCTCCTCCCCAGAAAGCATTCATGACCCTTCCGACTCATGACTGTTAAGTCGCGAAACTGGAAAAACTAAGGGCTCTTATAGATGTGGGTTGATCGTGATCAATAAGGAATCCCTTACCCTCTGGCGCAGACTAAAGACATGATTCGGTTCGAATTAGATTCAATTCACCTAAGGGTCTATAAAAAGGAAGAGCTGGATGCTGATAAGCAACCTCCTCCTCCTTTAACGGAAACTTCAAATACAACCTTAGATCTTTCAGTGTCGATATCCTTTCCAGAAATGGAAGCCGTCGGTTTCCTCTTCTTACTGTCGAAAATAGAAACCGATGACGAAGCAACAAGAGGTTCTATACGATCAGAGGAAGATCGTATCTTGAGCACATCTTCAGAATCGGAGAACTTCAACAATAGCGTGGTGGAGGCCACTCTGGGAAACTGTGAAATGATACGGTGATACGAAATGAAAGGCGTGGTTCGTGGACTTAGGACCCGTATATACGCTCCGCTCTATACAAGAGACAAAGAGAAGACTAGGACTTGTATATTAGTGAAACGTAGCCTCAATGCATTTTTACTTCTTAACCTCAGCGACCCCGACTTAACCGTTACCAGACTGGAGACTGCCAAAGGCTCCTATTGGCTGGCATCGACCTATCTTGGCCACTATCATGTGGGCCCTCTCCCTAGTGATAACCTAGAAAGGGTGGTACTGAAAGCTGGAAGGCTAAAAACTGGCTTCATCATCGGGTGCGACGCTAACGCTCATCACACGGTATGGGGCAGTACCGACATCAATGATAGAAGTGAGTCACTTTTTGATTATACATATTATAACTGCTAACCTCATTGCTTGCAACATTGGCAATGAGCCCACTTTTATAACAGGAAACCGACAAGAAGGGCTAGACATCACTCTTGTCTCCGATGATCACTCAAATGATAACGAACTGGATGGTATGGTCTGAACACTCTTTTTCAAACCACAGATACATCCAATTCAGCCTGAGTGATGCTCCTCTCAGCCAAGCAGCATTCCGGAATTATCGGAAAACTGATTGGCACAAATACAGAGGAATACTACCAGAAACAATATAATCTGAACTCTCAAGTACCCCGCGTGACACCAACGAGCTTGACATGAAAGTCAAGGAATTCACTCTGGCTCTCAATCTGGCTATGGCCGCTTCCTACCCTCTTATTCAACTTAGAGGCAAGAAAAAGTCGTAGGGGTGGACATCAGCACTAGGACTGCTCAGAAACACTTGCAGAAAACTTTTCAACTTAGCAAAAAGCACAAGAAAAGTGACTGACTGGGACTCATACAAAGAATCCCTCAAATTATACAAGAAAGAACTGAGGAAGGCAAAGCGACAATCCTGGAGGTCATTCTGTCACAAAACTACAGAAACCTCTGAGGTATTGCAGCTAAGAAAAATCCTCTCTATAACTCCTATGATGCTCAATTGTTAGAAAAAAAAAACCGATGGTTCTTCGACAACCTCAAGTGATGAACCGCTCAACCCGCTACTGGACACCCACTTTCCAGGTAGCTCCCAACTCGCGGCCAGTAGCAACCCAAACAGGACTACTGCAACCGAGACCAACATTCATGGTCTGATTACAACAGATAAACTGCTCTGAGCGCTGCATAACTTCAAACAATACAAGTCTGCTGGTCCAGACGGTAGAATATCTGCTGAGCTACAAAGGTCCTCAGATATTATCCTGCCTACGTTAGAGAATATCATGAGGAGCTGTGTAGAACTGAACTGTCATGGAGAGAAATCAATGTACATAGTTTTCATTCCCAAAGCCGGAAAATGTTCTCATGTTGTCCCAAAGGACCTCAGACCTACAATACAACTTGTAATCTTTCCTACTGAACACTCTAGAACGACTGATTGATATCCATATACGAATACGAGCACAAATTGATCCAAGACTTTTGCCAACGGCTCAATATGCCTACTGTAAAGCAAAGTCGGTGGAAACGACTCTGCATTCACTGACGAACGATCCCTACAATATAGAGTTGCTTTCCTGGACATAGAGGGTGACGTCAACACATCCGCAATCACGACTGCGCTGTCAACACACTTGGGGAGTTGATCAGTCTTATGCTAAATAGCAGGATAATCAACTCCAAACTGGATGAGGCTTCTGCTAAAAGATGTGTCAGCACTCAGCAGAGGTACGCCGCAAGGCGGTGTGCTTTCTCCTCTTCTCTGGAATATAGTGTATAATGAACTGCTGATATACCTGGAAGCGGGTGGTAGCAAGGTGATTGCCAATGCGGATGACGTTGCTATAGCGGCCTAAGGTAAGCATCTTAATACCATTAAAGTACTCTTTCAACTAAATCTTAACAGATTAACCCATTGGGCTGAGCGCTGTGGATTGGGAATAAACCCCCATAAAACTGACTTTGCCCTCTTTTCCAGGAAATACAAAATTCCAATTATACATAGACCCTTCCTCAATAAACGGTTCCAGTTTAGTCTTTTCCGATACAGCAAAATATCTGGGTCTCATTTTTGACAGGAAACTAAACTGGAAACCTAACATTCAAGAAAGAATCAATAAAGCAACAGCAGCTTTACTCTCTTACAAAAACGCCATTGGGAGTAAATGGGGTCTTCAACCCCGCATAACCCATTGGTTAATACATCTCGCTCGGTCATAAGAAGGAAACCCTCTTACGGGGTTGTCGTCTGTTGGACGGCCTTAAACAATGCAGTGAACTGCAATAACCTAAGCAGAGTCCAAAGAACAGCATGTCTATACATAAGCGGACCCTTACGGACTACTCCCTCTGCGGCATTAGACATTCAGTATCACTTGACACCCCTCGATACCAGCAGGCAAGTAGCTGCGACTTCAAGTAGCCCCAAAGAAAAAAGTCTATGATGGTTAAATCGGGCGATCTTGCTGGCCATGCCAAATCGCCAAAACGGGAGATTACGCAGCCAGGAAACTCTTCCTTCACAATATCCATTATGGCTCGTTCTGTGTGTGCGGTTGCACCGTCTTGTTGAAACCACATGTTCACCAAGCCCCGCTCATCTAATTTCGGCAGTAAGAAGTCGTTTATCATGGCCCTGTAGGGTTCGCCAACAACAGTGACTGTACTGCCGATGGTGTCCTCAAAAAAAATACGGCCCAATCACTCCTCCCGCATAAACGCCGCCCACACAGTGGCTTTGAATGGATGCAATGGCTGTTCGTGCATCACACGTGGATTTACAGTGCCACAGAAACGAAGATTTTGCTTATTGAAGTAACCTTAAGTAGAAATGCGCCTCGTCGCTCATGATGATTTACGACACAAAACCGTCCTCTTCATTGTTGAGATTGAGGATGGCTTTACAGTAATTCACACGCGACTGACGATCAGGAGGCATTAACTGATGCACTGTTTGCACTTTGTACGAGAACATGTGTAAGTTTTTCACTAAAATTCGCTGTAGGGTCCGTCTGGGGATGCCCAATTGCGTGGGCCGTTGTCAGGTTGATGTGTCTTCGTTCTCAGTGACAACGGCAGCCGCAGCCGCGATATTCTCGGCCGAACGACCAGTCCGGTGGCGGCCACCGGTCTTCTATGGTTCCACTCGAGTCGAGTAGCTAAGCGCCGGAATGTTTGCCCAGTTGGTGCGACACGATTAGGAAATCGACGTCGAAAATCATGCTGCGCTAGCGCCACCGACCGATTATTGGTCAAAAATATCGACACAATTATTCCACGCTCTTGCGGAGTATAGCGCTCCATTGCTTGTCTGTTTGTAGACTGCAGCTGTCTGTTTACAAATGTCAAATATACGACGCCATTTGCCAAGATTATACCATCTTCTAATAGGGTGATTAATTTTGCGCCAACTTATATAAGCCTCATGTATCATTGTATTGTAAAAGTTAATTAATTTACAGACACAGGATATGTGGAGCGAAACCTTTGTACGATGAACGATATAGTGACGATTTAGAATATGACAGTGCACTCGTGGATATTTCCGAGCTCGCAGTATTACAAAAAACCAAAAAAAAAAAAACCAACAGGTACTGCAGTGCAGCGAAGGAAAAAACTATTACACAGTGCGGGTATCCCACCACTGCCGCTCCTGGTCGTGGCTAAGTGTAGACAATAATTGATGGATAGCGGGTTGTGTGAGTGAGAATTTTGTTGGTGCACTGTTTTCTATTGTTGTAACACCCACAACAATTGGATTCGGTAAGCCAACGTCAGAATTTTCACTGCGCAGCCTTGCTTAGCATGGTCGGTGTATTATTTTTATTTTCTTATAATGACTCGAGAATTTAGAGTGGACATTGCGAACATACGCGGGCTAAAAAGTAATCACATTTCGGCGTACGTCCACGTCTGAAAATTCAGGCCAGCTGTTTTGGCACTTAGTGAAACACAGGTAGATCCCCGCCCACACTGATCAGACGTTGATAGTCATACCGGCAACACAATGGATTTGCTTTTAACTTCTCACCCTGATAAGTACTCCGTTGATGTGCTCTCCCCTCTAGGCTCGTCGGCGCATTGTGTTATATCAGCTGAATTCTCGTACACCTACCACACAGTTACAGTATGGCAATACGAGAAAACCAATTGGAGCGGACTTAACACCTTCTTTAGGAAATTTAACTGGTCGTTATGTTTCTTCGATAACGACGTGGATGCCGCTGTTGATATGATCACAGACACCATTCTCTTTGGAATGAGAAACTTTATCCCTCATCGGATGAAGAGTATCAAACCAAAAGAAAAGGCATGGTACGACTTGAGCTGTAAAGAGGCTGTCTGGGTTAGAGAAATGTTTTTTCGGTCCTTCAAGACCAGCCCAACAGAGAAAAACCAAAAAAAGTTCAAACGAGCCAGAAATAACTGCAACACATTTCTTAAGCGTGAAATTCCAATACGACCAAAACTAAGGCAAAAAGTACTAGAATGTCCCAAAAATAGTAACAATTTTTGGTCATTCGTCAAAAACATTAGAAATTCTGCCTCATCCTCCATCCCAACGCTCATTTACAATGACATTCCAGCTGTCAGCTCTTTGGACAAGGCCAATCTGCTTGCTATATACTTCGCGGCTAGCTCAACACTCTCAGATTGTGCTTTGTCTCCGACTACACTTGAGTGCGTCGAATCTTCAATGGGACAAATCCACTCTCGCACTCGTGTAGTAACAAGAGTTCTTAAAGATCTTAACATCCACAAATCCGATGGTCCAGATGGTATATGTCCCCTTCTTCTGAAGAGGTGTTCTTTATCGCTGGCAAAACCACTGCGTGAGCTTTTTCATCAGTCCTACTCTTTAGGACTCTTTCCGAGAAGATGGAAAACAGCATTTGTCCAGCCCATCCCTAAAAAAAGCGAATCTTCTTCTCTTTCCTCCTACAGACCCATTGCACTTACGTCCCTTCTCGCCAAGGTCATGCAAACGCTGATAAACCGTCAGCTCATGAAATATCTCGAAACACGAAAACTTCTTAATGACCGGCAGTACAGTACTGGTGATCTGTTGGCATGTCTCACTAAAGCGTACATCAATCTGGCGAAAGCAAGATAATTGCACTTGATATTTCTAAAGAATTTGACAGAGTTTGGCGTGCTTTTGGGATCGATGACTCTCTTCTTCAATGGATTAAAAATTACCTTTCGGAACGTCCAATTCAAGTTGTCTTGGATGGTTTCAAGTCTGATATTCACAAAATAAATGCTGGTGCCCCAGGGCTCAGTTCTGTCTCCGACACTCTTTTTAATTTTCATCAATGATCTCTTGTCTGCCACTTCTAATCCAATATATTCCTTTGCTGATGACAGTACTCTCTGCCTTTCATGTTCGTTCCCGGACTCACGCCGCTGCTCTTCGGTTGTAGAACGAAAACGCCAGCGTATGTTAAGCTCATTAAATTCCGATATCAACGGCATAACCAATTCGGGAAATATCAACCGAGTGGAATTTAATGCTTCCAAAACACAACGCTGCCTGCTGTCGTCAAAGCGAAATTTAAATTTCCAGCCATTATCCATGAATGGCACTGACATCGTCGAAACCGAAAAACTTTCCATTCTCGGTATGTGTATCAATGACAACTTACGTTGTAGTGACCACATATTCGGTGTCGTCAAAAACGCTGCGAAATGTCTAGGTTTCCTCAAGCGATGTAAGAAATATTTCACCCCCTCTGATCGGGCCTCAATATATAAGGCATTCATCCGGTCAAAATTGGAGTACGATACTCACATCTGGTCAGGTGCGCCTAAAACATCTCTGCATTTGCTAGACTGGATTCAAAACCGTGCGATAAAACGCATATCTGATACCAATATCACTCAGGCATTGGACACCCTCTAACACCGACGAAATGTCTCGTGTCTCACCTTGTTTTATCGCTATTTCCACCACCAGTGCTCCATAGAAATCGCCAGTAGCATTCCGGTCCTTCAAACCTTTAACCGTAACACACGTCTCGCTATGAATGCTCATCAGTATACCGTTAAGCCCACATTCGGACGTACTCTGAAATATCGTGATTCGTTACTAAGCGAACTACTCGCTTGTGGAATGCTCTGCCGAGTTCTCTATTTCGTCATTATAATTTTCAGACATACAGGGTGACTTACTCGACCTCCAAGTTTTTAAAATGCTATAATTTTTTTATTTGTTGATAAATTTTATTGTGCCAAAGCAAAAAATTTTGGAAAATACATCAATTTTCAAATTATATCAGTAGTTTTCAATATGTCCACCTTTGGCGCGAATAATGGCCTTGAGACGGCCGAAGAAAGCATCGCAACACTGCACGCAAGTGGCTATGCGGTATTTTGCCCCATTCCCGGCGAAGTGCTTGTTTGAGGTAGTCCAAACTTTGGTATTTTTTAGTGCCAACCTTCGCCTTCAAAATACCCCAGACAGAGAAATCCAACGGATTTACATCCGAAGAATTTGCAATCCATTGTGTCGAAGAAATGAAGTGTGGAACATTGTTTTTTAACCAATCTTGGTTGACGCGCGCTTTGTGAGACGGTGTCGAGTCTTGTTGAAATGTCCACGGTCTCCGACCGAAATGATTGTTTGCCCAAGGCTTCAATACTGCCTCCAAAACAGTTTCACGCTATACGATCGCATTAATTTTGACGCCACGGTCCAAAAATACGAGCAGAGGGCGACCATCGGCGGTTATGGCTGCCCAAACCATCACCATCGGTGCTGCCTGCTTTCTGGTGGCCGTCCGAAGGTGTACATTTTCGAATGACCTCTCTGGCAAGTAAATTCGGTCATTTTGTTTGTTGATATATTGCTCGATAACAAATGGCGACTCATCGGAAAAAACGAAATTCGCAACCACAACTTTCGTGCAAGCGTAGCAACTCCTTAGCTGTTTCGACTCTAACTTTTTTCTGTTGCGGTGTAAGATCGTGTGCTTTTTGGAACTTGAAAGGCTTGAGCCCAAGCTCATTTTTCAGTATGTGTTGCATCCGTTCCAACGATATGTTGAGCTCACGAGCCACTTTTCTTCCACTACGACGCGGATTTCGCTCAATTCGAGCCTTCAGTTTCCGAACCATTTCTGCCGATGTTGCTGTTTTTTTATGACCACCTCCATGGCGTTTGGCAACGTTGCCAGTATCACGGTAACGAGCTATGGTGCGAGACACAAATGATTTATTCACGTTGAGGTGCTAGAGGGCTCTAACGATAGCTACTTGTGGTTTTCCAGCCAAATATAAAGCAATCACACTAACACGTTTGAATTCTACTGCGGATGAAAATTTAAAAAGCTTGTAAATAATAAAATTATCTGTCATGTGTCAAAATTTGAGCTCACTGTCATGAACGGTTTGGAAATTATAGCAGTCTGAAGTCGGTTGCAGTTCGAGTCATTCAGGGTACACATGCTGATATACCAAATCCAGGACCAAAAATCACTGCGGGAGAGTATGATTACCATCGCTGGAAACTACTAGAAAGTGAACAATACATATCTCGCAAAAGGATTATCCTACCTCTCCGAGGAGGTAGTCTTTGAATACACTGGCAAAGTGGAATCGAGACACCTGCCAAATAAGATCAGCAACTGATGTTGGTTAAAGTGCCAATGAAGATGATGAAGGCATGAGTCACCTCTATGCATGTAAACCTATACATGGAGAAATGTGTGTAGGCTATGATTAATGTTATAGACTTTGGCCAACAGTTTTGACAATTGACATTATCCAATGCTAACTGGTTCGATGCGGATTGTCCTCATTATGCAATCGGAAAACGATAGTACGTACACAAAAAAAAAAATTACAATAGACTGATGCATATTAGGCCTACTGCACTGCATGGCCTAAGTGTACAAGTTTCTTGCATTTGAATTTAAATAAAATAGACGAGACGTCATTTATTTGACAAATCTCTCTTTATTTGTACAACACCACTTTCCAAGAATTCCAATATTAGATGTTTAAAAAAAAAAAAAAAAAACTAATGGGTAATGGGTCAAACAGCCAAATGTAAAGTTTTGAACAGGAAATAACCCAATCTACTAATAAGTGACGTCAGCTTGCCATCGGAAATCTATTCGTCAAAAGAAATTGCGGAAAAACGTCGAAAGCGAAGTCGGAATGTCTGGCATAGAAAAAAAAAAAACAAAAACAGTCACGTTGCTCAATCATCGCTAATAGACAACTTGGCCTGATGAATAATAGCAAATACAAATTTCGTTGTTTGGTTTTTTTTTTTTAATTTTTATCTTTTTAGCCGTTTATTCGTCATTCGATTTGAGTTAACTTGAAGCGCCTTCCAAATGGATTAATACGAATTTTACGCTTTTATTTTGATTTGTTGTATTGGCTTATCAATAATTATTATTATTATTATTATTATTATTACTATACATGATTATAATAAAATCCTGCTAAAGACTTTAAGTGTCATAGCCATTAATATATTAATGCATGCAGATAGATGAAAACACAGATACGAGTAGATACTTGTTCAAAAAGGAAGAGAATTTCATGGAATATGGTATAAGCGCGCGGATATTACATAATAAAGATCAGCATTTACGTAAGTACACCTTAGCGGTGTAGTGCGGTGTGGATTTTATTTGTATTACAGCAGACTCGTCGGAATGCGATCCACAGAGACATTAATCTCGAAGCAATCCGGATTTTATTGCTGTAATTAAGTAATTTTCTGTCATTTACTTAGAGTGCACATACATATGTACATACTCGAATATGGTATGTTGGATTTGTTTTTGCAACGAATAGTGTTTTTATTACGAGGGCAGGTAGACAAGAATAAAAAGCAAACTACAATTTTATATCGCTCTTAAGGAATGATTATTTTTGAGTTTAGCGTTTACGTTTATTTTTACTTTATTTCTTTTTCATCTGACGATAAATCAAATTTTTTTTTTATTTGATACACATGTAAGAATTGGGTGGATTATTAATGTCTGTTTGTACTCCAGTTGGATTTTTTTTTTTTTTTTAGGGTAGCACCAAATTGATAAGAATATGAACTGCGCAGAGCTATGGTATTCTCGACAGCATTGCAAATAATAGTATAGCTTACGAGTATGGCTATCATACATCCAAAACAGCATCGAACAAGCAGCTAGTTGCACAATCTATTGTAGATAAGGTTGTCATAAAGTGTGTGAACTATTTATTACTTATTTCCAAGTAAAAAGTTTCCGGTTATTTCAAAATGTTTTATCTACTCCAAACAAAAACAAGCAACTTAACTAAGTCATATGATTATGGGAATTGTCTAAGGACTTACATAAATTCATATTTATTTCAAGGGTGGAATAATGTATCTCTGTTTAATACTCGTTTCATTTATATAGGTCCCAGTTATCGGGATCGCCTATTTTAGATACATAACACATTGGCTGAAAAGTCCGCGCCGTTTTATATTGTAGTAAAACACAAAGTTTTTGCAAAATTCAACTTTATTTATCAATATAGTTGCCTCCGAGGGCGATACACTGATTGAAACGATTTTTCAATCTTTCGATACCAGTTTTGTAGTACGATTTCGGTTTAGCCTCAAAATAGGCCTCTGTTTCGGCGATTACTTCTTCATCGATCTTAAATCTCTTTCCGGCGAGCATTCTTTTGAGATCTGCGAACAGGAAATAGTCGCCGGGGGCCAAATCTGGAGAATACGGTGGGTGGGGAAGCAATTCGTAGCCGAATTCTTTCAACTTTGCCATCGTTTTCATCGACTTGTGACACGGTGCATTGTCTTGATGAAACAGCACTTTCTTTTTCTTCAAATGCTGCCGTTTTTCTGCGATTTCGTCCTTCAAACGCTCCAACAACGCAATGTAATAGTCGCTGTTGATAGCCTGCCCCTTTTGGAGATAGTCGATGAAAATTATTCCATGTGCATCCCAAAATACGGATGCCATAACCTTGCCAGCCCAGGACGAGGTTCGTCGCCTGCTCGCCACTCAGCTGACTGCCGAATTGACTCTGGTGTGAAGTGATGGAGCCAAGTTTCATCCATTGTCACATATCGACGCAAAAATTCGGCTTTATTCGGCTTTATCACTCCTCTGAATCATCAACACGTTGTTGTTTTTGGTGGACTGTGAGCAAACGCGGCACCCACTTTTAACAGAGCTTTCGAATGTCCAAATATTCGTGTATGATATATCCAACACGCTCTTTTGATATCTTCAGAGCATCAGCTATCTCGATCAACTTCACTTTACGGTCATTCGTAATCATTTTGTGGACTTTTTTGATGTTTTCATTTGAAACAGCCATCTTCGGTGCTTGTATGACCACTTTTAAATTTTTCAATCCACTTGCGAATGGTTCGTTCGGCTGGTGCAGAGTCCGGGTAACACTTATCAAGCCATTTCTTTGCATCGGCTGCATTTTTTCCCATCAAAAAGCAATGATAAATCAACACACGAAATTGCTTTGAATCCATTTTTTTTCACAATAACAAAAGTTGCTTCACTCACAACGCTATATCTCGAGAACTAATTGTCAGACAGCTGTCAAATTTATACACGATCTTTTGAAGGTTGGTACTAACGGAAAATGGTATGGATTTAATTCAAGTGGTGCCCCCTCTTAGAAACCGCACGGACTTTTCAGCCGATGTGTTACATACAGTATTGTGCAAAACATATGCAAGTTTTTTTTATAGCGGCTCATTCCCAGCTTAACTTTTGAGTAGTTCAGAACTTTTAGATTCCAAACTTATAAAAATAATATTTTTCAATAGTTTTACTACTTAAGTTTATAATTTTGCAAAAAAAAAATGATTTTTTTGATATGGCTGGGAATAAGTATAATAACCACACAAAAAATTTGATTATCGAGGCATTTAAGAGTGGCATTAGGCAAAGAGAAATTGCAAAACGATTTAAATTGCACGAATCCACAGTTTCTAGGCTTATTTCGAAATACCGAAATAATTTGCCACTAGAAACGGTACATTCTGGTGGCCGTCCACGGAAAACTGATCATCGCATGGACCAAAGGATAGAGAATCTGATTCGACGGGAACCATTTAGCTCCTCCACATCCATCGTTAAAAATCTCAATTTGACAATTCATTCAAGCACTGTGCGTAGACGTGCCAAAGAAGCAAGTTTGAGGGCATATCGACCAGTGAAGAAGCCGTTGTTAACTTTAAAACATCGTCAGAAAAGGTAAAGCTTGTGCAGTATTCGTGAATGTTGCTCATTTCCTAAAATTCAGGTTGGAATTTGCGAATAAATATGTTAACTGGTCTTTGCAACAATGGAAGACCGTATTATTTAGCGATGAGGACAAATTCAATGTTCTTTCTTCGGACGGCATTAGCTACGTAAGGCGAGAACCCGGTACTCGATACAAGCGTCAACACGTCCGAGCTACTTTGAAGCACGGAGGAGGTTCTACAATGGTGTGGGGTTGTTTTTCGGCTCAAGGATGTGGTCCTCTACATAAGATTACAGGCATTATGGATCGTTTTAGCTACAAAAACATTTTGGAAACAGTCATGCTTCCATATGCTGAGGAAGAGATGCCGTTATTGTGAAGTTTCCAACATGACAACGACCCAAAACACACGTCAAAATATGTTAAAGAGTTCTTGGAGATGCAACATGTGAACATGTTAGATTGGCCTGCACAATCCCCCGACCTGAAACCCATAGAAAATCTGTGGGGAATTTTAAAACAAAGGGTAATAGGGCAGCGGTTTTCGTCGTCAAAAGCCCTTTTTGACGCACTCAAAGTTGAGTGGCTGAGTATTCCAATGGACACAATAAACGCGCTAATTGAATCCATGTCAAAAAGATGTGGAAAAGTATTGGGTCTATAACTTGCTAAGAGATGGCGTAACTTGTATTATTCCATTGGAACATGCGTTGGAAAGCTACTTTCATTGTACGTCATTTCAGTACATGTCATTCATTTGAAACGTAAACAACAATAATTTTTTTTCACTCAAATATGTCGAACTTTGTGCCTGAAAAAGTGTTTTTGCGGGGAGTTTATGGTGAACATGCGCTAGATGAGCGAACGTGCCAAAAGTGGTTTGCACGATTTAAAAGTGGTGATTTTGGCTTGGAAGACGATGAACGTCCTGGGCAGCCAAAAAAGTTTGAAGATGAAGAACTGGAAGCATTACTCTATGAAGATTGTTGCCAAACACAAGAAGAGCTTGCAGAATCTTTGGGTGTCACTCAAGCAGTATTTCAAAACGTTTAAAAGCAGCTGGATATATTCAAAAGCAAGGAAATTGGGTTCCACATGAACTCAAGCCGAGAGACGTCGAAAGGCGGTTTTGCATGTCCGAAATGCTGCTGAAACGCCACAAATTTTTGCATCGGATTGTTACTGGTGATGAAAAATGGATCCATTATTTTTTGAAAATCTGAGGGTGGTGTAACCCCTTAAACGCTAGGGAAAGAGTAATTGAGATCTTTGACAAAGCCTTAAATATCTCCATACCGACTGAGGCCATACAGAAATGTTATGTAAAACACATAAATAAAGCAAAAACACACAAGCATAACCTCCCCTCTAATAACCGCGGTGATATCCTTTGCATGCATTTCTCTTCTCGCAACGTCAAGCAGAAAGTGATGGAAAGCAAAAAAAATGCAAAGAGGAAACTCTTCATTATTTATTGATGGTCCTCACACAAATATTTTTATTAATGCCAGCTTAACTAAGTATTCTAAAACTTTATTTAGGGCAGCTAATTTAATAAATTCAAATACTTGTTGTTCCGTAATTCTCATATTTTGATGAGAAAATTCGAGGATAGTGAAGTTGTTGTCATAAGATCATTTGATGATTTAGCTGCTCTCCAAGGCTAATAAAATGAACGACAGCTCTGAGCTTATGTGCGGCAGCCCCACTATTAGAACCATTAGAAGTAATTCTGATAGCACTTTTAGATGTGAATCAAATTGCAAATCATTTTTCGTTTTCCATCAAAATGTACGTAGTTTACGTCAAAACTTCGACTTACTGATTGTTAACCTTGAAGCTTTTGTTAACCTGCCAGACATACTATTTGTATCTGAAATTTGGATTTAACATATTCTTGCGAGAGTGAAGATTACCATATTCCTAATTAAATTTTTTTTCCAAATATTAATGACACGTACTCTGCCGGTGAAGTGGGAGTTTTCGCTTCGAACTTGTATGAGTGTGATGTAAAATTTTTTAATTTAACAAGCGCGGATGTCATCAAAGCTTGTTGCAATATTCACTAAGATTTTTTTAATTTTATCTGTGTATATAGATTTCATTTATTTTTCTAGATGAATTTTCAAACGATCTAGAAATCTTGTTATCTTAGGTGACTTTAATCTCGATATTTTTGACTCTAATTCCATTTCTGATCCTTGCCAAGCACTCATGGCTGAAAATGGATTTTTATCCTTTGTTGTTGAACCTATCAGACCAATTTCAGGCACCTGCCTCGATCACGTTTTTGAGAATATTGCTGTGAATCTCGTTGCTGCTGGTATTAACTTGGATCTTCATATACACTTGCGGTCATAAAAACCGCACCACCTAATGAGTTCTCAAAAAATGCCTAATTACATCAGATCGTAGGGGTTTTTCCCACACTAATGAAGGGTATTCCCCATAGCGGAGTTCGGCCTCGTATTCAGTGCAAAAAAAATCAGTTTGAATTGAGTTGTGACGGTGACAAGTAAAAAAAAAAGTGAAATGTTTGGTAAATATCATCAACTGACTCGGGACGAAAAAGTTCAAATATTGACTTTAGTCGAAGAAGGGCTTGGCTATCGTGAGATTGCGGTTAAAATAGGATGCTGTCATTCAACTATCGTACGACTGATGAAGAAAAAATAAAATTTGGATCCACTGGAAAGGAAAAAAGGCTCGGGACGAAAACGTAAAACAACCCAGAAGACGGACAATGTATTATAACGAATTAGCATGAAAGATCGCTTTAAAAGTGCTGTCCGTATAAGAGCAGAGCTGAGTGAATTTCATCAAGTTGATCTAAGCGCCGAAACCAAACGCCGACGGCTACGGGTTATAGGTTTATATGGAAGACGACCAGCGAAAAAACCTCTCCTAACCACTAAAATGAAAAAAGCTCGCTTGACGTGGCCAAAAAAGTACGAAGATTGGACGCAGGATGATTGGCGATGTATGATATGGTCCGATGAAAGTAAATTTAATTTGTTGTGTGCCGACAATTTGCCATACGTACGACGGTCAGCAGGTGAAAGGTTCAAGGACGAGTGCATAGTCAAAACAGTGAAGTTTTCTCAAAGCCAGATGGTTTGGGGATGTTTTTCTTTTTACGTTTTGAACCCATTGCACTTTGTTATTGGAACTATGAACGCTCAAAAGTATGGAGAAGTAGTAAGGGAGTTTTTGGTACCAGCAATTGAACAGCGTCATTCGTATACTGACAAGTGCATTTTTCAAGATGATTCTGCACCTTGCCACCGCGCTAAATCCATAAGTAAAGTGTTATAAATCAACTTCTAGATGTCTACTTTATAAATAATAAACAGACAAGTAACTAGAGTCTTTCAATAATTTTCAGCTCAAGACAACGTTTGATGACCTCGGAATTACCAGACTAGACTGGTCAGCTAATTCCCCCGATTTAAACCCAATCGAACACTTGTGGCATGTAATGAAACGTAAGGTGGCTGAACATAAACCAGAGAGTAAAAAAAAGCTAAATGAAGTTCTGGAACATGTATGGAATACTGAAATTTCAATGGATATTACTGAACTTCTAGTAAACTCGATGCCTTCTAGAATAAAAGCGGTTATAACCGCCAAAAGAGGAACAACTCGGTATTGATAATTTTTTGGAAAAAGTGGCATATCTAAACATCTTATATACACATACATAAAAAATGTATCGTTTGATTTTGTTAACCAATGACTGTATTAAAATATTTTAAAAAAATAAGAAAATTAACTGGTTTTTCTTTCTTTGTTAATATCTTTTTTCAAACATTCAATAAACAGATGGAAATTAGATAGAAATACTTATAGACTACTGCGGAGTACTCAACAAAAATTTCATTTCATTATAAAAATTATTATCGTAGTTATTAACAATTTTTCAATCATTTTGATATGGTGCGGTTTTTATGACCGCAAGTGTACGAGTAACTGATCATTAGATGACGGAAATCTTTTTTGAAAACATAAAATGTAGTAAACCAAATGTATCATCTCAAGTCCCTTTTGATAAAATTAACTTTCATGAATTGAAAAATAAGCTACGTTATGAATATTGGGAGTGTTTATGTTGAAAAAAATGCTCTTTAGCACATAATATATTTTTAAGGTTTTTGGAAAATTACATAAGTTCATCTACTTGCACTATAACATAAAAACAAATCAGAGTATCGCCTTAAACCTTGGAGAGTTCGTACCCTTATCAAAGATATAAATCTCAAACACAAATTAAGAAAAAAAATTTTAGAAACATCCATTGACGCCTTACCAATTCTTTAAATACTTTTTTAACGACGAGCCAATGGATTTTACAGTTGAGGAAAGCGTGCGATATGAACTGACTAAAAATCCAAACGCAGTACTCAATTTTACAAAAACAGATTTGATGAGATACTTGTGTATGTGTGTTATATCATCAGTTATCTACATGCCCAATGTAAGAATGTATTGTGGGAATCGACTTATCACAAAAACATTTCGAAAAAATCAGGTCCTTTTTGCATTTTAGCGATAACAGCATTGTATCAAATGATAAACTGCAAAAACTACGACCAGTGATAGATGCTCTATTGTCAAAGTTCGCTTCGGTTCCTATGGAGGGAACACTTTCAGTTGATGAGCAAATATGCTCAACGAAAGCCAGACATCATCTGAAGCAATATATGCCCCTGAAACCATACAAATGGGGATGCAAGCTTTTTGTCTTGTCAGGAGTTTCGGGTTATTGTTATAATTTTGAAATTTATACAGGAACTGAATTATAAAAAGTCTTCTTTGATAGTTATTACACCTCAATTCCATTGATAAATTATCTAGCCCAAAAGGGTATCCATTCCTTGGGAACCGTTAGAAGAAACAGAGTACCATCGTGTAAATTGTCATCCGAATCGGAGGCAAAAAAAAAATGCAAAGAGGAGAAAGCAGGGAATTCATCACGAACTTATCTGATACCACAATTACAAATGTCATGTGGAAAGATAATAAACCAGTTATATTACTGTCTTCATTTTTGGGAAGAGAGCCTATCCAAAGCATTCATCGCTTCGATACGAAGAAAAAGGAAAAAATCAAAATTTCTTGCCCAGCAATTCAATAAGGACTGAAACGAATAAAATCTGTAAATTTTAATAAGAGCTATACTTCCAATGCGTAAAAATTGCAATCCCATTTTGTACCCAAATTAGCCTGTATACCGCCTTGATCAAAAAATTCCCTCACCACACCACCGCGTGGCGCTCCCATTGTACCGATTTCAGTTCTGTTTTTTTCGTTAGTTTTGTAAATCTGTTGTTGACATTGCCCCTTAGCGTCTTAGCGTCATAGCTTGACATTTGCAAAAGTTACGTCGCCAAGAGTACATCTATCTCTATGTGTGTGTTGGCGATTTTTTACAATTTTAGAAATGGATTTCAATTTGCAACAACGAACTTGTACTCGTATTAAATTTTACGTAAAAAACGGATTTAATGGCGCGCGAACGTTGGAAAAAGTGTTTCGGCAACGATTCTCTAAAGAAAACGGTCGTTTACCAGTGGCACGAGCGGTTCAAAAGTGGTAGTGAGTCAATCGAAGATGATGAACGCAGTGGTAGACCATCGAAATCGAAAACCGACGAAAACATGATGAAGTACTCATAAAAGAAATGTTGGTCAATAACCGCAAATTAACCATCAAAGAGATAGCGGAGGACTTGAACATTGCCTATGGATCCGTCCAAGACATTTTGGTTAATGATTTGGGTTTCCGTCGTGTAGCAGCAAAGTTGGTGCCAAAAGACCTCAATTTCATGCAAAAAAGAGACCGTGTTGACGTCGCACAAGAGATGATTTGCGAGGCTGAATCCGATCCCACATTCATCAAAAGGATCATTACTGGAGACGAGACGTGGGTTTATGAGTACGACACGCAATCCAGACATCAGGCAAGTGAATGGCGTTCACCAAATGAGCCGAGACCAAGAAAACCACGTCGTTTCCAGTTAAAAAAGAAGGCAATGCTCACGGTTTTCATGGATTACAACGGTGTAGTGCGTCATGAATATTTGCCAGAAGGCCAGACAGTAAACAAAGAATATTATTTGGGTGTTAGAGACCAGAATTGTGGGCAGAAAACTCGTGGATTTTGTATCATGATAACGCACCGCCGCGTCGCACAGTGCGGTCATTATTCGTAATTTTTTGACGAAAAATGCAACAAATACCATCCAACAGCCACCGAATTCACCTGATTTGGCTCCCTGTGACTTCTTTCTGTTCAATGGAGTTAAAAAACCGCAACGGGGAACGCGTTTCAGCAGCCGAGAGGAAGTAATGGAAAAATCGCAGGAAGCACTGATGGACATACCGAAACCCGAATATAAAAAATGTTTCAAGGATTGGATCAAGCGCTGGCATAAGTGTGTTGCAGTCGATGGGGATTACTTTGAAGGGGACAATATAGATTTAGATGAATAAACTTGTATTTTTAATTTTCTGAATATATTCCGGGAACTTTTTGATCAAGGTAATATTCTCTAGTTTCAGTTTGTTATTGATTTTAGTTCGGTGCGGTTTAAAATATTTATAAAATATGAGTCGAGAGGAACGCCGTAAAAAGATCATCGACAAATGGCTCGAAAATACTTCGCGTCCAAACCATTTCATCACAAAAAATTTAAACATAGCGCACAGTACAGTGGATTCTGTTATTAAACGATATTTGGAGACGTTGACAGTTAAGCGAAAACAGAAAAGTGGAGCTAAAAGTGGAGCACATGATACAAATTTGGACAGGAAAATAGTGGGTGCTATCGTAAAAAACCGAACTACGTCATCCAGAGATGTTGCTCGGAAATGTAATACCAACCAAAAAATGGTACAAAGATCTAAAAAATGTAACGGTCTAAAAACACGAAAAAAACAAAAAAAAAGTCATAAAAACACGAGCCCGAAAACTATACGAGTTGATCGGCAACAAGAAAGCGTGCTTGGTTTTGGATGACGAAACTTATGTCAAAGCCGACTTTACTACTCTTCCAGGTGCCCAGTTTTACAACTCGTTTGAAGCTGAGATCAATCAACAATCAGCAATCAACAACATCGATTAGCATGGAAAAATTCGGGTCAAAATATCTCGTTTGGCAGGCCATTTGCCAATGTGGACACAGAAGCTCATCGTTTATTACAACGGGAACAATTAACGGAGCAGTGTACATTAAGGAGTGCCTAAACAAACACGAGGGTTCAATATTATTTTGGCCAGATTTAGCTTCAGCTCATTATGCGACGTTGGGCTTTCTTGTTGCTAAAAATGTCGACTTTGTCCCAAAAGACATGAATCCACCCAATGTTTCACATTGCCGTCCCATTGAAAGGTATTGGGCTTTGGTCAAAGCTGAGCAGTGCAAAGGCCGTAAAAGATTTTAGTGCTAAATGAATAAGAGCGTCCAAAAAGAAGATCACGGATGTGACTGTCACCAACCTTATGAAGGACATTCGAAAGAAGTTGAGGAAAGAATGTGAACCCAAATAATTTTTTTTATTTTTTGTAATTGTGAATGAATTTAATAAAAACAGAGTTTTCAAGCAAATAAAAAAAATTTACATGAATTATGAAAATATTTTTTTTTTTTACTTTGAAGTTTCCAAATTTTATTCGTTTCAGTCCTTAAGCACATGGGAGGAGTAGATCTATTGGATAGCTTCATTGGAAAGAATCATATAAGAATGTGATCACGAAAGTGGTACATTCGACTATTTTATCACCTCATAGACGTAACAATCATAAATTCTTGGTTGTTATATAAACACTTGTGGATTTCCGCCTAGAATTAGCTAACACATTGTGCAAAATTGGTCAGGATAGCCCATTGAAACGTGGTAGACCTTCGGATGTCCAAAAGCTAATCGAAATGCAAAAAAAAAACAGGCCAAATGTGACACCGATCCCTCCTCCAGAGGTACGACAAGACCAACAGAGTCATTTTCCTAAGTGGAATGATACAAGGTTAAGGTGTAAATTGCCTAATTGCAAGTCACAGACTTTCGTAGTATGCGAAAAATGCAATACGGCATTATGTTTTAACAGAGCTAAAAATTGTTTCGCAAGTGTCCACAAAAAATAACAAGTGTCAAACACTTATAGTATAATAGTATTTTATTTTTTGAATGAATTGAACTTATATGTAATTGAAAGAAAAAAAAGTGTGTTAATGCGCAGTGATGCATATTTGAATCAACCAGTTTTTTTTTTTTTTAAAAAATTTTCATAAATATTAAAGTAAAAATGCATTTTTTTTTTTATGATTAGGAAATGATTTGCCATCAAAATATATTTTTTAAGCCACACAAAAAAAACGCCCATTGTGAGGTTAAAACTTTCAAATGGCAACGCTATTTAACTTTTATTTATAATTTGTTCTAACATTTTTCACGAGTTATTCATTTAATTGGCGGGACAAACATCATACCTATATATTGTATGTAAAAGCAACAACTAAAATTCAATTCAGAGCAAAACGGCAAAACAAGGTAAAGTTTCAACGCATTACCTCGTTTTTTTTTTGTTTATTTAGCTTTTTCATCCGTTTTAACTACAATAAATACAAATATGTAGGTATAATGACATTTTGTATTTGTTATCGCTCATTCGTATCACAAGCAGATAAAAAGCCCCATCACACATCAATGCAAATAACAATGATACCCACACTTGACTTGAGGCCAAATTCGCGCACATTCTCCGCAATTCTCCGCAACTCTCCGCAACCAAAGTCACGAGAAAATATAACAAACATTCCAAAAAGATCACAACAAAGTGTGAGTATACGACGTATCCACTCCATACCTACCAATTAAACTCTCTCGAGATCCAACAAATTGAGGAGCACAACAAGCAAAAAAATAAATAAAAAAAATAAAAAAAAAACAGAAAAGCCCTCCTCTTGACATTGAAAACGAAATGAAAACAATGTACGGACATATCTTCCACAGGGGCACACCGCACACCACACAACACACAACACAATCCAAAACTCACTCCACACCGCCGCGGACGTCGCGCCGTCATCACTATCAACACTCATCCCTCGTGATCTTAAATTAATTGTGCAATTTCCATTTTAATTATTTAAATGACAGACGACATGCACTCTGCGCGATTTCCACTGTTCTTTTCCCACTGTGCGATCCTCTCGCGATCACACTCGCACTCACAATTGCCCTCAAGCTTGATGCGGTACGCCTGCGAGTTGCGACCGCTCTTTTAGTCTACGCTCAGGCCTGATTATAAAATAGTTATATTCAGCGGCCAAGATGGCAGAAACTTTTACATATGCATTTATGTATATACATGTCCATACATAAGTTACATATGTGCCTAGCGGATAGTACGAGTACTCGGTGTTTTATTATTCAAATTTGCGAAAGCACCCAAACGATCGTATAGCGCAAAGACGAAATCCACCGCGCGAAGGGTGTGTTCAAAAAGTAGCGGAGTAGATTTTTTTTGGAGACCCGAACTAAAGTTGCTCGCGATCGGTTATACTGAAAGTATTCGTTCTCATACTCGGATCGCGTGCATGAACACAACGCGATGGAATTTTTCAAATTCCACTCGCATTCCATAGCTGTTCGTCGTTGTCGCCGTTGTCGTCGTTGTCGTCGTTGTCGTCGTACGTAGTAGAGAGTATGGCAAGAAGTAAAACAGATCTAAAACCCCATTGAGAGAGACAAGCAGCAGGGAGGTCGAAGCAGAGCGTACGAATCATCAACAACAACACAGGGCAATGAGAGCGACGATGATGATAATGCGATAGTAGAGGCAATAGCGAAAAGTATGCGATTATTCAGATTTAAAAATCGAGTGTTCTCTTATGTACATATGTATGTTACATACGATTAAGGTGTATATAACATGAGAAAATCAAGTAACTAATACCATTTTTATATCTGAATTAACGATATGGAAATATGCGCGCAGCGGAGCTTGGATGAATGTGGAATGGAGGAAACGAACCAGCACAACAGCAGCCAACTTACTGGAGGAGTGTGAGAATTCTTGGCCAAATTGATGGCGTAAACAACTATGTAGTGTATATGGATACAGGGGTTAACCGGTTGGCGCATTTTTTATTATTTAACCAGGAACTTGAGTAAATTTTAGGAAATATGTTTAAATTTAGCATTAGAAGAAATTGGCTTTGGGAACCTTTATTTTTATGCATCCATACGTACAATAACAACAGTGTGAAATGAGGAAAGTTTTTAAATCCAGAGCTCACTCAGTTGAAAAAAGCTAAGGCATATCAGATGGCAAAGCATGGTCTATTGGTACGGACTAAGTATCGAATTAAGAAATCTTTCATTAACTAGATAGCAAAGGAAAAGCTTTGAGTCCAAGAAACTGAGATTATGATACAGTTTTAAATTGGCCATTATCATCTGGTTATGACGATCACTGATAAGTTCGTGCGAATTATTTGTTAATTTTTCTTTTAGGGTTGTACTGCTGAAGCTTTGTCCTTCTCAGACAATGGCTGCAAGGCCTTATCTAAGACTTTATCTAACTTGTCTTTAGATAAATGCTGTCATATACTCGTATTATAATAAAATCAATAAACGGGTGGTGGGTTTCTATTTGAAGCTCCAGGGAGTTCATGCCTCCACTGTTTTGGGCGTCTGAACGTCCCGGATCACGACTTTGTTGCAGACAATGTACGAATGCGTATTTTCTCGAAATCTCTCAACAACTCCTATGCCGTCAGCATCAAGTAAATGCGAACAACAGTGGTAACCCTATCAATGTGCCATCAGAGACACCGCAACTGACTTCCGGGGTATCACCCGACCATGACCAATAAATCCCTGGTTTTGATGAAGAATGCCGACAAGCACATGCAGTCAAACAAGAAACGTACAAAACGGCGCTTCAACAAAGCCGAAAGTATAGTACATCTACTTCGCCGGAAGAAGAGAAAAGAGCACCAGTTGGGAACTATCGAATAAAAACAATCAAATTATTCGATAGTTGCAAAATATTCATTTATTCAATAGTTATTCAAAAATCGTTCAAATGCTACTCTTCAGAAATAATTCGTTCAAACCAGTCGAATAAAAATAACATTCAAATAAATGTTCGATTGTTTTGCATTCGTATGATGTGTGGGTTGGGAGTAATGTTCTTTTGGCTTTCATACCAATTAATGATTTTTTGAACTTTGGTCTAACGTGGTTGGAAAAATATTCGAATGATTTTAATATGAATCAACGATTTTTTCATATGGATACATGAATATTCAATAGTTAAAATCATTCAGTTATTAACTACCGATGGTCGAATTCATTCGAAAGTTCCCATCACTAAGCAGAAACACGCGATCGAAGATATTAAGCGGTTGTACTCCAGAAATAACGTACGAAAGTTTTACCAGCAGATAAAAAGAACGTGTCAAGGTAAGAAGATCCCTACAGATCCCTACAGCCTGTAGAGATGAAGAAGGAAACCTTGTAGTAGAGTCATAGTCGGTGCTGAGAATTTTAAGAAAAACTTTTTCTGCAGACTGTATAACGGCGAAGAAGCCCATACCGCGCTGTCAGGCCGAATAATACGTATGAACGTCGGAAACCCTTCGTCAATAAACTGATTGGTCCCTATCATTGGACATAGCAAATATACGCGGGCTAAAAAGAAATCATTTTTCCGCCTACGTCCACTTCTGTAAGTTCAAACCAGCTGTTTTGGCACTTAGTGAAACGCAGGTAGATTCCGGCCCACACCTCTCAGATCACCGTGATCTAAAGCTACCTGGCTACGAACTAGTGCCATTATTCTTTCCTTATCGCGATCTCGCCATTTATGTGCGTAGTGATGTAGCTTATCAAATTCCACCACAATTTAGTCCCTGTTCCAATCCGGAATTCAATTTCATGTGGTTAAAATTCCATCTCCGTAAGAAAATTATCCACTACTGCTTAATTTACAGAAGCCTCAAACTGGACAGCAACTCGATCTTTAACGAGTTTAATGCGCTGTTTGACTCCATTCAAAGAATTGTCTCCCTGTATCCCCATACTGAAATCGTTATTACGGGCGATTTCAATATACACAATTCTGGGTAGCTTCGACAATCTGGACAGACAACACCCAAAGGACGGTGTGTTGAGATCTTCGCTGCTTAGAACAACTTAATGCAGCTTGTAAATGAGGCCAAGCGGATACCAGACGTTGACAGCCATATCGCCAACACTCTGGACTTGTTTTTAAGTTCTGACCCTGATATGATGTGCTCTCCTCTCCCCTCCGGACCCTGATATGATGTGCTCTCCTCTCCCCTCCGGACCCTGATATGATGTGCTCTCCTCTACCGGACAGCGGAATGTTGGTCATCTTCCCCGTAAACCACTGGGGAGAAGTATAGAAATACTTCCATACTTTATCAGAACCCGCTCCCGTCCTTCAAAGGATTCAACTCAGCATATGAGAAAAACAAATCAGAAAATAACCGTAGCTTTGTGTTTTTTATATGATAATCTAAACAAAACTATGGAAGTAAGAGAGTACGCCGTAGTTCCACGTGGTCTTATTGTCTGGTGGAATAGAATCTCACCTAGCAATGCTAATAAAAAACCATGTTATTCGCCCTATATATGTATACAGTATGTATGTATATGCAGGTATACTCGTACATACTATGACCCAACGTATACTCGTATGTACGTACAACATTTTTTAGCTGTTCTGACATAATCTAATATGCGTTCATAATGAAAATGAAATTGCAGAAAGCGATGCATTATTTCCGAACTAAGCGCCACCAGATATATTAGCAGAGAAGATCAAACGACCAAGTGCGAACGAAGAAACCATTGGTCGTTTCGAGCATCGTCTGATCTGCTTCTGCCAGCGTTGACAGGTAATGATAGGGCATATCCGACGAATTGTTTAAATGTATTTTACGTCGGGGTATACGAGTATATGACATCGGTTTGAACAGAATTCGAATAGCTTTGATGCTTGGAACATCCAGAACAGATGACAAAATCCTTGGGCCTCACGAATCCTGAAATCGTACAGTGAAGTAATAAAAGCTGCCATCTCGGCTAGCACATACAAATAGAAAGCGGCTGACACGAATGGAGAGGTCTGTTGCTTGAACCCATCAATAAATTAAACTAATAGATGAAAAAGAGTATTTAAATCAAAGTCTTGGTGCCAAATAAAGTAGATTTTAAGCTGGATAATTTTGGATTAGCTATTTTAAGGGGGGGCTAAGATTAATTCGTACAAAAAAAGGCATGTTTTTGTGAATTTTTTGTGACGACACAGTTAAAATCTTATTAAAACCAATAGTACTCGTACATTAAAGTAAGACATTCGAAGAATATTGAATAAAATTTTCAAGAAGAAATATTAAAAAATACTTCAATGGCAGCAATTATTCGGATGTGTCTCGAAAAAAAGTAGAATTGCAGAAATAGACCAAAAAATCAAAGTTCTTTCGTTAGATAATAGTTTTCCCCAGGTAACGCTGGGAGGGTTTTTCGAAATTTAAATTTTTCACTTTTGTGGAACACTTTGAAGGGAAAAACGCGATTTTTTGCGAAAAAAATCTGCTAATTTGTTATTGTAAAGTAAAAATTATTAACAAATTTGAAAAAACTCTCCAGCGTTACCTCGTAAATTGTGTACAGAAATAGTGTTCAAAATTTTAAAAGGATCGGTGCAGTAGTTTTGAAGTTATGAGGGACACCGACTTTGAAAACGTGAGTTGTAGGGAAAACGCTTTAAAGGTTTGAACACTAAAAAATCTGGTATAGAACGTTCATAAGCGAATTTTGTCGGCTTACCTCACTGAATCATCAATGCCAGGTCTATAAAGGATGTTGCTATCATCTATGATGTCTAAAACACCTTTTTGCTCCTGCCTACGACGAATCCTACCTTCTTTAGTTTGTCTTTCAGCTTCCTGCTCTGCTCGGCTTATACTCGTATGTATGGAGTCAGTTGATCGCGCCCAGTCATGAGTACTTGATCCACTACTGATTCCCATGTCTTGCATGAAGGTTAGTAAAGCAAAAGAACCTTCATTGAAGACACTGGCTGCCACATAAGCTGCAATTTCAACGAAGACAGAGGTTCCACTCAAGTGCTTCGTCAATTTTGCTCCAATCGACTTGAAATTTTGATACAATATTCTAAAGATATTATGCATTCAATTAAAAAAATAAAAAATAAATTTGTAATACCTTACCCCCCAATACCCTCCCGCTGATCATTGAACAATAGCTGTGAGTGCAGTACAATTCAACTAGTTCCAGAACGGAACTGAATATGCATGTAGGTATGCACATAAACACGTTTGTAAAGGGTGTCCCAGAATTCGCGCAGGATTTAAATTTTGCGCCATTTGTGCGGTAATGTGCTGCCAACGCAAAAAAAAAAATAGTGTGACAACTGGCAGTTCAGGGCTATTAAAAATGGAGCGCTACACGAAAGAACAACGCGTTTTAAGTGTGGTGCAATATTTTAAAAATAATTAAGGTCTGGCAACTACAGTTAGTTCTCAATTCAAATCTTCAGCGATGAGACTCATTATCATTTTGATGGCTGTCATAATAGTCGAATTTGGGACTCAGAATTTCCACGAGTGATTGTTGAGAGATGCATCCACAACGTGTCACTCTTTGGCGCGGATTTTTTGCTGCATGCATCATGGGACCATTCTTGCTTAGGCGGTAACAATTAATGTGCTCGCTATCGCGACGTGATAATTCAATTTTTTGTGCCTAAATTGCAAGATATGGATGTGGACGATATGCTACAGACACCATACAGCCCATGATACTACATGTATCATTTCATATCAGAATTGGCCGCTCAGATAATGCGATTTAACGCCGTAGGCCTTTTTTCTTTGAGTGTTCTATCAAAATGTCTTCTTGACTGAATTCTGGGACACTCTTTGAAATTAAGCGCAGCAATGTATACTCTAATCACTAATCCTCTAAGTTATCAATAATGATACATCTCCGGTAGCCCTAAAGGATGTAAATCACGGAATATAGCAAATGGTTTAGTCGTATGATCCAAACTCTTAAAAAACAGAGAACGGTCATAGATATGTTTGTTAACATCTCAGATTCCTTAGTTTTGATTTGCAATATTCGTACTATTGTGATCGACATCGAATGTATTGTATAGGGTCCGCCATCTAACGTTTTTTTTTTCAACTAGTGCTTATTTCGTGAATGGTAACACTTAGCTCATGTCTGATTTGACAGATAATTAGTTTTATCCTTCCGCTGAACGAATATGGTTGTGTATACGCTTGAACAACGCTTCGCTAAGTGGGTCTGCGATCGACTTAGAGAAGATGCCGAATTTACCAAAAAAATCATCTTTTCAGATGAAGCTCATTTTGATCTTGGCGGGTATGTAAACAAGCAAAATTGTCGCATTTGGGGCACAGAAAACCCGCACGAATACATTGAAAAGCCGATACACGAGTCACTGTTTGGTGTGTGCGCTACGTGCCACACAGCCGATTCTACACTCGATGTTTTGCGCCGTGTTTTTGAAGATCGCAATATCAGCCGCAGAGCTGATGTCGTTTGGCCACCCTGGAGCTGCGATTTGACACCGTTGGACTATTATTTGCGGGGTGCCGTAAAAGATAAGTGTTACGCCGACAAGCCAGAGACAATTGACGCTTTAAAGTACAATATTCGTGAAGCCATTGGTGAAATACAGCTGCACACAATCGATAATGTGCTTAAAAATTGGACCGATCGTGTAGGCTACTGCATGGCCAGCCGAGGCAGCCATTTGAATGAAAATATTTCCCATTATTAACCGGAAGGATTGTACTTTCAAATAAAAAAAGAAATTTGAGAAAATATTCAGTAGTTTTTTTTTTATAGCATTTTCAAAAAAAACATTTTTGGCGGACCCTATATATACATATACGATCGGCTCTGTCTACAACTCGCTTCTTAATATTTAAATTTATAAAGAAATAACGCTTATAACGAACGCTTATTGGATACGCTACAGAATGAATTGGATTTGAAAGACTACATTGATCAAAATTCAGAAAATTGGAAATACAAATTTATTCATCTAAATCTATATTGTCCCCTTTAAAGTAATCCCCATCGACTGCAACACACTTATGTCAGCGCTTGATCCAATCCTCGAAACATTTTTTATATTCGGTTTTCAGTATGTCCCTCAGTGCTTCCTGCGATTTTTCTATTACTTCCTCTCGCCTGCTGAGAGGTTTCTTAACTCGATTGAACAGAAAGAAGTCACAGGGAGCCAAATCAGGTGAATTCGGTGGCCAACAGCCACAACAGTATTTGTTGCATTTTTCATCTAAAAATTACGAATAATGATGACACTGTGCGACGCGACGGTGCGTTATCATGGTGCAAAATCCACCAGTTTTCTGCCCACAATTCTGGTCTCTTTCGGCGAATTGCTTCACGCAAACGTCTCATAACACCCAAACAATACGAGTACTCTTTGGTTACTGTCTGGCCTTCTGGCAAAAATTCATGATGCACTACACCGTTGTAATCCATGAAAACCGTGAGCATTGCCTTCTTTTTTGACTGAAAACGACGTGGTTTTTTGATATCGGCTCATTTGGTTTGCCTGATGTCTGGATTGCGTGTCGTACTCATAAACCCACGTCTCGTCTCCAGTAGTCATCCTTTTGATGAATGTGGGATCGGATTCAGCCTCGCAAATCTTCTCTTTTGCGACGTCAACACGGTCTTTTTTTTGCATGAAATTGAGGTCTTTTGGCACCAACTTTGCTGCTACACGACGGAAACCCAAATCATTAACCAAAATGTCGTGGACTGATCCATAGGCAATGTTCAAGTCCTCCGCTATCTCTCTGATGGTTAATTTGCGGTTATTGACCAACATTTCTTTTACGAGTACTTCATCAATGTTTTCGTCGATTTTCGATGTCGATGGTCTGCCACTGCGTTCATCATCTTCGATTGACTCACGACCACTTTTGAACCGCTCGTGCCACTGGTAAACGACCGTTTTCTTTAGAGAATCGTTGCCGAAACACTTTTCCAACATTTCCAATGTTCGCGCACCATTAAATCCGTTTTCGGATTTCGTTGTTCGTTGTTGCAAATTAAAATCCATTTCTAAAATTGTAAAAAATCGCAAACACACACAGAGAAAGATGTACTCTTGGCTACGTAACTTTCGCAAGTGTTAAGCTATGACTCTAAGATTTAGAGGGAATGTCAACAACAGATTTACCAACTTAACAAAAAAAACAGAACTCAAATCGGAATAATGGGAGCGCCACGCGGTGGTGTCCCCCGGGAACTTTTTGATCAAGGTGGTAGACTAGATATCTTTGCATTCTGTAATCCTTATTCTTCTTCTACTAAATATACAAATAACTGAATGCCAGCAACCAAACCAAAAACAACACCTAACAAATAACTCGAATTTCTCAACATTACTGCCGTCTTTTACGAGTCCTAACACCATTTATCATACTCCAATATCTTGTGAAAAATATTTACTACCCCATTCAAAGTTGACTCTTGAAACTGTGCCACTTAGCGTTAGCTCACTATTTTAGCAAATACTAAGGAAAAAAAAAAAACTTTAGCGCTCCAGCAAATATGATAAAACCACAATCCACGCTTATCTATGTACTATGGTTTACATTCCAATGCGCACTGACTCTGATCTGACACAAACGTTACCGCTCGCGCACTCTGGCTTGCGTTCTCTCTCTCTAATGTTAACGCGAAACCTTTTTGCAATGCATACGAGTACTCGTACGAATACATAACGCCACAGATAAGTTTTTGCGTACTAAAAAAAAAATTATTACGAAAATATCACTTTTTTCGGATCACTTGCTGATTTTGAACGAACGCGCAGCTAGGCGCGCGCACATGTACGAGTATCTTCCGTTTGCATTAGGCCTTTAAACATTCTAGGCGTCGCATTTGCAGTATGTTATCTTTCTATTCATCGCGTTATTTTCCTCAGTTTGTGTTGGGTTGATTTTCTATGTCTTTTTTTTTACCTCTAACTATTTTTCGTTTGCTTTTTTCACATGAAGGTGAGCAAATGCTCACTGAGCATGAAAATTGTTTAATGTGAAACAGTCCGACTACAACTTAGCTTACCACCACCCCACACATTAGAGATTAAAAAAATATTTTCCTAAGTTTTATTTTTTTCTTATTTTGAATATTTTCTCGACTATAGTCGAACGAATGAATGTAGTCGTTACGCGTGTGTGTCTGCAAGATTTGTGCAAATATTTAATGGTAATAAGCAATTACTAGAACACAATGGCAGATGACTTTTAGTTTTGTTGGCACATACCTTAAATTCTGATGCGGATTGGCCTATTTTTAAAGTTGGAATTTATGGCCAGCTTTACATTAAGGGACGAATGCTTAACAAAAACATCTATGACCCATTCGCATATGATATAATCAGCTAGTGTAGGCAGTGGCCTGTAGACATCTTCATATTCATAATTGAACCAGCGGTCATAACTAGCTTTTAAACCAAGTTGCTATTACAGATTGGATTGACAGTTCGTAGGATGTCATCTTGAAGGAATGAAAAGATACCCTTTGACCAAGGGGTCAAAACGTGGTTAAGATTCGAAGACTAAAGACTATCATTGGCATTGATCGTAAAACTACTTATTTGTCAGACACATCCCTACTATTGAAAGGCTAAGAAAACCGTTTCATCTCTAATAATGAAATGTGCGACACTTAAGCAATAACAAACAATTCCCTCTCCTTAAGCTTAACCCCACTAAGCGTCTACGATCACGGGGATTGAAGTGCATCAATCGCCACCCCTATCTATAATTCCCATTCTCGATCACTTAATCATCATAGGGGAATCCTCATTCAGACCAGTACCAATTCGCAGTCATCATTTAGGCTTAGGATTCCCCTTTGGTCCAGAGTGAGTACGAGTACCTAAAACTTCCGCCCATCTTTGGGTCATTGCACCCTGTAGTATTTCCTACTGTTTTGAAGTTTTCCAACAACAGTCGGAAGACCATCCCTAGCACATTAGGTATTTAAACCACCATGAGGTTCCCACAATTGGCGCGATCAACGGGTTTTTGGTACCCTTAAAATGAAAGAGAGATACGTTGGTTTTGAATGGTTGAAGGTTAGAATGATCTGGAAATAAAGAGCTCGTCAGGGCTTTGCATAAACGGGTTGTACGATATTTCAATGTACGCCCGAAAGTGGGCTTGAGAGTAAGCTGATGATCATTCATAGCGGGACGTGTGTTACGGTTAAAGGTTTAAAGGGGCGGAATGCTACTGGGAATTTCACGCTATTGATGAAAATAGCGATAGAACAAGATGAGACAGGAGACATTTCATCGAAGATATTAGCGTCACCTATGAGTTTGTCGCACGGTTTTGAATCCTATTTAGCAGGTGCGGAAAGGTTTTAGGGCATTCTACTCCAATTTTGGGTGGATAAATGCCTTACATATTGAGGCCAGATCAAAAAGGTGAAACAAATCTTACGTCGCTTGAGGAAATCTAGACATTTCGCAGCATTTTTGGCAACTTTCAAATCAGAACCGAAATTCCAGGGGCTCCTGATTCCTATGGCACAGAATTAAACCTCCGTTGGGCTACCAGTATAGATCTCATGTATCCACTGCCCGCTGAAACGGCGTAGCCTGTACAATTAGGCGGGGCCCTCTCTCTTCAAAAATAAGATAAAAAAGCTGCATCGACGCCACAAGAAAATGTCAAGAGACCGTTAAATCGCCTCAAAATAAATCTGTCACGTGCAGAGCCGTACCCAGTAAGTTCTTCTATGCCCAATGTCCTCAGCACGAGTTTTTAGCAACAACACCGTCTACCTTTATTCATAATACAGGATATTAGCATCATCATTCCGAAATTCGATGATGGCACGACATCAGACGGAGTCCAGCAGGTACCTTCAAAGGATCCTTTAGCGGAATCATTTTTTCAACTTATTTCTTTAGACAGGAAGGTTAATAAGGATAATGAATTTGTCAATATTGATCAGATATTTCAATCGTTTATTTACGTGTTATTATGTATTTTGAAATAGTAACATCCGATTTGATACAAAGATCCAAGTAATTGAAAATCTTATTCTCTCGATGCCGAAAGAAATGCATAGGAGAAATCTATACAAATGGCAGTAATCAGAAGCAAAAAGTTTTCGCAAAAGATCCATCAAAAATGTATAAAAACACGTAAAGATACATGTAAACTGTTGTAACAGATGACATTAATTACGGGCTTTGGCAGTTGAGATAGTTCCCTCCATTTGAATTTGAAGACTTTCTTGACCGGAACTAACTTTTCAAAAGTCAGTCCGGACTTCAGAAAATCTACGAAAGGAGTAGACCCTATAAAAGAGCTGGAATGCATAACATTTAATTATGGTTTAAGCAAATCAGACAGTCTATATTAAGCTAAGATACCGTTAAAAAAAAAAAGGCGGAAGATCCACGTCATTTTCATTCCTAACGCTGGAAAAACAAGTCACACCTGTCCAAAGAATTTTAGGCTTATTAATTTGCTGTCTTTACTTTTGAGATAATTAGAACGATTCAGAAAATTCTATCTGGAGCTCATATGAATATATCAGGGAATGAAAGAGCGGATTAACTCAAAAGGCAAGAGTCAACACTTCCGTTATGTCCTATGCAAAAATTCATGGATAGCGTAGAAATTAAACACTCACCTTAGAAACGGAAACGACCCATGGTGAAATTGTCAGCACGGTTGAAAAAAAAATATTCTGCAATATTCGTAAAGAGTATACATTGACGCTAATCTAGAAAACCCAGAAAATGTCGACAACAACCAGGGACTAAAGAAGCTGATAGCCTGCAATTGCCACACCAACGCAACACTAAGTAACACAGTACTTAACATAAAGTCACTGCACCTAGAAGTGCATATGTACACCCTTTTTGTTGAAATTTTTTCATGAAATACTTCACGATTTAAGATAGGAGGGAATCTGCGACACTGCGTATGCAAGTTCCTTCCGATAAATAGTGAATCTTTGAGCTACGATCTTAGAACTCTCAGCAAGCCTTAAATTATCTATTGTCAGACTTATCTTTACTTTATAATAAAAGAACCGAATTAAATATACAATGTTCACTTCGGCTTTCACAGCACTACATATAGTGTCTTCGAAAAAAAACCCATCTGCAGCCCTTCTGCCAGTGTCCTGTCGAAATAAACTAATAATATTTTAATATTGGAAGTGTAAGTGACGCGCACAAGTGGAAAGGTACCTTATCTTCGAATGCCCAACTGGAGGCAGATGGCCAAAGACAGACCGCACTAACTGAAGAGGTTTATTATTGGATTGCACCACATGAAATGCCCGATTTTTTGTTTTTAAAACTTTAAAAGCCAATATTATTTTTCTGTAAATTTTTATTCAATCAAAATAGGATCCGTTGGCATCTATGACATTCTTCCAACGTGATACAAGATCAAATATTCCTTTTTCGTAGAAGTGCTGACTTTTTGAGGCAATGAAATCTTCAAAGGCTTTTATGACCTCTGCTCGGTTCCGGAAGACCTTCTTCCGGCAAAATGAATCCAGATTGCGGAAGAGGTGGTAATCCGTTGGGGAAATATCAGAAGAGTACTGAAGCGGAAGAATTTTAAATCCCAACTGCCACAGTTTTTGCATCGTCACTTGTGAAGTATGAGGTCTAGCATTGCCATGCTAAAGGATCGGACCGTGCCTTTTGATCAACGCAGGTTGCTTTTCAGCCAATTTGGCTTGCAATATGTCTATTTCCTCACAATATTTGAAAGCGTTTATCGTTTCTCCTGGTTGGAGAAATGGAAAGTGGATTGGACCTTTCGATGTCCACCAAATTGTCACCATTGGTTTCTTAATGTAAGCGATGCGTAGATTTCCAGGCGCCGTAGTTTTTGGGATTCGTTCAGTTCATGGGGTACCCACTTATCGAGTTTCTTTACTTTCCTATGAGAGAAAGGTCTCGACTTTTTGTCATTAGGGATACTACCATGTTTTGTGCAATCTGCCGCACTGATTTCGTTGGGTCCGCATCCACCGTTGCTCTTAAAACATCGTCGTCAACTAACGTTTCCGGCTTCCCGTGTGGTTCATTTTCGAGGCTGAAATCTCTCGAACGGAGCTTTCCAAACGAACATAGTATAGTGCGCTCGTTTACCGCTACATCCTCAAATGCGTCATTAATGCTTTTCATTGCCAATGACGCATTATGACCCATTTTAAATTCGTAAAGGAAAAGGGTTCGAATTTGAACTGCCGACAGCATGGTAAATAATTCCTAGAAAAAAAATAACGGTACTTGTAACGAACCCTAAAATTCTCACACGCCAAGCACACGTACCACTTTATTTTCTAAAAAAAAAAAGAAAATTCGGCTGAGCGAAAATCGGACATTTCATGTTGTACAACCCAATAGTTGAGGCCCCAGGTCTGCTGAGCGCTCTAAGTAACCAACTACGACTTTGACATGCTGTGAATCTTGATCGATTTTCTCTATCTGATTCCGAGTTTTAACACATTTTGCATTTTATCATGAGTTTGCAGTTGCTTCCTTTGGGAAAGTCGCAGTTTCGGATTCGATTCGACATATTTATGCTCTGACATGGATATTTTTGATAAGTTTGTTTGGATAGGACCAAGTCGGTTACTTACCGCCTATCAAAACAAAAATAAGCAGGCGCCCAGTATTTTTGATAACCAATTCAGATTATAGATAGCATCAGGCAGATATGAAATAACATTTGACTTCTTTTCGTTCCGAATGATTTTCTGATCACTACTATTGGAATAAGTCGGTTCCTTACCACCCCGGTATTAGTGAATAATAGGTTTCCCTACCGCCTAGAGAACTGAAATATTTCAGCCGTCTTCTAATTAAAAAAAAAAACTTCTCAATTCGAGCCCTTAAATCTGCGTTTACCAATTGGAACAAAAAAAAAACACTGTAAATAAAAACAAACGTTGATAAAAAAAAATGTGGCAACATTGCAACTTAAAAAAAAAAAACAAAATAAAATATCTGAAGCAAATGTCAAAATAAAAATGACTGAAAGAGAGCCAAGAAAATATCCCTCGCATGCACACACTCCATCGCACACACAGCTCTTTTCCACTCAAGCAAAATTGAAAAAAAAAAAAAAAAAAACCCAAACCAACACCAACACAACCTGAAATGGTCGAAAATTCCAATCCCTATATGTACACGCGATCGCATGTAACCCCACAGCCGTTGTGTGCGTGCGCTAATAAGTGCATTACATGCAGCAGATTTTTTTTACTTTTTTTTGCAGAATTCTTTTTTTTTTTTTTCATTTGTAGAAGTGTTGGACGAGAGTTCTACTCACCACGATCACTTTCCTCGAGCACTCAAGCAAGGGCGACCCACCAGAGACACCAGGCCAAGTCGCACAATATGTGAAGAAAAATAATCCTCGTGCATCTACAGCCAGAAATAACCCCATCGGCGAGGATTTCTTCCTTTTTTGCTTTTCTATTTTATTTTTTTTGTTTTTTTAATTATTCCCGATTGTGTGCAGGGCAGGACGATGGGGTGGGCAACTGCGCCTGAACGCCTGAACCGCCGTCCCTGCCTAGCGCAAAATAAATCCGAAGCAGCTGCTTGGATCGCGATTGTTGTAGATGAATGATTTTCAAGAGCAAGCTATCTCCTCACTGCTTGCTGGTTGCTGCTCGCTTCTTGATGCTCGATGACGAGCTTCCAATAGGAAATTATTTCACTTATTCACTGGGGTTTACGCTTTTTTGTGTGTGTTGCTGTTTTCGCAAATGCAACAGACTGACATGTAGATTCTTTTGCTTCCTTTTTCGTTCTATTTTTAATGGGAAATATCACTGATTCGCGTTCACATTCACATTCACATTTACACTCATTTCTCACTTTCTGGTGATGGCCAGAAGTAGCAGCAGCCGGGACACTGGCACAGGCAAAGCCAGACGCAGAGGCAGAGGCAAAAGCAGACGCAGATAATTATTTCTTGCTCCACGCACAAGATTCACGGATTTGGATTTAGATTTTGATTTGGATTTGTGTTTCATTGAACCGAACTGAGCGTCGAGCGAGTGGAGATTTTCTATTCCCCTCGCCGACCAAGTAAAACCGTGCAAATCTAATAAAAATAATGATTAATATTCGAATTTCAATGTGAATTGCTTTTCAGGGAGATGATGGTGGGGCGGCTAGCAGCTTGCTGGGGCTATCTTTCTCGTTCGTTTGCACTGGGAGACGACTCAACTGGTCTCGATACTATTTGCCTCCTCGATTGCTGGAATAAAGAATAAATTTCTTATTTATTTCACTGTCAGTATTTGCTCGTACTTTATACCACTGCCCGTATGCGTATTTTATGGGTTTTCATTTATTTTTCATTGGAATTTCATATTTCTTGAGGGAATTTACACTTTTGTTGAGTTATTGAGCCCAGCGCACCGTGTCAATAGAGGAATCGCGACGACAACGACGACCAATTTTTGTGATTGAGGGGATTCTACGACAAAAAACACTTGATATTCGCACTTAATCGATTGGGTCCAGAGTCAACGAATAGAACAAAATGAAATTCGAATTGCATATAATGATATGAGTGCTATTAAAGGCAGAAAATTAAACACGAATTGTGGAAATAATAACAAAGAAATGCACGAACGCAAAGTTGGCAAGCTACGAGCAGCCGTCAGCCATGTTGAAAATGAAGAAAATAATTTCCCTCCTAATGGAATTTCCCTATGTTTTTATCGCCGCCATGACAGTTTTCTGTGGGCAAGAGTGCTACCAGTAAAAATGTATTTTTGCAAATAAAATTTCTTTTGAATTAGCGATTTAATATTTCGTTTGCATAAAATGGGGAGAGTGTTTAGTGCAATTAAGCAATACTAATAGCGCAATATTCAAACAATCCCAACAGATAATTAACATAATTATATACACGGTGTTTTTTTGTATTCCAATATACCTAGGCCTACTAATACTTGGAATTTTATGCAATATCTGTTAAGATTTTTAGGTTATAGAAACTCCAGGCTTATAGCCATACACTGCACAATAAAAATTTCATTTACAGAGAAGTATTTTGCCCTTGAAGCGTTCGTAGGCTACCATAGCTGCTTACCGCGTGTCAAGGCAATTACCGTAGGATTACCGTCCTCTTGTTTTAATGATATTTTATTCATTGTATTTAACAGTGTAAAATATAACATAATAAAAGCAAACTAATCTGAAGAAATTTCATTGCTCCGGTCGTTCTCCGCACCTTAAGTTATAGCAACTCCTCTATTACTCACTTCTTTTCTCAAGTGCTTAATTCAACATCTATAAAGGGCTTAGGCATCCCCTCACCAATCAACCATCAACTAGATTGATCACATTGCGATCGACGCCAGATACTCGTCTGGATGTCAAAAATTTCCGAGGAGCCAACATTCATTCGGATCATTACCTCGGTGCAATCCCAAGAAAACGCCAAAACATTGACAATCGCTTTTCCCCACAAGCTCTCTCGAAATACTAGCCCCCACACACAAACCCTCGAACACCAATGGGAATATCGTCAGAGAAGCTGATTCTGATCTGATCAAAAGGATGTAACAAAGAAACCTCTGGATTAACGAGGAATGTAGGGAGGTACTTACAATATATACAACCAAACAAGAAGCATATTAATAAACGCTGCATCGAAGAACGAGAGCTGCTCGTAAGCTCACGGGCGAAACAAAAGGGTGGAGCACAGACTTCTCAGAAATAAAAGAAAAGCGCACGAGAAATGGAGAGATGTTACTGCAGGAATGGCATATGAAAGTTTTACCAGAAAATAAAACAAACATTGCAGTAATACAAAGCCAGGATGCCTCCAAAGATGGACGTGGAATCGGTGATGGGAATATGTTTGGAATCATGATGGTGTTATAGTCAAAATGGCACTATCAGGCTGAATGAACCATACATCCTTGAAGAAGAAAGCAGAGAATTCCGCCCTCCTGACCTTGACGAAATTAAGGTAGCAGTATCAAAGCTAAAGTCTAAAAAAGTTGCTAGTGCAGATTGACTTCCCTTGGATTAAGGCAGCTGAAGATGGCCTGGTTGGGAACATGCACCAGCTTAGCTATAAGATATGGTCAGAGGAAGCATGCCCGATGCTTTGGGCTCAGGAGGCATTAGAATAACAGAATCCCCTCTCGTAAGATCAAAATAACTCTATACAAGACCCTTATCATCCTGGCCCTGCCCTATGACGCAGAGAATAACAGAATCCCCTCTCGTAAGATCAAAATAACTCTATACAAGACCCTTACATTCCTGGCCCTGCCCCATGACGCAGAGGCTTAGACCTTGTCGAAAACGGTTTAAGAAGCACTTGGCCGTTTTGGGAGAAATATACTGGTCGTGATTTATCGTTCCTTTTGTAGTAAAAGAGAATGGAGTAGGAGATTCAACTAGGAGCTGTACGGGCTAAACAGCGACATTAGTCTAGTCAGGCATCTACGAATTCAGTTGGGTCCGCCATGTTGCGCAAATGAATACCACAGCTTTGGTCCAAAGAGACATCGAGTCTAACCCCGGAAGGCGGCGCAGAGGACTACCACATCTAAGGAAGCGCACGCAAGTGGAAGGGGACTTCAACCAGCCTGGAGTGCGCCACTAGAGCAAACTGGCGAGAGATCGCTCTAGATGGAGTGGCTTGATGGTTAAGGGCCAGGTTCACCCCGGACTATAGCGCTACCAAGTAAGTTATAAAGTATTTGTAAGCGGAACAAGTGGTTCTAAAAGTATTTCCAGAGTTTGACGTCTGGTTTATTTCATTTATGGTTCTGCTAAGAATATCAATGTCACCATCGTATGCAAGTAGTTGCACAGAAAATTATTATTATTATTATTATCAAGGGAACTATACAAATTAATTTGTAGGGGCCGGGATTTAACGCCGGAGTATTATGCCCATGTGGCACGTTTTTGTCAACAGCTCGCGGAGTACTGAATTCCCATGTGAATACCCACCTACGTACTTACCGCGCCCAACACTGTTTCACATAATTGTCTCAAGTATGAGACACATGACAGGGCACCACTTTGTCCCAACTATTTTTTTGACACTAACGCTCTCGGTGAAATTGCTTCCGACTTTCGGAACAGCAATTGTTCTCCGTCGATAGACAACGATACCAAAACTCTACATGGCTCTATAGTAGCTATACAGAGATGTTGTCATACGAGGTCTTACAATGGAGAAGGAAGTGGTGAGTATCGAAATGGGCTTCTTTGGCTTTCTCTAGGATCTGCGGTAGTGTGAGGATTTGGTCAATTGTGGTTTTACCTGAACTGAGGCCGCACTGATAACGCCAAGGCAGTACTTTTAGGCGTACGAAATGCGAACTGTCCAAAAAAGGGGAAAAGAAAGCGGTAGCTAGAGCTCGAGCTTTAGCCGTAAAGGCTTTCTCACGGGATCTACAACATGTTCCTTAGTAATCAATAATCAAGAGGAAAGTATTGGGTAAAGTGTAGCTTCGAGCCACGAGCAAATGAGAACGAAAGAATGAAAGAAGATGAGCAGAGATGCTTACGTACAAAGAATAAAGAAACTTGCAATAGCTTCGAAGAGTATTTTAATGCGTTGCTTAACGAGCATTAGTAGAAAACAGATGATCTTTCCTAAAGTGGAATAAATAAAAGAATGAATTGGGGAATCGAACCAGATCACCTACTTTGGAAATCATTGATAGAAATAGCTCGCGATTTGTTTAAATCATGAGAGGCCGCCAGAAGCCGAATTTTCTATTTGTGTAAACTATAGAGAAATTTCAAGCCACTGTGAAATATCGTTTCATATGTTTTGAAAAAACTTTCAATAGAATTCTCAGAGGTCTTAACGGTGCCAATCTCTAAGCGAAATATATGACTACGTCAAAACGAAAGAAAAGTGTTCAGCAGGACAAGCCGGTGGGAGTACAACAAAACATGTCAACGACTGGTTTTCTTTTCGACGATGATGGTATGAAATCATATGCAACAATGTGACAGTGCATCAGGCAATTCTTAATAACTAGATAATAGCATAGGAGGAAAAGCTTTTAAGGATCAGTTGCATAAAGATAGAATACAATCATTATCATTTCTTCCGAACACACAAACCAAAGTTACGACATGTCATTTTGTTACCTACTTAAATGACGCAGCAATCCGGGATGGACTTAGGGTCTCAGCTAATATCCCTTTCCAGCCAGTTGCCTCCCAGTTGCGCACATGAAGTTGGCTGAGATCCCTTTCCACTTGTGTGCGCCACCCAAGATGAGTTTGTGCTCTGCTACATTGTCCCGCTGGGTTGGAGTCGAAAACTTTCCGGGCTGGGACGCTGGTATCTATTCGCTCAAAGTGACCTAGCCATCTAAGTCGAGTTTTCCGAGCTTTTCTGACGAGCTCGCTGTTGAAACGTTTCTTCTCTTTTCCCTCGAACAACAGAGAGCATTTCCATGCGCTTTCATCAGTATCCAAAATTCTATGCCGCAATTATCAGTGTAGTCATCTATTTAGGGAAATTGTCTTTGAGAAGTGCAGAAGTAAGACATCGGGAAATTGCGATGACGATGTCAGTTGTACATAGAGTTGACGTTGGTGGCTGATATTCGCGAAAACTCCATAGTCTTTTGCGAAATGCCCCTTAAGCTTGCAACTTTGCTATGCACAAAAGTGTGGTACAAACATACGCAAATGCAAGTACGGGGTCTTCCAATAGGGACTTCTGACTTTTGACAGTTGGGTATGCTGTTCGAGCAACCTTCCACTCGCCGTAATCGTCCTACCGAGAGGACTATTCGCAGTGTGGTGGATAAATTTGAGTCCGCTGGTTCAGTAAACGATAAACCAACACCCGTACGTCGACATAGCGTAAGATCTGCCGAAAATATCGCCGCTTTCCGTGGGTGTGCAGGAGAATCCAAGGCAGTCGATTTCGGGTCGCTGACAAGAATTCGGCCTTTCGCAGACCACAACTTGGCTAATTTTACATCGTGACTTGGGCCTGCACCCGTACAAAATTCAACTGACCCAGGAGCTAAATGACGTGTGTTCGCTGAATGGGCTCTGGAGCAGTTGGAAACTGATCCTAATTTTCATTCAAAAACCATTTTCAGCGATGAAGCTCATTTCTGGATGAATGGGTACGTCAACAAACTAAATTGTCGAATTTGGGACGATATCAATCCACATGAGATCCAAGAGCGTCCAATGCATCCCGAAAAAGTCACTATTTGGTGTGGATTTTGGACTGGCGGCGTCATTGGTCCATATTTTTTGAGAACGACATTGGTCAGGCCATCACTGTCAACGGCGAGCGCTATAGGTCGATGATTACCAACTTCTTTTGGCCTGAATTGGATGATATGGACCCCAACGATATGTGGTGCCACACAGCTGACGCCTTGGAAATTCTGCTTGAGCGATTCGAAGACATGGTGATTTAACCCCGTTAGACTTTTTCTTGTGGGGTTTTCTGAAGTCGCAGGTCTATGCGAATAAGCCACAAGCCACAACGGCCCTCAAAGCCATCATAACCCATGCCATCGGCCAAATTCAGCCTGATTTATGCGCCGGAGTCATGGAAAATTAGACATTTTGGATGCGCGCCACCCAGAGAAGCCACGGCGGACATTTGAACGATGTTATATTCCATACATAATGGCGTCAATGGCCTTTCAACCGAATAAACAATTTCGATGATATATCACAGACATTTTGTTTTATTTAAATTTAAAGGTAGAAAGCACTTAATGAAAGACCTTTTACAGACGCAAATTCTAGACCTCACTAACGTGAACTAAAATCAGAGTATCTTAAATTCATAAAAGAATAGTCTCCAACAAATGTGAAACTGAAGAAACAAAAAAAGAATATATTGTCATTAAAATTCAGGGACAGTGACTACTTTAAAATGATAAACAACAATAGATATTTCTATGATATTTTGAAACAATTACCGCTTAGCAAATAGTGGTAATTTGTTTGATAATATCATTAAACTATTTTACCAATAGATGGCAACAGTTTCTTCGAAGAGAAACATGTATTTTCTATAACCTAACTTTGGCCATCCTAAACTGTCAAACTGTCAGCTGGTGAACTGCGGCCTAACAAGAAGTATTCTGCAATTTTCGCAAAGATTTTCACTTAAAATCGAACAGAAATGGGTAAAGTTATGTCAAAAATTACAAGGAAAATGAATCGCTTCAATGTAGAAAGTCGAGCACATCGCGTTTTAGAACGTGACAAGCCAACAGCAGCTCCAAAATTCGAATCTAATATTCGCGACATGGAAAGAGCTTTAGAACGTAAGTTGATCCTATTCTACAGATTAAGAAAACACTCTCACAGCCCGATACTATTACAGTTGATCCAAAGTTACTCGAGAAATTGAATACAAAGGATACGCATCTAGACGATCGTTTAAAAAGTGTTTATGTAACATCTGAAGATAATTACGTACGTTTTTTTCCAATTCCTTCATCAACGGGATTGGTATTCATTTAGTTGATGTTTTACATTTTGTTATTCTCTTATTAGATCGATCAGGGATTACGGCGGAAACAAACGGACGATCGGACCCTGCCATTAGATCGGTCGATTGTTGAAGATTTTGAATACGGATTTCAAGAGCCAGCCAGAGTTGCACCGGGACGATGTACACTGCGGCAGGCAATGAAATTCATCACAGATCATCAAAGTGATCCTGACCTATGGACTCTGCAGAAGATTTCCGATGATTATAAAATTAAAAAGGAGAATGTTGGTAAGTTTCCAGTGGGAATTTGTCGGTTGAGCCAAAGTGACTTGCTTTTCTGTTTGCAGGAAAAATTCTATACTACTTCAAGAGCTTTCAGATTTATATCCCCCAAGTTGGTGTGAAGGACAACATCTTGACACAAGCTAATCCCAAAATGATTTCCGACAAAACCAAGGAACAGACGTAAATATCTTTCAACACACCAGTAGCTTAGATTTTAAGTAGCGAAGAGTACACAAATCTAATTCCTATGGAAAGACGAACTTGTTTTGCATTTTTTGTTTCTCTTTATTATCAAATTTAAAGCATAGAAAAATCCTAGATATTCAAACAACTACATTTGGTGGACAATTGTACAGGTTTAGACATTTATCCTCTGACACGGAGACGACTTTGTCGTTCGCTAAGCTATACTTAACGCCCCATACCTGGTCACTGTGCTCGGAGAACGTATGCAGGCACTTTCGTTCAGAGAAATCCCAAATTTTTACTGTTGTATCGCTGGATGATGAGGCAAAGTGCTTTCCATCTTCAGAGAATGAAACGCAGAGCACCCAGGAAGCATGGCCCGAGAGAGTGCCAGCGACATCTGAGTGGGCGCTGAAAACAGAAAGCGCCAGTCAGTTAAAGCGAAATAGAGTTGGTTACCTGTACTAACACATCGTAGAGCTTCATATGCCCATCGTCGGAGGCAGTTAAAAGCATTTCAGAATTTGGCGAGAAGCACAGACTACGTACGGACATCGCGTGTCCTTCTAAGGTTTGAACAACTTTACCCGCAGCCACGTCAAATATTGTTATTATGCCATCGATGGCTCCACTGGCGATGTACTTCCCATCAGGGCTCTGCAAACATTTTTTGGTTAGAGGAAATCTTGGACTTAGTTTGGGGATATACTGACGTAAGCGATGCTGAGATTGAATTTTCCGTTTTGTGGGTCTAAAACCTGCTCGGCCTTTCCTGTTTCCACACTGTACATGGATATCTTACCCTCGTTTGATCCTGAGATGACAAATTTATTGCATGGCGAAAAAGCCACTGTCCATAGATCAACGGGCCCTAGGGCTATTTTGTTCTTCTGCTGACCTGACTGGGAATCCCAAAAACATAGACTGGAGTCGAGGGAGCTACTTGCAATTGCTTGATTAAAACCAATACACTTGGATCAGTTGCGAACATGGAAAAGCCTTAAAAACTTACTTTGTCCATCGGAGCTAACAGCCACAGACATTACACCAAGAGAATGACCAGTCAGTTGGTGACGTACAATCAGCGTGTTATCGTCTCGAATGTCCCAGATTTTGACCAAATCATCTAGACCTCCAGTTACGATGAAATCTTTGTACTCCGCTGGGCCAGAGAACGGAGTATCTGCTTCATCAGTGGTATTTCCATCAGTTTGGCTAGCGTTTTCCGTTAGAGTCCTACCCCAGGAACATGACCAAATACCGTCTTCATGGGCGGATTCTTCTTTGTGCAGAAGCGAAAACTATTTCCAGACTAATTAGAGAGAGACAAAGTAATGGGACTAAAGTTTATAACTCACCATCTTTTTGAAAGGATTAACGAAAATAGATGCAGTATAAAATATACTAGTAATAGGCACCGGCTATAGGTTAAAACAAAATGACATTTATTTGGCTTTAAAAGTGTCAAAGAAACATACAATGAGACGTCAAAAGCAGTGTGACAAACTCGATACTCGATTAGATTTCACTTCACATAAACAGGGTTGTTGGGAGGCTGATGATTTCTTATCAAATTTTATTATCTGATGACAACAAACGAAGCTAAATATGATCGTATTATTTATAAAAGAGGTATGCTAGATGTAACAAGAATTGTTTGCTATAATATAAAATACGTATTTCTTTAATTCCAAGGCTGTAGCTTGTATCAATTGAGCAATAACGAGCTCCGTGTTTCGATGAATCTCTTTCAAACATTCAATATTCGTTCGCTAAATATCATGGATTTTATGAAAGATGTAAAGCAAAATCATTGGTCGAAGCGATATGCAGATTCCTTTTTGTGGGTACTTAAAGACACAGAGAATTTTGTGAATAAGGAAAACTTTAGCAATTGTCAAAAGGCAGCTTTAATGGAAATATTTTATAGTTGTTTTCGAATTTACAGTTTACTGCCTAGTATGAGAAGGGTGCAGTTGTTAGAATACTTTCGTGAAACTTTACTTCTTTATATTGTTCACGATCCACCAGAGAGTTTGCGTATTTTTAATGGTATTGAAGGTTTCGCTATTGCGAAATTGTTTCATCAATTGTTTGTAGTTAATTTCGAAATGATGAAGTACGTTTTAGTTCCTATATTCTCCAATTTAATATTCTGGCTTTTTCCTGTAGATAATAAATGACTTTTGGTCTAATAATTGGCTGAATTGCTAAATAAAGTACTGTCTGCATTGTGCATCTGCAAACATTCTTTAATTCAAACGCATACATCGTTACATTGCATCACGTTCCGAAATGCAATGTAAGCAGCGCATCGTGAATTAAAATGATGACAGATGTGATTATTTACAGTTTTATTTCATTTTTGTATATATCGACAAAAGTTGAATGATCATAAGCATTACGCCGTTCGAAAATGTTAGGAGACAGAAAGCGACTGCAAACGCAACGCAAGTGAGAAAACATAATTTATTTTCAAAACGGATGCCATGTGTAGTTTTCTACATTTAGGAATTCAGCCAAACAAAAAGGTATAGACTAGCTGCTGGCAGCTCTGAAAAAGAATTTTCACTGCAAGCCTGGCACTGACATACATACCGAATCCCTGGCGACGATGAAATACGCCTACAAACGCGGATGATCCTTCGAGAATGCGCTTCAGAAACTGGTAGGCAGCATTGAAGGCGCACTCGAGAAGAACGTATACGCCTTGAGCATTTTCATCGACGTTATCGAACAACGGAACTTTTGATGGCATGTGTAACTCGGCCAGACAACACGGCGTAGACGAACCACTAGTTTTGTGGATAAAAGCAGTGGTGGTGAACAGGACATTGATTGCGGATGCTGGCTGTGGGCAATAAGTAGTGGCGGGTGTAAACAGGGGTTGCCCGCAAGGGACGTTCTGTCTCCATTGCTACGGTGTATGTTGGTCGGATGATTGCGCTGTACTGTTCTAACGTGCAAGCAGCCCTAAACGTGATAGACGTCTGGTGCACTAGTAATGGGTTTTCAGTCAACCCTCTCAAAACTGAGGTTGTTCTCTCTACGAGAAGAAGGAAGCTGCCTGGTCTGACTCATCTAGTGCTTAAAGGTATCACTATTCAATTCTCCAAAGAAGCTAAGTATTTGGGTGTCATCCTGGATAACAAACTTCTTTGGACTAAACATGTTACGTAGAAAGCGTCTATGCACCATGCCGGCAAGACATGGAGTCTGTCAGCGAGAAGGTCCCGTTGGATCTACACGGCTATGATAAGGCCAATTATATCCTATAAGTCGATTGTAGGGTGGGAAACCTCTCGCGAAAATACGTGATTGCTGATTTTACCAGACTCCAAAGAACGGTTTTTCTCGGATGCACGGGGGCTTTCTCCAGCACTCCTGACTCCGCTCTAGACGCATTTATGAATCTCTCTCCCCTTGATATTCATATCATGGGCTGTGCTCTCATAGCCATATTCCGTTTAAAAAGAACTGGTCTTTGGTATAACACCTTGCGCGTTGGCAGTCTTATGACTCTGCTCTTATGGAGATGCCGTCGGACGCAATGACACCAGAACTCCTGTTGCCGAAAAAATATGAAATCGACTCTTCCTTTGCCAGGGACTGGTCTCGGCCAGAATCTGAGCCAGGGAAGAAATGCAGTCGGGTCTTCACGGGCTGCTCCAAAACCAATATAGAATGTGGCGCTGGTGTCTTTCTGGAGGACGACGACGTTAGATTTCACTTCACGTTAGGAAACTTGCATTTGTATTTCAAGCGGAGATTTACGCAATCCTGAGACAGCAAACTATATTGCGGAGATCCTGTGGAGCATTTGCATCTGTAGCGACAGCCAAGCTGCACTTACAGCCTTGCTGAACCCTCTTACGACTTCCAAGGTAGTTCAAGAATGCCAAAAATCACTGAACGCAGTCGGAAGACTAAATTCAGTGACCCTTGTCTGGGTCCCAGGTCACAATGCGATCGGGAGAAATGAAATCGCCGCTGAACTTGCCAGGCAAGGTTCAGAGGAGATTTTTTCAGGACCCTGCGTCTTGGGTTGAGGCTTCCATAGACAGTAGGGTCTCATATGAGCACAACTGCAGATGACATAATTTCCCGGGATGCTGGCAGATCAAACGAATGATTCCCGACGTCTCTAGAAAGTCAGCGGCCTTTCTGCTGTCCCTTCCGGCGTCGTGACAGGACACTACACTTTTGCAAAGCACTTAAATGCGCTGGGCATAAGGGACACAACATCCTGCTGTGAAAGTGATGACGACACCGCGGAGCACTATCTTTTTGAATGCCCGGTTTACTCTCGCATCAGGCTGCAGGTACTCGGGGCTGACGTGGTGGGTGCTGGTACTATAGGCACCTTATCACTGAAGCGCTTACTCATCTTTCTCCGTAGAGTATAATGGATTAGTTCTCTGTCCCCGTGCTCTATTCCGACAGAAAAAGAAAACAAAAAAAGATTATTGATAGGTTCCCGCGTCATGAGATAAAATCATTAGTTGATGGTTTATCATTGATTTCATGACCTTGAAAAGAAGTGGCGTAAGTGCAATGGGTCCGAAGGAAGCAAGAGAAGAAGATTCGCCTTTTTTAGGAACGTGCTGGACAAATACTGTCTTCCATCTTCTCGGAAAGAGTTATAAAGGGCTGGATTGATGAAAAAGTGTAGTCATACCCACTTGAGTGTTAATTTGAGTGTTAAGGTAAGTTAAGACTTACTTATTCGTTTTGCTAGCGTGGAACACTTCTTCTGAATAAGAAGAGATATACCATCTCGACCAGCAGATTTGTGTATGTTAAGATCGTTAAACAATTTGCAGTTATTTCCAACTTGTTTGAACTATTTTCTGCTTTATTTTACCGCTTTGGTTTGTAAGACCGGTTACCACATTAAATTTGATAAACCAAATTGTATTCTTTCTTCTTTCCCCAGGTAAAGAGATATCGCTATTTACATCGATAGCCAGGCCGCATTCTAGGCAATGGAATCAACCAACGTCAACTCTGATACAGTCAGTGGCTGTCGCACAGTGCTGAAGGCACTATGCAGTCAGAGCCGGGTAAGAGTGTGCTGGGTGCGGTATTAAAGGAAATGAACAAGCGGACGAGCTTGGAAGCGGACTTGAAAATAGCGAGATTGCCAACATCAAACCACCCCTTTCCGTAGTGAGGGGCCCTATCGACCACTAAGGTGGTCAAGTCTTGAAGGATACAGGGTACCCAAGGTTCTTTAGTCGTTTTTGACAAAACAACTAGGAAATTAATAAAATTAAACAGGGATAAGCTTAGGACAGTAATAGGTATCCTGAGGAAACACTGCCCCCTGCGGCAACACGTAAAGAGACTCAAATTGTCAGATATGGATATCTGCAGATTCTGCGGTGATCTCCAAGCAGTTGAGGACCTAACACATATACCGTGTGAATGTGAGGCAATATCGCGTAGTCGAAGAAAATTTTTTTGAAATACTTTTTCGAAAACCTAGAGGATATAGACGGCACGAACTTCAAAGGCCTTCTCGGCTTTTGCAAGAAAATTGGGGGTTTCACCAGGGCGATTGTTTAGGTTTTTGCCATTTGAAGACAAATTAAACTGGTTCCACAGGGATCGCGATGGGCCCATTTTGGTGCCTGGTGTCTGTGTGATGGCATATCCGTCATACCCCTGTTTAACCTAACCTAACCTTCCCCAGCTAAGCATTAAAATCATTGAAGTTTCTATAATAATAAAAACCATAATTTAGAGTTTGACTATAGCCGCGTTTTATTGGCAGGTCAGTAGCCAGCTCAGCATTCAATTCCAATAAAACAATTTAACTCACTCCAAGCGTCAATTTGTTTTATATTTCAAGATTGGTACCACTGGTATAAGAAATGTCAAAATCGGTTGTCAAAACAAAATCAGTTTTTCTTGTGAAAGTGTAAAAAAAGAAATTCAATTTACAAATAAACAAATTAAAATAAACAAAAACAAAGAAATCTCTGTCTTTTGTCTTCTCTGCTTCCCTCGATTGCCCTCACTTGCCTCTCCTTAAGTACCAATCGAGAGGCATAGTATTCACTTCTCGTAATTTTTATTTTTTTGTTAGCAGATCCCATTTCCGATGCAGGAGCTTCATCTTCGACATCTGCCTCAGTGTGAAATGAAAATGCAGCCGAGGTTGAGGGCATACTTTCGGGTGGTCCGAAACTGGATGAATCGAAATCCTGTAAACAAAAACAACTTTAAGATTTGTGTCTAAAAGATAATACACACTTTTTTACACTCACCAACAAATCTTAGACCGATATTCACACTCTCGCTTGGAGAGTGAATCGGCTTGCTCCCAAAGACTGCCCTCATTTCTTCAAAGAAAGGAGGAATGCACGGTGCAGAACCTGTCCACTTGTTATTATCTTTCGCGCATTTGTATGCCCGTCTGAATTTTTATTTCACACTGATGTGGAGTAATGTTGATGTCCTGAAATAGATGTGTATTGTTGTAATTCACTTTTTTAACATTTAAGAAGAAAATACTTACATAGCCGGCCGAAATCAGGTCCTCGACCACAAAAGCTAACGTCAAACGTCATATCCACCAACCTTCATAAAACAAAATTATTTCTTATGGCATACTTTGCGCCATCTTCATTTCAAAGTTTTTAAAACTTTATTGGCAGCAATAAATTCTGGCTTATTTATCGCCAGCAGTCGACTTGTTGTTGTTTGCAATGTTAAATTTTACTGAGCTGGTGACTGACCTGCCAATAAAATGCTCCTTATATAAATTTAATTGTGGGAGTGCCAAACGCAGGGAACTCACAATAAATCACCATAAGCCTCAACAATTTTAATTTTGCATCACCACTCTACCACCTACCATCCCTGTTCACGGTAATTCCTCCACAGCAAAATAGAAACAAACTAACAAAAAGACAACAATTCGCCGTGGCCCGTTCGCTCGTTTTCGAAATTTCATATCTTCGAACTGTCAAAACAGAAAACCTCCACAATTCCACTGCGTTCCACACCATCAATTTCGAATAAAACGCCGAAGTAAACGGGTGTGCTACACCAATTCGCTTGTCGCGGAATTCTATTAATTCACCAAAACCAACAAAAAAAAAACGAGTTAAAAAAAATTCTCTTATTCAGCGCAATACACAAAGTGCACACGCATAGAAAACACTTCATTCGATCAATTCAACCCTCACACATCAGTTCACTGTGCGTCTGAAGATCTAAAATCAAAAATCAGAAAATCTCGTCCCGAGAAAGTCGTCATCTCCCCCTGAAACTACGATCACAAATTCTTGTCACAAAAAATTGGAAAAAAAAGTCTGAAACTCCCGACTTCGGTGTGTGCTATATCTGGCTTGCGTGTCTTCTTTTTATAGAAGTTTTATCTTCTTTTTTTGTTTTTTTCTTTATCGGGTGTTTGCTGAAACCGTGGTTCAAGTCGCCTCCGGAACACGAAAAAGAGTTCTTCGCGTCCTCAATTCTCCGCGGCAATTTCCTTAAAAAGAAGAACAACAAAATCCTCTGTCATCTGGAAATTTGTTTAAAAATAGTGATTGATAAATTTTAAGCAGTTCTCGTGTTTAGTGTTTCGGAAAATCTGATAAATTCTCCTGGTCCTGGTTCGGAGATTCTTGTGCACCTACCCCGTGATCAAGAGTGGAGCCTTGTGCACTGGACCAATATCATTACCAGCAGCGTGCTGGCTGCTGTGCGCCCTGCACCATCGGGAGTGCGATTAATCAATAAAAAGTGAAAAAAAGAAAGAAAGAAACCAACCCGCCCGGCTAGTGGATTTGCGCTTTTTGGCCTTACTTCCCGCATACTGGTTGTGGATTTGGATGATTCATAGCAAAGTGTTTCCGTGGATGGGGCAGTAGCGCTAGCTAGTTTTGTTTTATTATTCATTGCATGTGGGATAAAAAAAAATCAATTAAAAAAGTTGTGACCACGCTGGTTAGTCAGTGCTTTGTGGAAAAAGGATTACCTTCGTACAAGTAGTAGTTGGGAAGCCGCGTTCAAGTTTCCTTGGATTTAAGAAGAGTTTACCAACGGAGAATAGTCGCTGGGAAGCTAAAGTGGAAGCAGGTAATTCTTAATTTTCTATGTTGGATGTTCTCTTCTTCTTGGAGGAGCCTAATGAACAGAGAAAGGTGTTTTGGGTTTGCATCTGAGTTCTTTGTCTTCTTTGTTCATGCTGAAAGGATTATGATTCGAATGCGAAGCTGGATGGTATCAACTGTGTTGCTCTCCGCTGTTATATAATGGGAAAACAATGCTGAAACAATTTGACATTAGAAAAATCTATTCAAGTGTGTTGTGGTTAGGGTGCACCGATGGTTGTGCATTATTTGGAGTTTAAAATCGGAGATTGTTGAACTCCAAGTGTGAAGGCGCAATGGGGGTTAATTGGTCCTGTGGAAAGAATACGGTGACAATGGGAATAATTTACAAGTTTGAAAATTTCACAAATGTCACCAGTTTAGACTGAAACTTTAAAGCGGAGTGTCATTGCTCTCATTTGTTGTTTCCCTCTTTACCAGGGATGGTCTTCCACTAAGGTATTTCCGTTTATCTTTAAAACTTGCGCTGCTCTACTTATTTTAGAACGCCAACCTAACTTAGAACAACTAGCTACACCCGATTAAGATTAAATTTTGTACAAATTGGATGTTCATATTTTTAGTGCCATTTATTTGCTTGAACCAACAAGCCTCTTCATCTATCTAGATCGTTACTAGCTCCAGTTACGCACGCCGAGTTAGTTTATCTTTCTCTAATGCAACGTCTCTCCGGTTTGTATGCCTCGGTCATCGTAATCGCTGTATTCACACTCTTCTGACTGGGTCAGTGTCGCTTTCAGGCCGTAACGTTAACGATTGTATCTTCTTATACATATAAGACCGAAGATTACTCGAAGAATTTTTCTCGCAGAACACTCTGAGCACCACAGAGCACAGCTGGGATGATTAGGGTTTTATATAAAGTTAATTAAGTTTTTTCGAGAGAGAGGGCATTCCACTCAATTGCCGTCTTATCGTAATATCGTCGGCGTGAGCGAATGGACTTTTGAAAGATTTGACGCGTGAGTTTTGTACAATTCTTCAAGAACAATATAAGAGAAATTGCACGAGAGCTCGTCACCTTACATAAATCTTTTTTTGATATCGAAGGTCGCGGTCAGCTTGAATTGAATTGAATTCCCCGTTGCATACTGCATAATCGAATGAGTTTGGCCGGGATACCAAAATTCGACGTAGGCCTATGGTATACAGCTGGTCTCTGTGGATGATATCATACGGGTCCTCAAATGGATGCAAAAAGTTGTGTGTACCGAATTGGAATGGGTCTATTGGGAACTTTTCCGATTTGGCCAAAGTGAGGTTTGAGGCCTACTCATAAGTACCGACTACAAAATGTTTTGGTACACGAAATGGACACATTCATTCTCAAGAACCAATGAACGCATCCACTCCAACTTGGCGGCTATTTGTCAAGTGACATTTGTGCATAATTCCGCGTAAAAAGTTGTTGCAGTCAGTTGTTTGCAGTTTGCAAATCGTGTTGTCATAATCAGCTTGCAAAAATGCGGCGACGAAAAAGGCGAAATCTTTGAATCACAGAAAATCTGACGGCACTTTGTGTATCATACCGTGAAGTTATTTGAGGATAATGGTGGTTTGAGACTCAGCGCATACAGGAGACACACATTGAAACAAGAACGTAAGTTAAAATCGAAAGCTTTGCATCGCTAGTATGCGAAGAACGGTCACAGATGAATTCTTTTTACAGACGTGGCCAGTTTGGTGTGGAGTCGCAAAGATGGGATCACTGAGATCCTTTTCTGCGAGTGGGGTGTCAAAACCTCGAAAATGCATCAAACGGACGTTCTAGAGAACGTTGTGGAGCACCTCAACAAAACACTATTCGCAAATAAACCGTGGACGTTTCAACAAAACTCCGCTCTCCATGGCTCAAAAACAACGTTCCGAACTTCATTGCCATGGATGATTGGCCTTCAAGGACTCGACGTCCAAGTATTGAGTCCTTGAAGTGCGCACTTGTCGGAGGAGTGGAAAATTTTCTAATGCATGGGGTACGTACTGCAATCGATTAGTAGCGAGACAAACTTCGCCTTTGCTGGAAGGCCGTTAAATAGAACAAAAAAATTTTGAAAAATATTCATTCGTTTTCATTTTATTAGCCAAAAGCTGTGTACCAAAACATTTGCTAGTATTAGGTCCAAACATGTTCCCTTGTACGTTGGCACGATCTTTTTACAGCTAAGACATATTTTGATACTACAATAGCATCTCTCTATTTCCTAGACCGCACTCTTCTGATGTTCATTCTTTTTGGTTTTGAGAAGCCGGTGCTCAGGCCTGCTCTTCTACTTGTGATGTTCATGAACAGCTCTGAACCTTCTACCCAGCACCATTTTGTCCGCTTCATAAAGGACTATACATTTTTGGTTTTTAATGAAACAAACTCTTTAAGATATCGAGCGACTTTTATTTCCCATTAGAGTACATTCACCATTGTGAATGGAACTCGACTTCATTCATATGCCCAACATGAGCGCACGTGCAACGATCGATTCGTTGGATTATCGGCATTTCGCCGATATTCCGGCAATTTCGCATTCAATATTGGCAAATCTAACGCATAGATGAACTAACCTAGCTGGCAAACTCTACTAATACTTTTGGAAACCCTTAACTTTCGCGCAGACACACTGTAAGTGAACTACCAATATTTGTACATTTCTATAACCTGTCAGAATTTGCTAGAATGAGAGCAATTTACAAGTAAAGTTGCTAGAATGAGAGCGATTTTCACGCGTGTGTGAATGTGGATGTCATTTTTTGAGTAAAATTGGCGGGTTTAGTGTAAAATGGCAGAGAAATTGCCAGCGATGTCAATTCACACGTATTCACAGACTGGGTCACACGTAGAGGCGATCAGTAGAAAACCGGTTTTGGTTTTCCAATATCTGGAAAGTTTGCTTGTTCATCTATGATCTAACGAATCCAAAGGTGTCAAATTGCGTGAGGGAGGCAGTCAATTGACTGGCAAATTTCTGGTGATAACACGCTCGCCAAACTTTGACTTAATTAGCTCGATTGTTTAGCCCCCTATGTGGTAAGTGGCGTCATCTTGCGATACTACATCTCACCAATGTTGAGTGTACACTATTGCGCCCAAAAATAACGTTCCAACATGCCCTGATAGCGATTTACATTAACTGTAATATAGCGGCCATCATCATCAACGAAAAAATGCTGCCCGATAATGTCGCCGGCACACCAAATAGTGGCGTTTCACGAAGCACGTGTGGGCTTGTAGCCGGGGGATGGGGGATGATGATATTCCGAATCTGGCTTTAGTTTTTGAGTCAATTTGAAGATTGGTCATATGACGAGATCCTATCGCAAAATTCGCCACAGTGTTGTTTGAGCGGGGATGGAATGGACTGATTTGAGTCGCTGTCAATAGATCTACTTTCAGCACTCCTTGCATCTTTTTCTGTCACTGGCACCGGAACATTAAGCAGCGAAAATGTAGACTCAAATTTTTGCACCAAATTATGAATTTTGGAGTCGGGTTGGGCGATTCTTAGCGTTAGCGCTCTTAAGGTTGAGGACACCTACTCCGAATAATTTGTAAATGTTGCTCGATCGAGTACTGAACCATGACTATATGGTAGACATTGACAAGCAAAATAGTAAAAACACTTCACAAAAAAACATTAATTGACAATCCTGTACTCGCCGGCTTTTTTTGTCGTTGTGGTGGCCGAGAGAAGTCTGGGTCATCTGCTAGCTTGTTGAATATCGTGCTACTGGTATTCAGTATTTGATGCATATGACGAATGACAAATTATTAAGGCCACTCTTTTTAACCATTCGAAGTCAAACTTCCTCACAGTATTTTGTTGTCTTTGGGATGTTCGATTGATTACAACAAGGGATTGGCCCAAGTTAACATTCGTATATATTCACAATGCGTGCCAGCCACAGCAAATTCTATTAGCCTGAATCCATTGTCTTGCAGGCTTAACTCTTCAATAGTCCACCAAAGATGCTCTCTTTTTCTAGTTTATCTTTAAAACCGTTCAGGACAAAATTAATGTTTTACCTCGGGCTCTACTCGTACGTTTTGTTCAGTTGTCTTTGCTGTCACCGTTTTTCTCTTCCGTAAGAATATGCGCACATACTAGGCTAATGTTGCCAAACTTAGCCTTGATACGAATTGTCATGATGCACATGTCGCAAACCTAAGAAAACGCTTTACTAGGTCTAGCTCCAATGAAAAATCCCCGACAAAATAAGTGCTGCTTTTATTTTTGGTAGCAACGTTGTATAGGGTGAACAAATAGCAATGACGGTTTTTCCAATTGTTATGTTTCAGCAGCTGTCAAAGTTATCAATGACATCCAGCTGTCAAAATATTCAGTAAGGTTTGCCATTTCATCATGCATCGTTTTACCCTTGCCGAACGTACGAAAATTATTGAAAAGTATTTTCGAAATTCCGGTTCAGTTGTAAATACGCAACGTGAATTTCGTCGTGAGGTCGGTCGTCATCATGGCTACAGTGTGCAGACAATTCGTCGCGCCGTGGAAAAGTTTGAGCGCGAGTACACCCTTTTGGATCTAAAGTCACCAACCAGACAGTGATTGGTGCGAAATGAAGAAAACAGCCGCCGTAGCGGCCAGTATCGAAGAGGACTCAGAAATGTCGATTCGGCGCCGATCACCTGAATTGGGCATCGCCAGAGAGTCAACCCGGCTTAGTTTGCGGTTGGATTTGAGTCTACATCCGTATAAGATTGTGCTGACGGACGACCATAGACAACGCCGTGTGTTCGCTAATAGGGCGCCGGAAATGTTGGCCGGAGATCCGGATTTTGACCAAAACATCATCTCCTCGGAGGAGGCTCATTTTTGGTTCAGCGGATATGTCAACAAGCACAATTGCCGTTATTAGAGCGAACACAATCCACAAGTGTTGGGCCAAGCATCAATGCATCCACAAAGATGTGTTTGGTGTGGTTTATGGTGTGGTGGCATCATCGGACCTTATATCTTTCGAAATGAGCTATGTTAACCGACTTTCTGTAGTCAGAGCTCAACAACACCGATATATCCAAGCTGTGGTTCCGACAAGACGGCGCTACATGCCATACAACCGACGCAACGCTCGAAGTTGTGAAGGAGAAATTGGCGACTGCGTCGTCTCACGGCGAGCATTCATTAATTGGCTGCCGCTATCATGCGATTTGACACCACTCGATTATTTTCTCTGCGGCTACATCAAGTCTTTAGTCTACGCTAATCACTTCGGACGAGCTCGAGGCCAACATTCGACACACTATTGCCGGAATAACGCTGGACGTATTTAACCGAGTCATCAAAAATTGGACCGATCACTTGAAGCACTGGTATGAACGTAGCTTCAAAATAAAGCCAGGATCAATTTTATATCTCACACCGTTGTTGTTTTATTTAGATTTTTTTTCCAATCGGTCTTATCTGGTCACCCTATACATATGTATACCATATGTCAAAAGTTTTAATTTTCCTTTAGTCCGGTCCCACCCATCGGGTTTTTTAGATGGGAGTTATGCACGCATCTGCTTTTTATCAGTTTTTCGCATCGTCTAATCACTTGGCTGCATAGAGTAAATTATAAGGCCTAACGTACGCCATGCAGATCTGATTTTATGCAAGGCTTTTGGATAATCCGGACAACCTGGGTATTTCGAAGTCAATAACCCACTCCGTGAATATAGGAGTTACGTTTGACCTCTAAACAGCGCGAAATGTTGCCGTCGTCATTTCGGTTTCAAGGTCGCGTTTTCATTTTAAAAAGGGGAAATGATGGTGCTTCGTTTTTGAGTGGCTTTTTAAGTTTGAAATTCTCATTTTTGCGTAATTTTTGTGTTTCCGTTGAAAAATAGTGAACTATAGACCGCCCAACACTTAACCTGTTGTGTTTCATATGGAGCTCGCCATTTGCCGCCTTACCTAAACTCTCCAATGAGCTTTCAAAAGGTATCAAGAGGAGGAATGAATAACTCGATAGATGCTATGTGTGCTTCTACGAGTTCTGCTATTAGCGATTTTGAATTCAAACAGCAATTTTACAACATATACGGGTTATTGTTCTTTAATTTTTGGTACGTTGAGAAATCCATTCGACGGTCAATGTTTCCAAGAAGAAAGCAGCAGCTGTCAGCGTTTCAACTTTGTTTGTTTGAAAATTATTGAGTTGGCTTTTATCCTTCCTGCAGCAGGGTTTTCGCTGAAATGTTGGTACACTATGATGCCTATGATTACATGATTAATTTAGCAAGCTACCCATTTGTTTTTGTTTAACGCAATACAAAGTTTAACAAGGTGGTTGAAACAACTTAACCATAATCTATTTCCGACTGCGTCGGCCCTCACGTCGCTTAATGGCATAATTAGCAGCCTTTTGTGGCATCAAAATATTGAAGGGTGATTTAATCGAGTGCATGAAAATATATTTTATCAAATTATCCAAAAAGTTGAACATTCCTAGATTGTGGAAATAAGTTTCCAGTTTTATTTCCCTGTCTGTGATGCAAATGCCGAAGTAGGTTTCCTTACAAAGCAAAGAAAGGGTTGGCAATACGGAAATAGCTCCTTAGAACTGGTTAGGTTAATCTTTTTTACTTGATATGTAAATAAGAAAGCCAATCACTTGAAATGTACTACATTGAACTTGTATGCTCTGAATAGTGAGAAACACGTTCTGAGAAGCATAATGTGTTTAGAATTTAGTTATGTACATTATTGTGTCCTCTAGAGTGGACATGCTTTTGGTAGGAACTTCTGTAATCCTCACACAGGGGTAGAGTCAGCGACATGGTTGTCGCCACCACAACAACCAAGCAGACAAATAGTTAGTTGTAAATTGAAAAACTTTTGGATTAAATAAGGCACCACTGAAGCCATGACGATCGCTATCACGCGGATCTTCTGCGCCGTCCTCTTAGGTGTTTGTTGTATTGTGCTGTCTACTAACTGAAATCAAGTTCATGGATGAAGCTTAATATTGTCTGAGCTGAGGAAGAGTTGACATCGCATTGTGGTGTGGAAACTTTATGGACGTCTTTACTCTGAACATGGGCAGAGCACACTTTGGGCCGTTTCGGTTTCTTCTTAATTTAGTCTCTGATGACACAGGCCCTGTGTTTTTCTAGGTGGTGGTTGAGTGAACAATGAAGTAAGGAAGTTTGAGTTAAGGATCTTGGCCTTATTTTTGATCATTGCTAAAATATCTCTTGCTCTGTTTTTTTTGAGTACCTCCCGTTATGGGAAGTTTGTATTCAGTTTCATTGCCATAGATGCCATTGTGTATTTTTAAAAAAACCTTCGAAAAAGTTAAAGCTCTGGATGAGTAATTATCTGTTGAGCAAGGTTAATTATAAAAATAAGCTTCGAGTTAAAGTCGCTAAGAACCCACTAAATCTTGATCTGAAGATAAAATATAATACATAATATACCACCTTGATCCCGACCACACCCACCGTGTGGCGCTCCCATTGTTCCGCTTTGAGTTCTGTTTTTTTTTGTTAAGTTGGTAAATGTTGTTGACATTCCCTCTAAATGTTAGCGTCATAGATTGACATTTTTAAAAGTTACGTAGCCAAGAGTGCATCTATTTCTGTGTATGTTGGCGATTTTTTACAATTTTAGAAATGGATTTAAATTTGCAATAACGTACTTGTATTACATTTTGCGTAAAAAACGGATTTAATGGTGCGCGGACGTTGGAAATGTTGGAAAAGTGTTTCGGCAACAAAGAAAACGGTCGTTTACCAGTGGCACGAGCGGTTCAAAAGTGGTCGTGAGTCAATCGAAGATGATGAACGCAGTGGCAGACCATCGACATCGAAAACCGACGAAAACATTGATGAAGTACTAGTAAAAGAAATGTTGGTCAATAACCGCAAATTAACCATCAGAGAGATACCGGAGGACTTGAACATTGCCTATGGATCCGTCCAAGTTGGTTAATGATTTGGGTTTCCGTCGTGTAGCAGCAAAGTTGGTGCCAAAAGACCTCAATTTCATGTAAAAAAGAGACCATGTTGACGTCGCAAAAGAGATGATTTGCGAGGCTGAATCCGATCCCACATTCATCAAAAGGATCATTACTGGAGACGAGACGTGGGTTTATGAGTACGACACGCAATCCAGACATCAGGCAAGTGAATGAGCCGAGCCGATACCAAAAAAACCACGTCGTTTTCAGTCAAAAAAAAAGGCAATGCTCACGGTTTTCATGGATTACAACGGTGCAGTGCATCATTAATTTTTGCCAGAAGGCCAGACAGTAAACAAAGAGTACTCGTATTATTTGGGCGTTATGAGACGTTTGCGTTAAGCAAGCAATTCGCCGAAAGAGACCAGAATTGTGGGCAGAGAACTCGTGGATTTTGCACCATGATAACGCACCGTCGAACAGTGCCATCATTATTCGTAATTTTTTGACAAAAAAATGCAACAAATACGAGTACCGTCCAACAGCCACCGAATTCACCTGATTTGGCTCCCTGTGACTTCTTTCTGTTCAATCGCGTTTAAAAAATCACTACAAGGAACGCGTTTCAGCAGCCGAGAGGAAGTAATGGAAAAATCGCAGGAAGCACTGAGGGACACACCGAAAACCGAATACAAAAAATGTTTCGAGCATTGGATCAAGCGCTGGCATAAGTGTGTTGCAGTCGACGGGGATTACTTTGAAGGGGACAATATAGATTTAGGTGAATAAACTTGTATTTCCAATTTTCTGAATACACCAATTTTTGATCAAGGTAGTATGTTCTGAACTTAAAAAGAAGATTCCGCGTTACCGTGATAGTTTTTATAGGAACAAATTGTATGAAGTTAAAGGAAATCTAAGAGGTGAATGGCGGGTAGTAAATAGCATTCTTAATAAATCTTCTTGCTCCAAAGAACCGGCTACAATTCGTGTTGATGGTTTTTTATTTTCCGATAAAGTTGCCATTGCTGAAAAGTTCAACCACTATTTTGCTAACCCGTTAAAGTCACTTCCACTCTCTTCTTTGCGTGCATGTTGTGACTGTTTTTGCTCTCAAATAGATGAATCTACTCAAAGGCAATTTTTTTTTTCTTTGACCCTATAACTGGCCTTGAACTCATAAAAATCTGTGGTACCCTTAAAAATTCTAATTCCTGTGGATCAAACCGGGTTCTAAAAACCGTTGCGTACTTTGTATGTGATGTTCTTGCTCACATCTTCAATCAAAGTATTTTCTCTGGGATTTTTTCCGAAGCTCTGAAATGTGCGGATGTCGTCCCCCTTTTTTAAAAAAAAGGTGCTGCCGATAACATAAGCAACTTAGGCCAATTTCTCTTCTTCCATCAATCAGCAAAATCTTCGAAAAACCGAGTTATTGGCTTTTTAAATGAAAAGAACTTTTTTAGCCCAGCTCAGTTTGGTTTTCAGAAAGGGAAATCCACGGAAAATGCTCATTTAGAATTTTGCTCTCCGCTCTTTAGTAACGTAAATAGTAAAAAGCTCTCATCTGGTCTCTTTATAGATATAACGAAAGCTTTCGATATGGTCAACCATAACATCCTGTTGAAGAAGGTAGAAAAAGCTGGATTTCGGTGCTTTATGTTGGATTGGTTCAGGTCTTATTTGAACAACAGAACGCAAGGGGTCAAAATTGACGACGTTAGAAGCGGTATCCAAGTCATTGACATGGGCGTACCTCAAGGCTCTATTCTGGGCCCCATAGTCTTTCTTATTTATATAAACTCCCTCTTTTTCTTAGACTTTAAAGGTGTTTTAACTGCGTATGCAGATGATGTAGGCTTTACTTACGTCCTTTAAACCTGATACGAGGGCGGGTCAATAATTCCGTGCATTTTTGAATTTCTGACCTCTTTACTGAAACAGCAACACTGCTCCTGTCAACAGGCATCTGTCAGTTAACTCCTGTCAAAAGTTAAACTTGCTGCGTCAGTTAGTTTGTGTTTGACAGCTATTTTTATCAGACTACTCACTAATTTGAGGAGAAAATGGAAAAAAGTGAATTTCGTGTGCTTATTAAGCATTATTTCTTGCGAAAAAAAACCATTACCGAGACCAAGGCTAAGCTTGATAAATACTATGGGGACTCTGCACCATCGATTTCAATGGTAAAAAAGTGGTTTACTGAATTTCGTTGTGGCCGTACAAGCACTGAAGATGCCGAACGTCCTGGACGCCCAGTTGAGGTCTCTACACCCGAAACAATCGAAAAAATTCACGATATGGTGTTGGCCGACCGAAGATTGAAAGTGCGAGAGATTGTGGAAGCCGTAGGGATCTCGCATGGCTCAGTGGTTTCAATTTTGAATGATCACTTGGGCATGAGAAAGCTTTCCGCAAGATGGGTGCCGCGTTTGCTCACAGTCGACCACAAACGCAATCGTGTAACAACTTCACAGGAAGGTTTGGCGTTGTTTAATCGCAATATGGAGGAGTTTTTGCGCCGTTTTGTAACCGTGGACGAAACATGGATCCATCACAACACACCAGAGAACAAACAACAGTCAAAACAGTGGGTTTCTAAGGGTGAATCGGCGCCAAAGAAGGCCAAGGTGGGTTTGTCAGCCAATAAAGTTATGGCGACTGTTTTTTGGGATGCACGCGGGATAATCCACATTGACTACCTTCAAAAGGGAAGAACAATCAATGGGGAATATTATGCCAACTTATTGGACCGATTCAATGACGATTTGAAAAAAAAAACGACCTCATTTGGCCAAGAAAAAAGTTCTTTTCCACCAAGACAATGCAAGGGTGCACACATGTGCAGTTGCCATGGCAAAAATCCATGAATTGGGCTATGAATTGCTCCCTCATCCACCCTATTCTCCAGATTTGGCTCCGAGCGACTACTTCTTGTTCCCAAACCTGAAGAAATGGCTTGGTGGAAAAAGATTTGACTCCAATGATGAAGTCATCTCGCAAACAAAGGCCTATTTTGAGGACCTCGACAAATAATTTTTTTTGGAAGGGATAAAAAAATTGGAGAAGCGTTGGACAAAGTGTATAGAGCTCAAGGGAGACTACGTTGAAAAATAAAATTATTTTTTTATCAAAAAATCTGTTTTAATCCAAAAGTCACGGACTTATTGACCCGCCCTCGTATCTGAGATAAACTGGGATCTAAATTTACTGAGAATCTGGTTTGCTGAACATGATTTCAGTTCCAAAACAAAAGTTATGTTCTTTAATTGTTCATTGCAAAATATGACCGAAGTGTTCTATCATGCACCCGAATGCAAAAAGTTTAAGTTCTCTATCTGTTCTATGTGCCCAAGTATCGCAAAGTCTTTCTGTTGCAGCAGTATATGTAGTGATAACTGCTTCCAAATTGCGAAAGTCGATAAGTTTAGACATTTCGGACTTATTGCGTGTTTTGAAATTTATTCCAGTACGATACTTGTACTGTTTTAAAGTTTTGAAAACATTTTTTATTAGATCCGGAAATCTTAATTGTAGAATTCTTGACAACTTTAACTGCGCGATAATCAAATGCATTTCGTCAATGTGCCTGTTTTTCGAACTACTGCCTCCCGTAATTTTTATACTGTGTCATCTTGTTGCCTTTTCAATAGGCTTCCTCAGTCAGTCTACATTTTTAAGACATCTTACGCCTTGGCTCTTTGATTTTAGCTACCAAAGTTTTGAATCATTACTCAATGTTATATCTTAGTCGTAGCTCTGATTTTCTTTTTTGGTGAATTTTGAATTATAATTATTGGTATTTTAATTGTAAATTATGCAAATCACATTTACATATAGTATGTATGTAATTTCTTAAAATGTCACCGCACACAACCTTTGTAAGTTCTAATTGTAAATTTTACTGATGTGGCATTCGACACTGTTTTTCTTTTAATAGGTCACATTGAATGTCACTATTTTTCACATTTACTTCCAGTAATTAATTTTTGTAATAAGTTATTTATGATTGTTAATACGAGTGTGTATGAACTTTATGAGAATAATAATAAATAAATAAAATAAGTGTTTTTTCAGCAACCTCCAAGAGGACTTTAAACAGTTCCCAACCAAGTTAGTCTCTAGCAATATATTGATGTCTTGATATTGATGTGTTTCTTCGGGCATCAATGTTTGTTATAGCGACCGAAAATTCCGGCTTCTATATCATACATTTGTATTAGAAATAAAAAGCCAGTCTTAAGCAAGTGTTTGAGCTAGACTCGTGGATTGTTTTTGGTAATGATGACGGTTTGAGCTGGGTTAAAATTAAACACTTCTGTTTGACACCAGGAATACGAGATCCTTCTTTGCACTATAATTGTGAATAAGTCATCTTCACCGGCTTGAGTTAGGAATCCGGAAGTATCGATCCTAATGTGTCCACGACAATGAACCAAAGTAAAGAACGCTCCGTTGAGGGCAACCTTACATAGTTTTTGCGGAGATCAAGTGCTGATTAGGCTAGTAGTGATTGTTCTGCTGTTTCTTTAGGTCGTTTGAAAAAAGCAAGAGTGTGGATATCAATAACTTTTTGAATTTAATACTACTACTACGGTTTTGAAAAAATCTTGTAATCCAACTCAATTCGTTATCATTAATGTGACGAATGTTTGAAAGTCCTGCATAAGCCTAACGTTCGACTAATGGGTTTAAAAGATTTTTGCACAACTATGTCGTACATCTATGAATAAAAATCTAGATTTTGGATTGGTGAATTGATTATTAAAGTTTTGAAATTTATTTTAACTCTTATCCTTAGCACATGGGTCAAAATTGCCCAAACACGAAAAAATCCAGAATAAGCTACAGTGTCAACATTAAAGAGATCTAGCTGCTCCAACAGCACGAAATATTCAAGAAAATGCTCAGAATGTTTAAAAAAATTTTGTAAAAACCATTCTGAAGAAAAAATTACATGCAAAAATTGTGAAAACTAAATAAAATATATTGGGCAAATTTGAGTTTTTTTTTAAAGTACAGGATAAGGGTTAAATACTAGATGGAGTGAAAAGTGACCTCCTTGGGAATAAAAAAAATGTTCTTTTAAATGTTTTTTTATATTATTCAATATTCCAGCGATTTTCCAACTTCTTGATCCCGTCCGAAAAGTAATTTTCCGGAAGGTCTGCAAAATACTCCTCCGTAGCGTCGATGATTTCCTCACGTGAGCTGAATTTTTCATTGATGAGCCAGCTTTTGAGGTTTGGGAAGAGACAATAGTCCGAGGGAGCCAAATCGAGCGAATACGGTGGATGCGACAGCAATTGGAGCCATAAGCCAATGATTTGAGCCGTGGTTGCGATGCTCTTGTGCGCCGGCGCATTGTCTTGCAAAAACAAAATTTTTTTTCGCTTCCTGTGAGGCCGTTTTGCAGCGATTTCCGCCTACAATCGCTCCAATAATGCACAGCAATACTCGCTGTTGATGGTTTTTCCTTTTTCGAGGTAGTCCACGAAGAGTATGCAATGACAATCCCAGAAAACCGACGACATAACCTTTCCGACCCATCGAGCTTCCCTCGGCCGCCTCGGAGCACTCGTGCCGGTTTCAGTCCATTGCCGGGCACTCATTCTCTTCTCTCGATCAAAGTTTCATCAACAGTTACCAATCAACGCCAAAAGTCCGCCCGATTCCGTATCAGCAAGTCCAAACACTCTTTCGAAGTGCTCTCGCGTTCGTGTTTTTGGTCATTCGCGGCACCCAGCGGCAGGACAACTTTTTCATATGCAGAATATTGCCCAAAATATGGCGTGTGCGCTCAGTACTAATCTTTGTGGTATCTGCTAGCTGGCGCATCTTCACTTTCCGGTCAGCCAACACCATTTCATGTATTTTTTTGACATTGTCCTCTGTAGCCGCATCGGAGAGCCTGCCGCTGCGGACTTGATCGGTAGTGGAGTTGCGGCCACCACGAAACTCTCGAAACCAATATTTGACCGTGTAATCTGACGGAGCATTAGCCCGATAATATTTATCCAACTTTTCTTTTGATCGCCTTCGCCGTTTTGCCTCTCAAAAAATAATGTTTTATGAGAGAACGAAAATCGTTTTTGTCCATACTCAACATGATGCCAAACACGTCAACAACAATCAGCTGTCAAAACTAAACTAAAGACAGTATCGCACTGAAATTTGGCATGTCTGCTTAAATATGAGCGGACTTCAAGGCACCATAACCTTTTTTGCAGTAGCAGCGCATTCTGGCGGTCAAGGAGGTCACTTTTGACTCCATCTAGTACATAGCAAAATTCCGCGTTATAAAATATATTTGATGAAGTTTGTCTCAAAATTTGTCTGCCGAACGCACGTACAATATCTGGCTTTATTTATAATGCACGAAGTTTCATCGCATGTGTGTTCAATATTAATTGCTGGTTGTTGTAAAAAAAAAAAAAAAAACTACGGTCGCACGCATGTTGTTGAGTCGTGAGGGTTTAAAGAATCGCGCCCTAATTTCATAAAACCGTTGACAATGCAAAGAGCCTAGATTCAAAGTCGCTAAGAATATTTTTTAACAGCAGCATTCGATTGTTCTACAATTTATTAGATTTTTTGTTGCCATACCCAACGAGGACGACTATAGAATCTTTAAATATTAGTCACTTGGAATGCCTTCGCGACGTTAATGAAAAGAATGTGCCATGGTTATATGAGTAAATTTTTTTTATCAATATTAGTAGAATACAACAATTATATGCCGGAAATTCTGGTGCCTTTAGATCTACGAGTGTTAAGGTTGTATAACCAATTAAATTGATTAACACATTCGTGTTAAAAATTTGGTAATCTTCTTTCATTTATAGTTTCCTCTTACTCTGTGACCTGTTATGAAACTAAGTTATTGGTTTTAGCCGTCTAATTTTAGATACTACAAACCAGTGTTTGAGAATTCATGATAGCGCAAAATGATTTATATTGTTTGAATTGGTTTTTTTTTTTTTATTTCGGTTACTCTTCAATTTTATGATAATTTATTATAATTTTTGAATTTTTATGTAAAGCTTACAAGTGGGAAAATTTATTAATTTAAATCTGAAAGATCACATCTAGCTAATATCTACTTCGCACATTCGTGTGCTTTTCTCCAATACATTTTGCATCAGCTTTTACGAAATGTCAGGTGTTATAACCCGGATTTCATTGTCAATATTAATTTCTATTTGGGGAATGGTCCTTTCTACCTAACTGACGTACAAAAAGGGCACAACAATTAGGAGCGAAATGGTGTTCGTTGCTCTGTAGCTTCATTATGTTAGATGCATGACATATTTAATCTGTTCCTGATTACATGTTTGCACAAACTACCCAAAGAAACTGCACAGATATTTGCGATAGTTTGAATTTAGCCGAATGCTGATTATTCCGCTCTGTCCCATCTCCTGTACCTACTTGTTGGGTATTTTCAACCGTTTGCGCCGCACATTCCGCAAATTTTGTTTGCAAAATTCTGAAAAAATATTGAAATATTTTCTGTCGTGCTACATGTAGAATTTAAACCATGTAATTTAGTATTTTAAAAAAGAAAGTTTTAAAAATCTATTCACTTGGGCATAACCTGATCATTGCCAGAACTATATCTCAAATTATTTAACCATCTAGATTTTTAGATATACACCCTGAATGACTCGAACTACAACCAACTTCAGACTGCTAGAATTTCCAAACCGTTCATGACAGTGAGCTCAAATTTTGACACATGACAGATAATTTTATTATTTACAAGCCTTTTAAACGATTTACGTCTTAGTTGTGTTGAAACTTTTTTTTTTTTCCGCGATGGAATTCAAACGTGATAGTGTGATTGCTTTATATTTGGCTGGAAAACCACAAGTAGCTATCGATAGAGCCCTCTAGCACCTCAACGTGAATAAATCATTTGTGTCTCGAACCATAGCTCGTTACCGTGATACTGGCAGCGTTACAAAACGCCATGGAGGTGGTCATAAAAAAACAGCAACATCGGCAGAAATGGTTCGGAAAGTGAAGGCTTGAATTGAGCGAAATCCGCGTCGAAGTGGAAGAAAAATGGCTCGTGAGCTCAACATATCATTGGAATGGATGCAACACATAGTGAAAAATGAGCTTGGGCTCAAGCCATTGAAGTTCCAAAACGCACACGATCTTACACCGCGACAGAAAAAACTTGGAGTCGAAACAGCGAAGGAATTGCTACGCTTGCACGAAAGTGGTGAGTTGCCGAATTTGGTTTTTTCCGATGAGTCGCCATTTGTTATCGAGCACTATGTTAACAAACAAAATGACCGAGTTTACTTGCCAGAGAGGTCCTTCGAAAATTTACACCTTCGGACGGCCACCAGAAAACAGGCAGCGCCGATGGTGATGGTTTGAGCCGCCATAACCGCCGATGATCGCTCTCCGCTCGTATTTTTGGACCGTGGCGTCAAAATTAATGCGATCGTATACCGTTAAACTGTCTTAGAGGCAGTATTGAAGCCTTGGGCAAACAATCATTTCGGTCGGAGACCGTGGACATTTCAACAAGACTTGGCACCGTCTCACAAAGCGCGTGTCAAGCAAGATTGGTTAAGAAACAATGTTCCACACTTCATTTCTTCGACACAATGAATTGCAAATTCGCCGGATGCAAATCCGTTGGATTTCTCTGTCTGGGGTATTTTGAAGGCGAAGGATGGCACTAAAAAATACCAAAGTTTGGACCACGTCGCCGGGAATGGCCCAAAATACCGCAAAGCCACTTGCGTGCAGCGTGCGATGCTTTCTTCGTCCGCCTCAAGGCCATTATTCGCGCCAAAGGTGGACATATTGAAAACTACTGATACAATTCGAAAATTTATGTATTTTCCGACATTTTTTGCTTTGGCACAATAAAATTTATCAAAAAATAAAAAAATTATGGCATTTTAAAAAGTTGGAGTTGCCATGCATAAGTCATATACAGTGGCGAGCAAAACTGAATACCAAAAATGTAAAAGCAGTGGCGCAAAATTATAATTAGATAAAGTCCACTTTAAAGTCATTTTACTTGTAGTACGTAACAAAGTCAATGCTAGTGTTCTGATAATTATAGTCGAGATAAAACCCACTTTATCGTTATAATAGCACATTTTATCTTTTAGTATGGACTTTGAAATGTCATTTACAGTGAAGTGTCTCAAGAAAATTTGTTTACAGATATTCTCGAAGATTTTGAGCTTTTTAGAAAGCCTAAAATATATAAAAACTGATCAAATCCTTTCGATGAGCTTGATGATGACGAGTTTTTTTCTCGGTATAGATTCGACAAGCTAACTGTCAAGTTTTTAGTCGAAAATTTGAATATTCAAGAGCCGGTAACAAGTCGTGGTCTTCCCATTCCTGCATCCTTACAAGTGCTTGTAACGCTTCATTTTTTTTGGTAGAAATATCCATCAAAGTGATATTGGTTATCCGAAGGCAATTAAATTTTAAAGAGCATTATTAAATTTAGGACAAATAATTAAGAGCATTTAAAAAAAAAATTGCTTCCCTACTGGCCCATTTCATTAAGTTTCCTTTGGCAGTGGCAGAATATAATGACGCAAAGCAACAATTTTTCAGTATCGCAAGGTTCCCTAGGGTTATAGGAGTCATCGATTGCACTCATTGCAGAATCAAGCGACCAGCCAAAGTGTAGGGCAGGTAATGGCCGGACCCTATATCAATAGAAAAGGTAACTGAGTAACTAGCTTTTGATATTTATAGGTTATTATTCGCTTAATGTGCAAATTGTGTCCGATGCTAATTGCAAAATAGTGGACATAGTTGCAAGGTCTCGAGGCTCGCTTCATGACTCCAATATTTGGATCAATGAATATGGTATCTTCAAGCAACTGGTCAGATATCATATCCTGAACTAAAAGATCAGAGGAATCTGTTTCTGGAACATGGACATTGTTCCCTGTTGCTCTAACTGCTTTTTTAGTAACAGTATTGGCTTTTTTTTTCCGAAGCTTTCATCCTTATTCATTATTGCCTTATTTTGTCGGCGCTCCTGTGATACCCAACTGAAGTCATGCCTGCTGCGATTGATTCCCAAGCCGCCTTCTTCAGCGAAATCATTTTCAGATCATTTCCTTTGTCCTCCACTACTACGATATGCTGCTCCACCAACTGCCGCAGCATTTCCTTTTCATTCCGATCCCAATTCTGTGCCCGATCTAGTTTTGTCTAAAGAAAAAAACAAATATTGTCACAAAAGAAAATTCCCTTGTTTTTAATTAAACACCTTTTCTGCTTGCATTATTGAGAAACTGCTATCCAAATTCAAATTTAAAATTCAAAATTCGAAAAACTTCTTTTCTATTTCCTTTGATATTTCTGTCAAACTCATTTCAATTTTGTAAAAGTGTACCCCTTAAACTGTGCTTGTTATCCCAAACTGTAAATTTTTAGGTTTGTTTGACTAAAACCCATCGCGGGTGCGTTCTAAAGTTAATTCTAGTTGTAGGTAGGTTAGTAAGTGTTTATAATTAAATACAAAGTTAGGAGCTGGTTTTAAAGTTAACGTGATGTTAGTTAGTGCTAATAATACACGGTGACTATAATTTTGCGGTATTTTAATACATATATTTGTTTAGTGTGTTTAATTAAGTGTTTTTTAAGCGTACAAAATAGTTTGGTTTCCATTTACTTAACAATTAAAAATTAAAATATAGTTCATAGTCCAAGTATTCACTTTTGCAATAGCTTCTAGTACTTTGTCCATAGCTCTTTGTTTCTTATTACACTTTTTATATTCGCTTTGGCATTGATTCTACCAATTTTTGTATAATTCTGTCTGGAATCTTCTTCCATTCGGTCTGAAGCCTGGTCTAAAGTTCGTTTGTGTTTGTAGGTGGACTTTCGTATCTCAGAAGTTGTCGTTTAACAATGGCCTACAAATTCTCTATCGGATTCAAATCCAGATTTTGTGCGGGCTATTGTAATTGCGAAAAAAGCTGGTTACCGAGTCAGTTTTTGACGATTTTGGCGGTGTGCTTGGGGTCGCCATCTTACTGGAAGGTGATGTCTTCAATGGGATACGCACATTTCTCAACGAACTCCGGCAAATTTGTCTGGAGTATTTCAAGATAATTATCTTTTTTCATTATCCCATCGCTTTTCACTAAGGGTCCGACATGCCACCAAGTAAAACACCCCTAAGCCATAAGACTCCACCTCCACCATGCTTTGTGGTCTCCTTAACTCGTTCGTTAGGTTTGTGCAATTGATTTCTGTTTCGACAGACCATATTACCCTTTTCCCGTCTTCAACTATCCGATTTTTGTGGTCTTTGCAGAACTTTAACCTTGATTTCATATTTTCGTCAGATAACGCGTGCTAGAAGACCGATTTGTCTAAGAGCTCTCCTGGCATTCTATTCACTAACGTTATTTTTTATACCCCTAGAGGCAGCCTTTGGTGTCTTTATCTCATTTGTTCGAAGCATTCTTTCCATGACCCGAGCATCGCCATCGTTTAGCAAGCTCGGTCTTCCGCCAACATTTTTTGGGGGGTTACAGTTTTTTTTTCTCTTTTGGACCTTAATCACTGTTCGCTGACACACATTGCAGAGTTTTGCAATTTTTCTGGAACTGTAGTCATTATTAGGCAACAACACAATGTTATTACCAATATCAATTGTGACTTTCCCCATTGTCCTATAAAAGCTTCTATTAAAACAAGTATCTTGTTATATTTTCAGAATAAAGCTAAAGACAAAATAAATCAAGATCGTGCAAAACTGAGTACTTCAGAGTTCCCAATTTATATATACATACGAGTACATATCACTATGAAGAAAGTCAGTTAATGTATTGTAGTAGATTTTTTATTGTATGATAGAATACATTCTATTTTTTAAGTTATATTTAAAAAATATATGTAAACTGTACTAATTTTCAAACAGAGGAATTTTTATTCTTTTGGTATTCAGTTTTGCTCGCCACTGTATCAGACTTTGTTCTTGTGCTATTTTTTTTTTTTGCTACAAACTTTTTTCCAGTACAATACCTAATGATTCGAAATTGTGATTTGGTCGACGATTGGATTTCAAATCCAAATTCAGAGAAACTGTATAAAGTTATCCATAAACTGAAATCTTTTTTTAAATTTAAATTACTGTTCTGATAGTTTAAATGTCAAAATTAGACACGCAGGTGAAGCTTATTGTTTAGCGATGAGCAGAAAGTGGAAAGATTGCTTATATTTATATAAGCGACATTCAAAGTGGTTACAAAAAGAACTATTGATACCAACTGAGATAGAAAGCGATCTGCAACCAACACCATCAAGATCCACTGGAGAGCCGCAGGAAGAAACTCTTCGCGGAAGACCTTTAGTAAGGTTTGAGAAAGCATCTGTAAAGATAAAAAAGGTTTGAGGAAGCATCTATAAAGACAAAAAAACGTAGAGTTCAAGATATGATAAATTCACGCTCCGTTGAAAAACTTAGTTTTGCATGCGATATTTCAAGAGGATCAACATCAACAAGTCAACGTCAGCCGACTTTAAGTCGTCATCAAGTTCTTGCTTATATTTTGAGTATAATATTCTCCGCAGTTTTATGAATAAGCAATCTAAGAACTATTTTCCACCTGCCAAGACTCTGAGGCAAGCTAGAAAACTTTTTTTTACCAAATGTGAGTGAAATATCTGCAGTAGTTAACCTACAGGAGCTATTAGACATTATTCTATAAAGCATTTTGAAAATCATTGACATCGATCTCGTCTCAAATTTAAAGCTACGAGGGCGGATCAATAAGTCCGCGACTTCTGGATTAAAACACAGATTTTTTGATAAAAAAATAATTTTATTTTTCTACGTAGTCTCCCTTGAGCTCTATACACTTTGTCCAACGCTTCTCCAATTTTTTTATCCCTTCCAAAAAAAATGATTTGTCGAGGTCCTCAAAATAGGCCTTTGTTTGCGAGATGACTTCATCATTGGAGTCAAATCTTTTTCCACCAAGCCATTTCTTCAGGTTTGGGAACAAGAAGTAGTCGCTCGGAGCCAAATCTGGAGAATAGGGTGGATGAGGGAGCAATTCATAGCCCAATTCATGGATTTTTGCCATGGCAACTGCACATGTGTGCACCCTTGCATTGTCTTGGTGGAAAAGAACTTTTTTCTTGGCCAAATGAGGTCGTTTTTTTTTCAAATCGTCATCGAATCGGTCCAATAAGTTGGCATAATATTCCCCATTGATTGTTCTTCCCTTTTGAAGGTAGTCAATGTGGATTATCCCGCGTGCATCCCAAAAAACAGTCGCCATAACTTTATTGGCTGACAAACCCACCTTGGCCTTCTTTGGCGACGATTCACCCTTAGAAACCCACTGTTTTGACTGTTGTTTGTTCTCTGGTGTGTTGTGATGGATCCATGTTTCGTCCACGGTTACAAAACGGCGCAAAAACTCCTCCATATTGCGATTAAACAACGCCAAACCTTCCTGTGAAGTTGTTACACGATTGCGTTTGTGGTCGACTGTGAGCAAACGCGGCACCCATCTTGCGGAAAGCTTTCTCATGCCCAAGTGATCATTCAAAATTGAAACCACTGAGCCATGCGAGATCCCTACGGCTTCCACAATCTCTCGCACTTTCAATCTTCGGTCGGCCAACACCATATCGTGAATTTTTTCGATTGTTTCGGGTGTAGAGACCTCAACTGGGCGTCCAGGACGTTCGGCATCTTCAGTGCTTGTACAGCCACAACGAAATTCAGTAAACCACTTTTTTACCATTGAAATCGATGGTGCAGAGTCCCCCATAGTATTTATCAAGCTTAGCCTTGGTCTCGGTAATGGTTTTTTTTCGCAAGAAATAATGCTTAATAAGCACACGAAATTCACTTTTTTCCATTTTCTCCTCAAATTAGTGAGTAGTCGGATAAAAATAGCTGTCAAACACAAACTAACTGACGCAGCAAGTTTAAATTTTGACAGGAGTCAACTGACAGATGCCTGTTGACAGGAGCAGTGTTGCTGTTTCAGTAAAGAGGTCAGACTTATTGACCCGCCCTCGTAATTTGCAAGTGGGGATTTGTTGCCAATGCAGGACACAGAATTTACAAACAGAAATTCACGGAAAATACATCTCATCATAGACAAAAGCTATCATCCCCTCAAATTAGTAGATGATAATAAAACTGAGTTATGGGTAAACCCAATTTCCTCCTCCACATTGTTTTGCAGACTTAATAAGTTCATTTTTATGAAGGAGAATCACGGAGTAAGAGTCCTTAATGAAAAATGCTATACGAAAATTACCTGCACTTATCAAATTAATTTCGATGGTAGTTCTGTGCTAGCTAAGTACGAATGATATTTTACAATGCTAGATGGAAGTACAGCCTTGGCCAAATGTATTAAGCACCATTTAAAATTCGTTATATCTTCAAAAAACAAAAAATGTAATGGAATGAAAGGAAACAGATATGATAAATAAATAGTTTTATTGGAGATTGATAATATTTTGTTGGGCCGCCTTTGGTCTTTATGACTGCAGCGACTGTTTCGGTCATAGTGCTTACTAGCTTGCGACACTCTTCAGAAGAAATTTCACTCCACTCTTGCTTTAACACATTCTCGAGTGTTTCTTTTGATGAAATTGAGTGTTCCTGAATCCTACGCTTCAGAATACCCCATAGATGTTCTACAGAGTTTAGGTCCGGAGACTACGCAGGCCACTCAAGTAGGTCTACACTATTCTCCTCAAGCCACCTCATAGTTAGGGCTGATTTGTGGCAGGGTGCTGCATTGTTTGCCTTGTTGAAATTTGAAACCTTGCATGTTGGTATCTCCGAAAATGTTGGAAAAACAAAGTTGAAGTACATTTTCCAACACATTTATGTACTTGCGAGAGTCCATCCGACCATCACACACATGCATTTCACCCACACTGCTGGCAGCCATGCATCCCCAGATCATTATACTGCCTCCACCGTGCTTAATAATAGGTACCACGCATTCTGGGTCGTACTCTTCTCCAACCCCTCGTCTCAAAAAAGTGACACCAATCGTGCCAAGTATCTGAAAAGAAATGACAAATTTGTATTTAAGATTTTTGCTGTTCAATTTAAAAGTGATTCATAAATAAAACGTACCTCGAAGTTACATTCATCTGGCCACAGAAATACACACGTTTTTTTCACCCACTCCAAGTGTGCCTTTTGGTTTTTTCCGGTTTCTTCTTTACTTTAAGTCCTACTTCCCTAAGTCTTCTTCTAACAGTTCTTGAAGAAATTTTTTTTTTCGATCCTTCGACAACTCAGAAGCAAGCTCAGTTGACGTTTTCTTGCGATTTTTGAGCGAAGATCGTAGTCAAACTGGGTCTGGGTTTCATTGCATTGCGACTTTGATTTGCTATCTGACCGTTTCTGTCGAACCTGGATTTCTTCTGGACTAGTGTTGATCGTTGATCCCGTGATTGTGTAGTGTGAATGCCATCATGCCATCTCGATACACTGCTCAGGAATATGCTAGCATGCATCTCATTTATGGGGAATGCAGGTGTAATGCTAGTGCTGCAGCCAGACTTTATCATGAGAAATACCCAAGTGCTCAGCGTCATCAGGATCATCGAATGCTTGTAAATGTGCACCGGTCATTCCCAGAGGGTCGCTTTCCAAATCGAATGGTTAGTGAGGGAAGACCCGTCATGGCCTACAACGACGAAGTCTTATAAACAGTCGCATAAGACCCTAGTACGTCAGTACCTGCAATTGAAGAAAGAAAGAATTCTAAGGAAAAACCAGCTCCATCCGTACCATGTACAACGAGTCCAAAGTCTGCTACCCCGAGATTATCCAGACAGAGTGCAATTTTGTTAAACGATGTTGCAGAGGTTCAGAGAAGATCCGAGATTCTTCGAAAAAATTCTATGGTCGAACTTTTCAAAGGGACGGTTACATGAACCTGCACAATTTGCACGAGTGGCACGTGAAAAATCCACATTTGATGCGGGAAGATAGATCACAGTCCAGTTTTAAAGCAAACATGTGGACGGGAATTTTGAATGGTAGAATTATTGGCCCATTCGAGCTGCCGCAGAATTTGAATGCCGAGGCTTATTTAGATTTTTTGGAGAACCACTTACCAAATTTATTGGAAGACGTGCTACTAAATATTATGGTATCAACAAGATGGCTGCCCAACGCATTATGCTCGCACAGTACGAGAGTTCCTCGATCGGGAATACTCCAACAGGTGGATAGGGCGGTCTGGTACAATTTCGTGGCCAGCCCGCTCACCTGATTTAAATCCACTGGGGAGCAGGAAAAGAAAAAGTTTATTCTAAGCCGATAGAATAGCGCCAAAAATTTGCAGAAGCCTTTGAAGACATCAACTCCAGAAGATATGCTCGTCTTAGAGCATAGAAGCAGAGCTTGCATTGCCGTTGAAGGCAAACAGTTTGAATATTTGTTGTAAGATATAAGATCGGTAGATGGCGATCCTGAGGGTATACACCAAGTGAACGTAGTGTTCTGTGTGCTCTGTGACGGGAAAAAAATGAAATGAAATGATAAGGATGGTATCTCTATCTGTTTCACACACACTAGTCGAAATGGCGTGTTAATTCGTCTCAATCACAGCGCCACTGCCTGTCTCGCTCACACTTGGTACTCATTTTAATTTATTAAAAAGAATTTACTATGAATCGGGTTTCTTTAACAAAATATTTTTTTTGTCCTCAATTAAGCGTTAGTCTAGCAAGTGTCATACCATTTTGGAATCCAGGCTAAATACGCCAGCTTTTAAGGTTACTTGCCAAAATGGCACAGTGCATTTTTTTGTCAGTATAGTCAGTTCAAGTTGGGTGATTAATGATTTTCAGATACATGGATGGACAAAAAAGCAATATTTTAGTTAAAACCGATATAGTTATGTTTCAATTTTGGACCGTAATTTACAGAAGAGTTACTCAGGGTTACGTGGCAAAAAAAAAAATCGAAGAAAAGTAAAGATTTGCGGTCGCAGTACTTGAAAAATCGTCACAGAGTGTCAGATTTTTCGATTTTTTTTTTTTAATGCCAATAATTTGAAAAGTACATGACTTAGATTTTTTTTTATAATTTTGTGATAACCGACACCACTGGACCTATCACCCGTTTCCGGCTTGACGTTGATTTTTGGGACACCCTGTATATGGAGTGTCCCCAAAAGAATTGAATTTGTCTGTGGTTTCTGAAAGGCTTCCTCATACCGATCATTACCATTTTGACTTATCCACTCTGCACACGTGGATAAGGTGTTTTGAACGCCTTCTTCATATTTCTTATCGTCTGCCGCTAAAAATGCGTCAAGTAGGAGGAGCTGAAAATAAGACTATATTCGCGCAAAATAAAAAAAAATTCAAGACTTTTTTAAAATTCGTATGGGGCCAATACCGGGCTATGGATCCACAAATGATGGAAACACTGCCAGAAGGTTCTTTAACGACTCAGAAATCAGTTCAGATAGCACAGGAATAGATTCAAATTTAATAAAAAACTTTCACACGATTTTGAGAGTTTTATCGTCAGGTATAAGTAAAAATAAATGTTCAGCAGTTTAAAATTTTACTAAAAGAAACAAAAGATTTATATTATACAAACTTATAATTGGTATTACATGCCAAGTAGCGTCCATAAGCTCTTGATTCATGGTTATGATGTCGTCAATTCTTTCGACTTACCTATAACTCTTCTGTTAGAAGAGGCTTTAGAGGCTCGACATAATGAAATGAGTAGGGATCGGACAAACACGGATCTTTTCTTATAAACGTTTTATTACTTACTTCCTTTAAAGGATCAAGTTCGACACATAGAAATATTTCTTTAAGGAAATCAAATAGGAATATCTCAGAAATAAGTTTGTACTTGAAGATTTGTCAAATAATTCACAAAATAGGAGTGCTTCCGCATCTGATAAAATTGATTTAACTGATACAGAGCTTGAAGATAGCGATGATAGTAGTTTAGTTTCAGAATAATTATCGCTTAACTCAATTTTTTTCTTGATTTTATATTTTATATATAAGGAAAAATACGTTAATTATAATATTTAAACAGAAAAAATAAAATCTGTACATATGAATTTGAATTAAGGATTTTTGTCCGAATTTCCAGAAAATGCCGCACTGTGCGTTGTGACGCAGTGGCCATTTGAGGCTTTGGGTTCAAATCACAGCATTTACACTGAAAAACAGAAAACACATTTTTTTGGGAGCCACTGACCACTTCGAAAGTGATGTTTTCTGTCCTTCACACATCAAGTGGTCCGCAGTGGAATGTTGGGACATCAATTTATATTTTTATGATTCTATTCTCCAACACATTCGAGTTCAAATTCATATTTATAATTCAATTCAATTCAATTCAATTTACAGTATTTAGCATTAATAGGCTACTCAATAACATCGGCGAAATAATAACCTAAGTGATAATATTTTTAATTTAAATAATTGATTGATGATGCTCAATGTAAATTTGGCAAAAGTCGAATCGTTTAAAAATCGAATCCATCAATCGTTGGAATGACTATGCAGCGTTGCATAGACCAAAAGTCATTACACTGAACTCATATAGATCACATGGGTTAATGACCGTAAAGTTGAAAAGTGAAATCGCGAAAGTGGAGTATCGGGTACCGACCCGAAATTTTGATCTGGTTTATGCGACGGTAATCGCCGCATGTACAAGAGGTAAAATGTATGATTAGAAGTTAATTTTAATTATCATCCTGGTTTCTTTTTTTCTGTCCGAACAGAGTACCTAGTCTAAGGACTGAAGCGAATAAAATCTGTAAATTTTAATACGGGCTATACTTCCAATGAGTAAGAATTGCAATCCCATTTTGTACCCAAATTAGCCTGTATAGTCTCTAGTTTCAGTTTGTTATTGATTTTAGTTCGGTGCGGTTTAAAATATTTATAAAATATGAGTCAAGAGGAACGCCGTAATAAGATCATCGACAAATGGCTCGAAAATACTTCGCGTCCAAACCATTTCATCGCAAAAAATTTAAACATAGCACGCAGTACAGTGGATTCTGTTATTAAACGATATTTGGAGACGTTGACAGTTAAGCGAAAACAGAAAAGTGGAGCTAAATGTGGAGCACATAATACAAATTTGGACAGGAAAATAGTGGGTACCATCGCAAAAAACCGGACTATGTCATCCAGAGATGTTGCTCGGAAATGTAATACCAACCAAACAGTGGTACAAAGATCTAAAAAAACGTAACGGTCTAAAAATACGAAAAAAGAAACAAAAAATACCAAAAGTTACTGAAAAGCAAAAAAAAGTCATAAAAACACGAGCCCGAAAGCTATACGAGTTGACCGACAACAAGAAAGCGTGCTTGGTTTTGGATGACGAAACTTATGTCAAAGCCGACTTTACTACTCTTCCAGGTGCGCAGTTTTACAACTCGTTTGAAGCTGAGATTCTTCCGCAATCAACAACATCGATTGGGATGGAAAAATTCGGGTCAAGATATCTCGTTTGGCAGGCCATTTGCCAATGTGGACACAGAAGCTCATCGTTAACGAGTGCCTAAAAAAAACGGTTGATTCCTTTCTTAAACAAACACGAGGGTTCAACATTATTTTGGCCAGATTTAGCTTCAGCTCACTATGCTCATGCGACGTTGAGCTTTTTTCTTGCTAAAAATGTTGACTTTGTCCCAAAAGACATGAATCCACCCAATGTTCCACAGTGCCGTCCCATTGAAAGGTATTGGGCTTTGGTCAAAGCTAAATTGAGGAAAAGTGAGCAGTGTGCAAAGGACGTAAAAGATTTTAGTGCTAAATGGAAAAGAGCGTCCAAAAAGAAGACCACGGATGTAACTGTCACCAACCTTATGAAGGACATTCGAAAGAAGTTGAGGAAAGAATGGGAACCCAAATAATTTTTTTTATTTTTTGTAATTGTGAATGAATTTAATAAAAACAGAGTTTTAAAGCAAATAAGAAAAAATTGCATGAATTATGAAAATATTTTTTTTTTTTTTTTACTTTGAAGTTTCCGAATTTTATTCGTTTCAGTCCTTAGTGCATTGTACTCCTTCTATATTCCTTTTACTGGAATTTCTCAGTCTTTCGTGCCTATTGTAACAACAGCCACCACATCACGGCCGAGCATCTGCAGTCTGCCGCGAGCGTAGGCCAAATACTCACAGAGTGCCCCCCACGGCCAATGCAAGCTCTATGCGAAGACGTAGACAGTTCTAAGGCAGCTCTAGGTCTTCTTCTTTGAGTTTTACTTAACAACTTCATCGGCTATTTTATTTCCCGTCAACCTGGAAGGTTGACTTCACTGATTCGGCCCAAACAACACTGCATTTTGAATTAAGTACTGCCTTGTTGTTATTACTATGGAGTCTGTAAGTTAAAATTGTATTATTAAGTAATATTTACCTTTGTTATTTTTATTTATTAACTTTAAAAAGTTAAGATAAACTTACCTGAAGTGTTTATTTCTAGCTTCTGATGCTTCCTCTGATAGTTGACCAATAGAAAGCAGGGCGTTTTCTATGACTACAGATGCATGCATTAAGATTTTAGGGTACCATGGGTATAACTCGACATAAAGCCTAACTGTGTCCATGGTGTACAATAATTTGCCAGTATCAATCTTGAATCCACTTGAAATGGTCTGTAGAATGATTTTAAAGCGGAAAATTAACTGCAAATCGATTCCCGTTATTTCAGCGGCAAGTTCCGACTTATTAAAAAATCTTCGACTGGTGTTTCCATCATTTGTTTTGCCAAAACCATCACGTGGAAAATCCACAATACATGCCTCTTTGTCTTCCGATGTTCGTAATTGCCATTTTTTTTTATTGGGAGCTTATAAGCAATATGCAGAAGGCTTTCGAAAAGTCTGATTCGAGCATGAAGGATAAACAACCCAAACTTTTTCATTAATCAAGTTTGGTTTACTTAATTTGTTAAATTAATTTGATGTCAATCCACAAAGATAGCACTTCTGCGTTGATGCAGTTTCAGTTACTGCATTGCATATTTTGCCATTAACCATAGCAAAAAATCAATGTTAGTCATGGTAGTTTTTACTAGTGAATCAATTTTGGCTTGAACATAGTTTATTTCACTTTTTATAATGCCTGTACTTTCTTTAACAAAGTTGATTCGAATTCGTCTACAGAATCAGGGAGGAGAGGGAGTCGGATTTTGCCAAATAATTTCTGAACCACAAACCAAGCGCAAGGGAACAAGTAAGCTTTGAAATATGAATGCATCTGACTCTGATCTATTTTCGAATTTTTGTCTGTATTGGGATTGCTGGGATCTGTCACAGCCCCACTTTGTACTTAACTCTAGAGACTTGCATTCATTTTCATCTAGGCTAGCTGTAACATCATGCAAATACATAAATAATCGAATTATAGTGTAATCCAACAAATTCTGCAGGGATATTTCGGCCAAGGTTTCAGTTACAGCGTATGATTCTAACAATCTTTTTTGGCTTTTGAAGGATACTCTAACAAGGAAAAAAGCCCTTATTTTATTTTATTAATTGCAAATGATCTCCTTTTACTGAAACAGCAACACTGCTCCTGTCAACAGGCATCTGTCAGTTGATTCCTGTCAAAATTTAAACTTGCTGCGTCAGTTAGTTTGTGTTTGACAGCTATTTTTATGAAACTATTCACTAATTTGAGGAGAAAATGGAAAAAAGTGAATTTCGTGTGCTTATTAAGCATTATTTCTTGCGAAAAAAAACCATTACCGAGACCAAGGCTAAGCTTGATAAATACTATGGGGACTCTACACCATCGATTTCAATGGTAAAAAAGTGGTTTACTGAATTTCGTTGTGGCCGTACAAGCACTGAAGATGCCGAACGTCCTGGACGCCCAGTTGAGGTCTCTACACCCGAAACAATCGAAAAAATTCACGATATGGTGTTGGCCGACCGAAGATTGAAAGTGCGAGAGATTGTGGAAGCCGTAGGGATCTCGCATGGCTCAGTGGTTTCAATTTTGAATGATCACTTGGGCATGAGAAAGCTTTCCGCAAGATGGGTGCCGCGTTTGCTCACAGTCGACCACAAACGCAATCGTGTAACAACTTCACAGGAAGGTTTGGCGTTGTTTAATCGCAATATGGAGGAGTTTTTGCGCCGTTTTGTAACCGTGGACGAAACATGGATCCATCACAATACACCAGAGAACAAACAACAGTCAAAACAGTGGGTTTCTAAGGGTGAATCGGCGCCAAAGAAGGCCAAGGTGGGTTTGTCAGCCAATAAAGTTATGGCGACTGTTTTTTGGGATGCACGCGGGATAATCCACATTGACTACCTTCAAAAGGGAAGAACAATCAATGGGGAATATTATGCCAACTTATTGGACCGATTCAATGACGATTTGAAAAAAAAACGACCTCATTTGGCCAAGAAAAAAGTTCTTTTCCACCAAGACAATGCAAGGGTGCACACATGTGCAGTTGCCATGGCAAAAATCCATGAATTGGGCTATGAATTGCACCCTCATCCACCCTATTCTCCAGATATGGCTCCGAGCGACTACTTTTTGTTCCCAAACCTGAAGAAATGGCTTGGTGGAAAAAGATTTGACTCCAATGATGAAGTCATCTCGCAAACAAAGGCCTATTTTGAGGACCTCGACAAATCATTTTTTTTGGAAGGGATAAAAAAATTGGAGAAGCGTTGGACAAAGTGTATAGAGCTCAAGGGAGACTACGTTGAAAAATAAAATTATTTTTTTATCAAAAAATCTGTGTTTTAATCCAAAAGTCACGGACTTATTGAACCGCCCTGGTACTTCTATCACTAAGTTCTTCCAATAACTTTTCAGGTCTACCTGGTCCGGCAGTTGTGTTTGGGATTGATAAAGTTCCTTTAAGCCATGATTTATTGCTTTCTAAAAAGAAATTCTTTTTTCTTCTTGATTCTGACCATTTTCGTTTAAGTTCGCACAAAAATTTTTCTACTTTTGGCTTAAAAATTGTAAGTTGCTGTATTGAACAAGAAGAAGTAGTACTTAATAGATAATTTTTTAAGTGACTTAATTTTTCATTAATATTCCACTGGCAATAATCTACCATAGTGTCAAATAAATATTGTTTTGTCACAACTGTGAAACCTGATGATCCTAATAGGAAAAATTGTTATGTATTAAGAAGGTACAAAAATACTTTGTAACATAAACATTCACGGGACATTCTCATTAAAAACATGTAAATTTATTATACGGCCTACTTCTTTCTCCCTAAATGTTTCTGCTTAAATTATTTCTTTTCACCCCAATCTAAATTTTGATCACGCAAAAAAAAAAAAAAATAAACAAATAACACCAGTAATTTTCATTTAAAAAAATGCTGTATATCGTATGAGTGCTTTTTACACAAAAGTGAATAATTCGTTGACCCACAGTACTGTTAAGAGCACGTAGGAGCAACCAATTTTTGTTGCATTGACTTAAGAAATATTCAAATTACTTTATAAACTTAAATTCATTACAAAATAACAGGGTATACTAAAACTAAATCATTAAAACTTAAAAAGTAAGTTAAAAAAATATTTTGTTTTGATACAAAAGTTCTAAGCCCAAATTGAAACAAAAAATACGGCCTTATATTTCCAAAATTCAATTAAGATTGTGAATACGTACCTGAAGCAGAATTCTCCATTTGAATATTTTTTACTATCTATTACAACACTTCGATATCACTTATTGAACAACACTTACCAAATCTTTTTTATCTCTTTTTATCACAACACACGATCTACAAAAAAACAACAACAGTATATTGACCAATGTGTATTCAGCACCCGCTATACCAATCTTTAATTGTCAATTTTACTTTTCAGAAAATCGGTTTTTGCCCAGGTTTGTGATCGAAATACTCCTCTGTGCGGTGTTTGGAATAAAAATGCAACTACACTCATACCTCGCTTAACGGCCTAGACACGTTCCCTATAACTTGGCCGTAAAGCGAAAAGCTGTATAACGAATCAATTTTTTTGATACAAATCCATACAAATTCAATCGGATACGTTCCAATTTTTATAAATTAACATAGTTTTTAGTTTCAAATGCATTTTTTTCCTTTTATTTCATTTAAAAATGCATAACAGCTAACATTAAACAGAAATTCAATTCACAAACAACAAAAATTACATGTACATAAAATAGCAATAAAAAAAATATATAATATGAAATTTGATTAACAAACGAAAAAAAAATTTTGTGAACATAAAAAACAGAAATTAAAAAGCAAAAAAAATCATATGCACATACAGTACTGTGCGAAACCTAAGCAACCATCTGGAGTCAGCACTTTATAGTAAATCTTTTAAATTTTCTACTCCCCCAAATAAAAAGTAATGGACATGTAATAATGTGTAATAGAGTGCCTTATGAAATTCACAACTTTTTATAAAAGTAATAATACTTCAAATTAAAAAAAAAAAACTAAAAAACCAACAAAGTAGCCAAATTGAGCTGTGCAAAACCTAAGCAACTTTTTTTGATATTTTGTGTAATATCCTTTATTTTGGATAAACGGGGCCGCAACGACGAGGCATAGCCGGCCATTCAAGGACTTGAATTCCACTGTCCGCTAACCACTCCTTTACCAACTTCGATGTGTGTTTCGGATCGTTATCCTGTTGAAACACCCATTTTCCACTCCGCATGTGGTAGCATTACCGATTCTAGAATGGATATATATTTGAATTGGTCCATGATTCCGTCTATTTCGTAGAACGGACCTACACCTCCTGCCGAAAAACAGGTCCACACCATGCTTTACAGTGGGTGTACAGAACCTAGGATTGAGTCGCTACCCTTTACGATGTCCTACATAACATATCCCATCAGAATTAATTAAATTAAATTTTGACTCGTCACTGAAAAGAACTGTTTTTAATTTTTCAGGAGACCAATGTTGGTATTTTCCTGCAAAATTTAGCCTAATATGAAAAAAGATTTTAGTTTGAATTATGTTTAAAGAATTTAATTGCATTACCTGTCTTTTTGTGAGCATCGGTTTTTTGCACGACCTGTAACTTCGAAGATTATTTTCAATTGCACGTCTTCGCACCGTGCTAGCATCAATGTTGAAATCAAGTTCGACTTCATTCGAACTTATGAACGGTTGTTTTTTAATTACACCACAAATGTTTCTATCCGTTCGACATGCTGTCTTTACGCGGCCTACCACCGACATTTTGACTTTCAACGACTCCTGTTGAATTATGTTTTTTTTTATTAAACGTGAAATAATCGATTTATTAATATTATAACGTTTAGCTAATGTTGCCTGAGTATCTTCAGACTTAAATTCATCAATAATCTTTAGTTTAGGAAAAGGAGAGTAACTTTGTCGCGACATTATTAAAAAATATCAATTATGCGACTAACTTAAAAGAAAGCTGATCGAAGACAATAACTCAAAGGCAAAGAGCTTACAACATTTCATGTGTGACCGGACTGGAAAAGTACTGTTAGCTGTTTTTTTTTTACAGTGGGTTACAAAGTTGCCTAGGCTTTGCACAGCTCAATTTGGCTACTTTGTTGGTTTTTGGTTTTTTTTTTATAAGACGTTGTGAATATCAAAATACACTCTATTACACATCATTACGTGTCCATTACTTTTTATTTGGGGGAGTAGAAAGTTGAAAAGATTTACGAGGGGCGTTCAAGATATTCTCGGTATCGGGGTGAAGCTGTGGTTGCATATATAAATTGACTTATTTATCAAGTAATACTATTATTTTAGTGCATTCATGTAAAATTTCATATAAATGTGATTATTAATTCGCGTTTTATCTCTAGTTAAACAGAATCATAATGGCAACTGAGGCGATGATGGTGAAAATTGAGCATCGCGCTGTAATTAAATTTCTCACTAAGCAAGGAAAAAGTCAAAAAACTATTCATGAAGAGATGGTGGCTGTTTGCCAGGGTTCCGCACCTTCATTATCAAATGTGCAAAAGTGGTCAAGTGAGTTCAAGAGAGGCAGAAAGAGCATTGAAGACGACCCCCGCTCCGGCGCCCCGGCTACTGCTTGTACGGGAGAAAGCATCAAAGAAGTCGAAAAACTTGTTCTTGAGGATGCCCGAATGAAGGTGAAAATGATGGCAGAGATCACCAAGCTTTCAATTGGTACCATTCACACCATTCTTCATGACCATCTTAACCTTTCAAAGGTCAGTGCAAGGTGGGTGCCACGAATGCTCACAGCGCCTCAGATAAAAAGTGAGAATCGCATGCTGTAGAGAGCTTTTGGAGATGTGTAGTGAGAACGCGGACGGTGTTATGGATCGATCATTGTTACTGGGGACGAAACATGGGTCCACCACTATGACCCTGAAAGCAAACAAGAGTCCATGCAGTGGCATAAAAAAGGAACAGACCCCCCGAAGAAGTTCAAAGTCACTCCGTCTGCCGGGAAGCTCATGGCCACAGTTTTTTGGGACTCAAAGGGAATCTTGCTCATTGAGTACAAAAAAAAAGGTGAAACCATCAACGCCACATCCTACACTTCCACTTTGCATAATTTGCGGGAGGAAATTAAAAAGAAAAGACGGGGTAAACTCGCAGCGGGTGTGTTGCTTCTTCATGACAACGCTCCTGTTCACACGGCGCGAGTTTCCAAGGCTGCTGCGCGAGATTGTGGTTTCGAAGAAATCCAACACCCACCCTATAGTCCAGACCTTGCCCCTAGTGATTATTTCCTGTTTCCGGATTTGAAAAAATGTCTTCGTGGAAAAAGATTTTCGGATGATGAAGAACTCAAGTCGGTATTTTGCAGAGAAAGAGGAAATTTATTATTTTGAGGGTTTAAAAAAGCTTATCTCAAGATGTAACAAATGCATTGATGTTAGGGGAGATCATATTGAAAAATAAAAACAATTTAAATTGAATTCGCATTTTCCTTCATATCGATACCGAGAATATATTGAACGCCCCTCGTACTATGAATGCTGACTCCAGATGGTTGCTTAGGTTTTGCACAGTACTGTGCACTTACATAATAAAATAAAATTAAAAACGGATCTAATCTGAAGAGGAATATGAAGACTCGGTAAGCTGTACTGTGCTGTCACCGATATGTACTTTCAGCTGTTGTGGATTGACCTGGTTTAAAAAAATTGTCCAACGTTATTTGTCTTGCTTTACTTTTTGCTACTTTTTCCATTTCTTTATAACAGTTCATTGTTGCGTTAATTACTCGACAAACTTTAGCGCTACGTTCTACGCAGGAAGAAGGAGATTAACCCTTTCGCTCACGGGGTCCACAAAAGTGGACATACATTTCTACGCTCAGTTGTACGAAACTGTAGGAATACTCGTATATCAAAAACAAACGAAATCCATGGGGAATAAAAATATTTGCTATTTGTGGTGCAAGTGGGCAAATGTTCGATTTTTTGATTTATCAGGGCGCTAAAACGGAATTGGATCAAACACAAATGACCGTTTTCGGACAAGGCGCGTTTTCAAAAAAAAATCGTGAGCGAAAGGGTTAATTCCTTGTTCAAAATGAGAAAGCGCGTTAGACAAGTTCTGTAAGCTTAGTTTTGGGCATGCAGCAGGAACTGGCTACTCATCGAGGGTTGGTTCTGTGTCTGATTGGATCAGTTCCTCATACGAAAGGGGTTCTCTATCTGCATCTAATATAGTAAATCACTCACATCACGTTATTTCAAATCCTCAAAACCAAGATCATTTGCTAAGGTCAATATGGGTTGTCGAACATCAGAAAGAGCATCAACTTCAGGTTCATTAGTTATAATGCATTCTGGCCATATATTTTTCCAAACATGATTCAAAGTTGTTGATTTCAATTCCTTCTACGATTCACTAATGTTGTCTACAGCATCTTTGATGTTGTATTTTTTCCGAAATAGTTTAATCGAACACTCATCGCTTTCATTTATAAGTTGTCGAAAAGCTCTGCGTAAATATGCTTTAAAAGTTGCTATTGCACCCTGATCTATTGGCTGGATCAGAGCTGTTGTATTTTTCGGACGATACTGAATCTCCACATCTTCAGATAATTCGGATAAATTAGCTGGATGTCCTGGAGCATTATCCAATACGAGCAAAGCTTTATTGCTAAGGTTGTTGTCTTCCAAATATTTTTTAACTTCTGGCCAAAAGTAATTTTTGAACCAGTCTTCGAAGAGAATTTTAGTCATCCAAGCTATCTTGTTGGATCTCCAATTGACGGGTAATTGTTTCTCTGTTTAGCCCTTTGAAAGGCTTTGGATTTTCAGAGAGATATACTAAAAGTGGTTTTAGCTTAAAATCCCCCGCAGCATTAGCACCAAGGAGCAAAGTTAATCGTTCTTTAGATACCTTGTAAGGAGGTGCCGATTTTTCACTTTTTCCGAGTCCTGTCTCGTCCACATTGAAAACCTGTTCAAGTCGGTATCCACCTCTTTCAATAATTGTTTTTAAAATGTTGGGATATTTTTTAGCTGCGTCATCGTCGGCACTAGCTACTTCACCTTTCATTTTTAAGTTGTGGAAATTGTTTCTATTTTTACATTTTTCAAACCAACCTCGGCTTCCTTGGAATGTTACATCATTACTAGATTCATCGGCAACGTCACTCTTCAAATTTTCGAAAATATTTTTAGCCTTTTCTTGGATAGTCATTTGGGTCATTGGCATCCTCCGTTGGTTATTATCTTCAATCCATATAACCAATAATTTTTCCATCTTTTCCATAATACCACTGCTTAGTCGAGTTAATTTTGAGACACTTAAAGGTGAAGCAGATTGCGAATGTTATCCCGAATAGTTTGCACAGTAGACTTTGGCAGTCCAACAACCTTACAAATTTCTATGATTTTCTTGCTAGCTTCAATACGCCGTAAAATTTCTAACTTTGTTTCAAGCTTGACTGATTTTCGGCTTTTTTTTTTTTTTTTTTTTTTGCATCACTCTCCGAATTTGATGAACGTTTCGGTGGCATTTTGTCTATTAAAAAATAAATACATATAACGAAAATATTTATCAAAACAATTTTTATTACGTACCAACAATTTTTCTAAACGTTTCCAATGTTTTTTTTTATATCTAAACAGAAACTAAACACAACGCAGTATTTCATATACACATGTACAAAAATATGTCCTTTTTCGTTTTCCCTTTCGTTGTTTTTTGGGCGTATAACGAAACATTTTTGGCCGTAAATCGAAAGAGTGCCATAATTAAAGTAGGCCGTTATAGCGAAAGGCCGTAAAAAGAGCGGCCGTATAGCGAGGTATGAGTGTACCAACATTCCATCACATCTTGCGGTTTGAGTCTAGGCGTTGGGCTGTAATGCAGACATCAATGAATTAATATTGTAGTAGAGCAAAGACTATTGTGATTAACTTTAAAAAACAATCTACTCATAATCAGCAGGTACGTGTAAAACACGCTTACAACTCATTCACTACTGAAATTAAGCAGTCCTTTCGTGATGTGAGCTGTTGTAAATCTGAAATAATACGTCGGCAACACAAGCGGTCGACAGAATCTGGCTTTTAAGATCCTAGCGCATTTAAATTACTTTCGTAATTTAATAGATGGACATTTGTATATCGGCGGAATAAGCATTTTTCGGGGCTGGCTTAGTTAGAGTTCTATTAGTATCGTCATAAAATTCCTTACACGCGCTCAAGTACCGTTTTCTCACAATACTAACATATTACAAATTCTTAGCCAAATAATTTAAATGCCAAGTTAACAAACTTGACACGTTTATAGCTGCATATGTGAACAGCAGATTTTCTGTTGCTTTATAGCCACAAACTTTGTATGCCTGTGTCTGGTCATGAATATTAATTTTCTCCCACCCATTCTCTGCACCTAATCACCGAACTCATAAATTGTATTCAGCTCTCTTTGTAAGCATCATCACCATCACTACCACGTAATGCCAGCATAACAACTATCGGTCCATTAAACCCCGCTGCGCACTCATGAGACTCAATAACTACATAAAAGCATGTCATCGGCAGAAATGTATTCTCTGCCATTCTCGGTTCTTGCCAATCGATTTTCATCGTTTGAGCGCAAAGTATTCGTAATTCCGCTTTCCTAAGTCACACGACTGAAAGCCCACCAGCTTAAGTGCCCGACCATTATAATGAGAATGCTATCCCGCCTTATAACCTCCGCCGACTTTTTTTTTATGCACTTATACATTCTATTGATCGCTTAAATGGTAACCTGCTGACTCTATCTAAAAAAAAAAAAAACAAAAAAAAACCAAGAATACATGGCCTAAGAAAATGGAAATGCACATAAGTGGGCTTTTTGTCACCCTTCTGCGTCACGTCCCACAATTGTTTTACTAATGTTTATAGCACACATACATACGTGTATGCGCACCTTTAGGGATCAATCAAGTACGCACCACCTCACAGCGGACATAACATACTCGTACATATACTATAGCCTATAAAACTGGGTTAACTCTGGCTAGCAAAGTTAAAAGGCCGAAAGAGGAGAAGGATTGGGGGTTACAGTAGAGTTAAACAACAAGAACAGAAAAAATCCATAAAAACGCGTGTCAATCGAGAAATGTACGAAATAGGGTGAGGCTAAAAGTGAACCCGGTCGTTAGTCACATGCAACATCATTTGCAACGTTGCAGTGTTGCATTCAAAATGAAATTCTGATGGATGATTGCTGCATAAGTGTGGCACTTTCCTATACCATATTCTCTTTGTTTGTGTACATTTTTTGAAATGAGAACATTGTTCCTGCGGGAACGAAAAAAAATAAGGCATCACGACTCTTAAGATTACTAGTGCAAGGATTCCTTTCACCTGAGGTATCTGGAGTAGACACATATACGAGTACTCGTGTGCTATGAGTTCCAAAAACACAAATTTTAAACACCGACAGGTAGAAGTGCCTGTCTATAGTTTATCGTCCTTCGTCTCTGTTTGGTAACGAGTTTGTACGACATGGTATTATGGCTTATCGCACGAGGGAATTGAATATCGAACTAATAAGCGCACACGTCAACTAGAAATAAGTTATGAGTGACAATAAATACAACAGAAACGATTCTTAGTTTGGTTTGTCAACGAAAAACAAATGTGACAATAATAAGAAATTTAGCAGTTGTAGGGTGTTAGACCAAAGCAAATAATTCTGCGGACTCAGACTCATACCAACTAATCTGCTAGTTGCCGTTCTTCTAACAGAATTAAATAAATCTCTTTTGAAAATACGATTGCTTTAATCCTTTTTAAGGCAGTGGCATTAATTTTGCCACCAACTTCTTTTAACTAGATTTAGTTTTTCTGTAACATAACCGCAGATATTTTTTTTGTAAGTGGCAACACAGATTTATAGTACGTGTACCATGAATTAAACCGCCAAAATGGCGCGTAGTTTGACATTTATTGGTTGAAACAGCGTAACGAGGTTGAGTCTAGTATTCTAGCTTTATCCAGTAACATCTTTTGAATGAACAAGCAAAAAAAAAAAAAAAAAAACATGAAAAGTAGAAAATATTTGATGGCAATATTTATGCCATTACCACAGATGCTAGAGTTTATACAGGGTGATAAATTTTATTGTGCCAAAGCAAAAAATGTTGGAAAATACATCAATTTTCAAATTGTATCAGTAGTTTTCAATATGCCCACCTTTGGCGCGAATAATGGCCTTGAGACGGCCGAAGAAAGCATCGCACGCTGCACGAAAGTGGCTCTGCGGTATTTTGACCCATTCTCGGCCTCCCATTGCTTGAGGTGGTCCAAACTTTGGTATTTTTTAGTGCCAACCTTCGCCTTCAAAATACCCCAGACAGAGAATTCCAACGGATTTGCATCCGGAGAATTTGCAATCCTTTGTGTCGAAGAAATGAAGTGTGGAACATTGTTTTGTAACCAATCTTGGTTGACGCGCGGTTTGTGAGACGGTGCCGAGTCTTGTTGAAATGTCCACGATCTCCGACCGAAATGATTGTTTGCCCAAGGCTTCAATACTGCCTCTAAGACAGTTTCACGGTATACGATCGCATTGATTTTGACGCCACGGTCCAGAAAATACGAGCGGGGAGCGACCATCGGCGGTTATGGCGGCCCAAACCATCACCATCAGTGCTGCCTGCTTTCTGGTGGCCGTCCGAAGGTGTAAACTTTCGAAGTACCTCTCTGGCAAGTAAACTCGGTCATTTTGTTTGTTAACATAGTGCTCGATAACAAATGGCGACTCATCGGAAAAAACCAAATTCGGCAACTCACCATTTTCGTGCAAGCGTAGCAACTCTTTCGCTCTTTCGACTCTAACTTTTTTCTGTTGCGGTGTAAGATCGTGTGCGTTTTGGAACTGGAATGGCTTGAGCCCAAGTTCATTTTTCACTATGTGTTGCATCCGTTCCAACGATATGTTGAGCTAACGAGCCATTTTTCTTCCACTTCGACGCGGATTTCGCTCAATTCGAGCCTTCACTTTCCGAACCATTTCTGCCGATGTTGCTGTTTTTTTATGACCACCTCCATGGCGTTTTGCAACGCTGCCAGTATCACGGTAACGAGCTATGGTTCGAGACACAAATGATTTATTCACGTTGAGGTGCTGGAGGGTTCTAACAATAGCTACTTGTGGTTTTCCAGCCAAATATAAAGCAACCACACTATCACGTTTGAATTCCATTGCGGATAAAAATTTTTCAACACAACTGAGACGCAAATCGTTTAAAAGGCTTGTAAATAATAAAATTATCTGTCATGTGTCAAAATTTGAGCTCACTGTCATGAACGGTTTGGAAATTATAGCAGTCTGAAGTTGGTTGCAGTTCGAGTCAGACAGGGTGTACTTATAAAAAATAATTTTATTTAATAATTTGCAGTAAAACACACTTGCACAACAGGATGAGAGGTATAGAATTTACCTTCTGGATATTCTCATAGCCAGCTAAATGTTAAGTTCAGCTTTTAGTGGCACCAGCTCCGTTTGTAAATTTGTAAAATGTAACTTATTGCTGTGGAGGAGCCTCAATTAACATCGTACACAACAATTTTGCTTGAGGGCAAATATGACTCAGAATATTGAAAGTGTTGCAAGATATTATTATGTACATATATTAGACATAATTAATGCCATTAATGCTTTAATTGGACAGAAGAAAATCACCGAAATTCCAATATACAAAAAAAAAAAACAACCTGTAATGGTATGATTCATCTCTATGTCATAAAACGTTTTGTTGCCGGACAGGAAACCTAGCGCCCTAATGGATATTCAGACAATTGCAAGCATAAATGCTCTTAATTTAATAAATTGAGCATACTCAATTTGGGCACTTTTTCTAAACCCAGAGACCCAAATACATAGATAAGACACCGTTTCACTTGTGGACTTCGCTTTATCTATCGATTTTTCTATTGTATATTTCTATATTTAAATTTACTCACAAATTACAAGAATTCGAGTGAGAACCTTTTTTTTTTTTTGCCATATGAATGTAGACAATAACAAAGTAGTTATCTGGAGTATTATCAGAACTCGATCAGTGCGCCTATCTTATCTCATTCCGCTTATCACTGTCATAAAGTTTATACAAAGAAAAGAAAAAACGAAGCATTCTCTTATCAGTGATAGAATGAAAGCCCCTAAATGTTTACTCTCTAACCGTCCGACAGTCAGGGTCGAAAATCGCCATACATACGAGTACATATTCGTATACCATATACATATAGATTTCAAGGGGTAGACTTCCTTTTCTGGAAATATTACCCAACAGCAATTACCCGAATATTGCAGCTGTATTACGTTTTTATTACGAGTTCGTACTCGTACATAGTCGTAGATTGTTGCGGCTCGTGTTCTACGATCTGATATCGAATTGGTGGAGCTTTCTAAAAATATCTTACAGATACGTGTACATCTAGAGTGTAGGAATTGAGACAGAGCGTAAAAAATAATAGGCCTAGGCAATTTGCCGGCTTATTTTGCAAACTGTGCACACTTAGCGCGGCTGCTAAAAGGCATCAATCAAGTAAATAGATACCAAGTATCTATCTGCACATTTGAGATGGCAATAGCAACAGTAGTGGCGCGCAAAAAAAAAGGTTAATGCACTAGAAGGAGATTCCATACTGTGCCTATAATGACCGACGACCGACGAACGACGACCGACGAATGAAGAAGCAACCAAATAATTGCAGTGAAGTCTTCTTTGCATTGTTTTCTTATTTTGCTTCTTTTTCCTTTCTTCTTTCTTCTTTCTTCTGCCGTGCCTGTGCATGTCTATTTGCATTACACTATCTGGTCATAGAAAAGATCGATTGGGGAGCAAAAAGTGAAGATATGAATATTGCTCATGCCACTTTCTGCTTCTGGTGTTGATCTTCGTGTTTGTTTGGCGGACAGTCTTTTTTTCGTTTACATCTCCCTGGTATTGTGAAAAATTTTTGATGAGAAAAGAATGTCTGTCTAAATAAGTCAAGCCCTTTCAGCTCTGTGGGTCTCACACAGAAAAATACCAAAGAACTGACCATTATGTTATTTTAACAATTTATGTATTTACACCTAGCCTAGCCAAATAACCTAGACTTTGGCATACAAGATTAAATTACAATCTAGGATGAACCTAGTTTACAACGAATAAGTTCTTCAGTCTTTGACCAACCGTGTCGTACTCCGAAATTGTTGAGGTCCCGTTCCACTTATATGCTCTGAGTAAGCTTTGCCTTACTCGTTTGTTCTACGGACTTTGTACCGTAGTTGTTAAGCATGACTATGTCGCTGTACATAGTCTCTGGTTTTTAACGTAAACCCCCTGTCATTTAGACTTATGTTTACGGGAGCAAGGATACGCCTTGCCATCGCTCTCCGTCAATCCTTTGATACCAATTCGGAACTGTGTTGGAGGCACAAGTTCCACCCTTGGTATGAGTCGAGGCCGAACTAAAACCTCTTGCTGCTCTTAGGGTCACAGAACTCAGTAATTATTTGCAACTCTATAATGGGTCAAACCAACAGGAAGACTCTTCCCGCGATTTGGGTTTCAACCACAGCCACCATGACGCTCCCACAAGGGGGCCTACCTCAACAAGTCAGGCCAGGACAGAAATCCGGGGGGCTCCTGACTCCCATGGTACCGTAATTTAAATCCTGGTAGGGACTACCGGTGGTCTTGCTGCCAACAAGACCTATGACCGACAACTTGTAACTGGTCTAATCGTAGCAATCTTCGGTGACGTCATCTGAAGATGTTTACGATAAGACCAATAAGACCAAAGCCATTGATGGGCGAAGCCTTGGTAATAGGGCGGGGGCCCATGATCTGTACACCCGATTGAGTTCGCTGTTGAATCTCCTCGGAAAACAAAAATCTTCATGCCCCTTCGCTAACGTTCCATGCTTTTGCGGCATAGAGCAGGACTATGATGTCTCACATATGTAGAATCTTCTTAGTGTATTTTGACAAGACCTTAATACTTAATTCACTTAAGTTATAAGGCCACGAAGCAGCGATTGGTAGAGGTAACTCTTTGTTTGATTTTTAACTATTGATACGAGATGTCAGTATCAGAGTTATTAGCGGATTCGAAATGAAGAACATTTCGCCTGCCTCGCTTTGGACACTAGGTACATGGTTACATAAAAAGAAGCAGCATAGACATAGATTCCAAGAATTGAGTTCGCGTTCTTGGGTATGAAGATGTTCGAGAAATTAAGTCTATAACGAGCAAAGGCATTGATCGTCCAACAGCTGGCGTAAGACTATCTTGATCTTGTTTAATCTGTAAACCAGAAACCGAAGTTAAAGAAATATAACATCACTTTATAACCTAAAATGTCTAGTAAGGTATCTGTTAGAGAGAAGGACAATCAACATGTACACATTGAGCGTTTCTGCCTCGGTGGATAGAAACACAATCAGGAAACTTGATAGAACCTTAAAGAAAACTTGAAATAATTTGTAAGCCACCATCTTTTGTTTGTAAATTGTGAACGTAAAATAGTTGTAATAAAATAAAAGCATAAACAAGTGATTAACTATTTGCCAGACGCCGCCAACATTACAGTCTCTAACCGTTTAAACAAAGCTAGCCCATTATAGTTTGTCAGCCCTTCGTATAAGGACTGAAACGAATAAAATCTGTAAATTTTAATACGTAAATTTTAATGCGTAAAAATTGCAAACCCATTTTGTACCCAAATTAGCCTGTATATTCTCTAGTTTCAGTTTGTGATTGATTTTGATTCGGTGCGGTTTAAAATATTTATAAAATATGAGTCAAGAGGAACGCCGTAATAAGATCATCGACAAATGGCTCGAAAATACTTCGCGTCCAAACCATTTCATCGCAAAAATTTAAACATAGCACGCAGTACAGTGGATTCTGTTATTAAACGATATTTGGAGACGTTGACAATTAAGCGAAAACAGAAAAGTGGAGCTAAAAGTGGAGCACATGATACAAATTTGGACAGGAAAATAGTGGGTACCATCGTAAAAAACCGGACTATGTCATCCAGAGATGTTGCTCGGAAATGTAATGCCAACCAAACAATGGTACAAAGATCTAAAAAACGCAACGGTCTAAAAACACGAAAAAAACAACAAATACCAAAAGTTACTGAAAAGCAAACAAAAGTCATAAAAACACGAGCCCGAGAGCTATACGAGTTGATCGACAACAAGAAAGCGTGCTTGGTTTTGGATGACGAAACTTATGTCAAAGCCGACTTTACTACTCTTCCAGGTGCGCAGTTTTAAAACTCGTTTGAAGATGAGATTCTTCCGCAATCAACAACATCGATTGGGATGGAAAAATTCGGGTCAAAATATCTCGTTTGGCAGGCCACTTGCCAATGTGGACACAGAAGCTCATCGTTTATTACAACGGGAACAATTAACGGAGAAGTGTACATTAATGAGTGCCTAAAAAACGGTTGATTCCTTTCTTAAACAAACACGAGGGTTCAACACTATTTTGGCCAGATTTAGCTTCAGCTCACTATGCTCATGCGACGTTGAGCTTTTTTCTTGCTAAAAATGTCGACTTTGTCCCAAAAGACATGAGTTCACCCAATGTTCCACAGTGCCGTCCCATTGAAAGGTATTGGGCTTTGGTCAAAGCTGAGCGGTGCAAAGGCCGTATTCTCCAACATTTTTTGCTTTGGCACACTAAAATTTATCAAAAAATAAACAAATTATAGCATTTTAAAAAGTTATAGTTCGAGTAAGTCACCCTGTATCTTTTCTTCTGTGTGCGTGATAAAGTTTCAAAAACTAGGTCGGAGAACTAATGTCTTGTGTTTGTTGTCAGTTGTTTTGACCCCAAAATGTCCTTTATTCTCTTGTTCTGTTGTAATATTTTTCCATCGCTGGAATTGTTTTTCATAACATGATGCTGAAGCGTTATTTACCGTTTGATTCATTGGAAAATATTTGGCTCAATTGCCATGTGAAGCCTGTGGCAATTTTATTTAAAAAAATTCTCTTTCAATTCCACTGAATAGGTTGGATGAGGCAAAACTTCATTAACTGTGCCGCATGGGGTCTGTAGAACTGTATCGTAGCTATTCAGCCGGTGTTATTGTTTTTGGCATGATTTCCTCAGTTTGACTTTGCTGTGACTGTTTCTCCACTTTTGAGGAACGAATCTCGTCACCATTACCTTTTCGGAGTGTAGTTCTGCCTAATCATTCCCCTGACGTCTTTCTATTTTTGTACAGCATGCAATTTTCGTTGTAGTTGACTACTCGATGCAAAAAAGGATCTTTTGGACAAAGATGAGCAGTTGAAACTATGAGCGTTGCAGCAAGGCATAGAAAAGTTAAAATATTTTCTTCAGCAGCTGCCTCAAGATCTTTATTATCAATAAGTTCCTCTGCTTTTCCTTTTGGCTTATTTTCGAGAAAAAAGTCTCCCCCTGTGTCGCTTTAGCTGCGTTAATGTTTATTTTGCTTTTTGAATTGGAAAAGGAAAATTGGTTTTAAATATATGGAGATATAACAAAAAAAAAATAAACTTAATAAACTAAACTAAATACTTTTATTTTTACTGTTAAAGTACAATACATTTTTTCAAAAATTATCATATAATTTTCTTTTCAATAACTTTCAACAACCTCAAGCCAACGACAATCATTTTTTGAACGGTCAGTAAACTGGGAATTTTATAGTTAACGACTAGCTGTTTCCTCTCCATAGCCGAGCGTAGACGACGCTTTCTAACGCTTAAAAGTCCCTGCGCATCTTCGATATGTTTCGGCTATTGAATTTCTTGAAAATTTTTTCTTTGTTGTAAGGCAGCTATTCGCCTTAAAGCGACTAAACAATGGACAAATAATCCATTTAGCCACGTCAGCATTCTTAATACAGAAATACAGAGAAAATCGATTACACCATATCTGAACTTTGATTTGGCAAAAACTTCCATGTAAGCCTCCCCTCTATGTCCTTCATGGAGGACAAGTCAATCTATCTCTACACAGATGGATCTAAAACCGATAGCGGAGTTGGTGGCGGTGTTTTCTCAGATAAGCTAAATCCAAGCCTCTCTTTCCGTCTTCCAAATCACTGTAGCGTGTTCAAGGCAGAAGAAAAACGTGATATCTGCAATCGGATAGTCAGGTCGCTATCAAGTCCCTGGACTCGGTCTCACTAAATTCTAAAACCGCCCTTGAATGCCGCTCATCTCTTATGGAGATGGCAGAGCAGTTCAACCTTCACCATTGTTGGGTGCCGGGTTACAGAGGCATTCCAGGGAACTGTAGAGCCGATGAACTCGCCAAAATTGGAACCACTCTAGCTATTCTACCGGAAAAGGGTAGCATAGGTATACCAATCGCTACGTGCAAACTAACATTAAAGCTGGATGCCAATAAAAGAGCAGACCTTAGGTGGACTGTTGGACCAACATGTCTAGCGACCAAACAGATCTGGCCAAAACTGGATCTAAATCGCTCTAAGTGTCTGATCCTTGTAAATAAGAAACATCTCAGCGCCATCATAGGTGTCATCACTGGACACTGCCTCATAGGTAAGCACGCAAGAAGGCTTGGCGCCTTTACAAACGATTTCTGCAGAAGCTGCTGTATATGTTCAGCTCTCTCCCAGAGAAGAAAACTTCACTTAGGAGCTTTCTTCTAGAGCGACCTAAACGATCTAAAAAATTATAGACGAAAACAGTCTCCTACGTTTCATCATAAGCTCAAACTGGTTCCATTAGTACGAGGATCATAGATCCACGTGGCATCACAATGGGCCAATAGGCCTAAGTGGGTTGGTATTACCTACCTACCTACCATCATAATCTTAAAAATATTGGTCCACTCGCTTGTGCCCGGATTTTTTCTGGAGCTTGTGTGGTTATTGATTGGATAGAAACGTCTTCTAGATCCCCATTCAAAGGATCTACGGATACAGCCCTTGCTTTAGCTACAGCGAGTGTTCTAACTACAGTTGTTCCTTTAACATCTGCATTAACAGATTTTATTATCTTTTCTATAATTAGGCCACGCCTAAAGGACTTGAGTTCTGTCCTAATTGTTTTGAAAAAACCTTTCCAAACACTCTGAAACTGCTCCGATCTTGCATTTTTCTTCCAAATTTTCCAAGGTGCCTTGCAAGATCCACTTTCTTTGTCACTTTGGAGCTATTCGCAGAAATTAATCGCCCAGAGCTGGCCCTCTTCCCTATTTAAATTGTCCGAATTTATTTTTGTTTTTTTTTTATGTTTCTTCAGGACAAATTTTGTCAGCATTTGTTATTGGTGTGCAAGTGGTTTGCTCAAGTCCGTTTCAAATCACCGTGCAATTTCTTGCGCATGTGCTCTCTTTTCCAGTCTATTCCAGTAATCCTGGAAGTGATCCAGACGAAATTCGAGCGTAACCATACTTTGATATTGATTGCACTGAGTCTCAGAGCGTACTGATTATCTGCTTAAATGGCATTGGATACTGTATTGTGGAAAAGATAAGAAGCCGGTATTGACCGTTGCGAAACCAGAGTGTAGAGAGAATGCATGGACGTGGAAGGCATGCCCATTGTATAATTTTTCAGTGGAGTTGGCAATGACGATTTTATGGAAAGCACTCTCTTCACAATTATTGTGTTGAAAAGAAGAAATAATGTTTTCCTAATATGAATTTGAATTTGCTTATGATGCAAATGGGTTAAATATGAAAGGAAGTAGAGAAAGTTCAGCCGTTTCGTAAATATCATTTTCCAGTGAGCATGATGATTAGCATGCGCTTCCAGGCCCTTTTGTACTTTGACTGCGCCACTGCACTACATAATTAGGTGTCAATCTTGCTTAATATTGTAAATATAATTTTTAGTACGGTCAAACCACGTGTTTGGTATATCTTTTCACGCTCTGATTCTCTTTCCGAAACCCTTCTCTTCCAATGGTCTTCATATTCGTAGTTTGATTTTCCGACGCATAAAAATAATAAAAGATAATCGAAATCGTGGCGAAATATCTCTTCTCGATTGTTCACTCATTTTTTATTGTGCGTAGACGCTAACAATACGAGGGTAGTCTGTCTCCTTGTAGCTCTACACACTTCTCCCAGCGATGCTCCCATCTCTCTAACCCGTCAAAATAGTACTTGGCGTTTTTCTCTGCAAAATAATTGTTCACGAAGGTGATTGCCTCCTCATTTGACGAAAATCTCTGTCCTCCGAGCGCAGTTTTTAGATGAGGGAACAAACTGAAGTCGCTTGGGTCTAGATCTGGTGAATAAGGCGGATGGTCAAGCAGTTCAAACCGTAATTCATGGATTTTCGCCATGGCAGCCGCTGAGGTGTGAGACGCCGCGTTGTGTTGGTAAAACAGGATTTGCTGTTTCCGCAAATGTGGCCGTTTTTCCGCAATTTCTGCCTTCAGCTTGGCAAGTAATGATGCGTAGTATGCTCCTGTAATGGTTTTTCCTTTTTGAAGATAATCGATTAAGATAACTCCTTTACTATCCCAAAAAACAGTCGCCATCACTCTCCCAGCCGAAAAAACAGTTTTTCCTTTTTTGGAGCCGGCTCGCCCTTTGCAGTCCACTGTTTTGACTGAATTTTTGTTTCGGGCGTATAATGGTGTATCCAAGTTTCATCTACAGTAATTAATCGGCGCCAAAACTCGGATTTATTGCGCCTAAACTGCGCCAGCAGAGCGTTGGAAATGTTCATTCGAACACGTTTTTGGTCTAACGTAAGCAAACGCGGCACCCAACGCGCGGACAGCTTCCTCATGCCTAAATCTTGATTTAATATGTCACAAACACGTTCTTTGGACATTTTCAAAACCTCTCCTATCTCTCTCACTTTAATTCGGCGGTCGTCTAACACCATTTGGTGAGCTTTAGCAATGTTATCGTCAGTGGTTGCAGTTTTCGGGCATCCCGAACGTTCATCATCTCCCAAGCTCTTACGGCCACGTTTAAATTCAGCTGCCCAAAATTTCACTGTGGTAAATGATGGTGCAGAGTCCCCATACACAGAGTCCAACTCATTTTTGATTTGCGTAGGCGTATTGCCTTTCAAAAACAAAAATTTTTTTTTTTTAAATGTTTTTTTATATTATTCAATACAGTCCCCGTTTAGTTTGATACACTTATTCCAGCGATTTTCCAACTTCTTGATCCCGTCCGAAAAGTAATGTTCCGGAAGGTCTGCAAAATACTCCTCCGTGGCGTCGATGATTTCCTCGCGTGAGCTGTAGTTTTTATTGATTAGCTATCTTTTGAGGTTTGGAAAGAGATAATAGTCCGAAGGATCCAAATCTAGTTACGCATCAGCAAGTCCAAAGACTCTTTCGAAGTGCTGTCGCGTTCGTGTTTTTGGTCAGGAGTGAGCATTCGCGGCACCCAGCGGCAGGATAATTTTGGTGGGGGCTGAGACCCCCATTTATTGGCTTAATACAAGCTTAATCTAACTTAAAAACTAACAGAAAGACTTAAGAGCTAGGGACCAAGGAAGTGATGGAGGAGATCTTGTTTGAGACGAGGAGTGCTCAGGTGAAAATGAAAAAGGGAGAGGTTTGAGTTGACCTTTCGGAGCATTCGGGAGATAGGTTCGTTGGAGCCATAAGAGGTGCGGTGGACCGGTAGATAGAAGATACGAGGACAACGTAGATTGCGGGGGTTGGTATTGAAGGAAATGGAGTTCAAAATGGATGCACAGTCGATGGAACCTGAGAGAAGACGATGAATGAAAAGAACGTCAGCAATATTCCTACGTTCTTCTAACGAATTCATATTTAGAAGTTTGAGGCGGTCTTGATAGGGAGGTAAAATTAAAGGGTCGTTCCATGGCAGGTCACGGAGAGCAAATCGGAGGAATCGACGTTGAATACCCTCGATTCGGGAAACATGCATCCGGTGAAAGGGTGACCAAGATTGACTGGCATACTCAAGCAGGGGGCGATAGGTAATATAGAGAGATCTGGTGTCCTACGGGTTAGAAAATTCCTTGGACCACCGTTTAATAAAGCCAAGTGATGAGTTGGCTTTAAGGATCATCTTATCGATATGCCAACGGAAATTAAGCTCACAGTCGAATAATATGCCAAGGTCTTGAAGAGACTGAACGAGGGGAATTGGTTGACCATGGAGAAAATAAAGTCGAGGAGGAGACGGGTTGCATTTACGAGAGAAGGTTATAGATTGACATTTGGCTATAATAAGTTCTATGCAGTTTTTGAGGCACCAGATTGAAAACCGATCAAGGTCTTCTTGAAGAAGGGCAGAGTCCTGAGGAGAGGAAATAGATTTAAAAATTTTTGTGTCGTCAGCGTAAAGGGAGAGGGAGGAGTGTTTAATGATACTCTCAACATCGTTGATAGTAAGAATGAAGAGAAGAGGGCCGAGATGACTGCCTTGTGGAACTCCAGATGAAGCCAGGAATGGGGCAGAAAGGGCGGATCTAAATACCGAACACTATAATATCGGTTTACAAAGAAGAAATCCATTTTAATAAGAGCGGCTCAAAGCCGAGAGCAGACAATTTGAAGAGCATCAATTAATGAGATATCTTATCAAACGCTTAAGTGAATTCAGTTGCGACAACATCGATTTCTTTGACATTTTTTAAGGCTGAGAGAGCAAAAGACACGAATTCAACTAGATTTGTGGTAGTTGATCTACCTTTTAGAAAACCATGTTGTCGGGGTGAAATAAAAAGCTTGCATTTGAAGCTTAACGCTTCGTATAAAATGCTTTCAAAGAGTTTGGGTATATGAGAGAGTTTAGCAATGGGACGATAATTGGTAACTTCATGCTTAGATCCCTTTTTGTGTATCGGGATTATAAAAGAGGTCTTCCAAATCTGGGGAAATTCACCCTGTGTAAGCGATAGACGAAAAAGGTAGGAAAGGGGTAGAGACAGGTTGAAAGAGCATTTCTTAAGAAACATGGCGGGGAGTCCGTCTGGGCCAGGTACAAATTCATCTTTGAGATTTAGTAACTTTTCTTCAATAACTGCAGGATCGAAATTTTGAGTGAGAAAGGGACCAACAGAGAAATTTGGCAGATCACTGAAGTAAGAGGGATGTGGTACGAAGGAGTTGTTGGCAAATGATTGCTTGAAAAATGTAGCAAAAAAGTTGACGATGGTAGAAGGATCACTTGAAGATTTGGTTTCAAAAGCGAGGGAGGAAGGATAACCATCAGTCTTACTTTTGCAATTGACAAATAGAAAAAAGGACTTGGGGTCATTTATGAGATTGGTTTGCGCACTATTCAGGTAGCGCTGATAGAGGGAGTTATAGAGTTCAATGAAATGAAGATATGTACCTAGATAATTTGAATAGCCGGAAGAAGGGTGGGTGCGAAGGAATACCGCACATAACTTGCTTCTTTTGTTTCGTAGAGAACGGAGTTTACGATTATACCAAGCAGGGGATGTAGAAGAAGTTTTATGGCGGGGATAACTTTTTCATATGCAAAATATTGCCCAAAATATGGCGTGTGCGCTCAGTACTAATTTTTGTGGTATCTGCTAGTTCGCGCACCTTCACTTTCCGGTCAGCCAACACCACTTCACGTATTTTTTTGACACTGTCCTCTGTAACCGCATCGGAGTGTTCGCCGCTGTGGGCGAAACTCTCGAAACCAATATTTGACGGTGTAATCTGACGGAGCATTAGCCTCATAATATTTATTCAACTTTTCTTTTGTTTCCTTCGCCGTTTTGCCTCTCAAAAAATAATGTTTTATGAGAGAACGAAAATCGTTTTTGTCCATACTCCACATGATGCCAAACACGTCAACAACAATCAGCTGCCAAAACAGTATCGCACTGAAATTTGGCACGTCTGCCTAAATATGAACGGACTTCAAGGCACCATAACCTTTTTTGCAGTAGCAGCACATTCTTGTGGTCATGGATGTCACTTTTCACTTCATCTAGTATTTGTATATTTTGTCATGTTTAACTCATTCCCATTTACGATAGTTATATAAGCTCATACAGAAGAGATGTGTCTACAGCTTATATTTCAATTTAAAAAAAATATTTCATTTCATATATGTATGAAAATATTACAAAAATACATTTTAGCTTTTTGAATTCATCCCCCCCCAACTGATACGAGTATGTCTCATAATGACACATGTCACAGTTACAGTATGACATGTCAACAGCAAAAATCGATATTTATGGCAGTGACTGCTGTCATTTCACCCACATCACCGTCACTTAACCCTGTGCATGCCCAGAGATACCGCAGACCATAATTCAAACGAATAAACTATTAAAATTGTGTCTGCAATTTAATCCTGACCTTGGTGGTAACAAAGTTACAAAACAAAACAAAAACAAAAAAAAGGAAAAACAAATTTAAAACACGAACAATGACAGCAATGTCAAGAGGGAATACCACATGTTGTTATGCGCCAGCGTTTTAATGAAATTCAAGCAGTCGGTGCACCCTGAGTGCCAGTATAATTGGAGTCATATTTCACCATCACCCGAGTGAACGACTCCCACTTGAAGTTACCACCATCCACTCGAAGCAGTTTTACGAGTATCTGTTTGTATATTCATTTTACCCGCAGATTGATTGAGTTAGAAGATGATAAGCGTTCGTTTGAGCAGCGGGTATCTCATGACTCCAAGCTGTCTAATTAGATTCATGCTTCAATTGCAATACCCTTCACCATCAACCTTACCACATTCATACAATGTTTGGTGCTTTGAAATGACCTACTCATCAAGTCCGGCGGGGACATTATTCAAAGCAAACCTCAATGAGGTGTCTTATAAACAAGTTTCGAGAGTTCAGGCGTTAATCAGTCAGGCTAGAACGTCCCCTTGTCAAATGACTGTCTTTGCTCTTTCTTTTTTCCTTTTCTTTATTTTAATTGGGGAAATAAAGTCAAGAAGCCTTTCTTCGTTCCTAACCGTAATGAAAAAGAAAAAAAAGGAAAAAAAAAAAAGAAAAAGTGAACGGGAATGAGGAAAGTGTTGATCAAATCAAACGAAGCTTAACCAGCAAAAAAAAAAAAAAATGGAAGAAGGAAAATAGAGAGAGAAACACTCTTATATCGCTAATTAACCGAAAGCCGTTTTTCCTTGAAGATTACGATTACGGATTGTACTTTTTCGAATGTTACTTCGATAGTCCGATTTTCACAGAGATACTCGTGCTTAATTTCATTCGATATAAATTACGGCACACTGCTGTCTCTAATGACAGATAGAATTATGATCACAGAATTAGCATGTCACAATAGCGAATTTTAATTTATTCATATTGCCATCGCTAATGAGCGCAACGCTTTAGTTGTTAAATTTCAGATCGTTTTGCAAATTCATTCGCAAAGGTGATTCATGAACACGTTACGCGTCAAAATAAAAATAAAATTAGAAACGAAGAACTCTAAAACGTTGTTTTTGGCCACTTTAAAGAGTATTAACACTTGTGTAGGCGCGTTGTGACGATGACAGTTCCACCGTGAATTCAATTTACTCTGAGGTAAATTTTGTGTTTTATTTTTGTCAGATTGCTACTTTGGAAGAAAACTGCGAAAACTGAAAAAAATTTAGAATATTCTGGTTTTACTGATACTGGAAACTGTTTAAAGGTCACTTGTGCTAATTTAAGTATTCACCGTCAGATGGCAGATGTAGCATTTCTATAAACATCGGCAACAGTTTTTCCAACTTGTGTCAGTCTTCTTCCAAAGTATGGGGTGTAGCGGTGGCGAAATGTAATTTTTATTTATTTATTTTTTGTTAGATAAATGATACTCTTAATGACTTGTAAAGACTCTATAAAAGATGACAGAAAATAAGTTTGAAAACTGTGATCACTTTCACGTATTAACTGATTGTATGCAGTTGCCTCAGCTGGCTTATATAGGCTTCCGTAACTGATTCAGTGATTTTATCATCGATCTTGTCCTCGAAATTTTAGCATTCTTCATCGTTGGAGATACCTTGTCTATGAGACTGTATGCGCCTCTATACCATGTTACCAGCTTCCGTGGATGGTACTATGTCGCTGGCCTGCTTCGCTTCAGATGTCAATATGTATTTGTTTGTTTGTTGGTCGATGTGTATGCGAGTACCTTCGATTAATATTCAATCCTGATAGAACTGCTTTAAGGATCCACTTTTATCGATGTATACAGGGTGAATGACTCGGACTCCAACTTTTTAAAATATTGGGTCTACAAGTAAGTTTCCAGCGTTTGTCAGAGATGGCGCCACCAGTGGATCCCGGGCAGAAATGTCAGACCCCATGTGTTTTATTTGTAGGTTTTGTATCTGCCAGCAACTTTGCAGCATTATATTTGAGCAGTTCTATCGGTGTCGTACATTTTATCGGGCAAAATCATGGCAAGTTTCCAGCCAAATAAACGTCATTTGCGGGAAGCGCTGCTTTTATTCCTTAATATGAAGAAAAGTGCGGCTGAGGCCTATCGTTTGCTTTCGGAAACTTATGGGGCGGAATGTATTGGTGAATCGACGTGCCGCGAGTGGTTCAAACGGTTCAAAAGTGGTGATTTGGAGTTGAAGACAAAGATCGCCCCGGAAAGCCGAAAAGTTTTGAAGACGAGGAATTGGATGCTTTACTGGATGAGGATCCGTGTCAGATTCAAGAAGAACTTGCTGCATCATTGGGCGTCACGCAACAAGCCGTTTCCCTGCGCCTAAAAGCACTGGGATTCATTCAAAAGGTTGGAAACTGGGTGCCGTACGAATTGAAGCCAAGAGACGTCGAACGGCGATTTTGCATGTCTGAAATGTTACTGCAGCGGTATAAAAATAAATCATTTTTGCATCGTATTGTCACTGGTGATGAGAAATGGATTTATTATGATAATCCTAAACGCAGAAAATCGTATACAAAGCCCGGCGAGCCCGCCCAATCGACGCCGAAACGAAATATTCACGTGAATAAGGTCATGCTCTGCATATGGTGGGATCAAAAGGGTGTCGTATACTACGAACTGCTTCCGAGTGGTGAAACCATCAAAGGACCATTATATCGAACCCAACTAATTCGTTTGAAGCGGGCATTAAAAGAAAAACGGCCAGAATATGAGACCAGGCATGAGTCCGTCATTTTTCATCACGACAACGCTCGGCCACATGTTGCGGTTTCGGTGAAAAACTATTTGGAAAATAGTGGATGGGAAATTCTGCCTCACCCGCCTTACAGTCCAGACTTGGCACCATCTGAGTACCACTTGTTTCGTTCGATGCAGAACGCTCTTACGGGAATACGCTTCAGCTCAGTAGAGGAAATCAAAAATTGGCTCGATACGTTCTTGGGCTCGAAAGACGAGAAATTTTTTTGGTCCGGAATTCATAAATTGCCAGAAAGATGGGGGAAAGTTGTAGCTTCCGATGGACGATACTTTAAATAAAGCATTGTAACTATGTTTTCATAATAAAACTTCAAATTTTGGAAAAAAAACGCTGGAAACTTACTTGTAGACCCAATATAATTCTTTTATTTTTTGATAAATTTTACTGTGCCAAAGCAAAAAATGTTGGAATATACATCAATTTTTAGGTTGCATCAGTAGTTTTCAATATGTCCACCTTTGGCGCGAATAATGGCCTTGAGACGGCCGAAGAAAGCATCGCACGCTGCACACAAGTGGCTCTGCGGTATTTCAGCCCATTCCCGGCGAAGTATTGGGTATATAACTTAATTCGTGCGTTTTTTCTCAAAATTTGAACGTTTATTTAATAGAAACATGTACAATAATATTATTCAAAGTATTACCCATCTGAAGCTGTGACTTTTTCCCATCTAGCCAATTTTTGATATTCTGCTCTGATGTGAACCGTATTTCAGTGAGGGCGTTCTGCATCGACCGGAACAAATGGTAGTCAGAAGGGGCAAGGTCTGGGCTATAAGGCGGGTGGGGTAAGGCTTCCCATCCACTGTTTTCCAAATAGTTCTTAACCGGAATAGCAACATGGGGCCGAGCGTTGTTATGATGGAAAATTATTGCCTCGTGTCTGGTCGCATATTCCGGGCGTTTTTCGGCCACTGCTCTCTTCAAACGGATTAATTGTGTTCGGTAGCGTTGTCCATTGATGGTTTCACCCGGTTTTAGCAGCTCATAATACAGCACACCCATCTGATCCCACCAAATGCAGAGCATTACCTTCGCGCCATGGATATTCGGCTTTGCCGTTGATTTGGCTAGTTGGCGGGGTTTCACATATGATTTTTTGCGCTTGGGGTTGTCGTAATGGATCCATTTTTCATCACCAGTAACAATCCGATGCAAAAATGACTTCCTTTTGTGGCGTTCCAGCAGCATTTCGGACATGCAAAACCGCCTTTCGACGTCTCTCGGCTTGAGTTCATGTAGAACCCAATTTCCTTGCTTTTGAATGTATCCAGCTGCTTTTAAACGTTTTGAAATGGCTGCTTGAGTGACACCCAAAGATTCTGCGAGCTCTTCTTGTGTTTGGCAACAATCTTGATAGAGTAATGCTTCCAGTTCTTCATCTTCTTCCAAGCCAAAATCACCACTTTTAAATCGTGCAAACCACTTTTGGCACGTTCGCTCAGCTAGCGTATGTTCACCATAAACTTCCACCAAAATACGATGACTTTCGGCAGCAGTTTTCTTCATATTATAGTAATGAAGAAGAACTCCCCGCAAAAACAATTTTTCAGGCACAAAGTTCGACATATTTGAGTGAAAAAAAATTATTGTTGTTTACGCTTCAAATGAATGACATATACTGAAATGACGTATTGGGTCTACAAGTAAGTTTCCAGCGTTTTTTTTCCAAAATTTGAAGTTTGATTATGAAAACATAGTTACAATGCTTTATTCAAAGTATTATCCATCGGAAGCTACAACTTTCCCCCATCTTTCTGGCAATTTATGAATTCCGGACCAACAAAATTTCTCGTCTTTCGAGCCCAAGAACGTATCGAGCCAATTTTTGAGTTCCTCTACTGAGCTGAAGCGTATTCCCGTAAGAGCGTTCTGCATCGAACGAAACAAGTGGTAGTCAGATGGTGCCAAGTCTGGACTGTAAGGCGGGTGAGGCAGAATTTCCCATCCACTATTTTCCAAATAGTTTTTCACCGAAACCGCAGCATGTGGCCAAGCGTTGTAGTGATGAAAAATGACGGACTCATGCCTGGTCTCATATTCTTTATTTTAGTTGAGTTCGATATAATGGTCCTTTGATGGTTTCATCACTCGGAAGCAGTTCGTAGTATACGACACCCTTTTGATCCCACCATACGCAGAGCATGACCTTATTCACGTGAATATTTCGTTTCGGCGTCGATTGGGCGGGCTCGCCGGGCTTTGTATACGATTTTCTGCGTTTAGGATTATCATAATAAATCCATTTCTCATCACCAGTGACTATTTATTTTTATACCGCTGCAGTAACATTTCGGACATGCATCGCCGTTCGACGACTCTTGGCTTCAATTCGTACGGCACCCAGTTTTCAACCTTTTGAATGAATCCCAGTGCTTTTAGGCGCAGGGAAACGGCTTGTTGCGTGACGCCCAATCATGCAGCAAGTTCTTCTTGAATCTGACACGAATCCTCATCCAGTAGAGCGTCCAATTCCTCGTCTTCAAAATTTTTCGGCTTTCCGGGGCGATCTTTGTCTTCAAATCCAAAATCACCACTTTTGAACCGTTTGAACCACTCGCGGCACGTCGATTCACCAATACATTCCGCCCCATAAGTTTCCGAAAGCAAACGATAGGCCTCAGCCGCACTTTTCTTCATATTAAAGAATAAAAGCAGCGCTTCCCGCAAATGACGTTTATTTGGCTGGAAACTTGCCATGATTTTGCTCGATAAAATGTACGACACCGATAGAACTGCTCAAATATAACGCTGCAAAGTTGTTGACAGATACAAAACCTACAAATAAAACACATGGGGTCTGACATTTCTGCCCGGGATCCACTGGTGGCGCCATCTCTGACAAACGCTGGAAACTTACTTGTAGACCCAATACAATGACAGTAGCTTTCCAACGCATGTTTTAATGGAATGATACAAGTTACGCCATCTCTTAGCAAACCGCGCGAATTAAGTTATAGACCCAATAGTATTTGGACGGGTTAGAGTGATGGGAGCATCGCCGGGAGAAGTGTGTAGAGTTACCAGGAGACTATGTAGAAAAATAAAAAAAAATTTTGAGAAAAAATGTCTTGTATCATTGTTCGGTCGGTTTGTTTTCAGTAATTTGCGTATGTTGAATCTATGAATTTAATAAGACTTCAGTAAAAAATGGAGTATTGCGGTTTTTGCGTGTCTATCAAACGGGCGTTTCTTTATCCTTGCATTACCGGTTGATGCATAAAAAAACCAATGAATGTCCTATTCTGAGAGAGGTTTTCTACTTACCTCGTAAATAATAAATTATTGCTCTTTTATTTACATACTTCAAGGTGTAAGTTGTTGACCCACGACCTACCACAAAATAGTTTTACTTGTAACTTTTTTGACTTTGAATTTACTGCAGCAACCTACAACTTTTCTTCCTCTTTCACTTCTGTTACGTTGAATCACTTGAAATGAGTTATTATTTCCGAACGTACATGCGTACTCGTAAATGTCACACAAGTAAACTTGTGTTTGTTCGAAACGTAATTTGTCAAAATTTCAGCGGATGTTTCGAAAATGTAGATATTCCAAAGTATACGAGTACTCTCGGCCACACAGAGAGCCCTTTTTATGACAACCTTTTTTTGTTTAGAAAATAAATATGACTTCGGTTTAAGTACTACATCCGAGGCGCATCATCATAATTAACATCATCAAATAAATTACAAAAGAAAATTGTTGCAACGCTACGTATAGACACTAAAGAGGCGACCAAAACACGGGCAAGTAATAAATAAATTTCCCAGAAATAGAATTCTTCGGTGCGTGGATGTGGCTTTGCTTGGAAATTTTCCTTTCAACGGCCTATTTTCGACGCAGCACCCCACAGTGAATACAAATTTAACAAAAAACAGAGGTGAATCAAATAAAATTGCGCATTAAACACTATGCAATTTTTTTTTGCTCACAAATAGAAATGGAAAGCGATGGATCCTTTTTTTCATTAATAAAAAGGGAAACCTTATTTATCTGTTGCATTAAGAATTTGTAACAGGTGGACTTAGGTTATTCTAACAAGCTGTAGCGATGAGATTCGGCTTAAAAATGACTACTAACCCTCAGAGATAATGAAAAGGTTTGATTGATCCAAAAGCAATATGTACTCGTATTTATTTTAGGGAATCAAATCAACTTCACTGCGTCTACCGACTGTCTATTGGCTTCTAAGAAAACTCAGGTGATTATTTTAAAAATGGTCATAGGGCCATCTATAATGCCACCAAAAATATTTGGCAATCATGTATGAGAAATATTTGCGTCATTTAGTTCAAAAAAGGAAAGCTACTCGTATCTTATAATACGTCAATAAGTAAGAGCAGACATATGAAAAGAACGTAACACCTGTGCAGGTGTTCTTAGAAATTAGAGAAGAGAATTATAAATTGTAGTTTTCCCATGCCTACTCATTTACCCAACTCAATAAAAGGTTGGGCCATGAAACAACGTTGCACCACGTCGTATCGACAGTCGAAGACGTCTTTGATTGATGGAGATACTGAATCTGGGATTTGGGTTTCAGCACTGAATCACATTTTCTGAAGAACGCCATGTAATGTCAGATAGCAAAAAAAAAGTCTATTCATATGCAGAAAGACATAATTTTGAGGTAGTTAGGGAATCCTTGTACTCTATGTGGTGAGAATTTAAGGAAAAACAGGAACTGCCGGGTAATGAACATTCAAATTTGCATATGAGTAGTTGAGCTGTAATTGAGATCTTGTAGAGGCAAGTTGTGTCTTGTGTTTGATATGTCAACAGTTCATGCCTGAAGTTCTTCTCCCCAAAAATATAAATATGAATTTCAATTATGTTGGAATTAATAAAAGCCGACTTTTAGTTATTGATAAAATTGAAACTTCTACGAGGGCTATTCCAAAATCAACCTCCGACGTGTTACAATTCATTACCTACGTGCATTTCTGCATGTCGCAACCAGTACATTATTCTCTAATGTTCAGTATTTTTCCAATAGATGCCGTTTTAACATGGAGAATACAATTTTATCTCCCGCCGCCTGTGAGCTACGAAGTGTAATTAGTTTTTTACAAGCCGAAGGAAATGGCGCAGCTCAAATTCATCGTCGGTTATATGCTGTTTACGGCAATACAGCGAGGGGTGATGGTTCGGTAAGTGATTGGTGTAGAGAGTTTAAAAACGGACTCACAGATGTGCATAATGAAGGAGGCCAAGGGCGCAAATCGATCATGAATCAAGACGTGGTTCACCAAGTTGGCCAATTTCTTTGAGAAAACAGGCGTTCTACGATTTCAGATCTTGCGACAAGATTTTCTGAAATTTCTCGAACTACTCTATACAGAATCGTGTCTGAAAACTTGGGTTACTACAAGTTCTGTGCCCGTTGGGTTAGAGAACAGCTCACAGATGTCCATAAGACCCAACGTGCCAATTCAGGAAAAGCATTTCTCGAACGTTTAGAAATGGAAGGTGAAGAATTTTTACAGCAAATCGTGACTGGAGATGAGACTTGGGTCCAGTATGTAAACTAAGAAAGCAAAGAACAGTCAAAGCAATGGATGCACACTCATTCCTCAAACAAGCCAAAAAAAATTGGAACAAACTTTTTCCTATTGAAAAATGATGGCCACAGTTTTTTGGGACAGTAAAGGCATATTGTTGACCGAGTTTATGGAACCTGGAAACACAATAAATGCAGCGGTTTACTGTGAAACTCTACGTAAATTGAGAAGAGCAATCCAGAACAAAAGACGAGGAATGGTTACCAAAGATGTGGTGCTTCTGCATGACAACGCACGACCACACACTGCTGAACGCACAAAAACTTTAGTGGAGGAGTTCAATTGGGATATTTTTGATCACCCTCCCTACAGTCCTGATTTGGCACCAAGTGATTATCACCTTTTCACAAAATTAAAATCATTCATTGCATCTCAACATTTTGGAAGTAATGAGGAACTTATGAACGGTGTGAATCAATGCCTCAACGCACTGGCGGTGCCATTTTTAAGGAGGGTATATACGAGGGTTGACTGAAAAGTTTCCGACCGAACAATGATATAAGACATTTTTTTTCAAATTTTTTTTTTTATTTTTCTACTTAGTCTCCTTGTAACTCTACACACTTCTCTCAGCGATGCTCCGATCTCTTTAACCCGTCCAAATAGTACTTGGCATTTTTCTCTGCAAAATAATTGTTCACGACGGTGATTGCCTCCTCATTTGACGAAAATCTCTGTCCTCCGAGCAGTTTTTAGATGAGGGAACAAAAACAAGTCGCTTGGGGCTAGATCTGGTGAATAAGGCGGATGGTCAAGCAGCTCAAACCGTAATTCATGGATTTTCGCCATGGCAACCGCTGAGGTGTGAGACGGCGCGTTGTCTTGGTGAAACAGGATTTTCTTTTTCTGCAAATGTGGCCGTTTTTCCGCAATTTATGCCTTCAGCTTGGCAAGTATTGATGCGTAGTATGTTTCTGTAATGGTTTTTCCTTTTTGAAGATAACTCCTTTACTATCCCAAAAAACAGTCGTCATCACTTTCCCAGCAGAAAAAAGAGTTTCTGCTTTTTTTGGAGCCGCCTCGCCCTTTGCAGTCCACTGTTTTGGTGGATCCAAGTTTCATCTACAGTAATTAATCGGCGCCAAAACTCGGATTTATTGCGCCTAAACTGCGCCAAGAGAGCGTTGGAAATGTTCATTCGAACACGTTTTCGGGCTAACGTAAGCAAACGCGGCACCCAACGCGCGGACAGCTTTCTCATGCCTAAATCTTGTTTTAATGTGTAATAAACACGTTATTTGGACATTTTCACTCTTTCACTTTAATCACACGATTTGGTGAACTTTAGCAATGTTATCGTCAGTGGTTGCAGTTTTTGGACATCCCGAACGTTCATCATCTCCCAAGCTCTTACGGCCACGTTTAAATTCAGCTGCCCAATATTTCACTGTGGTAAATGATGGTGCAGAGTCCCCATACACAGAGTCCAACTCATTTTTGATTTGCGTAGGCGTATTGCCTTTCAAAAACGAGAATCTAATAACAGCTCGATACTCAATTTTTTCCTTTTTCACAAAAAACACTCACATCGAAGCTATGACTTTTTCCCATCTTTCTGGCAATTTGTGGATGCCATCACAAAAGAACTGCGCCGGTTTGGTAGCCAAGAGTGAATCAAGGCAATTTTTGATATTCTGCTCTGATGTGAACCGTATTTCAGTGAGGGCGTTCTGCATCGACCGGAACAAATGGTAGTCAGAAGGGGCAATGTCTGGGCTATAAGGCGGGTGGGGTAAGACTTCCCATCCACTGTTTTCCAAATAGTTCTTAACCGGAATAGCAACGTGGAGCCAAGCGTTGTCATGATGGAAAATTATTGCCTCGTGTCTGATCGCATATTCCGGCCGTTTTTCGGCCACTGCTCTCTTCAAACGGATTAATTGTGTTCGGTAGCGTTGTCCATTGATGGTTTCACCCGGTTTTAGCAGCTCATAATACAGCACACCCATCTGATCCCACCAAATACAGAGCATTACCTTCGCGCCATGGATATTCGGCTTTGCCGTTGATTTGGCTGGTTGGCCGGGTTTCACATATGATTTTTTTCGCTTGGGGTTGTCGTAGTGGATCCATTTTTCATCACCAGTAACAATCCGATGCAAAAATGAGTTCCTTTTGTGGCGTTCCAGCAGCATTTCGGACATGCAAAACCGCCTTTCGAAGTCTCTCGGCTTGAGTTCATGCGGAACCCAATTTCCTTGCTTTTGAATGTATCCAGCTGCTTTTAAACGTTTTGAAATGGCTGCTTGAGTGAGACCCAAAGATTCTGCGAGCTCTTCTTGTGTTTAGCAACAATCTTGATAGAGTAATGCTTCCAGTTCTTCATCTTCTTCCAAGCCAAAATCACCACTTTTAAATCGTGCAAACCACTTTTGGCACGTTCGCTCAGCTAGCGCATGTTCACCATAAACTTCCACCAAAATACGATGACTTTCGGCAGCAGTTTTCTTCATATTAAAGTAATGAAGAAGAACTCCCCGCAAAAACACTTTTTCAGGCACAAAGTTCGACATATTTGAGTGAAAAAAAATTATTGTTGTTTACGCTTCAAATGAATGACATATACTGAAATGACGTACAATGACAGTTTCTTTCCAACGCATGTTCCAATGTAATAATAACAATGGAATAATACAAGTTACGCCATCTCTTAGCAAACAGCACGGAGGTATAGACCCAATAAAAAGAGTTATTTGTTAAGCAAACGTCGTGTTTCGCCTGAAATTACATTTGAAATGACCATAAGATTGACTAGTGGTAAGCATTTCCATTGTACCCCACGAAGGTTGTCATATAAGGAGAAAGAAAACGTCCAGATTATCTTAGATGACTTAATTAAATCGGGAGTTATTAGGCCTAGCAAGTCAAAGTATGCATGGCCTATAGTCTTAGTCAGGAAAAAGACTGGTGATATCCGGTTATGCGTGGATTACCGAAGTCTTAATAAATTAACATTAAAAGATAATTATCTGATACCAGTAATAGATGACTTACTGGATAGGCTAGTGAACAAAAAGTTATTCTCATTATTAGATCTGAAAAGTGCATTTTATCACGTAGAATGAGCGAAGATTCTATAAAATACGAGGGGCGTTCAATATATTCTCGGTATCGATATGAAGGAAAATGCGAATTCAATTTCAATTGTTTTTATTTTTCAATATAATCTCCCCTAACATCAATGCATTTGTTACATCTTGAGATAAGCTTTTTTAAACCCTCAAAATAATAAATTTCCTCTTTCTCTGCAAAATACCGACTTGAGTTCTTCATCATCCGAAAATCTTTTTCCACGAAGACATTTTTTCAAATCCGGAAACAGGAAATAATCACTAGGGGCAAGGTCTGGACTACAGTGTGGGTGTTGGATTTCTTCGAAACCACAATCTCGCGCAGCAGCCTTGGAAACTCGCGCCGTGTGAACAGGAGCGTTGTCATGAAGAAGCACACACCCGCTGCGAGTTTACCCCGTCTTTTCTTTTCAATTTCCTCCCGCAAATTATGCAAAGTGGAAGCGTAGGATGTGGCGTTGATGGTTTCACCTTTTTTTTTGTACTCAATGAGCAAAATTCCCTTTGAGTCCCAAAAAACTGTGGCCATGAGCTTCCCGGCAGACGGAGTGACTTTGAACTTCTTCGGGGGGTCTGTTCCTTTTTTATGCCACTGCATGGACTCTTGTTTGCTTTCAGGGTCATAGTGGTGGACCCATGTTTCGTCCCCAGTAACAATTCGAGCCATAACACCGTCCGCGTTCTCACTACACATCTCCAAAAGCTCTCTACAGCATGCGATTCTCACTTTTTATCTGAGGCGCTGTGAGCATTCGTGGCACCCACCTTGCACTGACCTTTGAAAGGTTAAGATGGTCATGAAGAATGGTGTGAATGGTACCAATTGAAAGCTTGGTGATCTCTGCCATCATTTTCACCTTTATTCGGGCATCCTCAAGAACAAGTTTTTCGACTTCTTTGATGCTTTCTCCCGTACAAGCAGTAGCCGGGGCGCCGGAGCGGGGGTCGTCTTCAATGCTCTTTCTGCCTCTCTTGAACTCACTTGACCACTTTTGCACATTTGATAATGAAGGTGCGGAACCCTGGTAAACAGCCACCATCTCTTCATGAATAGTTTTTTGACTTTTTCCTTGCTTAGTGAGAAATTTAATTACAGCGCGATGCTCAATTTTCACCATCATCGTCTCAGTTGCCATTATGATTCTGTTTAACTAGAGATAAAACGCGAATTAATAATCACATTTATATGAAATTTTACACGAATGCACTAAAATAATAGTATTACTTGATAAATAAGTCAATTTATATATACAACCAAGGCTTCACCCCGATACCGAGAATATGTTGAACGCCCCTCGTATGTGTATATAAGATGTTTAGATATGCCACTTTTACCAAAAAAATTATCAATACCGAGTTGCTCCTACTTTGGCTGTTATAACCGCTTTTATTCTAGAAGGCATCGAGTTTACTAGAAGTTCAGTAATATCCCTTGAAATTTCAGTATTCCATACATGTTCCAGAACTTCATTTAGCTTTTTTTTTACTCTCTGGTTTATGTTCAGCCACCTTACGTTTCATTACATGCCACAAGTGTTCGATTGGGTTTAAATCGAGCGAATTAGCTGGCCAGTCTAGTCTGGTAATTCCGAGGTCATCAAACGTTGTCTTGAGCTGAAAATTATTGAAAAACTCTAGTTACTTGTTTGTTTATTATTTATAAAGTAGACATCTAGAAGTTGATTTATAACACTCTACTTACGGATTTGGCGCGGTGGCAAGGTGCAGAATCATCTTGAAAAATGCACTTGTCAGTATACGAATGATGCTGTTCAATTGCTGGTACCAAAAACTCCCTTACTACTTCTCCATACTTTTGAGCGTTCATAGTTCCATTAACAAAGTGCAAAGGGCCCAAAACGTAAAAAGAAAAACATCCCCAAACCATTTGGCTTTGAGGAAACTTCACTGTTCTGACTATGCACTCGTTCTTGAACCTTTCACCTGCTGGCCGTCGTACGTATGGCAAATTGTCGGCACACAACAAATTAAATTTACTTTCATCGGACCATATCACACATCGCCAATCATCCTGCGTCCAATCTTCGTACTTTTTTGGCCACGTCAAGCGAGCTTTTTTCATTTTTGTGGTTAGGAGAGGTTTTTTCGCTGGTCGTCTTCCATATAAACCTATAACCCGTAGCCGTCGGCGTATGGTTTCGGCGCTTAGATCAACTTGATGAAATTCACTCAGCTCTGCTCTTATACGGACAGCACTTTTAAAGCGATCTTTCATGCTAATTCGTTGTAATACATTGTCCGTCTTCTGGGTTGTTTTACGTTTTCGTCCCGAGCCTTTTTTCCTTTCCAGTGAATCCAAATTTTCTTTTTTCTTCATCAGTCGTACGATGGTTGAATGACAGCATCCTATTTTAACCGCAATCTCACGATAGCCAAGCCCTTCTTCGACTAAAGTCAATATTTGAACTTTTTCGTCCCGAGTCAGTTGATGATATTTACCAGACATTTCACTTTTTTTTTTACTTGTCACCGTCACAACTCAGTTCACACTGATTTTTTTTTTGCACTGAATACGAGGCCGAAGTCCGCTATGGGGAATACCCTTCATTAGTATGGGAAAAACCCTTACGATCTCATGTAATTAGGCATTTTTTGAGAACTCATTAGGTGGTGCGGTTTTTATGACCGCAAGTGTATATTTGGTGCAATTAAAATTTAAACCCTAACAGTCAGGGCGTTTTACACTTTCTTTCAGAATCATTCAATTAGCCGAGCTAATCAGCTGCGATCTACTATTGAAAATAGCCTACTCATTAGGCCAACCATTATTTAACAGTCGTACCTCAATAGTAGAATTTACATTCTTCCTCATTATACCTACAAGAAAGTAAAAACAATAACAACTGAGTCCTATGATGCAATACTCGAACTACGATGAAAGATTCTTTATCTCTTCCAAAACAGCTGACTTCGTAACTTGCATAATCTGACCTTTATTTACATCTAACCCATCCAACAGTTTTCATCTCCACTTTTAATGCAAATCAAACAAAGGTCTTACCTCATCTTCTAACAGTAATTTGTTAACTTAATAACAGGCGTACGAAAAAAAAAAAATGAATACATAATCTTCTATTTATATCTTGCAAAGAAAAGAATTCATTAAAAATTGTTGTTATTTTTTTTGTATCTTTTTTCAGCTTCTTCCTCTCAAACAGATTCCATTTGGATTCCACATGAACTCAAAGAAGCAGTTACGTTGTTAGGTAAGTTAGCATAATTTCATTTTATTTAAATTTAAATATCTTACACTTTTATTTCGATATTGTTATGTTAATTTATGTTATCGGTAGAAAGTGTTAAATGACAAGAAACTTACCTTCAACTGAAATCAGTTTCACATGAGTTCAAATCGAATTTGCAAGGCTTAATACAATAAAGTTTTTTTTTTTCCTCTGTTATTCTAGAGTTGTTTTAAAAATATAATGGTCAGAGGAACCATTCGTACAGTCCCTTCTCAATTACATCGTTTTCCCTTTCCTTTCTTAATCCCCTTTCGAATTCCTCTCTACTCGTTAGTTGATAAAATAATTCGCAAAGCACAACCCCAAAACGACCACCAATTGGCATGTGTCCAAAAAATGTATTTATTCTGATTTTCTATTTTTTTTTTTGTCGCAACTCGAAGATCGATAGCTCAAATTGCAATCGATACAAACTTGAGAGCTTGTTCAACTTACAATTACAACGAGCGCAAGTGTATCGAACCAAAAAAGTCGATTTTTTTTTTTTTTTTTTTAATCACTGACATTTACGAGTAGAAGAATGCGTTTATCTGGAATATAGAGCAAAACAGAAGCCGAAAGATCAGACTATGAACTCATTGGCATATCTGTCGATCAATAATGTTATCGACAGTGGCTACTTCACCTTCTGCTCCTTTGATAGACAAAATCTATGGTCCAAATGCATCGGACAAGTTGCCATATCCCAGTGCTTGGGTAGAGGTTAGTTGTGCAGTCAACTATCATTTCCGATTCTAAGATACGAATATTCTTTTTGAGATACGAGTACTTATCTGTTCGGTATCTATCTCTAGCGAGCGGTAATTTGTAGTTTACGCGGCGCAAAACACTTTGTCTACTTCAAAATAAACGAACTCGTGTTTATGTAATTGAATTTTATATTTATAGAGCGGACGTTCTTTAGGTTAAAATTAACCTACAGGAGCAAGAGCTGTTATTGTGCTCCGATATTTAGATACTTGGATACTGTAGATACCTGTATGTACTCAGATACAAAGTACTCGTTCGTACTCGTACTCGTACTCGTACTCGTACATTCTATCGGCTCGGCACTATTTGAGGTGCGGTCTTGCTGGGTATTTTATCCGATTTAGAGTAGGGTTTTGAAGTGCAGATCATACGCGTGTATCTTATGAGTGTTCGTACTGCTAATCTAGCAGTCAATTTTGCAAAATAGAAAGTTTACTTTTCCACTCTAGTAATTGAGAGAAAGATGCATAGTTTCTCCCCGTTACTCGAAGTCGTTTATGTGACTTAATTGCACTCATTAAATCGCACGGTTACAGTCTTATGTCGAATGAAAAATCATACCCACAGACGGGTGCCATCAGATGGCATTTTTGACGTTCGATTAAGATTCTACGCTGATAATTCAGAGATTACCTGAGTTATTTACGAATGCTCGATTACTCCTATTGGTTGAGTAATTAAGTAAAACGATGCATAGATCCGTTTCGAATTTATGGAATAACAACGACAGTCTGAATAAGGAGTTTTGTGAAAATGCTTTGATTTGATTTTGACCCTTCATACCGGGTTTGTGAGGATATTGAGAGAGATTTGTTACTTTTAATTTCTTAAATTGTTTAAACGGTTAAATTTTGTTTTACAACTTGGTCTAGGATAGAGGAAAATTTTTTTTATAATGACAAATAAGAAATCTTCTTCAGATAGAATGTTTTTAACATTCCGTGCACCACGTGGGTAAAAGTTGCATCCTGCACTATGTGGGGTTTCCTATACCCCAATATCATTCTATCTATTGGATCTACAAGTAAGTTTCCAGCGTTTGTCAGAGATGGCGCCACCAGTGGATCGCGGGCAGAAATGTCAGACCCCATGTGTTTTATTTGTAGGTTTTGTATCTGTCAACAACTTTGCAGCGTTATATTTGAGCAGTTCTATCGGTGTCGTACATTTTATCGAGCAAAATCATGGCAAGTTTCCAGCCAAATAAACGTCATTTGCGGGAAGCGCTGCTTTTATTCTTTAATATGAAGAAAAGTGCAGCTGAGGCCTATCGTTTGCTTTCGGAAACTTATGGGGCGGAATGTATTGGTGAATCGACGTGCCGCGAGTGGTTCAAACGGTTCAAAAGTGGTGATTTTGGAGTTGAAGACAAAGATCGCCCCGGAAAGTCGAAAAGTTTTGAAGACGAGGAATTGGACGCTTTACTGGATGAGGATCCGTGTCAGATTCAAGAAGAACTTGCTGCATCATTGGGCGTCACGCAACAAGCCGTTTCCCTGCGCCTAAAAGCACTGGGATTCATTCAAAAGGTTGGAAACTGGGTGCCATACGAATTGAAGCCAAGAGACGTCGAACGGCGATTTTGCATGTCCGAAATGTTACTGCAGCGGTATAAAAATAAATCATTTTTGCATCGTATTGTCACTGGTGATGAGAAATGGATTTATTATGATAATCCTAAACGCAGAAAATCGTATACAAAGCCCGGCGAGCCCGCCCAATCGACGCCGAAACGAAATATTCACGTGAATAAGGTCATGCTCTGCATATGGTGGGATCAAAAGGATGTCGTATACTACGAACTGCTTCCGAGTGGTGAAACCATCAAAGGACCATTATATCGAAACCCAACTAATTCATTTGAAGCGGGCATTAAAAGAAAAACGGCCAGAATATGAGACCAGGCATGAGTCCGTCATTTTTCATCACTACAACGCTTGGCCACATGTTGCGGTTTCGGTGAAAAACTATTTGGAATATAGTGGATGGGAAATTCTGCCTCACCCGCCTTACAGTCCAGACTTGTCACCATCTGAGTACCACTTGTTTCGTTCGATGCAGAACGCTCTTACAGGAATCCGCTTCAGCTCAGTAGAGGAAATCAAAAATTGGCTCGATACGTTCTTGGGCTCGAAAGACAAGAAATTTTTTTGGTCCGGAATTCATAAATTGCCAGAAAGATGGGGGAAAGTTGTAGCTTCCGATGGACGATACTTTGAATAAAGCATTGTAACTATGTTTTAATAATAAAACTTCAAATTTTGGAAAAAAACGCTGGAAACTTACTTGTAGACCCAATATATATAGAGAATATCTTTTTAAAATTTATTTTATACGTATTTATATTGTTTCTGGACTATTAGGAGATAAAAATAAAATAAATTTGTTAAATATAATAAACATTTTTAATATCTATAGGCATTGTAACAAAAATAGTAACTAAGAGGAGACCATCTTCTTTGGTTTAGCCTTTAAAAAAAAACAACTAAAAACTTCTTATTGCCCTTTATTTCAGGGCCTAATGAGATAAGAAACAAAAATAAAATAAAAATAACTAAACATAGTTAGTCTTCTTGAGATCCCAGTTGGTTAAAATCTGCACAATTTTTACAAAAAAAAATATGCGTCCTCTAAGCATATAGGTACTTTGCATCGCTCGCAACTGTACTTGGTCTTTCGATCTTTTCTTCTGTCGCATTCCGAACATCTTGTTACACGTCTTGGCATCTTCTTTGGTGGTTCCACACTAGGTTCACCAAGTAAAACATGTATGTGCTTACGAGAATCCCTTGGAATTCGTGGATTATCTTTGTGGTTTCTCAGGTGCCCTTCAATCAAAGCCATTCCCAGATCACGAATAAACTTCCTCCTATTGTTAGATTTTCCTGCTTCAATGCCATTATTGAACATATGTAGAATCATAGCGTTGATTCCTGCATGATTGAGCATCGAAAAAAATAAAGTAAGAGGCCAGCGTTTGCTGTTGCGAGAAATGTCGTATGTTCTGGCAAGTTTATCGACCACATCTACTCCACTTTTGGTTTCATTATAGAATGTAATCATAGATGGCGTCTGATTCCAGTTTCATGGTCGATTTCTTTATCATGAAGGGAAGATACTTTCGAGGCTTTAGAACATAAGAAACGAGAGTGATATCTTTTTGAAAGCCAAACCGTGATGCATATTCCTCTCGAGATTGTTTGAAACATAATGGAATGTAAGCTTTATTAGCTCTCAAAGTACCAACTATCGTTAATTTATGTTTCTGCAACAAGTTTTCAGCAGTTTCATGACTGATAAAGAAATTGTCCATAGTAATATTTCTTGAAGAGCCGAAACCGCAGTTTACCATACGATTGACTAAGTCAAATGACTTATTGCTCAACGCAAACGGACTGTTGTCTGGCTGTTTGCCGCAGTAAATTTCTAAATGTACGTTGTAAAATGTTTTAGCGTCGACAAAAGCATATATTTTGATTCAATACTTTGCGGGTTTCGATGGGATATACTGCCGAAATCCGCACCTCCCTCGAAAGGCAACCAATTCTTCATCAAGTGTTAGGTATTCGGATGGTGTATACGCATTTTGGCAAAGCTGGACAAAGGTTTCAAATATGTCTCGGATTGGTGTTAAACAATCAGTCTTTATTCTGTCTCCTCTTGTCGTAGCGTCATCAAATCTTATATTATTTAGTAGGTACGAGAATCGATTTTTAGATATCGTGCATCGAAATATTTCGATTCCAGTACCATCTGAAGCCTAGAGGTCATTGAGGTTTTGTCTCCCAGAACGATACAATCCTGCTAAAAATAAAAGTCCAAAAACTGCTTTCATCTCATATGCAGTTGTTTCTTTATAGATAACATTTAGCGGTTCACCAACTGGTGGCTGTGGTCTCGAAAGACATATCTTTACATTCGTATGTTTCACAATAAATACTTCAAAGCATTCTAAACTAGTTTTCTTGTCTTTATATTGACTTTTCGCTCCCGGCAAATGTGGAATTATATTTGCTTGTCTTGTACGAACATTAGTTCTCAACGGCTCCTTTTGCCATTTTGTTTTGCCATCTTTACCAATATAAAAGCCTTGCGAGCTAGAAGACTCACCTCCTGAAGAAATGTCCAAGAAATGTGTCGCCATCACTATAATCCATAAGTGCCGATAATATTTCATGTTTATCTATACGTCGAGCCATTATGAGACCTGCAAACAAATACACAAACGATTAAAGTAATAAAAAAAACAAAATAAATAAATATTTATGTAGAAATATGTATATTTTGCATGTCATACTGCTTAAATTTTAGACGACGTTCCGAACTACGTGGGGTTTGTGACACCCTGCCACACATTGCGGGCGACCGTCCGCTGAGCTTGCGACGCTACTACTAAATCACTGTTACTATACGACCCGGTAACGTCGCAACTCTAGCTACACGACGTTTCGTAGAATTCGCTCGGCCGTTTAAAAAGATACGACGATTTTTGTTTTGCTGGGGTTTATTAAACCCCACGTGGTGCACGGAAGGTTAAGTTCGAAAATTAGAAAACTTTGTGTACATATGTTTGTACGATCGTTAATAGGTAGTTCCAAATGATATTAGCCGTGTTTTTTTTGCACATCCGCTATCCGCTGAAATAAAATTTACGTGTAAATCCCAACAATAACATAGCGATGTACGCTAAGTCAATTTACCTAGTCCTAACATAAGTTCTGTCACAAATATACTATGGATGGAGTGAAAGGTTACCTCCTTGGCCGCCAGAATGCGCTGCTACTGCAAAAAAGGTTATGGTGCCTTGAAGTCCGTTCATATTTAGACAGACATGCCAAATTTCAGTGCGATACTGTCTTTAGTTTTGTTTTGACAGCTGATTGTTGTTGACGTGTTTGGCATCATGTTGAGTATGGACAAAAACGATTTTCGTTCTCTCATAAAGCATTATTTTTTGAGAGGCAAAACGGCGAAGGAAACAAAAGAAAAGTTTGATAAATATTATGGGGCTAATGCTTCGTCGGATTACACCGTCAAATATTGGTTTCGAGAGTTTCGTGGTGGCCGCAACTCCACTACCGATCAAGTCCGCAGTGGCAGGCCCTCCAATGCGGTTACAGAGGACAATGTCAAAAACATACATGAAATGGTGTTGCCTGACCGGGAAGTGAAGGTGCACCAGCTAGTAGATACCACAAAGATTAGTACTAAGCGCACACGCCATATTTTGGGCAATATTCAACATATGAAAAAGTTATCCTGCCGCTGGGTGCTGCGAATGCTCACACCTGACCAAAAACACGAACGCGAGAGCACTTCGAAAGAGTGTTTGGACTTGCTGATGTGGAATCGGGAGGACTTTTGGCGCGATTGGTAACTGGATTTGGATCCCTCGGACTATTATCTCTTCCCAAACCTCAAAAGATGGCTCATCAATAAAAGATTCAGCTCACGCGAGGAAATCATCGACGCCACGGAGGAGTATTTTGCAGACCTTCCGGAAAATTACTTTTCGGGCGGGATCAAGAAGTTAGAAAATCGCTGGAATAAGTGTATCAAACTAAAAGAGGACTATATTGAATCACTTTTCACTCCATCTAGTATATTCCTTGTGTAAGAGTTGTTTTGAACACTTAAAAAATTGAACTTAATTATTTTTTGTTCTATTTTTCACTATTCTTGCGTTGAACTAGCTTTTTCTTTTTATTTATTCTTTGCAAATACTCTAGCCTAATAAAAACTATAGAACCAAAATTGTTCGTACTAATAAATAAAACATGTTTTTGCTAAATAAGTTGAAAAATTGATTTTTTTTTTCGATGTGTAAACTCATTCTTGACATACTGTACATAGAAATCAGGTGAAAATATCCAGACAGCATTTTTGTTGCAGACCTGTGCTATCTTTTTGGTCGAATATCCGTAAAGCTTGAATCTGATCCGATAGAATACTTCATGTTCATACGAGTACATCTTAGAGAATTTCGTTTATGTAATTATTTATATTTTATTTATATTTCCTAGTTCATGTAAGGAAATTATGTGTTTTAAACTTAACTTTTTATTTGGCCTACAGCATTGGGGGGCTTGAATCGGTTCCTGGAGGTGGTGGCGACTTTTCGCCTGGTTTCACTTACATTCTTAAAATAACTATCGTTACGTAAATTGTTAACACATGTATTTTCTAAAGCTGCTTCGAAAAATTACCGAAACATTAAATCTACGATAATTCTTTAAATAGAAGGAGGCAATACTCCACCAACAAAATAATTTGCACATCATACTTAACAATCCACAATTATTAGTTTTTTCCTTTCACACAAACTATAGTATCTACCGCAGCAAAGCTCATTTATTCGATAGAGCAACCTGCTGCATAAGAAAAGTGAAATTATTAAAATATTTATTTATTTATTTTTTTTTTTGTTATTTTCTACTTTTCGTGGTGGAACAAATTGCCCACTGAATTCACCCCTTTACCTGCATCCATTGGTACGAGTATCTATTTCTAGATTTCTTTGCTTATTCACAATATTGATGACGTTCAAGTAATTGAGCATGTACTCGTGTCTAGTATTTGTGTATCTACTATACAGCAACCGGTATTTAAATCTGTTCAATATCTATCATATGAGGTCATTGCCATACAATCACCCAGCATGATTGTAATAACAATAATTACACTTGCGAGCAATAGCCATCAGAGCCAATACAAATAAATAGAAACCACACATAGTAGCAACAACAACGACCATGACTACAATACAACTGCTGCAAGAGCCTGTAGTATCCGTAGTAGCTGATCTAATGACACCCACGGACTGTAACTTGTTTAATCACCTCTGTGGTTAAACTATCCACACGTTGTAGCTTTGTTTCAGAATCAAACAAGGAAAGGGAGATTAGGGTTACTACTATATACGAGTATGTAGCTGGCACATTGGAATTATTTAGAAAATTAAATAAACAATTTAGCGGGCTATATCCCCCTGAAAATTTAAACCGAGGGAAGCCGAAAGCAACGTTAATCAATAGATGGAATAGTGACTAGCAACAAGAGAGCGACAGTAACAGTGGCAGACAGTATCTGCACTATCGGCTGAAGCTTGCAAACGTTCACTTTTGTGGTTTTCACCTAAAACAATATTTGCGGTGTTGTTATGTTTCGTGCAAGAACGTTAGCAATAGCAAAAGCAAAAATAACAACAAAAGAAAATCCACAACAAAGGAATAACATAATTATGTACGTACTCGTACCTCTCTTTCGTTGATTGATTTTCTAGGGCAATAATACACCAAGGGCCTTTATAATGCTATAGACTGGAAAAAATCTCAAATCGAGTCGAATGACTCGTAGAGAAGGTTGACTTTGATATCATAACCTTTCTGGCTTGCGGTCAAGTTGCCTGTAATGTAAAAAATTTGCTTTCTATTGTATATGCACTATTTGGAAAATCATTGTAGCAGTAGATACATAGGCGTCACTTGGGCTGAGGTACGCCGATTTTGCATGGATACATTCATTGCTCTTCTTGTGCCTCATGATTCTGTTCAATTTTTTTCAGTTTTTATGCATTTTTATTTATATTACTTAATTTACCCTTAAATGCTATACAAAAAAACATTTAAAAATTAGCTTAATTAACTTAAAATTATCTTATTCTAACTTACTGGCCCCATGCGGGCACTCTAAGTTAAACCTAACACTTAAACTATGTCTTTCGATGTATCTTACAGTTTATATTTAATTTTATTTTAACATTACAACTAAAACTAAGAAAATAAATTTTGAGCAAAAACTTAGTATATGGACAGTTTTTTTTAATATTATTATAAAAACTTAAAACTAAAAACTTACAGATTACCTAAAAATAAATCTTAATCTATTTAACCTACTTACATCTAATACATTATATATACATACATGATATATACATACATGATATATATATACCTAATATATAGATATATGTATATATATATATGTTTTTTTTTATAATTTTTTATTTTTATTAATTTTTTTTGTTTTTGTTTTTATATATTTTTTTTTCTTAAATCTAACTTACTCATACTTAAAACTACGTAATCCGGCCATGGCTAAAAAAAATTAGGCGACCCACTTTGCTTCACATGAAGCTAACAAGTATTGGAGGAATTCGACGACGAAGCATCCTCTCCTTCATAAAACCACCAAAATTGTTGGTGCTGCTGAGCAACATCCCTCCTGTCGCGACTCCCTACCGCCCTACTGAACCGGAGACGCTCCGCACTGCCGTGTGCGACGTCTCTGTCGTAGTTGAGTCGCCTGTCCGCAGCTGTTCGAGCAACATGGAAGATTAGTGGCGCAGCCAATCTGTCCTGGATCAGACCTTTGCTATCTTAGTAGAGGAACGCTTCTGGAGGAACATAGCCGTCAAAGCGAACTCTCTCATGATACATATACGAGGGCGGGTCAATAATTCCGTACATTTTTGAATTTCTGACCTCTTTACTGAAACAGCAACACTGCTCCTGTCAACAGGCATTTGTCAGTTGACTCCTGTCAAAATTTAAACTTGCTGCGTCAGTTAGTTTGTGTTTGACAGCTATTTTTATCAGACTACTCACTAATTTGAGGAGAAAATGGAAAAAAGTGAATTTCGTGTGCTTATTAAGCATTATTTCTTGCGAAAAAAAACCATTACCGAGACCAAGGCTAAGCTTGATAAATACTATGGGGACTCTGCACCATCGATTTCAATGGTAAAAAAGTGGTTTACTGAATTTCGTTGTGGCCGTACAAGCACTGAAGATGCCGAACCTCCTGGACGCCCAGTTGAGGTCTCTACACCCGAAACAATCGAAAAAATTCACGATATGGTGTTGGCCGACCGAAGATTGAAAGTGCGAGAGATTGTGTGTGCCGTAGGGATCTCGCATGGCTCAGTGGTTTCAATTTTGAATGATCACTTGGGCATGAGAAAGCTTTCCCCAAGATGGGTGCCGCGTTTGCTCACAGTCGACCACAAACGCAATCGTGTAACAACTTCACAGGAAGGTTTGGCGTTGTTTAATCGCAATATGGAGGAGTTTTTGCGCCGTTTTGTAACCGTGGACGAAATATGGATCCATCACAACACACCAGAGAACAAACAACAGTCAAAACAGTGGGTTTCTAAGGGTGAATCGGCGCCAAAAAAGGCCAAGGTGGGTTTGTCAGCCAATAAAGTTATGGCGACTGTTTTTTGGGATGCACGCGGGATAATCCACATTGACTACCTTCAAAAGGGAAGAACAATCAATGGGGAATATTATGCCAACTTATTGGACCGATTCAATGACGATTTGAAAAAAAAAACGATCTCATTTGGCCAAGAAAAAAGTTCTTTTCCACCAAGACAATGCAAGGGTGCACACATGTGCAGTTGCCATGACAAAAATCCATGAATTGGGCTATGAATTGCTCCCTCATCCACCCTATTCTCCAGATTTGGCTCCGAGCGACTACTTCTTGTTCCCAAACCTGAAGAAATGGCTTGGTGGAAAAAGATTTGACTCCAATGATGAAGTCATCTCGTCATTTTGAGGACCTCGACAAATCATTTTTTTTGGAAGGGATAAAAAAATTGGAGAAGCGTTGGACAAAGTGTATAGAGCTCAACTGAGAGTATGTTGAAAAATAAAATTATTTTTTTATCAAAAAATCTGTTTTAATCCAAAAGTCACGGACTTATTGACCCGCCCTCGTAATTAGGGTAGTAAGCCCCAGAGATCAGGTTGTTCGACGATGTCATTGCTCTTGCAATGTGCCTTCGAGTCAACTTAATAACAAAATTGTCCGCTCTTATTAGGTTCGCCCTATTGTACAAGACCTCATTGCGATGATTTATGTACTCAGACTCTGGTGTTCTGTATAAGCGAAGACAAGCCCTAAAGCAAGCCCTCTCAAACACCCGAATCTTTTCCAATAAACTTGCTCTCACGTTGAACCACACGGGCCACCCAAATACAAGCATAGGCCGGATAAGGGCCATGTAGCTATAAAACAGTCTCTTTTTGAGGGCAAAAGCGCCTTTGGCTCTGGCCAGAGCAGCATATACATTTTTGTCAAAATACAGAAACTGACCTAGCCAGATCCCAACGTATCTCGTATCTGACTACATTTCGACAGGCAAGAGGTTGTCCGTGTTGTCCAATGATCGAGAACTTTCGCCAATTTTTTCTAGTATCCCTAGAGGCTCCAGACAACGGCGTCCTAAAGAGAATGGTTTCCGACTTCTGAAAGTTGATTTTCAACTTCCAGTCATCGCAAAATCGTCTTATCTTATCGAAGTCACACTGCAAGAGAGTATTAATGACCTCGATTTTTGGACCTGTTCTGTACGCTATCAAATCGTCTGCGTACGCAATAATATGGGGAAGTGAACCTATCAAGTCGCTTGTATAAATGTTGAATAGGATCGGCGAATTGACCGCGCCTTGCTGTAGACCATTTTTAATTTGAAATATTCCAACAGAAGTCACATCACCATTTTTCACGATGAACTGTCTGTTGGTTAGCATGGGCCCCCCCGCCCAATTATCAAGGCTTCGCCCATCAATGACGTTGTCTAATAAAAAGCGGGGGCAGAGCATATTACTGGTCTTATCGTAAACATCTTCAGATAACAACCCCCGAATGGTTGCTACGATTTGACCAGTTACAAGTTGCCGGTCATAGGTCTTGTTGGCGGCTGGACCAGGACTTAAATCACGGTACCATGGGAGTCAGGAGCCCCCCGGATTTCGGTCCGGGCCTGACTTGTTAGAGGTAGGCCCCCTTGTAGGAGCGTCATGGTGGCTGTGGTTTAAACCCAAATCGCGGGAACGGGTTTAACCCATTGTAGAGTTGCAAAAAAGTACTGGGTGCTGTGACCCTAAGAACAGTAAGAGGTTTTAGGTCGGCCTCGATTTATACCAAGGGTGGAGCTTGTGCCTCCAACACAGTTCCGAATTGGTATCAAAAACATATGTGGCGAGCGATGGCAAGGCGTATCCTTGCTCCCTATGGATGTATGGGCATCTCGTAAACATAAGGTCTACATGACAGGTGGTTTACGTTAAAAATCATGGAACGTTCTGTTGGTTAGCATATTATAAAGAGTACAAGAGCGGTTTACTGATCCCTAGCCTAGTCAGCTTATAGAAAAGACCCTCTAAACATACGGTGTCGAAGGCCTTCTCCAAGTCAACACGGCAGGCACAAGTGCATTGGTTTTTGCCTTTATTCCATTGGATATCGGACACCAGTTTAGACGCGGCATGTGAGATATCATGTCCCGCCTTAAAACCGAACTGATTATCCGGAACTATAATGTTTGTCCTCAACCCACTTAGTCAGGACTCTATTGATCACCTTCTCGAAAACCTTACTGATGTTCTTAGCCACTGATTTCTTAGCCCTGATTGTGTCGAAGATCTCATGGAGCTCTTCCTTCGAAATGAACGGGGGTAGGTCACCCTCTCTGGTAATGACATTATTTGCCATATTCTCGTCACTGAACTGGGTAAAACCCGATCGCCAATTCACAATTTCATTTCGAAAGCAGAAAATGTGCATAAGGACTCGACTCTCCAGGTCGTGGTTCGGGCCAATGATGTCATTCGCCTTGTACACTTCCTGGAAAGTCGCTCCTATAGCCTCTACCTTCTCCTGCGGATCCTCGATCACAAAGAAGTCGTCATCATCAGCGGCCTCATTTGGATCAATACCTGCTATTGTCAGTAACCGTTTGTTGTCTGTTGTCCGGGCTATTTTAAGACACTTAAGGTCGTTTTGATTTTTTCTCCGAAATAGTGTATTTATTTGCGAGAACATATTCGGGTTGCTGGTGTTTACAGCCCGAATTTTATTGTTCCAATACAAACTTCCAAAATTTCTGTAATTTTCCTTTATTAATATCTGGAGGTTTTTAATCGACGACTTCAATGTCATGAGCTCCGGGTTATGTCTGCCAGTAAACTGTCTGTACGAGGTTTTTAGTCTTGACAGCAGACTACTTTTATGTCGATGCAGTGCGTCAATAGTTGCGTTGCGGAATAAGTCTTCGTCGTCAGTGTGTTGATACCGAGGTATCGTTTTGTCCAATGTTCGTTTAATTGTCTAAGATACCTGTCAATCTCCCCGTTTGACAGATTTCTGTTGAACGGTGGGTAGAGCGAATTCGAGGAGAGTGCTCTAGTCAGTGTTCTGGTGAAGTGTGTCCAGCGCACCCTACTATAATTGTAGGAATGCCTTTGCACAAACTCATCCAATTCCGCAAATTCGTTGGGAACAGTTATTTCGGTGCTGAGACCGCAATGATCACTGTCATACACGAAAGTGCGTAGACAGTTTGTAGTTTGTTGGTTAGCGAACAGCAGGAGATCCAGATAGGACCCGTGTCTGGGAAACGACTGACTATCCGTGGCTTTGAGGCCGAGTCGATACATCACACAGTGCTGTGCCAATTGAATAGTAGATTCCCTCTAGTATTTGGTGTATTATTTCCCCAATCACTATGTTTGGCGTTGAAATCTCCGCCGATAATAAAAAAGTTCTCCTCCAATTCCAGCCTCAGGAATCGAAACAGTGTCTCGAGCTCTGAGATGAATAAAGTGGATTGAGTAGCCTTAGATGCATAAACAGACACCAGGTATAACCGCTTTCCACTACGGAGAGGGATGTATATGACGCATGCTTCCAGCACCTGAAACCTACGTACCACACGACTGTATATTCTTTTGAAACGCAGTCCCTTTCTTACAAAGATTGCAACACCTCCTCCTTGAATGGAATTGGGTCGGTGTCTTCGTAATATTTCATATCTTCTGTGCCTGTGTCTTTTGGTAAGCTTAGTTTCGCTAACCAAAAGCACATTAGGGGCTTGGTCTTTAAGCAACTTAAACAGGGCGGCTCATGATTCTGTCAAACATACAATGTACCCGTAAATCTTGTTATCGCCAACGAACTCAGAACTGATAGTTTGGTTTACATGAGCAATAACATAGTACCGCGGTCATTGCTAATGTTATTGGCCATCAAGTCATCTCAACTTTTATACAGCTGAGTTACTATTTTCGGTACGCTTAGAAGATCACCTGGAATATTTTTACGAAAGTGACCCACCCACCACTTTGCTGAAGAGGGCGGATGATGGGAAAATGTTTCAAATTGTTATGAACGGAACACCAGAAAACAAATTGTTAAGAAGGCGGAAATCCTAACGTGAAATATGTAAGAGGCTAATTTGGAACCTTTAGCGTTCTCGCTACACCCAAACAGCAAAGGAAATGAGTAATACAATGCACCGCAGTATAGCAAACCTTCATGGCCTGGCAGCAGGAAATTTTCGATAACAAACGAAATTTCAACTTTGCAAATGCATCCTTTGTCAAAGTTTTCACGTTTGTACTTGAATCTTTGCTACGACTTTATCAGCAAAACCATTAAAATACCACCTTGTTCAATAAGTTCCCGGAATAGTAAAAAAACCTCCTATCGGGACTAAGCACATTTCATCTTCGCAATGTGGCAACACTATGTTCAAGTACATCAGCCTGGATAGCCATCTGGAATGATTAATTCTATACAATCTTAGTTGTTGTTGTATTTGACGTGGGAATTATTTCTAAATTTGTATGGAATATCAAAAAAACACACTTAATGTTCGATAATCTATGACTTCAGTGCGCATTAGATAAACATGCGTTTGTACGGCAAGCAGTTGACCCAATTCAAATTCCTATAATGTGAGGAACCGAAAGTGGAAGGCATACATATACATATACTTAGCCGCGAGTACATTTGAAGTGCTTAACCACCACGCTGAACGCAGTCCGAAGGGTGACTTCGTAAAAAAATTGTTTGGGTCTCAAGTCGCAATATGATCGCGGAAAATAAAATCACCTATGAAATTGATACGAAGAGCATTTCAAAGGAGCTGACGATCCATAAAGATTGCCTCCATTTTTGGATAGGGCCTCTATGGACAAGAATGCTTTTTGACTTCTTGAAAAAGAGATAGCGCCATTATGGCTCATCGACAGGAAAAACTCCAAACTGCTCTTTGACATCATTATCCGATTGCAGTATGTAAAATCGGAGTATTAAGGATTTATTTTTAGTTTAGTTTATTAAACCTACGATCACATTATGATCTCCAGATTATGACATTACTATACAAAAATTTGTAAATTCAGAAATGTACAGAAAATACATGACATTTAAAATTTTTTAATATAATTACTATTAATATTATTGTTATTGTTATTATTATTCTCTTTTATAACATATTGGAATGCAAAATTAAATTTAATAATTTATTCTTAAAAATAGCCCTGGACAAAGAAATATCTAATTCAAAATATTCTCTGCAGCAATGAAATAGGCTCATGTTGACCATACCACCTTGATCAAAAAGTTCCCGGGGAACACCATCGTGTGGCGCTCCCATTGATCCGATTTGAGTTCTATTTTTTTTTGTTAAGTTGGTAAATCTGTTGTTGACATTCCCTCTAAATCTTAGTGTCATAGCTTGACACTTGCAGAAGTTACGTAGCCAAGAGTACGTCTATCTCTGTGTGTGTTGGCGATTTTTTTACAATTTTAGAAATGGATTTAAATTTGCGATAACGAACTTTAACGGACGGATTTAATGGTACGCGAACGTTGGAAAAGTGTTTCGACAACGATTCTCTAAAGAATGTTGGTCAATAACCGCAAATTAACCATCAGAGAGATACCGGAGGACTTGAACATTGCCTATGGATCCGTCCAAGACATTTGGTTAATGATTTGGGTTTCCGTCGTGTAGCAGCAAAGTTGGTGCCAAAAGACCTCAATTTCATGCAAAATAGAGACCGTGTTGACGTCGCAAAAGAAATGAATGGCGAGGCTGAATCCGATCCCACATTCATCAAAAGGATCATTACTGGAGACGAGACTTGAGTGAAAAGTGACCTCCTTGACTGCGCTGCTACTACAAAAAAGATTATGGTGCCTTGAAGTCCGTTCATATTTAAGCAGACATGCCAAATTTCAGTGCGATACTGTCTTTAGTTTTGTTTTGACAGCTGATTGTTGTTAACGTGTTTGGCATCATGTTGAGTATGGACAAAAACGATTTTCGTTCTCTCATAAAACATTATTTTTTGAGAGGCAAAACGGCGAAGGCGAACAAAGATAAAGTTGGATAAATATTAAGGGGCTAATGCTCCGTCAGATTACACCGTCAAATATTGGTTTCGAGAGTTTCGTGGTGGCCGCAACTCCACTATCGATCAAGTCCGCAGCGGCAGGCCCTCCGATGCGGTTACAGAGGACAATGTCAAAAAAATACATGAAATGGTGTTGCCTGACCGGAAAGTGAAGGTGCACCAGCTAGCAGATACCACAAAGATTAGTACTGAGTGCACAGGCCATATTTTGGGCAATATTCTGCATATGAAAAAGTTATCCTGCGGCTGGGTGCCGCGAATGACCAAAAACACGAACGTGAGAGCACTTCGAAAGAGTGTTTGGACTTGCTGATGTGGAATCGGGCGGACTTTTGGCGTCGATTGGTAACTGTTGATGAAACTTTGATCGAGACAACAGAATGAGTGCCCGGCAACGGACTGAAACCGGCACGAGTGCTCCGAGGCGGCCGAGGGAAACTCGATGGGTCGGAAAGGTTATGTCGTCGGTTTTCTGGGATTGTCATTGCATACTCTTCGTGGACTACCTCGAAAAAGGAAAAACCATCAACAGCGAGTATTGCTGTGCATTATTGGAGCGATTGTAGGCCGAAATCGCTGCAAAACGGCCTCACAGGAAGCGAAAAAAATTTTGTTTTTGCAAGACAATGCGCCGGCGCACAAGAGCATCGCAACCACGGCTAAAATCAATGACTTATGGCTCCAATTGCTGTCGCATCCACCGTATTCGCTCGATTTGGCTCCCTCGGGCTATTATCTCTTCCCAAACCTCAAAAGCTGGCTCATCAATAAAAAATTCAGTTCACGCGAGGAAATCATCGACGAAACGGGGGAGTATTTTGCAGACCTTCCGGAAAATTACTTTTCGGACGGGATCAAGAAGTTGGAAAATCGCTGGAATAAGTGTATCAAACTAAAAGAGGACAATATTGAATAATATAAAAAAAACATTTAAAGAAAAAAAAATTTTTATCTCCCAAGGAGGTCACTTTTCACTCCATCTAATGTACCTAAAGTATGTTGCTAAATGATATCGCCGCTGTATTGGTTCGGCCTTTGACACAATCCGCTTCGCCGCGGTCGGCGTTTCCGATAATGTACAGAGGGTGGCCAAGTCATAAGCACGGTTTTAAAAAACGGCTTTCATGTCCAATATTCTTAAATACCAATCAACACAGCGAAGAAATATTTTATCTAATTAATTCTAGGAATTTCAAAAAACCCCTTTTGGAAGTAATTAGGGGAAATTCCGGAAATTTAAACAATTGTGCTAATGACCTGGCCACCCTCTGTAAATAAACAGTAAGAGCTGCTTTGAGTGTTTTATTGTTTAATCTTTCCATTCGTTACAAAAATTGTGATCAAGTAACACGTCTCTACCGCTGTCTTACTAATTTATATCGTCGACTAAAAAAATTGAAAAACCAGTTTCGACGCGAAAAAACTCTGTGTTACCGCTTAAAGTGAAAATAGAAATGCTTGATCGTTTACTCCTGGGAGAGTCGTTTGCATCCATATCACGCTAATTCACTGTCAACGAATCAACTGTACGATGGATAAAAAAATCCGAAGATAAAATAAGGTCGTCTGAAGCACTTCACCGCAACCAAAAAAGGGGGCCCCTGAGTGGTCCAATGCTGCGGGAGAAGGCAAAGCGTCTTTACGCACATTTTAAAGAACCTGATGATAGTTGTGGTGGTGAATGTACAGATGGGGGATTTCAAGCATCGGAAGGTTGGTTCAATAAACTTAAGGTGAGACAATCATTGCATAGCACAAAAATCGTTGGAGAAGCTGCATCTGCAGACATTGCTGAGGAGGATACAAACCTGAGCAAATATTTAATGCAGACGAAACTGCACTGTTTCGGAAGAGAATAACAAACAAAACATTCATTTCTAAAAGCGAAAACTCTGCCTCTGGATTTAAGGCAGCAAAGGATAGGATTACACTGTTGCTATGTTCTAATGCATCTGGAGATTGTGTCATTAAACCACTGATTCTTTACAGATCGTTAAATCCTCGTGCTTTAAAAAATCCAAACAAGGACGACTTGCCAGTGTTTTGGCGTGCTAATAAGAAAGCGAGGGTTACAAGTGCTATTTCTTGTGACTGGTTCCGGAATTGTTTTGTTTTTGAAGTTGAAACTTATTCAAAGAAAAAAAGAATTTAGACTTTAAAGCAGTTTTAGTTTTGGACAATGCACCAGGTCATCCTCGCGAATTTGAAACTACTCGTATGGATCCAAATATAAAAGTGACATTTTTATCTCCCAACACGACGGCTTTGCCTCAACCTATGGACCAAGGAATAATCCAAGCCTTTAAGCTCTATTACATTAGTCGAACCTTTAAAATCCCATTGCTGGAAAAAAACTGTGGCCTGCTCTGACTGCGGGAAATGACGAAGGATCTGTGCAAATTCAAACTTTGACTGCAAACATAGCCGGAATTGCAAATGGAATAGGACGAGATGGGTTCGAACAGATAGAATCAATTGACATTCAGGAGTTGCTTGAATCGCAAGATGAAGATTTGACTGAAACCGACTTGGAGGATAGGAAATGTTAAATTCACAACCCATTGAAGAAGAGGCTTCAACAAGCACTGGAAACGTAACAATTAATTTGAAAAGTCTTAGTAAAGGTTTAAGAATGGCAAATGAGCTTTGTGATTTCTTTATACAAATTGATCCGTCCATGAAACGAAGTCTTATTTGTAAGAGGCAAATTGCTAATGCCACTGCTGAATATCGGTCTGAACTGAAGGAGCTTTTAAAAACTGCCGAGCAAAAAAAATTACAAAATTCTTTAAACCATTGCCTAAGCCTGAAGATAATAATTAATCAATATGGCCAAAAACTTCCATAAAATGGATTTTTTTTTATATGTACTTGTTTTCTATTTTGTCAGCTAGGAACGTGTCCCCTACAATCTCATATAAATTACCATTCCATATTCACGGTTTCTGTATTCGCGGAATTTTTACGGAACATATACCCCGCGAATAAAGAGCTTTTACTGTATCTCAATCCCTCTGGGATATTCGCTGAGGATTCCGCTTTAAGTATTTGGATGTGTAAGTTGAGGAATTCTTTAGGCTTCTCCTTCATTGGAAACGTTTAATGCTCGTTTAGTTGTATGCAACTGGTTCATTTCGATATAAGAGGGCGGAAAAGTGATCATCCTGAAAATTATTATTTTCAAGTGCAAAGCTATTGCATCATTCTAAAGTTACTGTTTGGTGCGGCTTTGGCAGTGGAAAGGTGGCTGAACAATATTTTTTCGAGGACAACGAACAACGTCTTCTTACTTTCGCAAATTGATGAATTCGACTCGGGAAACATGTGGTTTTAGAGGATTAGTTTTTAAACTGGCAACACTGTTTCTACAGATTGTCAATTTCACAGTTGAAAGTTGATTTGTGGTTAGTACGTTTTGCCAGTTTACGATGAATAGATTAACGCATAACTAATTGGGGAACCACTAACAGAGTAGAATTCAATGCTTCCAAAACACAATGCTCTCTACAGGGTGAATGACTCGAACTCCAACTTTTTAAAATGCTATAATTTTTTTATTTTTTGATAAATTTTATTGTGCCAAAGCAAAAAATGTTGGAAAATACATCAATTTTCAAATTGTATCAGTAGTTTTCAATATGTCCACCTTTGACGCGAATAATGCCCTTGAGACGACCGAAGAAAGCATCGCACGCTGCACGCAAGTGGCTCTGCGGTATTGTCGCTCTTTCCCGGCGAAGTACTTGTTTGAGGTGGTCCAAACTTTGGTATTTTTTAATGCCAACCTTCGCCTTCAAAATACCCCAGACAGAGAAATCCAACGGATTTGCATTCGGAGAATTTGCAATCCATTGTGTCAAAGAAATGAAGTGTGAAACATTGTTTTTTAACCAATCTTGGTTCACCCGCGCTTTGTGAGACGGTGCCGAGTCTTGTTGAAATGTCCACGGTCTCGACTTCATACTGCCTCTAAGACAGTTTCACCGTATACGATCGCATTAATTTTTACGCCACGGTCCAAAAATACGAGCGGAGAGCGACCATCGGCGGTTATGGCGGCCCAAACCATCAAACCATCGGTGCTGCCTGCTTTCTGGTGGCCGTCCGAAGGTGTCAATTTTCGAAAGACCTCTCTGGCAAGTAAACTTGGTCATTTTGTTTGTTGACATATTGCTCGATAACAAATGGCGACTCATCGGAAAAAAGCAAATTCGGCAACTCACCGCTTTGGTGCAAGCGTAGCAACTCCTTCGCTCTTTCGACTCTAATTTTTTTCTGTTGCGGTGTAAGATCGTGTGCTTTTTGGAACTTCAATGGCTTGAGCCCAAGCTCATTTTTCAGTATGTGTTGCGTCCGTTCCAACGATATGTTGAGCTCACGAGCCATTTTTCTTCCACTTCGACGCGGATTTCGCTCAATTCGAGCCTTCACTTTCCGAACCATTTCTGCCGATGTTGCTATTTTTTTATGACCACCTCCATGGCGTTTTGCAACGCTGCCAATATCACGGTAACGAGCTATGGTTCGAGACACAAATGATTTATTCACGTTGAGATGCTGGAGGGCTCTAACGATAACTACTTGTGGTTTTGGAGCCAAATATAAAGCAATCACACTATCACGTTTGAATTCCATCGCGGATAAAAATTTTTCAACATAACTGAGACGCAAATCGTTTAAAAGGCTTGTAAATAATAAAATTATCTGTCATGTGTCAAAATTTGAGCTCACTGTCATGAACGGTTTGGAAATTAAAGCAGTCTGAAGTCGGTTGCAGTTCGAGTCATTCAGGGTGTACTGTCGTTAAATCGAAATTTAAACACCCAGCCGTTATCCATGAATGGCACTTGCATCATCGAAACCGATACACTTTCCATTCTCGGTATGTGTGTCAATGAAAACTTACGTTGGAATGATCACATATTCAGTGTCGTCAAAAACGCTGCGAAATGTCTAGATTTCCTCAAGCGATGTAAGAAATACCTCACCCCTTCTAATATCGCCACAATATATAAGGCGTTCATCCGCCCGAAATTGGAGTACAATTCCCACATCTGGTCGGGTGCGTCCAAAACATCTCTGCACCTGCTAGATAGGATTCAAAACCGTGCGGTAAAACTCATAGATGATACTAATATCACTCAAACAATGGACACCGATTGCCCTTCGCCCGCACTGTGTGCAAGCATTTTAAGGGTACTTAAATCCATCCTTTGAGCTCGCGCAAATTATAAAAAAAAAAAAAATTAATGCCAGAACAACGCCTACAAATTGTGCAAACTTATTTTGAAAACCATGATTCGGTTCGCCAAACTTATCGTGCGTAGCGTCCGCGATGAATCGGGTTCGCTGTTATTGCCGTTTTGGAGCGCAGTGTTGAGGAGAATCCGAATGAGTCGATTCGCCATCGTGCGCAGCAATTGGAGCTATGCCCACTTACTTTGTGGAAGATCTTACGGAAAGATCTTGGCTTAAAAGCTTATAAGATCCAGCTTGTGCAAGAGTTGAAACTGCGTCGTAGGTTCGGTGAATGGGCCGAAAACATGATTCAGCTTGGTCCTCATTTTCAACGCAAAATTTTGTTCTCCGATGAGGCCCATTTTTTTTTTTTTTTAAGATATCCTACAGGCGATTACGCGCTGCTAATCACCGCGCTAGATCGAGAGGCTTAGTCCTTTTCAGACGACGCAGTAAATTTGTCTCGTCGAGGATCTGTTGAACAGAAATATTTGCATGTCCTTGTAGTCGATTTTTGTGTTTTCGCGCAAACATTTTAATTTGGTTCTGAACGTTTTCGACTCCTAAGTCTCTGCGGATATTATAGTTTCTAATGTACCACGGCGCATTAACAATGGTTAAATGGATATGTAAGCAAGCAAAATTGCCAAATTTGAAGTGGAGAAAACCGAGAAGCCTTTTTCGAGACGCCCTTACAACCATAAAAACTCACTGTTTGGTGTACTTTATGGGCTGGTGGAATCATCGGCCCATATCTATTTAAGGACGATGCCGGCCAGAATGTAACCGTCAATGGGGAGCGCTATAGAAACATGATTTCTGACTTCTTCGTTCCGCAGTTGAATGGCATTGACGTGATAGAGCTTTAGTTTCAACAAGATGACGCAACATGCCACACGGCGCACTTTCTTTGGGGGTATATGAAGTCACTAGTCTATGCCGATAAACCGGACACGTTGGACGATTTGGAAGTCATGATTCGCCGTGTTATTGCTGGTATATGGCGCCAGTTGCTCGATAAAGTTGTTGGAAATTGGACTTTACGAGTGGGCTTCATTCAAGCTATCCGTGGCGCGCATATGTCCGATATCATATATAAATACTAATGGCATAAAATTACCTATTAAATAAAGCTAATACCATAGACATTAACATTAGCTTCAAGTGTTTTATTTCATATTCAACTCTAAAAAAAACACCCTTTAGAACAAATTTACTCAAGTTGCCTTAACTCTCATTTTGGGATTTTCCACTGGGCCGCAAGATCGCCTGATTTGACCAGGCGTGACTTTGAAAAATTCCAAAGAACACAAAAAGGTTTTTGACATTGGCAGCCTTGAAGGAGATCACTCGGCAAGAAATTGAGAATTGAAAACTTTCAGAAAAGTTATTTAAAATGCTTGACCAATATAATCCTCACGGCTTACTCGTAATGGAAAAAGATGCGAGGACGTGTACGTCACCTAGGAGCTGCTGTGAAGGGTGTTCAAATTTGAGAATTCGTATCAACGCGGCTGTCAACAAAGTACCTATGTTATATCAGAGTATATCCAAAATGCGTGTTTCCATTTATACTCGGGGAACTCAGCTTATTTCTCCCCTGCATGATTCACAAGTTTGCAATATGAAACAAAGCCGCAAATGCTCTGTTTAAATTAACCTGAAAGCTTTTTGGCTTTAAGTATAATCTTAATGCTGCCCACAGTGCTGCAAATTGTCAGTTCAATTACCTTTTACCATTTATCCCCATGAAACATTGTTCTTGTTGCGAGAAAAAAAAAAAAGGGGACAGAAGGTGATATCAACTTACATGACATCAACTTTTTTAAGCCGACAATAATCTGCCAGAAGAATAAAAAATTGTTAAACTCCTCTATAATCCACCCACAATTTCCCTAATTACACATGTCCAAACCGGTATGTGTTTGCTCTCTCTCCTCTGTCTTCTATCCTCTCCACTACTTCCTTTCAGCTGGTCTATATCAATTAATGGCGGGGTATTAGTTACGTGCAACCAAACACAATGCAAACAGTACTTCATCACACCTTTGTCAGGAGTTGATTGCTCCAGAGGTACCGCTCATGGAGTTAATAGCTCGCTAACTTCAAACACTGAATAAATGAATTTATTCGAATGCGGGTTTTCAAATTTGGCCAACATACAGTCAAAAATCAACAAAACAAAAAAAAATCGCGTGGAATAAATTCACTACCAACGCTAAAGCACGGATATTCGTATTTTAATTTCGATTCATAGTCGTGGTGTACGAGTATCTACGGACTGAAAACCGCCTCTTCGGATACATAGCATTTGGAATTCACGGCGGCCGTAGTAGGTGGTATTGCGAGGCTAGAGTATTTATATAATTTCATCTAGACAAAGTACAGGTTTCCTATTTCGTCTTTGCATGCATACTTTACACTTGTAATGTTGAAAGGAAGAAAAAAATTTCGAAATTTATTTGATCACATTTTCTGGTGTTTACACGAGTATACGAGTACAGTAAACAATGATAGCAAATTGTTTGCCGATCAGATTGGCGGCGGAATCCAGGAAATCAGGCTTAATCGCTAGCCTAGCAGGTGGAAAAATTCCTTTGAAGTTCCAATTACATATCTGGAAGCAAACACATACAAATTTTCATTCATCTGGCAAAATGACTGGTATGACACATTTAAATCGTATACGCGCAGATACGATTTGCATGAGCGGTATTGTTTTTCTTTGACCTTGACCTATCCGATGGGAAAACCTTATAACAAACGCATTGTATATTAATGTATGTGCAATGCGAATAATTGCTTTGAACGTATGTATAGTAATCCTCTGTACATCAACAAAAACACATGCAGACCGTGTGCTGGAACCCTAGAGGATTGTACAAAACATTAACGTAATAGGCTTCAGCTACATTTTAATTAACTTTGCAAGTAATAGCCAGTAAACAGAATAAGGGAGGAGAAGCGGAAAACTTTTATAGTTTCCCAGTTATTTTTTCTTTTTATTATTTTTATTTTTTTTAATTTTTTCTGTTGCCTCTAACCCAGTTTTACACACTACATAATGTTTTTTGTGTTCCACCAACGAGAGCGCTTAGAAAAAAAAACTATTTCAATTAGCTTAAGCGAATGTAGCAATGACATTGTCTACACGAAAGCACAAAAGTAAAAGGTGTTCTTTTACTACATAGATTTTTACTCTTCGTGTCAACCTTAAATTTGGGTCACCCAGTTCTTTTCCAAAAACGGTGATTTTTTTAAATAAATTTTAGCAGTGTAATTATTTAAAAAAAAAAAGAAAAATATTATTGTAAGAAATCTAAATTGTAAAAACAAATCACACTGGCAGTTATTTTTAATTTTCACTTAACTGTGTTTATTTTACTGTCTTTATTTTCACATTACAAAAACTCAGACACAACTAGCCTCTACAAGATCTCAATTACAACTCAACTGCTCATATGAAAATTTGAATGTTCACTACCTGGCAGCTCCTTTTCCTCTTAAATTCTCACCACAGTTCGGCCATCCTGACCAGCAATCGTCCTGATTGACCAAAATATTTTCGAATTAATTTAGCCAAGGCTTGAGGTTAGCCACCTCCCATACCCCAGTATAAGAGATTTGACTTAACTGCAACCCTTCTACGTCTTTTAGTAAATACCTGCCATTTGGTAGTACTTTGGTCCCTTAAACCTAAGTGCGATCTTCTTACATGCTCCAGGCGTACTTAAGAAGTTCCTCACCATAACATAATCACCTTCTTTGTACTCTTTATGAACCCTATTCCTGGTCTTGCATAATTTATTATACAGGGTGAGTTTTTTAACTTGAGACATCGAAATTACTCGAAAAATACGCGATATCCACTCTACTCTAATTAATCACCCCAAAGGAAACAAAATACTGCTACGTCCACGTCGTTGTTTCTGGGTTATGCTAAACGCAGTATGTAAAAACAAATGACAAGCCTACGAGCAAATCAGGAATTATCATTTGAAAAATCAATCTCAAGGTCAAACTCGTGGTCACCATCTTATGTCCCCTCCAGAACCTTGTGACTTTTGTCTGAAACATTTTTCGCGATATCGCGTATTTTTCGAGTAATTTCGATGTCTCAAGTTAAAAAACTCACCCTGTATACGGTTCTAAAACATCTAGTGGCATATAAGCTATATAAGAACAAAATTCCTGTTTTAAAATAAAAACACAGTAGAAGATTAATTTGGGTGTGAGTTTATTTATAAAAATTAAATAACTGTATAATTATACAGGATACTTTCTATTCAAAGTTTCCTTTTTACAATCTGGGTACAACTTTCTATGTTCTTGAACACAGCGTTACAAAATCAGTTCGATTTTGTTTTTCATCAGCAGTATTTAAACCATGAACATCTTCCATGAGCTTCACACCTCTCTATGCTGTCTCATTGACTGCCTTCAAGTGCATAACTTTTTGTTTAGCTTCCTGAAAGGAAGGAATTTGATTCCAGGAAGAAACGTCTTCTTGGAGAAAAGCGTTATCAATTGTTTAACCGCGATAACAAATTTGTGCTCTTTACGGTCACGAAATCACTCAAACACTTTTCTGCAACAATAAGAAAAATTATTTATTAACAAAATTAACAGTCCCTACAAAAGGATAGAATGAAAAACACATATTCAACTCAACGTACAATGAGGCAGATATTTCTTCCTTTGACGGAACATATCTCTTTCCAAAATCATATAAACTTTCACTCATCAAATAGTGAAAATAAAGCTATTTCTTCTGATAAATACCATAAATGTTGACTGAACTTGGTTAGAGCTGCTTTAGAAATCACCTTGTCGACTGTTTCATAGTTCTTCAATGTTTTTTAAGAAGCATACATCTTGATTCAGGGCTTTTACTGCTAAATTGCATCCAAGCCAGGGCTTTAAATAAGCTGTTGCAATAAATAAGCAAACATCTTGCAGTGGTAATTTGTCTTTAGCATACATTTTAAACTGGGATTGCAGCAAATATATCTTTAAAATGTAAATTGCTCTCGCCATCCATCGTCAGGCACGCGCCAGGAAGTCTGATTTTAAATTTGTTTTCATTGTCTCCTCCCACTCCTCCCACTCCTCCCACTCCTCCCACTCCTCCCACTCCTCCCACTCCTCCCACTCCTCCCACTCCTCCCACTCCTCCCACTCCTCCCACTCCTCCCACTCCTCCCAAAAAAACAATAGAAATTCAATCAATTCCCGATAATCGTCACGTATAACTGGCTTCAGTAATTCTTTTTTATAACAGTTAATTAATTCGTTAATGGCCGTCTCATAGAAATATTTCTTTGCGACATCAGACCATGTTTCGATAGCAGTTGGATCAACGTTCTTCCAACGTCTCTGATTTTTTTTTTTTTAAATAAAGGGATATCCGGACTGCTGGTAACTTGACGGATCTTTGATTCAAATACACATCTCATAACCAGTTCATATGTACTCGTATGATGACGGCAAGCAAAAAGTAACAATTCTCTTTCTATTTTTTGGTTCAAAAGCACACAAGTCCCATTTAAGCAACCTGTATTATGTAGGTTAGGTAGACTAAGGTTTATTTTAAGTTAGATATTAAGTTTTTATAAAAAATTAAGTCCATATGCTAAGTTTTTGTTAGCAATTTTTTTCTTAGCTTTAAGTATACAAATATTTCAATAAAATGTAAATAAAGTCGAAAGACATAGATATAAGAATTTAGAGTAGCTTAGAGTGCCTGTGTGGGGCCAATAAGTTAATATAAGATTGTTAAGTAATTTTAAGCTAGCATTTAAGCATTTTTTGTTAGTATGTAAGGGTTAATGATTAAGATAATAAAATGCATTTAAAACTAAAACTAAAAACTAAGCAACCAGTATTAGAGGCCGGGCCGTCTTATCGCAGTACATAATCTGTACCTTATCTTAGAGGTCCCAATCAGAAATCGCATTCAAAATAGCTTAAGCTTTGTCTTTGCCAATAGAAATTTCGAGTTTGGGCATTGCTAAAATCTGTTCTTTTTCTCCGAATGAAATCAGAATTTGCAGGCGTTCTTCTTTTGAACCTGTCACATTTAAGCTTGGCAACAGTTTTCCATTCCAATGAGCGGTCACAATTTCAGGAATGTTGTTCTGAAAATCAGATTTGATCGATTTTGCTCTTTCTTCTGTCTTTTGGTTCCGAATTCGTTGAATAGAAGACTTGTTGATTGTAAAATCTTCACAACTTAGATCAAGTGTGTAAACAGGATCCCTTACACTTAGTTGACACCTATCTAAAGCAACAACTAATTGAGGGGTGATAAAACACGTCCTTCTTCTTTTTGTGGTAGACAGCGAACTCGCGGGTTGCGTTTGCGAAGTGGAGCGCAAAATTGTCGTCCAAAGTTTCGTCAGAACAGATAGACTGTTCGTAAATATCTTGAGGTGGGCCATTGTGTGAAGTCGAGATGTTCTTGGCAGTCAAATGCTTCAGTCTTTTTTCCTTTTCTTTTAGTTTTCTCTGCCTTACTCGTTCTTCTTTCTCAGTTAACTTTTTATCAACACCCGCTAAACACCCGCTAAACAACCCGAACGCCCTGGCTCTCCTTGTTTTTGTAGAAAAATTTTGTCTTCCTCTATTTTGATCTTTTCTAGAACTTCAGCGTGTGCGATATCGAACAAATTATCTAAATCTTTTTGAAATTTCTCCTCGCGGTGCTTATAAACGTCCACAAGTTTTTTCACACAGTTAGGTACAGCTTTGACGGGTATTCTTGCCTTTTCCCAAAATATAATAGACTTCCAAATCACAAGATTTGCACTTTCATTTTATTATATTTCGCGAATATTAAAGAAAAGAACTGAGAGAACTAGGCGATTAGACGATAACTTTGCACCAGTTATTTGGTGATTTATCTCATCAACCAAGAAAATACTTTTTCTAATACTTCTTAGTTCCACTGACATTTTGAAACTTTACTATTATGCACGTGAACTATTCGATAAAACGCAAACAAATGACAAATAGAACGACAGACCAAGTCTTGTTGAAATGTCCACGGTCTCCGATCGAAATGAATGTTTGCCCAAGGCTTCAATACTGCCTCTAAGACAGTTTCACGGTATACGATCGCATTAATTTTGACGCCACGGTCCAAAAATACGAGCGGAGAGCGACCATCGGCGGTTATGGCGGCCCAAACCATGACCATCGGTGTTGCCTGCTTTCTGGTGGCCGTGCGAAGGTATACATTTTCGAAGGACCTCTCTGGAAAGTAAACTCGGTCATTTTGTTTGTTGACATATTGCTCGATAACAAATGGCGACTCATCCGAAAAAGCCAAATTCGGCAACTCACCACTTTCGTGCAAGCGTAGCAGCTCTTTCGATCTTTTGTGTGCTTTTTGGAACTTCAATGGCTTGAGCCCAAGCTCATTTTTCAGTATGTGTTGCATCCGTTCCAACGATATGTTGAGCTCACGAGCCATTTTTCTTCCACTTCAACGTGGATTTCGCTCAATTCGAGCCTTCACTTTCCGCACCATTTCTGCCGATGTTGCTGTTTTTTATGACCACCTCCATGGTCATGTGTCAAAATTTGAGTTCACTGTCATGAACGGCTTGGAAATAATAGCAGTCTGAATTTGGTTGCAGTTCGAGTCAGGCAAAGTGTATATCCATCAATTTACATACGAGGATTGTCTGAAAAGTTTCCGTAAACGTAAAGATAGTGGCACTCGTCAATAAAAGCTACTGAATGCTAGTTGTGCATTTTTTGGCAGTTACTTACCAAAGTTTCAGTCATTTTGGACGCGCAGTTTTTAGTTGCCAGTCGTTTGAGTGAGCCGATGTGAGAGTTTTTTGTGAAAATGGAAAAAACTGAGTATCGAGCTGTCGGCTACGCAAATCAAAAATGATTTGGAGTCTGTGTATGGGGACTCTGCACCATCATTTACCACAGTGGAATTTTGGGCAGCTGAATTTAAACGTGGCCGTAAGAGTTTGGGAGATGAGGAACGTTCAGGACGTCCAAGAACTGTAAATGGTGTTAGACGACCGCCGAATTAAAGTGAGAGAGATAGTAGAGGTTATGAAAATGTCCAAAGAACGTGTTTGTTACAAATTAAATCAAGATTTAGGCATGAGGAAGCTGTCCGCGCGTTGGGTGCCGCGTTTGCTTACGTTAGACTAAAAGCGTGTTCGAATGAACATTTCCAACGCTCTGTTGGCGCAGTTTAGGTGCAATAAATCCAAGTTTTGGCGCGGATTAAGCTCCAAAAAAAGCAAAACTGTTTTTTCGGCTGGGATAGTAAAGGAGTTATCTTAATCGATTATCTTCAAAAAGTAAAAACCATTACAGTAGCATACTACGCATTATTACTTGCCAAGCTGACGGCAGAAACTGCGGAAAAACGGCCACATTTGCAGAAAAAGAAAATCTTGTTTCACCAAGACAACGCGCCGTCTCACACCTCAGCGGTTGCCATGGCAAAAATCCATGAATTACGGTTTGAACTGTTTGACCATCGGTCTTATTCACCAGATCTAGCCCCAAGCGACTTCTTTTGTTTCCCTCATCTAAAAACTGCGCTCGGATGACAGAGATTTTCGTCAAATGAGGAGGCAATCACCTTCGTGAACAATTATTTTGCAGAGGAAAACGCCAAGTACTATTTGGACGGGTTATAAAAATGGAAGCATCGCTGGGAGAAGTGTGTAGAGTTACGAGGAGACTATGTAGAAAAATAAAATAAAAATTTGAGAAAAAATGTTTTGTATCATTGTTCTGTGTGTTCCTGTAGAAACTTTGTTCCAGGCTGTAGCAGTCCAATTCATCGCATCTAGCACATTAATTGAGGAAGAAAGCTCTCATACACTAACAACGTTATCCATTTTATGTGATTTAGAACTTGTTCGCGATAAAACACTTTAAAATTTTTGACAATGCCCTGGTCTAAGGGTTGACAAACGGATGTGGTGTTTGCTGGAAAAAATATTAACGCGTAAGATGAGGATGCGAAGTTGCATTGTCCAGAAAAAGTAAAATCTTCCTGCGTAGGGATTTCCCAATCACAACCAATGGTTCAACTTCTCCAAGCATGTTAACACAATGTAGCATGATTAATCTCTCCTTCTTCCTCTCTTTGGAAGATTTCTCCCATGAGCAGGACTCACCCCTGATATGAGATGTCTTCATAGGGATAGCTTTAAAGAACAAAGCCGTCTCATCTGCATTGTAAATATCCTTGGGATCAATTAATGGCCCAATTCGGCTAGTCCATTCAGCAACGGTTTGTGGATTCATATCGGCATTCGGCAGCTTCCCCAGATATCGCTTTGTATGAAATGTTGTGTCGTTTTAAAAATCGGCGCAACCAGCTGGAAGATGCTTTAAAATTTGGAAAATTGATTTTCGTCGCAAAATCTTTGGCTTTCTTTTGAATGAATGGTCCTGAAATAGGTATGCATTTTTCGCGAGCTTTGACAAACCATTCATTTGTCAACGTATCGATCTTTTTACCTTCACTGCTATGAAACCATCGTTTTTGTAGCTCATTCGCGCCAGTGCTCCAATCAGCAAGTAGGTATTTTTTTATTTTTCAAGATTTTGGCCACACACGATTTACCAACATCAATTTTTTTTTCCCTATCGAGCGTACTCCACACCCGGTCTGTGACTCTGCAAAGTTAATAATTTCTATTTTTGCTTTTAATGTAAGTGCTTTTCTTGATGGCTTGATGATTGTTGACAAAAGGGAAAACCTATCAAACACATGAAAATAAAACAAAAATATTTTTAACCCACCTGGTCAGACCTGTCCTGAATCAAATCGTTTAAATACGGAGAACCAGAATAAAGGCTTACGCAGCAGAATGAAAAAAATCCACCTGGAGACAAAACTGCTATTGACTATCTTTTACCTACAAAGATCTATCCTAACCGAATTCAAAAATGAGAGAACGCAAAACGTAGTAGCAATTTTCCTGAACAATTTGTATGTTCAACCGTTGTCCACACGCTTGCTGTCACACAAATCCATACGTACATATATATACAATGATCGTAAAGAAAAGAAAAAAATCTCACTTTTATGCGAATAACTCAAATCGTCCATTTAAAGGAATGTGTTCATCCAAATAAATGTGAAAATAGTGTCCGTGTCCACTTAGTAGAATCGTCGACTTAAGAGGGAAAAAAACCCAAACAAAATCATACTAGCCAGCCATTACAGTACATCTTGTCTGCTTAAGAGAATCGTCCACTTAAGCGGGTGTCTCTTAAGAGGGAGTTCACTGTATATTTCGCGCGCAACTCGGCACGGGGTGCTGCGATTCAAATAAGATACAATTTTATTTTCAAGTATTTTATGGTCAAAGGAAAAAAAATTAGAGCGTATGCGCTAGAAAATATTAACTTTGAAAAATAAGGGACACCCTAATGCTGGCGTTCAACTTGTCACAACCAAAAAGGGTTTTCGGTAGCCCAGTAATGCAAATTATGTCGATTGACCGTACCGTGATTGGTGAAAGTCGACTCATCAGAGAATAACACCTTGGCGAAGAAAAGGGGGTCTCGTTCCACTGTCTAAAAGGCATTCATGTAAGGCAAACAAATCCCCTTAATACGTTTTGCGGAAATGCGAACGAAAAGGAAAATCTACTTCACTGGCTCTACAGATGCCCAGCATTAGGCAAAGGCAAGCAAATCGTTCTTTGACGACTTTTCCGAGATCCAATAACATCATCGACTTCCTCGATTTCAATGGTTGCTACGGTTGCTCGGGGTATCCCAATAACTAGATCGATTTATAGAAACACTATACTGTGGTTCCAAAGTAAAGTTCGGCAGTACGTCTTTCTTGGGGCATCCGTTGTACGTCTGGAAGATCACGGCGGTTTTGTGTTCAAAAAGCACCGTGCATCTCGTATTTTTGAACGTTGTGCTTTACAATAGATCAGTTTTCTGGTGATCACGCAGTTAGCCATCGCTTTATATGTATCTTGTCAAGTGATCAGTATCAAATTGAAATTTGTGACTGATTTGTTTAGTCGCAAAAGAACTTTAGACGTTCAGGCGATATATTGGAAGAATTTTCCTCAGCGAGATTAAATAACTCTGTAGAAGTTTCAAGATATCCATAAACTTAGACTGATGGATAAGTCTGATGTTCCATCTTCTCAGATTCAGAAAATAATTTGGTGCGTACGCCCTACTACCATAAATAATTGGCATCAGTTCTAAAAGGCTTAGACCGTAAGCCACTAAAGCCTGCGATTTGGTTGTTATTCAATTTATTAATAGCTGTCCTCATCATTTCGAATAGCCTAAGTTTCTGTCCGTAAACATGTTGCCAGTGCTTTAGCTGTTTCTTTTTGTTTAAATAACAGTCCCTGATTCTTCGTTGCAAGAGCATCTTTTCTATGCAGAGTTTCTCCTTCTTCCTTACTTTTGTGCGTTTCCCAGTTAGTGCGATCTTATTTAACGCGTCCACTTGCGCGCACAAAGATAGTTGAGGTTCCGTTTTATTTACAGGTGTTCAACTTGAGTCCGCTTTTGCTAAAGCAGGTTTTAGATCGAAAATGGTGTTAAATTTTTCTGTTTCAATAGGCGCAAGCACACTAGTGACAGCCCTCTGATTCCTGAACATGATGTCGATGCCATCGCGTATGCCTCTGTATGCGTCTGTGAGTGTCGCACAACCATGACACTCAATCACATGACAGTTGATCAAAAACTAATTTTATTTTAAAATCGTCGTTCTTTCGTTTGAATATCTTCAGACTGTTGCTTATTGTATCCTGTAGCTGCTGAACTAACTGAACTAATCCGTATTAGAAAGACACCATAGAAACTATGAAAATGCGTCTCCCGACTAGCTTTTTGATATTAGCAATAACGGTTCTTCTGTCTCACTGATTGATTGATGGTTTCGTCATAACCGGTACGGAGTAGAATAATACAATTTTCGACATCCTTTTTGCAACACAGTGCATTGCTGTCAGGATCGGAGATTGGTCTCTTCATATTTTTTTTGCAATATGACAGGAATGACATATCTGTAGGCAGGAAGGAATCAGTTTTCAGTTTACGGTACGGAAGCTACGTTCATGCCATTATGTGTGGAATAGCACATCATTCAAATGGCCACCTCGGCCACCACAACTTCGAGCGTTGCGTCGCTTGTATGGCATGGAACGACAGCTCTGACCACAGAAAGTGGGTTAACATCGCTCTATACCTGAAATCATTGACGGTAACGGTGTCTCCTTACACATTTCGAAAGAAATAAGATTCGATGATGCCGTCATGCCATAAACCGCATCAAACAGTCAATCTTTGTGGATTGACGAACACTTGTGGATTGTGTTCGTTCCAATAGGTCAAAAATGGGCCTCGTCCGAAAAGATGATTTTTTGGTCAAAATCCGGATCTCCGGCCAACATTTACAACTCATGGCGTTGTCTATGGTCGTCCGACTTCAATTCTTGCATCAGCACAATCTAATACGGATGTGGGCCCAAATCCAAATCCATCGCAGCCTTGTTTAGTATCGTCGGTGTTTGTGATTACTGTGTTTGTTTTTAATTATGACTAGGGAATTCAGGGTGGACGTAGCCAATATACGTAGGCTAAAAAGTAATCACTTTTCTGCGTACGTCCACGTCTGTAAGTACCGACCAGCTGTTTTGGCACTTAGTGAAACACAGGTAGATCCCCGCCCACACCTCTCAGATCACTCTGATCTGAAGCTACCTGGCTACAAACTAGTGCCACTATTCTTTCCCCATCGCGGTCTCGCCATTTATGTGCGAAGTGATGTAGCTTACCAAACTCCACCACAATGTAGTCCCTGTTCCAATCCAGAATTCAATTTCATGTGGTTAAAATTCCATCTCCGTAAGCAAATTATCCACTACTGCTTTATTTCCAGAAGCCCCGAACTGGACAGCAACTCGACCTTCCACGAGTTTGATGCGCTGTCTGACTCCATTCAAAGAATTGTATCCCTGTATCCTCATACTGAAATCGTGATTACGGGCGATTTCAATATACACAATTCTGGTTGGCTTCGACATTCTGGACAAACAACACCCGACGGATGGTGTGTTGAGATCTTCGCTGCGGAAAATAATTTAACCCAGCTTGTAAATGAGCCCACACATACCAGACGTTGATAGTCATACCGCCAACACCCTGGACTTGTTTTTAACTTCTCACCCTGACAAGTACTGCGTTGATGTGCTCTCCCCTCTAGGCTCGTCAGACCATTGTGTCATATCAGCTAAATTCTCGTACACCCACCACACATTTAGAGAAAAGATTCCTAATAGAACCGTAGGGCAATTCGAGAAAGCCAACTGGAGCGGTCTTAACAACTTCTTTAGGAATTTTAACTGGTCGTTATGTTTCCTCGATAACGACGTGGATGCCGCTGCTGACATGATCACAGACACCATTCTCTTTGGAATGAGAAACTTTGTCCCTCATCGGATGAAGAGCATGGTACGACTCGAGCTGTAAAGAGGCTGTCAGGGTTAGAGAAATATTTTTCGGACAAGACCAACCCGATAGAGAAAAACCGAAAAAAGTTTAAACGAGCCAGAAATGACTGCAACGTCTTTCTCAAGTCTATACGACTAAAAACTGAGGCACAAAATACTGCAATGTCCCAAAGGCAGTAAAAATTTTTGGTCATTCGTCAAAAACATTAGAAATTCTGCCTCATCCTCCATCCCAACGCTCATTTACAATGACATTCCAGCTGTCAGCTCTTTGGACAAGGCCAATCTGCTTGCTATATACTTCGCGGCTAGCTCAACACTCCCAGATTGTGCTTTGTCTCCGCCTACACTTGAGTGCGTCGAATTTACAATGGGACGAATCCACTTTCGCACTCGTGTAGTAGCAAGAGCTCTTAAAGATCGTAACATTTACAAATCCGCTGGTCCAGATGGTATATCTCCCCTTCTTCTGAAGAGGTGTTCTTTATCGCTGGCAAAACCACTGCGTAAGCTTTTTCATCAATCCTACTCTTTAGGACTCTTTCCGAACAGATGGAAAACAGCATTTGTCCAGCCCGTCCCTAAAAAAGGCGAATCTTTTTCTCTATCCTCCTACAGACCCATTGTACTTACGTCCCTTCTTTCCAAGGTCATGGAATCGCTGATAAACCGTCAGCTCATGAAATATCTGGAAACATGAAAACTTGTCAATGACCGGCAATAAGGTTTTCATAGCAACAGGTCCACTGGTGATTTGAATTCATGTCTCACCGAAAAGCGGAACCAAAGCGTACATCAATCTGGCGAAAGCAAGATAGTTGCACTTGGTATTTCTAAGGCAATTGACAGAGTTTGGCATTAGGCTCTCTTGTCGAAAGTGCGTGCTTTTGGGATCGATGACTCTCTTCTTCAATGGATTAGAAATTACCTTTCGGAACGTTCAATTCAAGTTGTCTTGGACGGTTTCAAGTCTGATATTCACAAAATAAATGCTGGTATGACCCAGGGCTCCGTTCTGTCTCCGACACTCTTTTTAATTTTTAGCAATGATCTCTTGTCTGCTACTTCTAATCCAATATAGGTATTCCTTTGCTGACGACAGTACTCTCTGCTTTTCATATTTTTTCCCGGACTCACGCCTCTGCTCTTCGGCTGTAGAACGGGAACGGCAGCGTATGCTAAGCTCATTAAATTCCGATATTAACAGCATAACCAATTGGGGAACTATCAATCGAGTCGCATTTAATGCTTCCAAAACACAATGCTGTCTGCTGTCATTAAAGCGAAATTCAAATACCCAGCCATTATCCATGAATGGCACTTGCATCACCCAAATCGATAAACTTTCCATTCTCGGTGGTACGTGTGTCAGTGACAACTTACGTGGGAATGACCACATTTTCGGTGTCGTCAAAAATGCTGCGAAATGTCTAGGTTTCCTCAAGCGATGTGAGAAATATTTTATCCCCTCTGATCTGTCCACAATATATAAGGCATTCATCCGCCCAAAATTGGAGTACAATGCCCACATCTAGTCAGGTGCTCCTCAAATATTTCTGCACCTGCTAGATAGGATTCAAAACCATGCGATAAACCAGTCAACCAATTGACACCCTCGAACACCGACGTAATGTCTCGTGTCACACTCTGTTTTATTGCTATTTCCACCAGCAGTGCTCCATTGAAATCGCCAGTAGCATTCCGCCCATTCAAATTTTCTACCGTAACACCCGTCTCGCTATGAATGCTATGAATGCTCATCTAAAACTCTAAAATATCGCGATTCTTTCCTAAGCCGTACAACTCGCTTATGGAATGCCCTGCCGTCCTCTGTGTTTCCTGGTCGTTATAACTTGCAAACATTTAAAAACAATGTACATCGGTACCTATGTTTTCTTCCTCCCTAAATTTCCTTCGCCCGCGCTGTGTACGAACATTTTAAGGGTACAAAAACCCCTTGAGCGCGCGCCGATTATAAAAAAAAGAAAAAGATAGATAAGCCGGGTTGACTCTCTGGTGATGCCCAATTCAGCTGATCGGCGCCTAATCGACATTTCTGGGTCTTCTTCGATACTGACCGCTATGGCGGCTATGTTTTCTTCATTTCGCACCAATCTCTGTCTGGTTGGTGGCTTAAGATTCAAAAGAATATACTGACCCTCAAACTTTTCCACGGTTCGACGAATTGCCTGCACACTGAAGCCATGATGACGATCGACCTCACGACGAAGTTCACGTTGCGTATTTACGACTGAGCGGGAATTTCTATAAAATTTTGTGAATAATTTTCACACGTTCGGCAATCGTGAAACGATGCATAAAATGGCAAACCTTACTGCATATTTTGACAGCTAGATGTCATTGGTCACCCTTTAGTTTAATTCGCGTGTGTAAACCAAGTACCTTATCGGAATTATTATGAGTGCTACGGCTTCAGTTAAATGACTCACAAAGCCTTTGGATTTGTTCAAGTATGTACCGCTGTCCGCTGATATGCGGTTGCTAGAAACAAAAACCAAACTCAGTTATTATAATATCTTAAACAGAGTGCTTGTAGGAAGCGAAAGACATGTTAAATGTGACAGCAAGTTCACGAAAGTCAATGTCACGACTTATTGACGTGATAAATCAGTGTTCAAAAACCCAACTGGCGACACTACAAAACTTTTATTTAGTTTCTCAGTACGCTTCCATTGAAGTGCATCGATGTAAATCACGCTCATCGATAACAACCAAAAGATGATCTTGCGACGACGACGTAGACAACGACGGCGACAGCGACGATGATGACAGGGCGATAACCCTTTATAGGGATGAGAAGGGCGATAACCTCTTATAGGGATGAGAAAGAGGTTAGATTCCTTTAAGGAGGCCTACTACAGTGCACCAACATATATTCGAACGTTCGAACGCCAACGTCAGTAATCAGCGGGAAAGTTTCTGTGCCAGACTAGCAACCGACCACTTGGTACATATCAGTTTTCCTCCGCAAATTGCCATGTATGAAGCTTGATAAGGCGGCCCTGTTACTGAGTCCATTGCGAAGGAAGTTGCACTGGACCTCGACACTTGTGACGGCTGACGACTACAAGCACCCAAAGGAACTTGTTATGCTGCGCCTCACTATCTACAAAGTGTGAAAATCAAGCAACGACAAATCACCACTAATATCAGCTAGAGAGTCTTAGTTTGCGTGTGCGAGTCGAATAACTATAGCTTGCAACTTATTGAGAGCACTACCAGTCTACCTAGTGTGTGGTGTTAACAAAACTCACACAACGCAGACTCGTTGTCGTTGTCCGTGTAGTTGTGATTGCCGACTAATTCATGCGACAAATAGATGCCTCATAGATGTTATTAGCTTGCCGATGGTAATTAAATGTCACCTAGTGAAATTTTCTTCCAATGACCAAAAAAGTAAACCTGAACTAGTAAACTGAACGGGCTATCATTTGAATAAATGTGTGTTCGGTACAGACACCGACTGAGATACACGTTTTCCAAATGAAAAGTACACCGACAGTGCGACAGGACTTTGGAGCTCTTTTTCAGGTTCGCCTCTGCAAAGACATGAGGTGTTCGTTTTGATTTCTCGTCCTATGGAGTTGGATGACTGGCACTGGACTTAGGTAAGGCATATCTCCAATCGCACCGAACTACCAACTAGTTCAGCGACTATGAACAATGCATGTAGGTGTAGTTTGTAAGCCAATCGGTGATAAATTATTCGCATTCGGATTTCTTCTTTCGTGCGCACGAAAGTTTCTTTAGCGACACATGAGCACAGTCATGAATCAGATTTCACTATTTTCCAGATTTCCGTCAATGTCAGTGGACGGAAACAGGAAGTGGAACATTTTCCAAATGACAAATGCAAGCACAGAACCGTGAATTGTTGGTCCCCTTAAAATGAGTATACCTACGCGTATACGAGTAACATGACATTGCCAGAGACAGAAGACCATAGAAATTGAAATTGCTGTGCTCGGACTTGTTTACAACTGATATTTGGTCGATGTGGTTAAATTAATTATGGAATCAGCGAAAGTTATTCTGCAGTGCAGCTACGGTTGCTAGCTATTGTTTTGAACAATGATATGTTATAATACTTGTACTGCATAATAGTTCTTGCTGTTGTGCATAACTTGAAGTTGTACATAGATAAATAAATTCGGGCTCCTACGAGTTGAAATTGTCTTTGTTGAGAGCAATTCTTTTACTTTGTTAATTCTTGGTTCTTCGCATATAAAATTGTCCATATTGGAGCGGATCTGTATACCACTATGTACTTCATCGGGGTCATCTGCTTAGTGAAGTGGTTTTCACGGGTCTACACGAATTTTTTTCATGACAGTTACTCACATTTGACAGGATTTTATCTCCTCGAAATTTAGTTTTTAGAACAAATTTTTATTTATTGCGAAAACAGCATAGATAAACGTGGCACAAAACGTATCCATTCAGTCTTCTAAAAAGGTTTTCCATAGTCACAGCCAATGGTGTTCTCTTGATTCTCGTCATTCAATGTGGCCAGCCAATGTAGCCTTCGTGCCCAGAACAATACATCGAGTTCGGGGTTAAGCTTTATCTTTCACTCGACATAGAGGATTTGAAGAAACATATATTTATAGAGAAATCCCAATATCAGCTATATCCTTTCCATTTTGGGCCAAGGCCCATCAAGCTTTTTAAGGGCACCATCTTTGATAGTTTAAGTTACGAACCCAGTTGTTTCATTAAGCCAAAGTTCTATTTGTTGGGCAAACATTTCCTTTTACCTGGGTCAACTCCTTAACTATTCCGAAGTTATAGCTGGTTTTTCTGTTTGATATGGTTTCCATATCGGGCTATAGAGATTGTGAACTTATGTGGGCTGGCGTTTTAGCTTTGAGTTCTGTTAGCTGAATTTTGTTCTTGTGCGTTTTTTAGTTTTAAATGCATTTTATTTTCTAAATCATTAACTCTTACATACTAACAAAAAATGCTTAAATGCTAGCTTAAAATTACTTAACAAACTTATACTAACTTACTGGCCCCACACAGGCACTCTAAGCTACTCTAAATTCTTATATCTATGTCTTTCGACTTTGTTTACATTATATTTAGGAATTTAGGTTTTTTGTTTCAAAATTTGAGCGTTTATTTAAGAAGAACATGTACAATAGTATTGTTCAAAGTATTACCCATCTGAAGCTGTGACTTTTTCCCATCTTTCTGGCAATTTGTGGATCCCATCCCAAAAGAACTGCGCCGGCTTGGCAGCCAAGAATGAATCAAGCCAATTTTTGATATTCTGCTCTGATGTGAACCGTATTTCAGTGAGGGCGTTCTGCATCGACCGGAACAAATGGTAGTCAGAAGGGGCAAGGTCTGGGCTATAAGGCGGGTGGGGTAAGACTTTCCATCCACTGTTTTCCAAATAGTTCTTAACCGGAATAGCAACGTGGGGCCGAGCGTTGTCATGATGGAAAATTATTGCCTCGTGTCTGGTAGGATATTCCGGGCGTTTTTCGGCCACTGCTCTCTTCAAACGGATTAATTGTGTTCGGTAGCGTTGTCCATTGATGATTTCACCCAGTTTTAGCAGCTCATAATACAGCACACCCATCTGATCCCACCAAATACAGAGCATTACCTTAGCGCCATGGATATTCGGCTTTGCCGTTGATTTGGCTGGTTGGCTGGTTGGCCGGGTTTCACATATGATTTTTTGCGTTTGGGGTTGTCGTAATGGATCTATTTTTCATCACCAGTAACAATCCGATGCAAAAGTGACTTCCTTTTGTGGCGTTCCAGCAGCATTTCGGACATGCAAAACCGCCTTTCGACGTCTCTCGGCTTGAGTTCATGTGGAACCCAATTTCCTTGCTTTTGAATATATCCAGCTGCTTTTAAACGAAATGGCTGCTTGAGTGACACCCAAAGATTCTGCGAGCCCTTCTTGTGTTTGGCAACAATCTTCATATAGTAATGCTTCCAGTTCTTCATCTTCAAACTTTTTTGGCTGCCCAGGACGTTCATCGTCTTCCAAGCCAAAATCACCACCTTTAAATCGTGCAAACCACTTTTGGCACATTCGCTCGGCTAGCGCATGTTCACCATAAACTCCCCGCAAAAACACTTTTTCAGGCACAAATTTCGACATATTTAAGTGAAAAAAAATTATTGTTGTTTACGCTTCAAATGAATGACATATACTGAAATGACGTACAATGACAGTAACTTTCCAACGCATGTTCCAATGGATTAAGACAAGTTACGCCATCTCTTAGCAAATCGCTAAAGTTATAGACCCAATACTTATTTTCTATCCTTAAGGCTAAGAAAAGAATTTAACAAAAAACTCAGCATCTGGACATAATTTTTTATTTTTTATAAAAACTTAATATCTAACTTAAAATAAACCTTAGTCTACCTACCAACCACCAGAACTGCTGGTGCTGCCGAACGACATCCCTCCTATCGCAATTCTCCACCGCCCTACTGAACCTGAACCTGCTGTGTGCGACGTCTCTGTTGTAGTTGAGTCGACTGTCCCCAGCTGTCCGAGCGACATGGTAGATTAACGGGACCGCTGATCTATCCTGGATCAACCCTATCTGATCTAGGTAGAGGAAGGTGTTCCGGTGGAACGAAGCCATCAGAGTGCACACTCTCGTGGTGAAGGTAATTGGGGTAGTAAGCCCCAGATATCAGGTTATTCGTCGAGGTCATTGCTCTTGCAATGTGCCTTCGAGTCAGCTTAATTACGAAGTTGTCCACTCGTATTAGGTTCGCCCTGTTGTAAAGGACCTCATTACGATAAAAAAATTTGTACTCCGACTCTGGTGTTCTGTACAAGCGAATGCAAGCCCTCTCAAACACCTGAATCTTTTCCATTAAGCTTACTCGTACATTGAACCACACGGGGCACCCAAATACAAGCATAGGCCGGATAAGGGCCATGTAGCAGATTACCTTTACCCTCTCATCGAGTTGGCTGCTATAAAACAGTCTCTTTGTAAGGGCAAAAGCGCCTTTGGCTCTGGCCAGAGCAGCATATACATTTTTGTCAAAATACAGAAACTGACCTAGCCAGATCCCAACGTATCTGACTACATTTCGACAGGCAAGAGGTTGTCCGTGTTGTCCAATGATCGAGAACTTTCGCCAATTTTTTCTAGTATCCCTAGAGGCTCCAGACAACGGCGTCCTAAAGAGAATGGTTTCCGACTTCTGAAAGTTGATTTTCAACTTCCAGTCATCGCAAAATCGTCTTATCTTATCGAAGTCACGCTGCAAGAGAGTATTAATGACCTCGATTTTTGGACCTGTTCTGTACGCTATCAAATCGTCTGCGTACGCAATAGTATGGGGAAGTGAACCTATCAAGTCGCTTGTATAAATGTTGAATAGGATCGGCGAATTGACCGCGCCGTTTTTAATTTGAAATATTCCAACAGAAGTGACATCACCATTTTTCACGATGAACTGTCTGTTGGTTAGCATGGGCCCCCGCCCAATTATGAAGACTTCGCCCATTAATGACGTTGTCTAATAAAAAGCGGAGGCAGAGCATATTACTGGTCTTATCGTAAACATCTTCAGATAACAGCCTCTGAATGGTTGCTATGATTTGACCAGTTACAAGTTGCCGGTCATAGGTCTTGTTGGCGGTTGGACCACCGGTAGTCCATACCAGGACTTAAATCACGATACCATGGGAGTCAGAAGCCCCCCGATTTCGGCCTGGGCCTGACTTGTTAGAGATAGGCCCCCTTGTGGGAGCGTCATGGTGGCTGTGGTTTAAACCCAAATCGCGGGAACGGGTCTAACCCATTGTAGAGTTGCAAAAAAGTACTGGGTGCTGCGACCCTAAGAACAGTAAGAGGTTTTAGGTCGGCCTCGACTCACACCAAGGATGGAACTTGTGCCTCCAACACAGTTCCGAATTGGTATGAAAGGAATGACGGAGAGCGATGGCAAGGCGTATCCTTGCTCCCAATGGATGTATGGGCATCTCGTAAACATAAGTCTACACGACAGGTGGTTTACGTTAAAAATCATGGAACGTTCTGTTGGTTAGCATATTATAAAGAGTACAAGAGCGGTTTACTGATCCCTAGCCTAGTCAGCTTATAGAAAAGACCCTCTAAACATACGGTGTCGAAGGCCTTCTCCAAGTCAACACGGCAGGCACCAGTGCATTGGTTTTTGCCTTTATTCCATTGGATATCCGACACCAGTTTAGACGCGGCATATGAGATATCATGTCCCGCCTTAAAACCGAATTGATTATCCGGAACTATATGTTTGTCCTCAACCCACTTAGTCAGGACTCTATTGATCACCTTCTCGAAAACCTTACTGATGTTTTTAAGAAGACTAATCGAGCGGAGATTCGCCGGATTGGATATATCGTTTCCCTTTTTGGAAATAGGTTGCACCACCGCCGTTTTCCAATGCGCTGGATAATGTGCATTATTCATTGCATTATTAAACAGGGTGGTGTAAATGTCTACCGCTTCTAGAGGAAGATATCGAAGCACGATGTTCGGAATACCATCGGTCCTCACTGATTTCTTAGCCCTGATTGTGTCGAAGATCTCATGGAGCTCTTCCTTCGAAATGAACGGGGGTAGGTCACGCTCTCTGGTAATGACATTATTTGCCATATTTTCGTCGCTGAACCGGGTGAAACCAGAGCCCTCGGATCGCCAGTTTTCTACTTCATTTCGAATGTAGAAGTCGGGCACCAAGATGCTATTGTCCAGGTCATAATTAGGGCCAAAGATATCAGTGGCTTTGTATACTTCCTGGAAAGTCGCCCCTATGACCTCAACTTTCTCCTGTGGATCCTCGATCAAAAAGAAGTCGTCATCATCAGCGGCCTCATTTGGATCAATACCTGCTATTGTCAGTAAACGTTCGTTGTCTGTTGTCCGGGCTATTTTAAGACACTGAAGGTCGTTTTGATTTTTTCTCCGAAATATTTTATTTATTTGCGGGAACATATTCGGGTTGCTGTGTTTACAGCTCGAACCCTGTTGTTCCAATACAAACTTACAGAGATTCTGTAATTCTCTTTTATTAACGTTTGTAGATTTTTAATCGACGACTTCAGTGTCCTAATCTCCGGGTCTTGTCTGTCAGTTAACTGTCTATACAAGTTTTTGAGTCTTGTCAGAAGTCTACTTTTCTGTCGGTGCAGTGCGTCAGGTCTTCGTTAGTTGTACGTCGATACCGCGGTATTGTTGTGTCCATAATTTGTTTAATTGTCTCGTCCATTCGTTTTAGGTACTTGTCGATTTCCTCGTTTGACAAATTATTATTGGACGGTGGGTGGAGCGTGTTCGAGGAGAGTGCTCTTGTCAAGGTTGCGGAGAAGCGTGTCCATCGAGTCCTACTGCTGTTATAAGAATATCTCTCGACAAACTCCTCCAATTCCGCAATTTCGTTGGGAACTGTAATTTCGGTGCTAAAACCGCAATGGTCGAGGGGTGTCGAGCTCTGTAATGAATAAGGTTTTGTTCTTGTGCGCATAGAGTTTCCGTGAACCTAGGCATATAAGCGATCTCCTTGCCACCTCCGGTATGGGGTTTTAATTCACTTTATTATTTAAGAAACTCTCGGCTTGAATGAACATTACTTACTTACTCAGATGGTGCTACATTGGGTTTTGATGTCGTTGTCCGTTGTCCTTGTAGAACTCGCTCTTAAGTCTTTTCTTCCAAACCTCGTCAATCCAAATTGGACAAATAGTCACTCGAAGAAGGTTGCTTTTAAATAGCCAAGGATCTCTACAATAAATTCGTTTTCGCTAATATTTGTGCTATTGTGCTATGCGTCTTATGTAGACCACCGTCAAGTTCGGATGTGTTTCAATTTTTGTTTCGTGTGTGACCCCATTCGAACCGTATTACTTGTTCCCAATCACTTACACCAAAATTTCTCATTGTCATTAAAACAGTGTCTTTAAAAAAAAAAAAGACTAACCTATTCGCTAATACTCTGACCTAATTTCTGTGGATTTGCTAAGTGCGCTGTTCCTACTAACACAGTGGAAATGGTTACATGCAATGGCATATGTGGAAAAAAATTCCATCCCATATGCATTGGTTTGAGCAGAAACGCCGAAACCAAAAACGTGTTCGAATGAACATTTCCAACGCTCTCTTGGCGCAGTTTAGGCGCAATAAATCCAAGTTTTGGCGCGGATTAAGCTCCAAAAAAAGCAAAAACTGTTTTTTCGGCTGGGATAGGAGAAACCCTTACAGGAGCATACTACGCGTCATTACTTGCCAAGCAGAAGGCAGAAAGGCCAAATTTGCAGAAAAAGAAAATCCTGTTTCACCAAGACAACCCACCGTGTCACACCTTAGCGGTTGCCATGGCGAAGATCCACGAATTACGGTTTGAACTGCTTGACCATCAGCCTTATTCACCAGATCTAGCCCCAAGCGACTTCTTTTTGTTCCCTCCTCTAAAAACTGCGCTCGGAGGACAGAGATTTTCATCAAATGAGGAGGCAATCACCTTCGTGAACAATTATTTTGCAGAGAAAAACGCCAAGTATTATTTGGACGGGTTAGAGAAATGGGAGCATCGCTGGGAGAAGTGTGTAGAGTTACTGTGTAGAAAAATAAGAAAAAATTTTGAGAAAAAAATTTCTTGTTGTATGTTTGGTCGGACTACCCTCGTATATGATCTCCTATTGTCTATTGTTGTAACGGGTCCTGATTGAAATTCAGATGGTCCACTATCCTAAGGTAGGAGTACTTCACTTCTTAATCGCTTAGGCTATCTGTTATGAGCTACATATATTGTGAAACCTATCTCTGTTTATCGAACAAAGCTATCAGATGACGTAATCGCAAGGTAATCTGCTCACTGTTTTTGAGCGATCAATTTTTTGGTAGCATCATTGCCCTAGCATCAACATAATCTTATAACGTACCTAGATTGAAACTGGAACTTAGTGTAAGCTCACGTGTCAGGAAAGCGAATTTTGACGCCTCTAGACTGGGTGTCAGTATACGAGTAGCTTCTCAATTGTCTGAAACTCGCTCAATGCATTATGCCATATTGTACACATTGCCGTTCTATTAGCATCTTTTGAACTATGATACATGCTTCCGCGATGATATGTACTCGTACATATGCAGCGACTAAACATTTCCGTTTCTCAAAAGTCACTACCTTGTGTGGTCTCAATAGCACAAATTTCCAAGGTTAACTAGAAGCAATAAAATGCCGACTGTGTTCGTATGTGCTTCCAAAAAAGGAACCAACACGAACACAGCGACAACATTTGGCGGTTACATCCACAAATTTATACTAGCAGTTACCACAACAGACGAGAACACATACATATGTGTGAGCGATGACTGACGAGAATATTTTTCCTTTTTTGAATTTCCGAAAGAAAACTATCTTTGGACGGTTACAAGAGATATGTGCAAGCACATGTGCGTACAGTGTTGGAAAAATAATAGGTGTAAGCGGAAAATATAAAAAGCAATTTATATTTATTGAGTTGGAAAAAATAATTGGTATCGTTCCTAGAATAAACAAAAGATCGAAATTATAGCAAATTATAGAAGAAATAGAAGAATCTATACAAAACTTACTTTAAACGAATGTTGAGTTGCATGTCCTTTAGCTTTTAATACCACCTGGTTACGGCGTGGCAAGGATTCCACACGATTTTGGCACTTTTGCACTAGTATTCGTTCGCAAGCTTCCTTGACCCCAAGCCATAATGCGATCTTATTCGAAATTTGTTTTTAGAGCCAACTCTTTCTTGACTTCAGGCCACAAGTTCTCGACCAGATTTAGATCGGGCGACTGAGCGTGCAACTAGGAATTGACTTTTTTCGAGATGTGCTTGGGGTCGCTATCTTGTTGGAACTTCCAAAGCAACGGCATTTCATCTTCGGGATAAGGCAGTCATGATCTTTTTAATTCAATATAATGGTCCTACACCATATCAGGTAAAACAGCTCCAGATCATTATAAAGGGTGTTTTTTTTGAAGGTTTGGTTTTTAAGCTGGCAACACTGTTTCCACAGATTGTCAATTTGACAGTTGAAAGTTGTTTTGTGGTTAGTGCGTTTTGCCATTTTACGATGAACAGAACAACGCGTGCAAATTGTGCAAACTTCGGTCCGCCAAATTCATCGTGCGCTACGTCCATTTTACAGTCGACATAATCGTCCATCTGAGGAAGTTGTTCGGAACACGATGAATCGTTTTCGCTTCACCAAAGACGACAAACAGTGCGAACAGAAGAAGTTATTGCCGTTGAGGAGCGCAGTGTGGAGGAGAATCCGAATGAGTCGCAGCAATTGGAGCTATGCCCACTCACTTTGTGGAAGATTTTACGGAAAGATCTTGGCTTAAAAGCTTATTAGATGCAGTGCATTATACGCGTCGTAGGTTCGGTGAATGGGCCGAAAACATGATTTAGCTTGATCCTTATTTTCAACGCAGAATTCTGCCCTCCGATGAGGCCCATTTTTGATTAAATTGATTTGTAAACAAGCAAAATTGCGAATTTGGAGCGGAGAAAACCCTGTAGCCTTTTTCGAGACGCCCTTGCAACCATTAAAATTCACTGTTTGGTGTGCTTTATGGGCTGGTGGAATCATCGGTGCATATTTCGTTAAGGACGATGCCGGCCAAAATGCCGAAAAGCGCTACAGAAACATGATTTCTGACTTCTTCGTTCCTCAGTTGAATGGGATTGACGTGGTAGAGCTTTGGTTTCAACAAGATGGCGCAACATGCCACACGGCGGGCGACACCATCAGTTTATTGCGGGAAACATTTGCTGAGCGCATAATTTCGCGTAATGGACCTGTGAACTGGCCTGTAAGATCCTGTGATCTCACACTTTTAGATTACTTTCTTTGGGGGTATCTGAAGTGACTAGTCTATGCCGATAAACCAGAGACGTGGAGGTTGGAAGTCAACATTCGCCGTGTTACTGTTGATATACGGCCCCAGTTGTTTGATAAAGTTGTCGAAAATTGGACTTCACGGTTGCGCTTCATTCGAGCTGCCCGATATGATATTTAAGCACTAATGGCATAAAATTACCTATTAAATAAAGCTAATAACATAGACATTAACTATAGCTTCAAGTGTTTTATTTCATATTGAATTTGTATACCCCTAAAAAAAAACACCCTTTACTTCTTCCATCGTTCTTGATGTTTTTTTTTTTTTTGTGTACTTGGGGTTGAATTCAAGGACCTGCGTGAACGCGTTGGGGAGCTCCTCTTACATAGTACCTAAGGACTGAAACGAATAAAATTTGGAAACTTCAAAGTAAAAAAAAAAAATATTTTCATAATTCATGTAAATTTTTTTTATTTGCTTTAAAACTCTGTTTTTATTATATTCATTCACAATTACAAAAAATAAACAAAATTATTTGGGTTCCCATTCTTTCCTCAACTTCTTTCGAATGTCCTTCATAAGGTTGGTGACAGTTACATGCGTGATTATTTTGGACACTCTTTTCCATTTAGCGCTAAAATCTTTTACGTCCTTTGCACTGCTCAGCTTTGACTAAAGCCCAATACTTTTTAATGGGACGGCACTGTGGAACATTGGGTGGATTCATGTCTTTTGGGACAAAGTCGACATTTTTAGCAACAAGAAAGCTCAACGTCGCATGAGCATAGTGACCTAAAGCTAAATCTAGCCAAAATAATGTTGAACCCTCGTATTTGTTTAAGAAAGGAATCAATCGTTTTTTTTAGGCACTCGTTAATGTACACTTCTCCGTTAATTGTTCCCGTTGTAATAAACGATGAGCAAATGGCCTGCCAAACGAGATATTTGGACCCGAATTTTTCCATCCCAATCGATGTTGTTGATTGCGGAAGAATCTCAGCTTCAAACGAGTTGTAAAACTGCGCAACTGGAAGAGTTGTAGAGTCGGCTTTGACATAAGTTTCGTCATCCAAAACCAAGCACGCTTTCTTGTTGCCGATCAACTCGTATAGCTTTCGGGCTCGTGTTTTTATGACTTTTTTTTGCTTTTCAGTAACTTTTGGTATTTGTTGTTTTTTTCGTGTTTTTAGACCGTTACGTTTTTTAGATCTTTGTACCATTGTTTGGTTGGCATTACATTTCCGAGCAACATCTCTGGATGACATAGTCCGGTTTTTTACGATGGTACCCACTATTTTCCTGTCCAAATTTGTATCATGTGCTCCACTTTTAGCTCCACTTTTCTGTTTTCGCTTAACTGTCAACGTCTCCAAATATCGTATATCGTTTAATAACAGAATCCACTGTACTGCGTGCTATGTTTAAATTTTTTGCGATGAAATGGTTTGGACGCGAAGTATTTTCGAGCCATTTGTCGATGATCTTTTTACGGCGTTCCTCTTGACTCATATTTTATAAATATTTTAAACCGCACCGAACTAAAATCGATAACAAACTGAAACTAGAGAATATACAGGCTAATTTGGGTATAAAATGGGATTGCAATTTTTACGCATTGGAAGTAACACATGGGCTGAAAAGCCGTTTTATAGTAAAACACAAAACTTTTGCAAAATTCAACATTATTTATAAATATACAATAGTTGCCTTCGAGGGCAATACACTGATTGAAACGATTTTTCAATCTTTCGATACCAGTTTTGTAGTACGATTTCGGTTTAGCCTCAAAATAGGCCTCTGTTTCGGCGATTACTTCTTCATCGATCTTAAATCTCTTTCCGGCGAGCATTCTTTTGAGGTCTGCGAACAGGAAATAGTCGCTGGGGGCCAAATCTGGAGAATACGGTGGGTGGGGAAGCAATTCGTAGCCGAATTCATTCAATCTTGCCATCGTTTTCATCGACGTGTGACACGGTGCATTGTCTTGATGAAACAGCACTTTCTTTTTCTTCAAATGCTGCCGTTTTTCTGCGATTTCGTCCTTCAAACGCTCCAACAAAGCAATGTAATAGTCGCTGTTGATAGTCTGCCCGTTTTGGAGATAGTCGATGAAAATTATTCCATGTGCATCCCAAAATACGGATGCCATAACCTTGCCAGCCGAGGACGAGGTTTGTCGCCTGCTCGCCACTCAGCTGACTGCCGACTTGACTCTGGTGTGAAGTGATGGAGCCAAGTTTCATCCATTGTCACATACAGACGCAAAAATTCGGCTTTATTCGGGTTTATCACTCCTCTGAATCATCAACACGTTGTTGTTCTTGGTCGACTGTGAGCAAACGCGGCACCCACTTTGAACAGAGCTTTCGCATGTCCAAATATTCGTGTATGATATATCCAACACGCTCTTTTGATATCTTCAGAGCCTCAGCTATCTCGATCAACTTCACTTTACGGTCATTCGTAATCATTTTGCGGACTTTTCTGATCTTTCATCTGAAACAGCCTCTTTTGGACGTCCACTCATGCATCATCTACCGTGCTTGTATGACCACTTTTAAATTTTTCAATCCACTTGCGAATGGTTCGTTCGGCTGGCGCAGAGTCCGGGTAACACTTATCAAGCCATTCCTTTGCATCGGCTGCATTTTTTCCCATCAAAAAGCAATGATAAATCAACACACGAAATTGCTTTGAATCCAACAAAAGTTGCTTCACTCACAACGCTATATCTCGAGAACTAATCGTCCGACAGCTGTCAAATTTATACACGTATCTTTTGAAGGTTGGTACTAACTGGATTTAGAAACGGCACGTACTTTTATTAAAATTTACAGATTTTATTCGTTTCAGTCCTTACTATTCGAAACAAATAAATTGACTTTGGTTTCGTCACTTCAGAGAATATTTTTAAAGCTTTTTATGCTTCTTTCATTAAATTCTTTTAGCAGTTTTTTTTCTGATACAAATGGGATTTTCCTAGCGGATTGAGAACGCAGATTAGATGTTAATAACACTGGACAACAATGAAAAATACTCGGACATACTGAATAGTGTTTCTTATAGTACTCGACCTGTAGATAACGGGAAAAATAATGTTTTACATCTTTATCGAACGAGGTCAGTCCTAATAGAATCGCACATCGTTTAAATCGGTTTTTCTGTTAGTAATTTAAAAAAATAAACTAATTTGCGTAAGAAGAATATTAGAAGTGAATTAAAGTGATAAAATGCCACGATCTTGTGTTAATTGTCCAGATTTATTCTGCTATATTTGTGGAGAATTTACACCAAGTTTCCGAAAAAAGAAAATAACACCATTTATTGAAAAGTGATACTTTTCTTATTTTAAATTTAAAATAAACCATCAGGATAAACTCTGTGCACCACACATTTGCTACCTTAAGTGTCACCGATAGCTAACTGGTTGGTTTAATGGGTCATTTTCTGCAATGCCTTTTGGAATGCCTATGATATGGAGAGAGCCCCAGAGTCACACAGATTGTTGCTTTTGTTGCACCAATGTGAAGGGATTTTCTCGAAGATCAAAGCATTCCATAAAATATGCAGATGTCTCTTCTGTAACAAGACCAGCACCTCATACAGAAATTCTGACAGTTCCAAGGCCACCTTCCGGATGCCTTTCGGACACAGAAATAAGTTCGTCATATTGTTCAGAAGAAATCATGGATGATCCCGAATTTGAGCTCCCTACATCTTCTGATGCACCACATCTCATCAGTCAGATTGAGCTTAATGACCTCGTCAGAGACTTGGATTTGTCAAAACAAAAGTCTGAAATACTGAGCTCAAGGTTAAAGCAGTGGAATCTGCGCAAGCCTGAGGTAAAAATTACAGAGTACCGTACGCGACAAAGTGAATTTGTTCCTTATTTTTCGAAAGCCGATAACTTAGTGTATTGTAATGATATTAATGGCTTAAGGCTGTCACTGGGTTATGAGCACAAAACCGAAGAATGGCGGCTATTTATCGACGCATCAAAGGCTAGTTTGAAACCTGTATTGCTTCATAGCGCATGGTGTGAATTTAAAAGAAACCTACGATGTTATGAAATTTATATTGGAAAAAATTGAATATAAAAAATATAACTGGTCGATATGTTCGGATTTAAAAGTTGTTGCTCTACTTCTTGGACTACAACTAGGTTACACCAAATTTTGTTGTTTTTTATGTGAGTGAGATTGTAGAGCATGATCGGAGCACTTTGTGAGAGTAGATTGGCCTATAAGAAACAAACTTTATTTGTGGAGGAAAAAATATAAAGAATCCTTCATTGATCGAACCACAGCGTGTTATTCTACCACCATTACATATCAAATTTGGTCTTATAAAAAATTTTGTAAAGGCGATGAAGAAAGACCAACCTGGTTTCAATTTTTGAAACAAAAGTTCCCATCACTAAGCGAAGCAAAAATTAAAGAACATTAAACAGCTTATAAAAGATCCAGCTTTCATTCTTACTCTGGATTCATTAGAAAAACAGGCCTGGTATTCATTTGTGAAAGTAGCAGAAAACTTCCTAGGTATCAATAAGACTCCAGGTTATGCAGATGATGTAAAGAAAATGCTGGATGCTTATCATAAAATGCGATGCAACATGTCGCTAAAACTTCATTTTTTGCATTCTCATCTCAATTTCTTTCCTGAAAATATGGGTGATGTAAGCGATGAGCACGGCGAGAGATTCCACCAAGACATTGCTGCAATAGAGCAACGGCACCAAGGAAAATGGGAGCCATCAATGTTGGCAGATTACTGCTAGTCGCTTATAAGAGAGACTCCGAGGTATTCTTATAAACGGAATGTAGATGCTTCCAAAAAAAACAACAAAATTTTACAAGAAATAATATTTTTCGGTAATATTTTTGGTTAAATTCTTAAATTAAAAAAAAAGGGTTTTCTCACAAAATCCCGATGTGACCTGGCTATTTTATATATTGGGTCTACAAGTAAGTTTCCAGCGTTTTTTTCCAAAATTTGAAGTTTTATTATGAAAACATAGTTACAATGCTTTATTCAAAGTATCGTCCATCGGAAGCTACAACTTTTCCCCATCTTTCTGGCAATTTATGAATTCCGGACCAAAAAAATTTCTCGTCTTTCGAGCTCGAGAACGTATCGAGCCAACTTTTGATTTCCTCTACTGAGCTGAAGCGTATTCCCGTAAGAGCGTTCTGCATCGAACGAAACAAGTGGTAGTCAGATGGTGCCAAGTCTGGACTGTAAGGCGGGTGAGGCAGAATTTCCCATCCACTATTTTCCAAATAGTTTTTCACCGAAAGCGCAACATGTGGCCGAGCGTTGTCGTGATGAAAAATGACGGACTCATGCCTGGTCTCATATTCTGGCCGTTTTTCTTTTAATGCCCGCTTCAAACGAATTAGTTGGGTTTCGATATAATGGTCCTTTGATGGTTTCACCACTCGGAAGCAGTTCGTAGTATACGACACCGTTTTGATCCCACCATATGCAGAGCATGACCTTATTCACGTGAATATTTCGTTTCGGCGTCGATTGGACGGGCTCGCCGGGCTTTGTATACGATTTTCTGCGTTTAGGATTATCATAATACGAGGGCGGGTCAATAAGTACGTGACTTTTTGAATTTCTGACCTCTTTACTGAAACAGCAACACTGCTCCTGTAAACAGGCATCTGTCAGTTGACTCCTGTCAAAATTTAAACTTGCTGCGCCAGTTAGTTTGTGTTTGACAGCTATTTTTATCAGACTACTCACTAATTTGAGGAGAAAATGGAAAAAAGTGAATTTCGTGTGCTTATTAAGCATTATTTCTTGCGAAAAAAATCCATTACCGAGACCAAGGCTAAGCTTGATAAATACTATGGGGACTCTGCACCATCGATTTCAATGGTAGAAAAGTGGTTTACTGAATTTCGTTGTGGCCGTACAAGCACTGAAGATGCCGAACGTCCTGGACGCCCAGTTGAGGTCTCTACACCCGAAACAATCGAAAAAATTCACGATATGGTGTTGGCCGACCGAAGATTGAAAGTGCGAGAGATTGTGGAAGCCGTAGGGATCTCGCATGGCTCAGTGGTTTCAATTTTGAATGATCACTTGGGCATGAGAAAGCTTTCCGCAAGATGGGTGCCGCGTTTGCTCACAGTCGACCACAAACGCAATCGTGTAACAACTTCACAGGAAGGTTTGGCGTTGTTTAATCGCAATATGGAGGAGTTTTTGCTCCGTTTTGTAACCGTGGACGAAACATGGATCCATCACAACACACCAGAGAACAAACAACAGTCAAAACAGTGGGTTTCTAAGGGTGAATCGGCGCCAAAGAAGGCCAAGGTGGGTTTGTCAGCCAATAAAGTTATGGCGACTGTTTTTTGGGATGCACGCGGGATAATCCACATTGACTACCTTCAAAAGGGAAGAACAATCAATGGGGAATATTATGCCAACTTATTGGACCGATTCAATGACGATTTGAAAAAAAAACGACCTCATTTGGCCAAGAAAAAAGTTCTTTTCCACCAAGACAATGCAAGGGTGCACACATGTGCAGTTGCCATGGCAAAAATCCATGAATTGGGCTATGAATTGCTCCCTCATCCACCCTATTCTCCAGATTTGGCTCCGAGCGACTACTTCTTGTTCCCAAACCTGAAGAAATGGCTTGGTGGAAAAAGATTTGACTCCAATGATGAAGTCATCTCGCAAACAAAGGCCTATTTTGAGGACCTCGACAAATCATTTTTTTTGGAAGGGATAAAAAAATTGGAGAAGCGCTGGACAAAGTGTATAGAGCTCAACTGAGACTACGTTGAAAAATAAAATTATTTTTTTATCAAAAAATCTGTTTTAATCCAAAAGTCACGGACTTATTGACCCGCCCTCGTAATTATCATATCATTTCTCATCACCATTGACAATACGATGCAAAAATGATTTATTTTTATACCGCTGCAGTAACATTTCGGACATGCAAAATCGCCGTTCGACGTCTCTTGGCTTCAATTCGTATGGCACCCAGTTTCCAACCTTTTGAATGAATCCCAGTGCTTTTAGGCGCAGGGAAACGGCTTGTTGCGTGACGCCCAATGATGCAACAAGTTCTTCTTGAATCTAACACGGATCCCCATCCAGTAAAGCGTCCAATTCCTCGTCTTCAAAACTTTTTAGCTTTTTGGGGCGATCTTTGTCTTCAACTCCAAAATCACCACTTTTGAACCGTTTGAACCACTCGCGGCACGTCGATTCACCAATACATTCCGCCCCATAAGTTTCCGAAAGCAAACGATAGGCCTCAGCCGCACTTTTCTTCATATTAAAGAATAAAAGCAGCGCTTCCCGCAAATGACGTTTATTTGGCTGGAAACTTGCCATGATTTTGCTCGATAAAATGTACGACACCGATAGAACTGCTCAAATATAACGCTGCAAAGTTGTTGACAGATACAAAACCTACAAATAAAACACATGGGGTCTGACATTTCTGCCCGGGATCCACTGGTGGCGCCATCTCTGACAAACGCTGGAAACTTACTTGTAGACCCAGTAGTTTTCCTGATTCTGTAAACTCCAACGATTACGAATCACATAATTTTGTCTCCGAGTAAAAAATAAATATTTTTTTTGTTGACCAGTGTAATCTGTTTGTAACAATTAGACTTAGTGTCTTGTTAATATCTGAAGAAGTAACGAAAGGGTAATTTTTAGCTATTTTTGCTTTAGTGCATTTGTTTGTTCTTAAGAAGTTGTCCTTGATTAAAGACGCTCAGAACTAATACACCTATTTGTTTTTTTCATGGCAAACCAATGGCACATACGATCGTAACTCGTCCGGACTCAATATTGATGCACCTTTATAAAAAGCACCATCGTATGCTAAGACCAACTTTAGGTGCCTTTTTTGCATGAAAATGACATTTTAAACTGACGATTAACTCGCACATATTATTTGTCCCATCACTATATGTACGAGTATCCAAAAAAAATTCCAGCAAAACGGATCTCTCACCCAACAGCATTTACCACCACAGAAATATGTAGTTGCAGGGTACTATAAATAATTGATTCTCGTTTCGCGCAAGCCCAGAATCTGAGCATAAGTGTTCCTTTTATCTTTTCATGAATCTCACATCATCAAAGTGATATTCAGTGGACTCTACATAGAGATCCACTGAGGGAACTTGTTCATAGTTTACTGTTCGCTTTTCGAATGTTTTGATGTTTAGATGAATTGATGGCAAAACTCCTGCTCTACCTTTCTGTGGTGTAGAATTTTGAAAACCAATTGACGGTGTTAATAGAATGTGATCTCCGTGATCTCTGAGGAATTTCCTTTGTGCGAATACTCTCGAGTATCTGTAGAACGTTACACTTGTGCGCAGTGAACAGTGAGTTTGCACCGCGCCGCAATTATTTTCGCAAAAGTTCTATAGTCTAACTACAATAGGAATACACGAACAGACAGATGGGAGTATTGTTGTTAGTTACAAGGAAGTTGTTACAGCAGCAGTGCAACAATAATCACAGCCACACTGTGACCACTTAGTTTGGTTTAAGAATTTTGATTAGAACTCATTAGTTCCATTCTGTAGTCAAGATGTTGCTAGATGGACAGATTGCATGCAATCAAGATGCAACAACGAGCATTTATTCAGTACGAAGGCATTGTTTGCAATTGCGGATGCGTCTTCCATCATACAACTGCCATAATTTGTGAGCAGTGGATTTGCATTGCATTGGTGGCTATGATGCGCAGAAACCATACGGGATTTGTGTTGTGGTTTATCTTTTAATTATATCTTAAGAATTTTACATTTCACAAGTTTTTACATGATAAGCATTTACTGGCCGTTACGCTGCTGGCAATCTACTTGTGTCCGCAATTTGACACGCAGATGTTTTTTTGTTGTTTTTTTTTTACAAGATGACAATTTTTAGATATCTTTCACTTGGTGATAGTGAATGGTTAGGCAAGCTCAATTTCTTCAAATACAGGGATCTGGGATCTAATGTACTTAGCCACTAAGCTTTCACTTGTCGTTCGCTAATGAAATGTCAATTGCCATTCGAACACACCCTGCGGCGGGCAAAACAAACGATTCGAGTTTTTCCACAAAATCATTTGTGCAGGTTGCAAAAAACATCATCTATTCACCGATCGCCGACTACTTGTATCTATCTATTCATATGTACAACTGCAGAGATGTATAAAAAGACTAATGTCCTCATTTTGCAGTTGGTTTAGATGTCGTCTGTACCGCGTGCGCCAGTTTATTCAAACTACACCTTTGGAGACCTTTGTATTGTCCCACTAGATCTATTGTATTGTCTACCTGTCTACTGTTTAGTGTCATATGTGCAACTCTAGCGCAGCGTGTCAAGTGCAGATACAGGTATCTGATGGAATTTACCCGTATTCATATCCGTACCTGTGCGTCGTTGTTGTTATGTTGAGTTTGATGCTTTGTACCTTGTACTACTCTGTGCGCTTACTGTTAAAAATCCATTGTTGCAAATGGTTCTGCTGCTGAAGCTTATGTACTTTGTATCTACAATATACATACATATGTAGATACTGAAGTTGCATAGGAAATGGTAATAATTACAATGTGACCTAATCACACCGCAGTTTCTTATATGGAGAAACGTGAAAAAATACAGCTTATTTCTGTGTATGAGTGCGAAATGTTGAAACAAAAGTCGTGAGTTCATTGTTATGATGACTTTGTCCTACTCTTTGGGGAATAGTTGTTGATTTTTTATGTTCGTTTATGACGACGATGCTGTGTGTATCTATGAGCTCTGGCATTTGATTTGTATTTCCGTTGCTGTTTGTTTTTTTTTTTCTGTCAAGTGCACTTCGCGTACTCATTCGAAAAACGGCTTTGTTTGCCAAATTGGATTTCTGCCCGGCTGACATGTAGAAAGTTATTGAAGTGGATTTTTTTTTTATTATAATATTGTTTTTGAGAAAAAAATGCTGTCAACCCTCATATCACTTCTAACGCAGCATGTCAAAAAGTTCACGAAAACAACGACAATCATATGATTGGAACATAGGCTTATTTGAATCTGTCTCTAGACGATTCCACATTAGTGATTCGTAATTGTATTTCATGAAATAAAATGCTGGCTGATACCAGGAAAATTCCTAGTCTACTATAAGCCCCGACGAAAGGATAGATAGTTGAACTGCCATCATAGATCACAAAATTGAGATCGTAGGCAGGAACTCAACGCTTACCGACAATCGAACTTGAACTTCAAAACATCAGAATGGGTGAAAAGTCAAGCTCAAATGCAAAATTCACTATGTGTTGCTTTAATCTTGACTATTTTTTGATTTGCTATCATGAATTTTGAAAAAAATTGGAAAAATATTTCCTTTCTTTCTGCTTAAATACGTGAACAGAAAATATTCCATTGCGGAACCGCTTGTACTGATTTAAGGTTCTAGTGAGTAATTTCCGAAACTACATAGTTTATGAAGAGTAAGATCGCACAATTATTGTTACTCGTACATCTCCTACAAGTATCCTTGGGGCTAAGGGACCCATTTTAAAATGCAATGCGGCGCATTAAAATGTTCATGTTTTTAGGTCAGGCTTGGTAAAAGTGATTCTGATTCAAGGTAAGCTCAAACCAAATACCTCTTGCCCTTTACCCTCGAAAATCCTGTAGAAGTGCACGTCTTCCAATGACACAGTTTCATGTGATTATACTCGTATTTGTGAATATGGAAATAGTAGATCTTATTAGTTTTATCAGGTTAATCATGGATGAGCGATTAGTCGAAATTTCCCTAGAAAGCGTTTGAGAATATGTCAGCTATTTGGCGTATCATACTAGAGGCTCGACACCATTTGTTTCTTGAGCTCTAAGTCTAGTCAATTATCCATCATCCATAGTTCCCTGGGACATCAGAGCTTTTCAGAATCCAACAGATATGTTCTTACATATATTGTCCCCTTCAAAGTAATCCCTATCGATTGCAACACACTTATGCTAGCGCTTGATCCAATCCTCAAACATTTTTTATATTCGGTTTTCGGTGTGTCCATCAGTGCTTCCTGCGATTTTTCCATTACTTCCTCTCGGCTGCTGAAACGCGTTCCCCGTACTGGTTTTTTTAACTCGATTGAACAGAAAGAAGTCACAGGGAGCCAAATCTGGTGAATTCGGTGGCTGTTGGATGGTACTCGTATTTGTTGCATTTTTCGTCTAAAAATTACGAAATACTGTGTGACGGACGGTGCGTTATCATGGCGCAAAATCTACGAGTTTTCTGCCCACAATACTGGTCTTTTCGGCGAATTGCTTGCTTCACGCAAACGTGTCATAACGCTGAAATAATACTCTTTTGGGCGTTTATTGTCTGGCTTTCAGCCAAAAATTCATGATGCACTACACCGTTGTAATCCTTGAAAATCTGTCTTCTTTTTTGACTGAAAACGACGTGGTTTTTTGGTCTTGGCTCGGCTCATTTGGTGAACGCCATTCACTTGCCTGATGTCGTACTCATAAACCCACGTCTCGTGGGTAATGATCCTTTTGATGAATGTGGGATCGGATTCAGCCTCGCAAATCATTTCTTTTGCGACGTCAACACGGTCTCTATTTTGCATGAAATTGAAGTCTTTTGGCACAAACTTTGCTGCTACCCGACGGAAACCCAAATCATTAACCAAAATGTCTTGAACGGATCCATAGGCAATGTTCAAGTCCTCCGCTATCCCTCTGATGGTTAATTTGCGGTTATTGACCAACATTTCTGCGTTCATCATCTTCGATTGACTCATGACTCGTGCCACTGGTAAACGACCGTTTTCTTTAGAGAATCGTTTCCGAAACACTTTTCCAACATTTCCAACGTTCGCGCACGAGTACAAGTTCGTTGTTGCAAATTTAAATCCATTTCTAAAATTGTAAAAAATTGCCAACACACACAGAGATACGAGTAGATGTACTCTTGGCCACGTAACTTTTGCCAATGTCAAGCTATGACGTTAAGATTTAGAGGGAATGTCAACAACAAATTTACCAACTTAACATAAAAAACAGAACTCAAATCGGAACAATGGGAACGCCACACGGTGGTTGTGGTCTGGAACTTTTTGATCAAGGTGGTATTCGAATTATGAACAGAGAGACACTGGTGCTGCGTGCTACGAGTATTCCAAATAAATCGTTAGTAAGCCGAATTATTTGCCGAAATGGTTAAATTAGAAGCACCTTGCTATTCTTTTTCTTCTTCTATTAATCGTTTAAATATGTAACCCTTATGATTATCTCCCACGTTTCTGCATTTCTACTGGGGCCCTTGTAGACTTGGCTAAATTTGCGTACCTTAGAACCATTCGAGAAGATACTCTATTTGGAAGCACTTCATTAGTGAGAGCAAGAGTTTGCTGACGTTTACACTCTAGGGTATACACTCTATTCTCTATTGGTTTTTGGACCTAACAGACCGTACGGCTATCGTGTATAACAAATCACTAAGTTTAAGATAGAACTAACACGCAATCCCCCCAAAATGATAACGAGCTACGTTGTGAGTAAGGTCCTGCTCTGCTAAGACCAAAAAGTAGTCGGTAGGCTTATTTATAGATTTTGTAGAAAAAATTTACTTTTAAGAAACCCTTGATATATGTGACAGCTGAAGCCTGTTTATTTTGTAACTCGGTGATCATAGCATTGAATGAAGCAGTCCGTATACGAGTTGGATTTCAAGACTGATAACTCCCTATACAGAGTTCCTCTTTCTGCATGAGCTGGCAGTTTTTTTTACAAAGTAGGCAGCAGAAATATGGTTAATGATCACGAAAGTGAAATCTATTGCACGGAGCGCCACAACGTTTTAAACTGTTTCGAACGATACTCTACCAGTCCCATAGAAAAACTAAAAACTAAAATGAGTTCGAAAAAGTCGAATAGATCTGAGTACCGAAACCTGGCGGAAACAATTGAACAAATCTTTAGACTTTAAAGGGAACATGGACGCGGATTAAATGGGATTACGACGAAATGAACACACCGGTATATCTGACTTATTTTTTGGGTGGATATCGCAGTTTATGGGAATATCCCGTAAGGATGGTGGCGATCCACATACTCAACAAACTATGGATGGCGTCTAAAATTTCATCATAAAGCACATAATTCGAATAACAGAACGAGCTATGTCTTTATTCCAATTTTAGATTTTACGGCTGTTCTGCCGTGTAAATACAGAAAAGACTCCTCATAAAGGGTGTTTTTTTTAGAGCTATACAAATTCAAGATGAAGTAAAACACTTGAAGCTAATGTTAATGTCTATGATATAAGCTTTATTTAATAGGTAAATTTATGCCATTAGTCCAATTTTCGACAACTTTATCGAGCAACTGGCGCCATATATCAGCAATAACACGGCGAATCTTGACTTCCAAATCGTCCAACGTTTCCGGTTTATCGGCATAGACTAGTGACTTCATATACCCCCAAAGAAAGTAATCTAAAGGTGTGTGGTGAATGTGTGTCGCGCGCCGTGTGGCATGTTGCGTCATCTTGTTGAAACCAAAGCTCTATCACGTCAATGCCATTCAACTGAGGAACGAAGAAGTCAGAAATCATGTTCTTATAGCGCTCTCCACTGACGGTTACATTCTGGCCGGCATCGTACTTAAAAAAATATGGGCCGATGATTCCACCACCCCATAAAGTACACCAAACAGTGAGTTTTCATGGTTGTAAGGGCGTCTCGAAAAAGGCTTCAGGGTTTTCTCCACTCCAAATTCGGCAATTTTGCTTGTTTACATATCCATTTAACCAAAAATGGACCTCATCGTAGAACAAAATTTTCCGTTTAAAATGAGGATCAAGCTGAACCATGTTTTCGCCCCATTCACCGAACCTACGACGCGTATAATGCACTGCATCTAATAAGCTTTTAAGCCAAGATCTTTCCGTGAAATCTTCCACAAAGTGGATGGGCATAGCTCCAATGGCTGTGCACGATGACGAATCGACTCATTCGGATTCTCCTCAGCTCTGCGCTCCACAACGGCAATAACTCCGTTCGCACTTTTTGTCGTCTTTGGGGATGCGTATTATCCACTAGACTGTACGTGGTGCGAACACGATTCTACATGTTCCGAATAACTTGCTCAGATGGACGATTATGTCGACCGTAAAATGGACGTAGCGCACGATGAATTTGGCGGACCGAAGTTTGCACAATTTGCACGCGTTGTTCTGTTCATTGTAAAATGGCGAAACGTAACCGCAAATCAACTTTCAACTGTCAGATTGACAATCTGTAGTAACAGTGTTGCCAGTTTAAAAACCAAACTTCTAAAAAAAAAAAAAAAAAAAAACACCCTTTATTACGTGAGCATCGATACTTGCAAGTTTGTGGATTTCATAGTGCCCAATATGTATTTTTGGATCCGAACAGGACAACCCCTGGTAACAGGTAAAACCTAAAAGATATTTTCGACTGCTTAATCTATAAACGGGAGATTTGGTTCTTATAAGAGTATCATAGTTCATACACGCGATAAAACCGAATAAATGAAGTCTATGTTGGTATTTTGAAAAGTGAACAAAATAAATTGCTCGTATTCGTTGTAGACAGAACAAAGAAGTTCGAACATGTGTAGACTGTCAGTTTTTTTAAGATTTTTGTGGCTGGAATCAGCTACAACAGTCAAGCGTTCCGCTTTATACAATATATTAGAATACCACCTTGATCCACAAGTTCCCGGGGGACACCACCGTGTGGCGCTCCCATTGTTCCGATTTGAGTTTTGTTTTTTTTTTTTTGTTAAATTGGTAAATCTGTTGTTGACATTCCCTCTAAATCTTAGCGTCATAGCTTGACATTTGCAAAAGTTACGTGGCCAAGAGTACATCTACTCGTATCTCTGTGTGTGTTGTCGATTTTTTACAATTTTAGAAATGGATTTCAATTTGCACAACGAACTTGTACGAGTATTAAAAAACGGAATTAATGGTGCGCGAACATTGGAAATGTTGGAAACGGTCGTTTACCAGTGGCACGAGCGCGAGCGGTTCAAAAGTGGTCGTGAGTCAATCGAAGATGATGAACACCAGTGGCAGACCATCGACATCGAAAACCGACGAAAACATTGACAAAGTACTCGTAAAAGAAATGTTGGTCAACAACCGCAAATTAACCATTAGAGAGATAGCGGAGGACTTGAACATTGCCTATGGATCCGTCCAAGACTTTTTGGTTAATAATTTGGGTTTCCGTCGTGTAGCAGCAAAGTTGGTGCCAAAAGACCTCAATTTCATGCAAAAAAGAGACCGTGCTGACGTCGCAAAAGAGATGATTTGCGAGGCTGAATCCGATCCCACATTCATCAAAAGGATCATTACTGGAGACGAGACATGGGTTTATGAGTACGACATGTAATCCAGACATCAGGCAAGTGAGTGGCGTTCACCAAATGAGCCGAAACCAAAAAAACCGCGTCGTTTTCAGTCAAAAAATAACGCAATGCTCACGGTTTTCATGGATTACAACGGTGTTGTGCATCATGAATTTTTGCCAGAAGGCCAGACAGTAAACAAAGAGTACTCGTATTATTTGGGCGTTATGAGACGTTTGCGTGAAGCAACTCGCCGAAAGAGATCAGAATTGTGGGCAGAGAACTCGTGGATTTTGCACCATGATAACGCATCGTCGCACAGTGCCATCATTTTTCGTAAATTTTTGATGAAAAATGCAACAAATACGAGTACCATCCAACAGCCACCGAATTCACCTGATTTGGCTCCCTGTGACTTCTTTCTGTGCAATCGAGTTAAAAAACCAGAACGGAGAACGCGTTTCCGCAGCCGAGAGGAAGTAATGGAAAAATCGCAGGAAGAACTGATGGACATACCGAAAACCAAATATAAAAAATGTTTGGAGGATTGGATCAAGCGCTGGCATAAGTGTGTTGCAGTCGATGGGGATTATTTTGAAGGGGACAAAGTTTCCGACCGAACAATGATACAAGTCATTTTTTCTCAAATGTTTTTCTTATTTTTCTACATAGTCTCCTTGAAACTCTACACACTTCTCCCAGCGATGCTCCCATCTCTCTAACCCGTCCAAATAATACTTGGCGTTTTTCTCGGCAAAATAATTGTGCACGAAGGTGATTGCCTCCTCATTTTACGAAAATCTCTGTCCTCCGAGCGCAGTTTTTACATGAGGGAACAAAAAGAAGTCGCCTGGGGCTAAATCTGGTGAATAAGGCGGATGGTCAAGCAGTTCAAACCGTAATTCATGGATTTTCGCCATGGTAACCGCTGAGGTGTGAGACAGCGCGTTGTCTTGGTGAAACAGGATTTTCTTTTTCTGCAAATGTGGCCGTTTTTCCGCAATTTCTGCCTTCAGCTTGGCAAGTAATGATGCGTAGTATGCTCCTGTAATGGTATTTCCTTTTTGAAGATAATCGATTAAGATAACTCCTTTACTACCCCAAAAAACAGTCGCCATCACTTTCCCAACCGAGAAAACATTTTTCGCTTTTTTTGGAGCCGGCTCGCCCTTTGCAGTCCACTGTTTTGGTGGATCCAAGTTTCATCTACAGTAATTAATCGGCGCCAAAACTCGGATTTATTGCGCCTAAACTGCGCCAACAGAGCGTTGAAATGTTCATTCGAACACGTTTTTGGTCCAACGTAAGCAAACGCGGCACCCAACGCGCGAACAGCTTTCTCATGCTTAAATCTTGATAATATGTAACAAAGACGTTCTTTGGACATTTTCATAAACTCTACTATCTCTCTCACGTTAATTCGGCGGTCGTCTAACACGATTTGGTGAACTTTAGCAATGTTATCATCAGTGGTTGCAGTTTTTGGGCGTCCCGAACGTTCATCATCACCCAAGCTCTTACGGCCATGTTTAAATTCAGCTGCCCCAAATTTCACTGTGGAAAATGATGGTGCAAAGTCCCCATACACGGAGTCCAACTCATTTTTGATTTGCGTAGGCGTATTGCCTTTCAAAAACGAGAATCTAATAACAGCTCGTACTCAATATTTTCCATTTTCACAAAAAACACACACATCGACTCACTCAAACGACTGTCAACTAAAAACTGCGCGTCCAAAATGACTGAAACTTCGGTAAGGAACTGTCAAAAGATGCACAACTAACATTCATTAGCTTTCATTGACGAGTGCCGCTGTCTTTATGAAAAAGAGTTATTTGGTCAGGTTTTTGGTTGCATAGCTGTAGCCAATGCCCTCATTGTACATTTTCTGAACATCTATACTTTGTAAATGCCAAACCAAACCAAACCACACCAAAGCAAAACCCAACTAATCCACTTAAAGTCAGAAACTTTAATTAAATTTACTGCAAAGCACAACTGACATGTAATAGCCGCAAAACGGCTGCTGTCTTTTACGAGTATCTGCAAAGCAATATTAAAAGATCCCTCTGATTACCTACCATGTTCTATTTTGCATTTATCTTTTTTATTCCAAAAAAAAAAAAAAAAAAATCTTATGAAACCCTCAGGGAATGTTGTAATAAATATGCATCTGCTACCACTATATGTGATATTATCCCAACTAGGTCATGGTAACATTTCCCTTGATTCCAAAAGCATCTAACTACCATCAAAGCGGGAGCCAACAACCTCCTGTCTATCTCATCCACCTTAACTGGTAAGATACCAGTATTTGTTAAGAAATTAAAAAAGAAAAAAAAAAAAATACAAACAAATGCCTTTCAGCTCTTTACTTGCCAATATAAAATGATGTCTTCATTTCCGAGAGGCCGCATTAAAAAAGCCTTTACGAGGAGCAGGTAATAAAAGCGCCGTTTCGCATATTGGCCCACAAAAGCAGTGTTACTCACTTTGTGTAGGCTTAATTGCTTCCAACCATTGAGCCGTTAATTAAAAGTGATTTAACCTCAGAATTCACTGAACATTTTTCAATCTTCTTACTAAAGATACGAGTAGTATTCGTATACCCAAATCTACTGAGATACTTTTTATCAATTAGTCAATCAACACACCGGTACAATCAGTACGTTTATGGCAGAAAGAGGAGACGAAGGCGTGGGTGAGTTCTTAGTACGAGTACAAAAAAAAAAACTGCAAATCATGGATTTTAAATGAAATCCAAAGATGGAAGAGTCGAAGAAGAAAGTGGGTGCAAAGTGAGGTGGTTAAGAGCTATAGAAAATGGAAAATAAAGCCAGAACACCTTCAACCGTAATATTACGGGTCATCATCATCATCATCATGATTGCATCGTGTAATGGCAGCGGTGTGGGATTTACGTAATTCAAAGTTTATTTTGGCTTGCTTCTTGTTCTTCTTCTGCTGCCACTGCCACTGCTACTGCTGCTGCTCGTTACGTCGTCGTGTTCCTTTCTACCCAATTTACGTGACCCAAATACGAGCACGACAAATAAAGAATGAACTGAGTACAGAGTACCAGAACACAAATATGTACGTCACTGTACTGCAGTTCATTTAATAAACATACTATACATATATGTATCTATGTACAACGTGTTTGGTGCACATATGGACATATTTAGATTTTGACCAATGTTGAAGGTACATAAAAAACTACTCCGGATTACAGCAGATTGGAGTTACGTCACATGTTGTACATCAGTGTGGGGGATCAATCCAAAAATGCGCTCTTGGGTGCAATGAGCATTTCATTCGTTTACTAACAATTTAAGTTGATTTTATTGCGTACTCTGTTATTTTATTTAATTTTTTCTAAAAATAAACTTTGCTTACCATTCGTTGTGTTTTTCTCGTTTCAGGATTCATCAGTTCTCAAGGTAAGACACAAGACTTTTGCTGCATATTGTAACGTGATGTGAGTGGTGGGGGAAATTTTCACATTTGCTGTTCTCTAAGTTGGTAACGAGTTGATGAGGAAATGTTTAGTTTTGAGGTGTACCGAAGGCTTCAAAAGTTGATATGTTAATTGAAATGGAGTTACCTTGTTTAAATTGAGCAAAATCCATGGAAAATTACGCAAAAGTGACCTAATTCTTCTATTTATTACAAGTGCCATAAAAGATTTGACATCTTAGGATGCAGATTAGTCGTTGTAGGAAATAACTAATTATCTAACCAGAGTGAGATTTTAAGTCACATAGTCTATCGAGCTTCCAGGGGTGCAGAAATAAAGCCCACTGTAGGGGGGGATTTAGTGGGAACATAAGCGCACTTTCATAAAATGATCTTAGTTCACGTGCAATGTGGGAAATATGCAAGTCCACTTCCTTATGGTAACTAAGTACACATTCAAACATAAGTAGAGGGAACTGACTTCCAACTTTTAGAATTGGGCCGAAAAAGAACAGTTAGTTATCACATTTTTTTAATGCTCGAAAAACTACTTTGCAAGTACTTTCAGAGTCTTGCAAGCTGAATTGCAAAGTAAAATTGCATTTAAGTATTTTGTGTGTGTTTATGTACCATATATTAATATTTTATAAATTAAATTTGCTATAGGTACATACAGTAGTGTGCAAAACATTTGCAATTTTTTTTTTTTTTTCAAATATTGGGTATATAAATATATTCGTGCGGTTTTTTTTTTTTCAAAATTTGAACGTTTATTTAAGAAAAATATGTACAATAGTATTATTCAAAGTATTGCCCATCTGAAGCTATGACTTTTTCCTATCTTCCTGGCAATTTGTGGATGCCATCACAAAAGAACTGCGCCGGCTTGGCAGCCAAGAATGAATCAAGCGAATTTTTGATATTCTGCTCTGATGTGAACCGTATTTCAGTGAGGGCGTTCTGCATCGACCGGAACAAATGGTAGTCAGAAGGGGCAATGTCTGGGCTATAAGGCGGATGGGGTAAGACTTCCCATCCACTGTTTTCCAAATAGTTCTTAACCGGAATAGCAACGTGGGTTGCTACAACGAGCGTTGTCATGATGGAAAATTATTGCCTGGTGTCTGGTCGCATATTCCGGGCGTTTTTCGGCCACTGCTCTCTTCAAACGGATTAATTGAGTTCGGTAGCGTTGTCCATTGATGATTTCACCCGGTTTTAGCAGCTCATAATACAGCACACCCATCTGATCCCACCAAATACAGAGCATTACCTTCGCGCCATGGATATTCGGCTTTGCCGTTGATTTGGCTGGTTGGCTGGTTGGCCGGGTTTCACATATGATTTTTTGCGTTTGGGGTTGTCGTAATGGATCTATTTTTCATCACCAGCAACAATCCGATGCAAAAATGACTTCCTTTTGTGGCGTTCCAGCAGCATTTCGGACATGCAAAACCGCCTTTCGACGTCTCTCGGCTTGATTTCATGTGGAACCCAATTTCCTTGCTTTTGAATATATCCAGCTGCTTTGAAACGTTTTGAAATGGCTGCTTGACTGACACCCAAAGATTTTGCGAGCTCTTCTTGTGTTTGGCAACAATCTTCATAGAGTAATGCTTCCAGTTCTTCATCTGCCAACTTTTTTGGCTGCCCAGGACGTTCATCGTCTTCCAAGCCAAAATCACTACTTTTAAATCGTGCAAACCACTTTTGGCACATTCGCTCAGCTAGCGCATGTTCACCATAAACTTCCACCAAAATACGATGACTTTCGGCAGCAGTTTTCTTCATGAAGAAGAACTCCCCGCAAAAACACTTTTTCAGGCACAAAGTTCGACATATTTGAGTGAAAAAAAATTATTGTTGTTTACGCTTCAAATGAATGACATATACTGAAATGACGTACAATGACAGTAACTTTCCAACGTATGTTCCAATGAAATAATAACAATGGAATAATACAAGTTACGCCATCTCTTAAGTTATAGACCCAATAGATGGAGTGAAAAGTGACCTCCTTGGGAATTACAAATTTTTTTTTTTTAAATGTTTTTTTATATTATTCATTATAGTCCTCTTTTAGTTTGATACACTTATTCCAGGGATTTTCCAACTTCTTGATCCCGTCCGAAAAGTAATTTTCCGGAATGTCTGCAAAATACTCCTCCGTGGCGTCGATGATTTCCTCGCGTGAGCTGAATTTTTTACTGATGAGCCATCTTTTGAGGTTTGGAAGGAGATAATAGTCCGAGGGATCCAAATCCAGTTACCAATCGACGCCAAAAGTCCGCCTGATTCCGCATCAGCAAGTCCAAACACTTTTTCGAGGTGCTCTCGCGTTCGTGTTTTTGGTCAAAAGTGAGCATTCGAGACACCCAGTGGCAGGATAACTTTTTCATATGCAGAATATTGCCCAAAATATGGTCTGTGCGCTCAGTACTAATCTTTGTGGTATCTGCTAGCTGGTGCACCTTCACTTTCCGGTCAGGCAACACCATTTCATGTATTTTTTTGACATTGTCCTCTGTAACCGCATCGGAGGGCCTGCCGCTGCGGACTTGATCGGTAGTGGAGTTGCGGCCACCACGAAACTCTCGAAACCAATATTTGACGGTGTAATCTGACGGAGCATTAGCCCCATAATATTTATCCAACTTTTCTTTTGTTTCCTTCGCCGTTTTGCCTCTCAAAAAATAATGTTTTATGAGAGAACGAAAATCGTTTTTCATGATGCCAAACACGTCAACAACAATCAGCTGTCAAAACAAAACTACAGACAGTATCGCACTGAAATTTGACATGTCTGCCTAAATATGAACGGACTTCAAGGCACCATAACATTTTTTACAGTAGCAGTGCATTCTGGCGGTCAAGGAATTCACTTTTCACTCCATCTAGAAATGGAAAAATCGCAGGAAGCGCTGATGGACATACCGAAAGCCGAATATAAAAAATGTTTCGAGGATTGGATCAAGCGCTGGCAGAAGTGTGTTGCAGTCGATGGGGATTACTCTAGAGGGGACAATGTAGATTTAGGTGAATAAACTTGTATTTCCAATTTTCTCAATACATTATTGATCAAGGTAATATATTCAGTATTCAAGAAGGCCAAGATATAAATAGGAATTTCTAATAAATAGCACAATAGCTATATGAAGCTGGGATACATTTCCAATTGAAAGAGGAGAGCAAAGTCCTCTTCATCTCCAAAGTGGGGAAAATCTGCCTGACTAACCTGATTTATGACGAATCAGTTTGTCGCTTTTTTTTACGAAACATTGGAAATGGTTATAAATACAACTGGTACATCAACCTCGATTAAAAAAAAACTAGTAAGACAACACCAATTTAAGTTAAATGCATTTTAAGTTAAATAGTTAAATTGAGAACTTTGTGAGTCTGTCAGAAAATTCTACCGTCGCCGGTATAGTCATAGTTGCGCTTAGAATTTTGGCAATTTTAGCGAGTGGACCAAGGCTAATATCTGTGGCTATCATACGTGGGCAAAATAAAAATAATTTATGTGTAATTAAAATTGGTTCACGTATTAATCGGAACATTACCAACCACAGAGTTGAAATTTGTGAGGATAACATTTGTCGTAGAAGCAAAATTACTAGTATATAAATTTCTTACCATTTTTGTTTATACGATGCTATAAGTACCATGCTATAAGATGCTATAAGGACCATTGTCCATGATTCTATTCAATGTTCTAGAAATGGTGACATTACCGAGAAAGTTAAGAATTGTTTTGTATCAAAATGTAGACCATCAGATATTTATTTATAGGGATGAAGCAAAAGACTTCAGTCACATGCTACATTTGAGTGAAACATTTCAAGTATTTTTTTTTCTAAGAGCTTATTACACAAAATTGCAGCATTTGAACAATTCTAGCTTAGTCATTTTCGAAATCATTGCATGATATCACTTTTTCTTCAATGTCTTTCGTTTTTTTTTTCATTCTCCCCTGTTGGTTTTTCTACGTTAGCGAGAAAAAAAAAATAATTCGAAGAGTAATTGCAGCAATTAAAATGTGTGATATCGTAATAATCCATTTAATTTTGCTAAAAGCACTCGTACGATAGTTGCGTCAGATTTGTTTTCATTCAAACCAAACTTATCCTACACATACAATTCACAATTTTGTATTTACTTGTGGAAAGTCAATATACATGCGAGTATCTGATTATGTTAAATAAATCATAGTTGTCTGGAAAAAAATTAAAAAAAGAAAGAAAAATGTTTTATCTCCTTAAATCCGATGTTGAGATAATTAACTTTGTGAAATAACACGCATTCGGTTCCTCACAAAATTCTAGATTTCGTTCACCTCATTGGAGAAAAGGAAATTTTGCAGATTAAGTGTGAGATAAATGTATCGATCTCTTGTTGTTTTACGAAATTTAGAAAAACCATATGTTATGGTAAACAAAATTTACAATATCTTTTCACTCTAGAATCTAGTCGTTTCGAGATGTTTTTATTCAGTTTGAATTGAAATTGAACAGCATTTCACACACTAGCCTTACTGAATGAGTATCTTCACTAAGGTAAAAACAAAAATGTTCTAAAAATCCATTTGCCTGTCGTTCATGATCCTGTGGATTACTATTGTACTTTTTTCCAATGTTCGTTCGATGGCCATGTAACATATGTTAGAGTTTTAATTTTGGTTTCTTTGTCATTGGTGTCTTTTCCCTGCTTTATTCAGTTAGTCCAGATACTGGTTCTCTTAATGCGTTTCGAATTGAAAGCTTTGTCAAAGATTACATTTTATACTTCATCACAGGACATTTTGCGTCAAAAACTCCTTTCACTGTCTTGTTTAGGATTCTATCTCACTTGCGCATCTTGTTGTAGCCTATTTTTCGGTTGATCGGCTTTCAAAGTTCATCCGATGTGGCTTGTCTTCTGTACCTTGTTCAAAAAGCTCCGGAGCAGCCAACGCGTGGCACTGTCGTTAAACCGATTTGAACAGTTTTTGTTTTGTATGTTGGTAGTTATACCTTGACATTTCCGCCATTTTTACACGATTGCGAATTTTTCTTCTCGGCGAATTTTAAAATAGATACAAAAACTGAACACCGAATTTGCATTAAATTTTGTCTAAAAAATGAAACAATAATAGTGTGGATATGTTGGTAAAATGTTTGTAATACTTGTTTACGATTGGCAAACGCGCTTCAGAAGTGGTCAAGAAGACGTCGACGATGACGGTCGTTCTGACAAACTATAGACAGTAACAGCTGCCAACACGTCTATGAAATTAAAGATTTATTGATCGTAAACCGCAGTTAGCGGAGGTGGCCTACAACTCGATTAGATTCCTTCACGGTAATTTAACCAATTAATTGGGCTTGAGACGTCTGACTGCAAAGCTGAATTTCCTGCAATATCCATCATTACTGGTGACGAGACGTGTTTTTATGGATACAACACGGAAACCAAACATCAAGCGAGTAAATAGCGTGCCCCAAATGAGCAAAGACAGAAGAAAGCACGTCGTTTTCAGTCAACTAGAAAGGTATTGTACGTCATAAAGCACAGATTGTCAATAAGGAGTAGTACAAAGGTGTTTATGAGACCTTTGCGTGAAGCGATTAGCAAAAAAAAAGGCCCCAATTGTGCAAGGACTATTCGAGGATTAAACGCTGACATAAGTACGTTGCACTCAATGAGGATTACTTTGAAGGCTACAATATCGATTTAAATGAATAAATTTGTAGTTATCATTTTAAAAACAAATTTCGGGAACTTCTTGTACAGCAGAGTCTCGATAATCCGAACACCCAAAATTCATACCCTGTTCGGACTAGCGAATCGTTTGGATTATACTATGCAGACATATTGAAGGCATTTTTCGAAACAAAACATAGTTTTTCGTAATTTAAAATATATTTTATAAAAATGTTGTACACCTGTTCCCCGATTTGCACGGTACTTTTTTTTTTACACGATTTCACTTTTATACGTTTTTTTTCCCAAGCCCCTGTCCCTCGATGTACACGTTATTTTTCGCTTTTACACGGTTTTTAAATTCGCGAATTTTCCAAAATTAAACTGTTGAAAACAAAAAATTTACGCTGGTCACGCTGGCATCAAACTAACTAATTAAGAGGACTTCCCTTGCAATAATTTTTTTGCGCTAAACATATTGATTGGTCGGTGATCCTTTAGCAGCAGAAAGGTGCATACATACGAGGGTTCCGACCGCAACGTAAAGATAGCGGCACTCGTCCATAAAAGCTAGTGAATGCTAGTTGTGCATCTTTTGACAGTTACTTGCCGAAGTTTCAGTCATTTTGGAGGCGCAGTTTTTAGTTGACAGTCGTTTGAATGAGTCGATGTGAGTGTTTTGTGAAAATGGAAAAAACTGAGTATCGAGCTGTCGCCTACGCAAATCAAAAATGAGTTGGACTCTGTGTATGGGGACACTGCACCATCGTTTACCACAGTGAAATTTTGGGCAGCTGAATTTAAACGTGGCTGTAAGAGCTTGGGAGATGATGAATGTTCGGGATGTACAAAAACTGCAACCACTGACGATAACATTGCTAAAGTTCACCAAATCGTGTTAGACGACGGCCGAATTAAAGTGAGAGAGATAGTAGAGGTTATGAAAATGTCCAAAGAACGTCTTTGTTGCATATTAAATCAATTAGACCAAAAACGTGTTCGAATGAACATTTCCAACGCTCTGTTGGAGCAGTTTGGGTGCAATAAATCCGAGTTTTAGCGCTGATTAATTACCGTAGATGAAACTTGGATACACCATTATACGCCCGAACAAAAATTCAGTTAAAAGAGTGGACTGCAAAGGGCGAGCCGGCTCCAAAAAAAGCAAAAAGTGTTTTTTCGGCTGAGAAAGTGATGACGACTGTTTTTTGGGATAGTAAAGGAGTTATCTTCAAAAAGGAAAAACCATTACAGGAGCATACTATGCATCAATACTTGCAAACTGAAGGCAAAAATTGCGGAAAAACGGCCACATTTGCAGAAAAAGGAAATCATGTTTCACCGAGACAACGCGCCGTCTAACACCTCAGCGGTTGCCATGGCGAAAATCCATGAATTACAGTTTGAACTGCTTGACCATCCGCCTTATTCACCAGATCTAGCCCCAAGCGACTTCTTTTTGTTCCTCCTCTAAAAACTGCGCTCGGAGGACAGAGATTTTCGTCAAATGAGGAGGCAATCACCTTCGTGAACAATTATTTTGCAGAGAAAAACGCCAAGTACTATTTGGATGGGTTAGAGAGATGGAAGCATCGCTGGGAGAAGTGTGTAGAGTTACAAGGAGACTAAGGACTGAAACGAATAAAATCTGTAAATTTTAATACGGGCTATACTTCCAATGCGTAAAAATTGCAATCCCATTTTGTACCCAAATTAGCCTGTATATTCTGTAGTTTCAGTTTGTTATCCATTTTAGTTCGGTGCGGTTTAAAATATTTATAAAATATGAGTCGAGAGGAACGCCGTAAAAAGATCATCGACAAATGGCTCGAAAATACTTCGCGTCCATACCATTTCATCGCAAAAAATTTAAACATAGCACGCAGTACAGTGGATTCTAAACGATACAGTTCAATGTAAACGATACAGTGGATTGTAAACGATATTTGGAGGCGTTGACAGTTAAGCGAAAACAGAAAAGTGGAGCTAAAATTGAAGCACATGATACAAATTTGGACTGGAAAATAGTGGGCATCATCGTAAAAAACCGGACTATGTCATCCAGAGATGTTGCTCGGAAATGTAATACCAACCAAACAGTGGTACAAAGATCTAAAAAACGTACCGGCCTAAAAACACGAAAAAAACAACAAATACCAAAAGTTACTGAAAAGCAAAAAAAAGTCATAAAAACACGAGCCCGAAAGCTATACGAGTTGACCGACAACAAGAAAGCGTGCTTGGTTTTGGATGACGAAACTTATGTCAAAGCCGACTTTACTACTCTTCCAGGTGCGCAGTTTTACAACTCGTTTGCAGCTGAGATTCTTCCGCAATCAACAACATCGATTGAGATGGAAAAATTCGGGTCGAAATATCTCGTTTGGCAGGCCATTTGCCAATGTGGACACAGAAGCTCATCGTTAACGAGTGCCTAAAAAAAACGGTTGATTCCTTTCTTAAACAAACACGAGGGTTCAACATTATTTTGGCCAGATTTAGCTTCAGCTCACTATGCTCATGCGACGTTGAGCTTTTTTCTTGCTAAAAATGTCGACTTTGTCCCAAAAGACATGAATCCACCCAATGTTCCACAGTGCCGTCCCATTGAAAAGTATTGGGCTTTGGTCAAAGCTGAGCAGTGCAAAGGACGTAAAAGATTTTAGAGCTAAATGGAAAAGAGTGTCCAAAAAGATCACGCATGTAACTGTCACCAACCTTATGAAGGACATTCGAAAGAAGTTGAAGAAAGAATGTGAACCCAAATAGTTTTTTCTATTTTTTGTAATTGTGAATGAATTTAATAAAAACAGAGTTTTAACAAATAAAAAAAATTTACATCAATTACGAAAATATTTTTTTTTTTACTTTGAAGTTTGCAAATTTTATTCGTTTCAGTCCTTAGTGGATATTCCAACGGTATACTGCATTGCAAGAACTGATAACGATATACCTTGCTTAATCTTGTCCAAAATCTCGAACTTTTGTGATATGTTTCCATTTCTTCGATGTTGAAGCCATAATTGAAAAAGCACACGATATGATAGAAGAAACACCTCGCAACAGTCTTAAATAAAACAAATTTGCGCGACAAACCGGCTGTAAAAAATGTGAGCCCGATTCAATAAATAAAACAGTTTTTACTGACTTCACAAGGACAATTGATAACTGATGACTTATGACTTAAGATCCCCCCCCCCCAATTTATAATTATCTCGTTGCTGTCCCCCTTGGAGATACGCAGTTACGCCTACGCAATTAGCCTGCGGTCATCCCTTTGGCCTACTTCGCAACCAAAAATTTACGATCCTCCTTTGTTGTTGACGATTGTTGTTGTAAAGGGATGTAATGGTCCTGGATTGAGATGTCATCTTCCACGATCTATGATCTAAATGTTTGTATCTGCGCATTATTGGGATTGTTGATGTGAAGTGATACCATTCTTAGTCATCGTTCTCCGGAACATCTGCTTACTCTGCGCCCAACTTAAAGTTACTGGAAAAAGTAAGGCCCAGTGTACATAAGCTGCAAAATCGATAGGAAGAAATACGTTGCAGCTCATGTGCACCGGGCCTAAGGGATCAGACTTAGTATTGCGTTGTGTGTGTGGCACTGCGAGTGACAGTAAACTCAGGTTAAATTAATTCTTCGAATTTTCGCATTGACGCATTCGGATTATCGAGGCCCTGCTGTATATAGCTCATAGTAAATGGTTTGTTCTACTGCGTTCTACGTTTATAATTCATCGTTGTCAGGCATATTATTTGCAACGACGTACAGCCCTTTATCACACAAAACTTTTGGCTTGCCTTCCTTGACCTTTTTTTTTGTTTGAAGTCCACTCACTGTCTACAATGTGTCTCATCGTTCTTGATCGTTGAACTCTATGTCGAGCTTGTATGTACCTATTTTCTAGTTGGCAATAGCAAGGTGTACATCTTCTGAGGTACGACAACGTTCGTCTCTCCATTGGCGTCTGGGAAAATGTATCTTTCACATATTCATTTTGTATCCAATTTTTTTTTTTTTTTCATCACTGAACCAATTGTAGAGTGAGTCCTTGAGAGTCTTAGCATAACTTTGTCAGTTCCAGAAACGACACCAGGAGGTGAAGATAAAAGAAAGCACAATATTGACGAAATGTTGTTTCTTTCTTGCCTTGGATATTTCAATTTCCTGTATCTACATCTACTAACCAAAAAGTCCAAGAAAGTTCAGCATATCCATCTTGACCTTGATAGTATGGAATTTAATTTTTCTTTATCAGCAATATCAGAGAACATACAGCCTTGGCCAAATGTATTAGGCACCCATCACTTCTCGTCTTTGCTGCCAAATCACTTCTCGGAAGTAATTAGTTTGAATTTTATGGTTTACGGCGTCTTATATGAGGTTGTTCACGACTTTTATTTTTTAAGAAAGGTCACCTTTATAATGCAATAGCGGGTTAATGCACTTTTTTCGATGGCGGATCAGTGTGCGATCATTGCTCGAAATCGACAGACGTGTGACCAAGTTGCTTTCTACTGTTCATAATAGTGAAATTCGTTAATTTTTCTTTTAAAATGCCAAAAACAAGTGAACTTAGTCTGGATAAACGTATTAAAATACAGCTCTTAATTGAGGAAGGCAAAAAGCAAACTGAAATTGCGAAAGTGGATTGTTCACGTTATTCCGTGCAAAATGCAATTAAGCGGTACATCGAGACTGGTGCGCATGAAAATCGCGAGAAAACGTCACCTGAGCTTGCTTTTCGTCAAGAACTGTTAGCAGAAGACTTACAGAAGTAGGACTTAAAGTATGCATAGCAAGGAAGAAGCCGTGGCTCTCGGAAATAAACCAAAGGCATGCTTAAAGTGGCTGAAAAAGCATGTGCATTTCATTGAAGAAGATTGGTCCAATATACTGTGGTCAGATGAATCTAGCTTCGAGGTACGTTTATGAATTACTTTTAAATTGAACAGCAAAAATTTTAGATACAAATTTATCATTTTTAAACACCTTTTTTTTTCTTAAATGTTCAGACATTTGGCACGCCTGGTGTCACTTTTGTGAAAGGAAGGGTTGGAGAAGAGTACGACCCAGAATGCGTGGTACCTACTATTAAGCACGGTGGAGGCAGTATAATGATCTGGGGATGCATGACTGCCAGCGGTGTGGGTGAAATGCATGTGTGTGATGGTCGGATGGACCCTCGCAGGTACATACCACCTCGATCAAAAAGTTCCCGGCGCTCCCATTCTCACATCTCTGTGTGTGTTGGCGATTTTTTACAATTTTAGAAATGGATTTAAATTTGCAACAACGAACTTGTACTCGTATTAAATTTTGCGCGAACGTTGGAAATGTTGGAAAAGTTGTTCGGCAACGATTCTCTAAAGAAAACGGTCGTTTACCAGTGGCGTGAGCGGTTCAAAAGTGGTCGTGAGTCAATCGAAGATGATGAACGCAGTGGCAGACCATCGACATTGAAAACCAACGAAAACATTGATGAAGTACTCGTAAAAGAAATGTTGGGCAATAGCCGCAAATTAACCACCAGAGAGATAGCGGAGGACTTGAACATTGCCTATGGATCCGTCCAAGACATTTTAGTTAATGATTTGGGTTTCCGTCGTGTAGCAGCAAGGTTGGTGCCAAAAGACCTCAATTTCATGCAAAAAAGAGACCGTGCTGACGTCGCAAAAGAGATGATTTGCGAGGCTGAATCCGATCCCACATTCATCAAAAGGATCATTACTGGAGACGAGACGTGGGTTTATGAGTACGACATGTAATCCAGACATCAGGCAAGTGAGTGGCGTTCACCAAATGAGCCGAAACCAAAAAAACCGCGTCGTTTTCAGTCAAAAAAGAAGGCAAGGCTCACGGTTTTCATGAATTACAACGGTGTAGTGCATCATGAATTTTTGCCAGAAGGCCAGACAGTAAACAAAGAGTACTCGTATTATTTGGGCGTAAGGAGACGTTTGCGTGAAGTAATTCGCCGAAATATACCAGAATTGTGAGCAGAAAACGCACCGAATTAAATTTTAATTTTTTTTTTTATATTATTCATTATAGTCCCCTTTTAGTTTGATACACTTATTCCAGCGATTTTCCAACTTCTTGATCCTGTCCGAAAATTAATTTTCCGGAAGGTCTGCAAAATACTCCTCAGTGGCGTCGATGATTTCCTCGCGTGAGCTGAATTTTTTATTGATGAGCCATCTTTTGAGGTTTGGGAAGAGATAATAGTCCGAGGGATCCAAATCCAGTTACCAATCGACGCCAAAAGTCCGCCTGATTCCGCATCAGCAAGTCCAAACACTCTTTCGAAGTGCTCTCGCGTTCGTGTTTTTGGTCAAAAGTGAGTATTCGCAGCACCCAGTGGCAGGATAACTTTTTCATATGCAGAATATTGCCCAAAATATGGCGTGTGCGCTCAGTACTAATCTTTGTGGTATCTGCTAGCTGGCGGACCTTCACTTTCCGGCCAGCCAACACCATTTTTGACATTGTCCTCTGTAATCGCATTGGAGGGCCTGTCGCTGTGGACTTGATCGGTAGTGCATTTGCGGCCAAAACGAAACTCTCGAAACTAATATTTGACGGTGTAATCTGACGGAGCATTAGCCCCATAATATTTATCCAATTTCTCTTTTGTTTCCTTCGCCGTTTTGCCTCTCAAAAAATAATGTTTTATGAGAGAACGAAAATCGTTTTTGTCCATACTCGACATGGTGCCAAACACGTCAACAACAATCAGCTGTCAAAACAAAACTACAGACAGTATCGCACTGAAATTTGGCATGTCTGCCTAAATATGAACGGACTTCAAGGCACCATAACCTTTTTTGCAGTAGCAGCGCATTCTGGCGGTCAAGGAGGTCACTTTTCACTCCATCTAGTAATGGAAAAATCGCAGGAAGCGCTGATGGACATACCGAAAACCGAATATAAAAAATGTTTCGAGGATGGGATCAAGCGCTGGCAGAAGTGTGTTGCAGTCGATGGGGATTACTCTGAAGGGGACAATATAGGTTTAGATAAAATAAACTTGTATTTTAAATTTTCTGAATAAATTCCGTTGATAAATGTGTTGGAAAATGTACTTAAACTTTCTTTTTCCAACATTTTCGGAGACACCAACATGCAAGTTGCCAAATTTCAACGAGATAATGCACCCTGCCACAAATCAGCCCTAACTATGAGGTGGCTTGAGGAGAATGGTATGACCTACGTGAGTGGCCTACGCAATCCTCGGATCTAAACCCTAGAGAACATCTATGGGGTATTCTGAAGCGCAGGATACAGCAAAAATCAATTTCATCGAAAGAAACACTCAAGAGTGGAGTGAAATTTCTTCTGAACAGTGTCGCAAGCTAGTAAGCACTATGCCCGAAACAGTCGCTGCACTCATAAAGGCCAAAGGCGGCCCAACAAAATATTATCAATCTCCAATAAAACTATTTATTCATCATATCTGTTTCCTTTCATTCCATTAAACTTTTTGTTTTTTGAAGACATAACGAATTTTAAAGTGCGCCTAATACATTTGGCCAAGGCTGTATATCGGATTCCTTTGGCTTGAGCTGCCAATTAATTGTCTTAAATATTTAAAACACAAATTCTTTATGAACTCTTGTAGAAAATAGTTAAGAACTGTTAATTCAAGACGAACTTGAGAAAAACTCAAGAAGAGAAGGCACTGCAAACTTTCAAAGCAGAAACTTGGAAAGTGTCGGAAGTAGAAGATATTTTCCACCCACGACGTGATGCAAATCGAAATTTTGTTGCTGTTGGGCGACCTACACCGTAACCTGTGTAAGCCGTTTAAAACCCCACCCTAACAATGGGCTGTTAGCTAACATCAACATGCCAACTGGTGTAAACCACGGCATCTGACAGGTTAGATGACAGCAAGTGCCGCCACTCTGCCGCAGTTTTCATGGCACAGTCAACTTGTTTCCCATTGAACGAGCAGCAACAAAAACAGAACTCCATAATTTTCCTCTCCCGCTGTGTTAAGAGAGACTGGAAAATTAAAAAAAAAAAAAAAAAAAAGAGAAAAACATAAAGAAAATGAAAACGGTAAATTGCGAAAAATGAGGGAAAACGTATTCTTTAAACGGGCAAACACCGGCTAAATATAGAAAATGGCCTTTAGGATGCAATGGCACTACGAATACCAATATCAATCCCAGTAGCAGTGGCAGCGCAGCACTATGCTTCTTGAATCAACTCCTCATGCACTGGCTGCATTATTCCATTGCAATTGTAAGCAAACTCTCTGGAAAAGGGTGCGAATAATGACACGTTCTTCTTTATCGTCTGCCTTTTTTCTGTTTTTTTTTTTTTTTTGCTGCCCTCCTGGAGTATCCCCTGCTGGATGATTCTTTTGTGATTCTTTTATTCTGGAGCAAAAGACCAGAAGAAAGAAGAAAGGAATCCAATTGCAGATGTTGAAAAGTTTGATCAGAAAAACGCGACGGGCTTCCGTTGAAAATGGGATAGCGATGAGTCATCATTTATTTTCAAGTCGATTACATGTTCCTGAAGATGTGGCAGAATTATCAGGAGAAATGGGTAGTGAGAGTCTTAATGTTTACCTTCTTTGTCAATAAGAACACACTTTGAAGCTGGCAAGAGATTCAACTTGGGGGAGAGTAACCTATGTTGGCGCCAAGTCATGCGGATTACAGACATGTTTTGCTGTACGTGTCGTGACAACAAATCGCAAACATTTCAAAAACGTAATCTCAATAGTTTATTGTTTATCGCAAAGGTGACACTTAATGGGAATTCAGCTGATAAGCTTACCTATCGCCGGTGGGATCGGTTGATTTACTAGGAATTGCATTTATTAATGAAATCGAACTTTGATTAGGAATTCTGAGAAATGACGTTGGATAGTCATATGCAGCTGTAGAGAAAATTAAGATAAATACATAAATATAATGCAGATACATCTGAGCTAGGTTTAGCATAATGGCGGGCTTAATTAGGTCTTTTTCAATGGTAGATATTTGCTCATTCCGGCAGAGCCATTTAAATGAATGTTTATCTGCCCTAAGTTTATTTAAGACATCATCGTAATCGAATGCCAACATCCAACCTCACATAGGCGTTAGAACAAATCGAGTAGGTCCAACTTCTTCTATCATAATATTAAAACAATAAAGATGTCAGAACTTTACCCTGTGTGGTTTCACATTTTACTAACTAATCTGCAAAATGAGCCGCAATATCCGGATTGAAGCTATTGCTTTTGAGCATGAAGATATGTACATTTACTTTCGTTTCCTTTAGACTAAAGGACATGCGTTTCCAGCCAGATGACTCCTATTTAGCTGCCTCCAGTTATCCACGTCGCATTGGTTGAGCTATAATTCCAACTGCGTGTACCACCTCAAATAAAGCCTGTCGTTACTACGTTTTATCATCGAAGTGGATTCGAAGATCCTTTGTGCTGATGTCGACGCACTCTATATGACCTAGCCATCTAATTATCTGGATAGACCTATTGTAGCTTTTTTTTATAATCAGCGCGCGCTGAAGGGGTTTTTGTACCCTTAAAATGTTCGTACACAGCGCGGGCGAAGGAAATTTAGGGAGGAAGAAAAGACAGGTACCGATGTACATTGTTTTTAAATGTTTGCAAGTTATAACGACCAGGAAACACAGAGATCGGCAGGGCATTCCATAAACGAGTTGTACGGCTCAGGAAAGAATCATGATATTTTATAGTACGTCCGAAAGTGGGCTTGAGGGTATTATACTGATGAGCATTCATAGCGAGCCGGCTGTTACGGTTCAAAGTTTGAATGGACGGAATGCTACTGGCGATTTCTATGGAGCACTGGTGGTGGAAATAGGGATAAAACAGAGTGAGACACGAGACCTTACATCAGTGTTTGAGGGTGTCAATTGATTGACTGATATTAATATCACCTATGAGTTTTATCGCAAGGTTTTGAATCCTATCTAGAAGGTGCAGAGATGTTTTAGGAGCACCTGACCAGATGTGGGTATCGTACTCCAAGGCGGATGAATGCCTTATATATTGTGACCAGATCAGAGGGGATAAAATATTTCTTACATCGCTTGAGGAAACCTAGACATTTCGCAGCATTTTTTGACGACACCGAAAATGTGGTCATTCCCACGTAAGTTGTCACTGACACACGTACCGAGAATGGAAAGTTTATCGATTTGGGTGATGCAAGTGCCATTCATGGATAATGGCTGGGTATTTGAATTTCGCTTTAACGACAGCAGACAGCATTGAGTTTTGGAAGCATTAAATTCCACTCGACTGATAGTTCCCCAATTGGTTATGCTGTTAATATCGGAATTTAATGAGCTTAACACACGCTGCCGTTCCCGTTCTACAGCCGAAGAGCAGGGGCGTGAGTCCGGGAAAGAATATGAAAAGCAGAGAGTACTGTCGTCAGCAAAGGAATACCTATATTGGATTAGAAGTAGCAGACAAGAGATCATTAATGAAAATTAAAAAGAGTGTCGGAGACAGAACGGAGCCCTGGGGCACACCAGAATTTATTTTGTGAATATCAGACTTGAAACCGTCCAACACAACTTGAATTGAACGTTCCGAAAGGTAATTTCTAATCCATTGAAGACTCTCTTCGATCCCAAAAGCACACATTTTTGACAAAAGAGCCCGATGCCAAACTCTGTCAAATGCTTTAGAAATATCAGGTGCTACACCAAAGCCAAATTGTACGCTTTGGTTCCACTTTTAGGTGAGACATGCTATCAGATCACCAGTGGACCTGTTGTTACGAATACCGTACTGCCGGTCATTAAAAAGTTTTCGAGTTTCAAAACGGACGTAGGTACGAGGGGCGTTCAATATATTCTCGGTATCGATATGAAGGAAAATGCGAATTCAATTTAAATTGTTTGTATTTTTCAATATAATCTCCCCTAACATCAATGCATTTGTTACATCTTGAGATAAGCTTTTTTAAACCCTCAAAAAAATAAATTTCCTCTTTCTCTGCAAAATACCGACTTGAGTTCTTCATCATCCGAAAATCTTTTTCCACGAAGACATTTTTTCAAATCCGGAAACAGGAAATAATGACTAGGGGCAAGGTCTGGACTATAGGGTGGGTGTTGGATTTCTTCGAAACCACAATCTCGCGCAGCAACCTTGGAAACTCGCGCCGTGTGAACAGGAGTGTTGTCATGAAGAAGCAACACACCCGCTGCGAGTTTACCCCGTCTGTTCTTTTTAATTTCCTCCCGCAAATTATGCAAAGTGGAAGCGTAGGATGTGGCGTTGATGGTTTCACCTTTTTTTTTTGTACTCAATGAGCAAGATTCCCTTTGAGTCCCAAAAAACTGTGGCCATGAGCTTTCGGGCAGACGGAGTGACTTTGAACTTCTTCGGGGGGTCTGTTCCTTTTTTATGCCACTGCATGGACTCTTGTTTGCTTTCAGGGTCATAGTGGTGGACCCATGTTTCGTCCCCAGTAACAATTCGAGCCATAACACCGTCCGCGTTCTCACTACACATCTCCAAAAGCTCTCTACAGCATGCGATTCTCACTTTTTTCTGAGGCGCTGTGAGCATTCGTGGCACCCACTTTGCACTGACCATTGAAAGGTTAAGATGGTCATGAAGAATGGTGTGAATGGTACCAATTGAAAGCTTGGTGATCTCTGCCATCATTTTCACCTTTATTCGGGCATCCTCAAGAACAAGTTTTTCGACTTCTTTGATGCTTTCTCCCGTACAAGCAGTAGCCGGGGCGCCGGAGCGGGGGTCGTCTTCAATGCTCTCTCTGCCTCTCTTGAACTCACTTGACCACTTTTTCACAGTTGATAATGAAGGTGCGGAACCTTGGTAAACAGCCACCATCTCTTCATGAATAGTTTTTTGACTTTTTCCTTGCCTAGTGAGAAATTTAATTACAGCGCGATGCTCAATTTTCACCATCATCGTCTCAGTTGCCATTATGATTCTGTTTAACTAGAGATAAAACGCGAATTAATAATCACATTTATATGAAATTTTACATGAATGCACTAAAATAATAGTATTACTTGATAAATAAGTCAATTTATATATACAACCACAGCTTCACCCCGATACCGAGAATATGTTGAACGCCCCTCGTAAGTGCAATGGGTCTGTAGAAGAAGAGGGAAGAAGATTCGGCTTTTTTAGGGACGGGCTGGACAAATGCTGTTTTCCATATGGCTCGGAAAGAGTAGGATTGATGAAAAAGCTTACGCTGTGGTTTTGAAACCGAGGATTAACACCTCTTCAGAAGGAGGGGAAATATACCATCTGGACCAGCGGATTTATGTATGTTGAGATCTTTAAGTACTCTGCGTGCGAAAGTGGATCCCTCCCACTGAAGATTCGACGCACACAAGTGTAGGCGGGGACAAAGCACAATCTGTGAGTGGTGAGCTAGCCGCAAAGTGTGCAGCAAGCAGATTGGCCTTGTCCAAAGAGGTGACAGCTGGGGAATGTCATTGTAAATGAGCGTTGGAATGGAGGATGAGGCAGAATTTCTAATGTTTTTGACGAATGACCAAAAATTTTTACTGCCTTTGGGACATTGCAGTATTTTGTGCCTCAGTTTTTGGTCGTATAGAAATTTCACACGCTTGAGAAAGACGTTACAGTCATTTCTGGCTCGTTTAAACTTTTTTAGGTTTTCCTCTATCGGGTTGGTCTTGTAGGACCGAAAAAAAAATTCTCTAACCCTGACAGCCTCTTTACAGCTCGAGTCGTACTATGCCTTTTCTTTTGGTTTGATACTCTACGTCCGATGAGGGATAAAGTTTCTCATTCCAAAGAGAATGGTGTCTGTGACCATGTCAGCAGCGGCATCCACGTCGTTATCGAGGAAACATAACGACCAGTTAAAATTCCTAAAGAAGTTGTTAAGTCCGCTCCAATCGGCTTTCTCGTATTGCCCTACGATTCTATTAGGAATATTTTCTCTAAATGTGTGGTGGGTGTACGAGAATTTAGCTGATATGACACAATGGTCTGACGAGCCTAGAGGGGAGAGCACATCAACGCAGTACTTCTCAGGGTGAGAAGTTAAAAACAAGTCCAGGGTGTTGGCGGTATGACTATCAACGTCTGGTATTCGTGTGGGCTCATTTACAAGCTGGGTTAAGTTATTTTCCGTCAACACACCGTCCTTCGGGTGTTGTCTGTCCAGAATGTCGAAGCCACCCAGAAGTGTGTATATTGAAATCGCCCGTAATGACGATTTCAGTATGAGGATACAGGGATACAATTCTTTGAATGGAGTCAGACAGCGCATCAAACTCGTGAAAGGTCGAGTTGCTGTCCAGTTTTGGGCTCCTGTAAATAAAACAATAGTGGATAATTTGCTTACGGAGATGGAATTGTGGTGGAGTTTGGTCAGCTACATCGCTACGCACGTAAATGGCGAGACCGCCGAGAAAAGAATAATGGCACTAGTTCGTAGCCAGGAAGCTTCAGATCATAGTGATCTGAGAGGTGTGGGCGGGAATCTACCTGTGTTTCACTAAGTGCCAAAACAGCTGGTCGGTACTTACAGACGTGGACGTACGCAGTAAAGTGATTACTTTTTAGCCCGCGTATATTGGCTACGTCCACCTTGAATTCCCTAGTCATAATTAAAAACAAACACAGTAAACACAAACACCGACGATACTAAGCAAGGCTGCGAAGTAAAAATTCCGACGTTGGTTTCCCGAATCAAATTGCTGTAGGTGTTATGCCCTTACAACAATAAGAATCAGTGCACCAACAAAATTTTCACACACAACCCGCTATCCATCAGGTGTTACATACACTCAGTCACTGCCCGTACCGTATGATAAATACAGTAACGGCAGTGACCGAGTTCAAGCAACAGTGGAGTAAAAAAAACCTCTAACCCAAACCTTACGAAGGCATCCGTAGATGCGACATACGACCATGTTGATATGATTATAACCCGACAAATCTTGTCTACATAATAACAAATCCAAGGCTAGTAACAGACTCTACGGCTTTAACTTTCGAGTTGTTAGGAAGAACGTCAGACAGAAGATCTAGGTTAAACCTTATTTTGCATATTGGACTTGGTCGAGTTTTAGTCGGGTTCAGTTGTAGTCCATTTGTAACTGACCAAGTATACATAGACGCATTGCAAGTCATCATTGAGCAGTAGGGTCAGTTCATTGATCTTGCGATATCGCTTGGCTAGGTGTAATTGTACATCATCAGCATACATGTGCGCAAAAGAATGCCTGCATACTGACGGTAGATCGTTGATAAATAAACAAAATAGAATTGGACCCAATATCGACCCTTGAGGAACACCTTGCTTGAATTCCATAAAAGATGAGCTATATCCGTTGCAGAAAACTCGTTGGCACTTTTCGGAGAGGAAACTATCCAGCAAACTTACCACACGACCACCAAAAGCAAAATAGTGTGTTAGCATCCAACACAATATCTTGTGGTTGACTTTATCGAAAGCCTTCGAGAGTAGTGAGACAAATTTCTTATCAAAAAATTGTCTAGCTCTTCAAACAGGTTAACCATGGCAGAAGAACAGCCGTAGTTGGCCCGAAAGTCTGATTGCTTGTCGTATAAAAGGTTATTGAGAGTTAAGTACTCAGTGATTTGTTTTGCTATAATTTTCTCTAAGACTTTCGAAAAGTAGGGCAGAATGCTTATTGGCCTAAAATCGGCTGGATGAGCTTTCTTAGCGATCGGCATAACTCCAGCAATTTTCTATGACTTCTGAAAGCTGGATGTGATTATGCACCAATTAATTACATGGGTCAGAGCCGAAACCATTTGCAGTAGGATGAGTTTGACAAAGCGCACAGGAATACGATCTCCACCGAAAGAATCAGATTTGACAGCCATTACATATCTGAATATTTTGCCCTTCGTAGCTACCGCAAAATCCTCTAGTCCCGGCCGCAAGTAAATGCGGTTCACAGTTGAAGTCAAAATCGGGGATCATCCCCTAGAAAGGCATGATTCAAATCAATTGGATCGAGAAGGCACTCAGATTTGTTGTCTCTACAAGTTATACCAATTTTGTGGAGATGACTCCATAACTTCTTTGACGAGAGGGATGGATCTAGGTCAGAAGCGAAATAATTTTTCTTTGCGTTACGTATAACTGAGGTGGCGATGTTACGTGCCGTTTTGTACAAAGACCAGTTGTAATGAGTTGGAGAGTGCTTCCATTTACTAGGAATAAGCTCTTTTTGATTAAGTTAACCACTCGAGTAGTGGACCAAGGACATGCACGGTTTTGAATTCTGACCGTTTTAGTGGGTACAAATCGTTTCTTGGAACAGGTTAACTTTATCATTGGGATCAGGTCTAGAACGGCACTACTCCCAAGGGATAGAACCAGCAGCTATTTGGAAGGTGTTTAGGTTAGATAGCACTGAAATCTTTGTACGAAAAAGTATCGGGTACAACACATCGGGTTAAATTAACATCGTACGTACATAAAAGAAGATCGTGGTCTGAAACATCAAATGATAATTGATCGAACAGCAATAACAAGAGATGGATTAGAAACAATAGTTAGGTCAAGGCTAGGAGGACAGTTATTAGCGAAACGTGTGGGATAAGTCGTGTTAATTAAGGAACAGGTTCTACTATTATTATACGCTCATGGAACCAAACATTTACTATTACAATCACTTATTTGAAAAATGAGATATTCAATTTCGCAACCCCACTGGATTTAGGAATAATTTTGCAATTCAGTTCCGACTTGCAATAAATCGCTCCTCCCCCTCCAATTGCATTGGTGAGTCCGAAAATTTAAAAAGTTAAAGCACTGCAAAGCTACGAGTATAGGTGGGACCCTCCACGACTCTTCTCTTCTCTATTCTGTAAAACCAATAATATCCTAAATCATCAAAAATGTTTCGTTATTTGACTACTGCGCTGGTAGAAGACATCAGGAAGGTTTGAAACTAACTAACTGGCAATATTATGTTGGGTGTATAACTTAATTCGTGTGGTTTTGCTTTTTTTTTCAAAATTTGAACGTTTATTTAAGAAAAACATGTACAATTTTCCAATCTTTCTGGCAATTTGTGGATCCCATCCCAAAAGAACTGCGCCGGCTTGGCAGCCAAGAATGAATCAAGTCAATTTTTGATATTCTGCTCTGATGTGAACTGTATTTCAGTGAGGGCGTTCTGCATCGACCGGAACAAATGGTAGTCAGAAGGGGCAAGGTCTTGGCTATAAGGCGGGTGGGGTAAGACTTCCCATCCACTGTTTTCCAAATAGTTCTTAACCGGAATAGCAACGTGGGGCCGAGCGTTGTCATGATGGAAAATTATTGCCTCGTGTCTGGTCGCATATTCCGGGCGTTTTTCGGCCACTGCTCTCTTCAAACGGATTAATTGTGTTCGGTAGCGTTGACCATTGATGGTTTCACCCGGTTTTAGCAGCTCATAATACAGCACACCCATCTGATCCCACCAAATACAGAGCATTACCTTCGCGCCATGGATATTCGGCTTTGCCGTTGATTTGGCTGGTTGGCCGGGTTTCACATATGATTTTTTGCGTTTGGGATTGTCGTAATGGATCCATTTTTCATCACCAGTAACAATCCGATGCAAAAATGACTTCCTTTTGTGGCGTTCCTGCAGCATTTCGGACATGCAAAACCGCCTTTCGACGTCTCTCGGCTTGAGTTCATGTGGAACCCAATTTCCTTGCTTTTGAATATTGTATTGGGTCTACAAGTAAGTTTCCAGCATTTTTTTTCCAAAATTTGAAGTTTTATTATGAAAACATAGTTACAATGCTTTATTCAAAGTATCGTCCATCGGAAGCTACAACTTTCCCCCATCTTTCTGGCAATTTATGAATTCCGGACCAAAAAAATTTCTCGTCTTTCGAGCTCAAGAACGTATCGAGCCAACTTTTGATTTCCTCTACTGAGCTGAAGCGTATTCCCGTAAGAGCGTTCTGCATCGAACGAAACAAGTGGTAGTCAGATGGTGCCAAGTCTGGACTGTAAAGCGGGTGAGGCAGAATTTCCCATCCACTATTTTCCAAATAGTTTTTCGCCGAAACCGCAACATGTGGCCGAGCGTTGTCGTGATGAAAAATGACGGACTCATGCCTGGTCTCATATTCTGGCCGTTTTTCTTTTAATGCCCGCTTCAAACGAATTAGTTGGGTTTCGATATAATGGTCCTTTGATGGTTTCACCACTCGGAAGCAGTTCGTAGTATACGACACCCTTTTGATCCCACCATATGCAGAGCATGACCTTATTCACGTGAATATTTCGTTTCGGCGTCGATTGGGCGGGCTCGCCGGGCTTTGTATACGATTTTCTGCGTTTAGGATTATCATAATAAATCCATTTCTCATCACCAGTGACAATACGATGCAAAAATGATTTATTTTTATACCGCTGCAGTAACATTTCGGACATGCAAAATCGCCGTTCGACGTCTCTTGGCTTCAATTCGTACGGCACCCTGTTTCCAACCTTTTGAATGAATCCCAGTGCTTTTAGGCGCAGGGAAACGACTTGTTGCATGACGCCCAATGATGCAGCAAGTTCTTCTTGAATCTGACACGGATCCTCATCCAGTAAAGCGTCCAATTCCTCGTCTTCAAAACTTTTCGGCTTTCCGGGGCGATCTTTGCCTTCAACTCCAAAATCACCAATTTTGAACCGTTTGAACCACTCGCGGCACGTCGATTCACCAATATATTCCGCCCCATAAGTTTCCGAAAGCAAACGATAGGCCTCAGCCGCACTTTTCTTCATATTAAAGAATAAAAACAGCGCTTTCCGTAAATGACGTTTATTTGGCTGGAAACTTGCCATGATTTTGCCCGATAAAATATACGACACAGATAGAATTGCTCAAATATAACGCTGCAAAGTTGTTGACAGTTACAAAACCTACAAATAAAACACATGGGGTCTGACATTTCTGCCCGGGATCCACTGGTAGCGCCATCTCTGGCAAACGCTAGAAACTTACTTGTAGACCCAATATATCCAGCTGCTTTGAAACGTTTTGAAATGGCTGCTTGAGTGACACCCAAAGATTCTGCGAGCTCCTCTTGTGTTTGGCAACAATCTTCATAGAGTAATGCTTCCAGTTCTTCATCTTCAAACTTTTTTGGCTGCCCAGGACGTTCATCGTCTTCCAATCCAAAATCACCACTTTTAAATCGTGCAAACCACTTTTGGCACGTTCACTCAGCTAGCGCATGTTCATAGTAAGCTTCCACCAAAATACGATGACTTTCGGCAGCAGTTTTCTTCATGAAGAAGAACTCCCCGCAAAAACACTTTTTCAGGCACAAAGTTCGACAAGTTTGAGTGAAAAAAAAATTATTGTTGTTTACGCTTCAAATGAATGACTATACTGAAATGACGTACAATGACAGTAGCTTTCCAACGCATGTTCCAATGGAATAAGACAAGTTACGCCATCTCTTAGCAAACGGCACGAATTAAGTTATAGACCCAATTTTTCGACACTGACAAGAAAAATCCAGAGATTGTCGGTTTAAAAATTGCAATTTCTGGATACAGCTAGAGTACATTCCAAGAAAAGACAATCTTACCAGTGATGTCACTCTGTTTAACCATTAAAACGTACTCCTCTTTGTAGAAGGTAAAACTTTCCACCTTTCATGGCAAAATACTCGACTTGATATTGATCACCGACCGAGCTTTCAACCTCTCAATTATTGACAAGCTTCATGCATTTTTCGTAAAACCGTTATGCAATGATGCCATTAAACTCGCACATAAAATATTCAATTGCACCCACATCCAATGGTGTACCATTTCCGACGCGAAACCGATGGATTAATGCAATTTTCTTTCCATTGCCACCACCAACATCTAACCGGAACGGTCGACCGTCACCGTCCGAAGAATTATATTCTCCATTTGCTTCAGTGATTTTCCTTTGACCTTAATTTTGAGATAAAATTTTCTCTAAACGGACTAGCAGGAGGAAAACTCCAACAGACGGAGAAAAACAATTTCCCATCATAGGACATGAACATTGAATGAACGTAAAACGCTAACCATTTGATGGCCTCCATTTAGACTACCAGTGCTAGTGCGAGTGCGAGTGTGAGTATCTTTTTGCACCTCAAAACGTCTGATTTCGCTGAAAATCCTCTTGCAGTGATTTAGAGGAGGCAGATTCTTTTCGACCAGGAATTTCCATCTCCATCTTCATCTCTAACCCCAAGCCCCACCCGCAGAATGTATAGCTTTACTACATATTCCCACAAAGTCCATTCGAAGCAAGTTCGATGCTATGGAAGAATGTAAATCCAAAGCAGTTCTTCACTTAAGCATGGCCATGGTGTCATGCCAAGTGAAAGCATGAAGCTGTTGAGCATTTTTGAAGCTGAAGGAAGACGATTCACCTGTCTTTGGTCATATTGTGAATGACGCGCGCTTAGTACTCGTACTTGGCTTATTCAATTAAGTTGCTCGTTGCAGATTGTCGGTTGCTGAAGTGGAATGCTATGAATTGACTTGGACCAGATTGGATTTACATGGATTGTGCTTACTCCCTTTCAACTTGGCCACTGCAACAACGGGTGGATAATAAGGAAACCAACTGAGAATATTTTTGTGTGTGTAGTAGTTCGAAACTGGGCTATTACTGGCAGTCGGCTGTGTGGAAATGAAAGGCATACGCTAGCGAGTTTTTCTTCCTTTACTTGCCTGATTGCTGTTGTTTGTGTTCGGACTGAATGGTGATTTTGCAATGACGAAATGATGATTTGGGTTGGTAAATGCAACACGAGCACCTGGTTGCACATTGATTGAGGCAATTCCTCATTGCAAGTGCCTATAAATATAATTATCGAACGGAGAATCGATGCACATCGGTGTGGATTGGTATAATAGGTGGCTTCCGTTCCGACCTAGCTGGTGTTATTGCCGTATTGGATATGATGTCAGATTGGTGTTGCTTTTTCTAAAAAAAAGAAGTTTCATATTAGCCAACGATACGGTGCTGGATTTTCTGGAAGTTATTGGTCTTAATTAGCAGTTTTATCTACTTTGGTGATTATTGTCTTAGTCTGGAACTTATTCAACGCTACAAGTGAACTGTTGCAATAGATATATGTAAATAGTGTAATATTTATGGTGCCACATTGTGTTTTGAAATTTCATGGAAAAATCTATCCAAATAGGCTTGCTTCATTTGGAATCTATTGTAATTGTCTAATTTTTAATTGGTTTAAGTTCCAAAAGGTAATTGATTTATAAGAACAAAAATGATCAACATCTACTAAACTTTGAGAACTGCATGTCCTAATAGATGAAATAATAAGGTCAGCGAGCCATATAAAATTGTAGTTAGTTAGGTAAGGTTACTCATCAGTCCTATCAACTGCTCTGGGTATATGAATTTATCCATAGCCCGTCCCATCAACACAAAAATTATCTGACGTCTGACGATGTCGCACAAAAATGTCAATTTATGAGCTAGTTCTAGATAGTCGATAACGCAGTTTATGTGGTCAAGATGACTTTATGAGAGGCAGTGGGATGAGCCAACCTTCAGCGTGGTTCTAAGCAAAACGATGTAAAAACTTCGTTAAGCTGCCAACCAGCTGCACATCATCTTCCTCCAGAAAACATTCCAAGATCTCAAAAAGTACAGAAAATTTAACGCACGATATACGACGATGTACGAAACGAAAGTGGAGGCGGAAATAATTGGGCGATCTAAAATTAGAATTGGATAACATGAAGAAAGTTTTCGTAGTTCTGTGCTCATACATTTCTAGTGAAAGAACGTATCGATGAAACCGGATCGAGTTGTCTTTTTTCGGTGACAGTAGCAGCGATCTGAGGGGCTCTCAGAAAATAGTTAATAACTTGGGGCTGTAAGAAGGTTTGAGTCAGACGGCTACAGTTGTAAGAGACCGCAAAAGCATTTGCTGACCGCGTTTACTTATTTCAATGTCTATCACAATCCAATATTACCAGTGACAACTGCAGACGACCAGTAGCTATGATGTCAGCAGACCATCAGGAATGTCACCTTTGATTTACCAGGTTTTACAACGCGACAGGTACTCGTAGTAGAGGTACAGTCGGTCCTGGAAGTGTGGATAGCAACTCGAAATGAAAATAGCTCCAAGAATGAATGAAATGTCAGCAACGTTCTCAAGGAATGATATCCTCTGAACTATGCCAATTAGAGATGCATAAGCCTGCTAAGCACTGCATACAACCGATCGTCAACGCGACCTAAAAGGTCTATATTAATGCGACCTCTACATAGTTGGCCTACTTAAATGCAACATGGAAAAAGGCGATATCTTTAGGACGTTGCGACCGCTTGGAATCACTCGCAATTTTGTGTTTTCGTGCTGTGAAGTTGGTGGAGTACGAGACCGTCAAAGATCCGGCCGTCCGCACACTGTGAGAACTCCGAAAGCGATCAAAGCCGTGAAGAAACGAATCGACCGAAAACCGCTGCGAAAACAGAAAATCTTGTCGCGGGAAATGTAAATTTCACAAAAATTCATGTCGCGCATTATCAAAGAAGATTTAGGACTCAGGACTCAGAAGATTTAGGACTCAGGAAGAACGCAAGCGAAGATCGAAAGCGTTACTCAGCTCACAGACAAATTCTGTTTACTGACGAGAAAATCTTCACCGTAGAAGAATTGTTCAATAAGCAGAATGATCGTGTGTATGCTCGGTCATCCAGAGAGGTTGAACTCATCCCGAGGGTTCAAAGAGGCCACCATCCCGCGTCTGTAATGGTATGGTGGGGAGTGTACTACGATGGCGTTACCAAGCTCCATTTTTGCGAGAAAGGAGTGAAAACATCGACCAAAGTATGTCAATCGACCATCTTGGAACCCATTGTGAAGTCTCTCAACCAATCAATATTCAACAACAAGCCATGGACTTTCCAGCAAGATTCTGCTCCAGCTCACAAAGCAAAAACGACTCAACTGTGGCTCAAAAATATCGTTCCGGACTTCATATCAACGGATGATTGGCCAGCTGGTAATCCAGACCTCAACCCGTTGGATTACAAGTTTTGGTCCGTATTAGAGGGCATGGTTTGCTTTACTCGACACTCAAATATTTAGTCTTTGAAGCGAACCCTTGTCCGTGCAGTGGACAATTTCCCCATGCATGAAATGCGTCTCGCAATCGATGAGTGGCCACATCGTCTTAAGTCATGCTGGAAGGCAAATGGAAGTCATTTCTAATAAGTTGTTCTAAGATTTGTAGCCATGAAAAAAAAATTGATTAAATATTAATTAATTCGTTTTCATTTGGCGCTGATTTTTCTGTGTAACAGTATTTATGTCCCCCCTAGGACTAGGGAATTTAGGGCGGACGTAACCAATATACGCGGGCTAAAAAGCAATCACTTTTCTGCTACGTCCACGTCTGTAAGTACCGACCAGCTGTTTTGATCACTATGATCTGAACCTTCCTGGCTACGAACTAGTGCCATTATTCTTTTCTCCGCGGTCTCGCCATTTACGTGCGTATTGCTTCATTTGCAGAAGCCCAACACTGGACAACAACTCGACCTTTCACGAGTTTGATGCGCTGTCTGACTCCATTCAAAGAATTGTATCCCTGTATCTTCATACTGAAATCGTGACAGACAACACCCGAAGGACGGTGTGTTGAGATCTTCGCTGCGGAAAATAACTTAACCCAGCTTGTAAATGAGCCCACACGAATACCAGACGTTGATAGTCATACCGCCAACACCCTGGACTTGTTTTTAACTTCTCACCCTGACAAGTACTGCGTTGATGTGCTCTCCCCTCTAGGCTCGTCAGACCATTGTGTCATATCAGCTAAATTCTCGTACACCCACCACACATTTAGAGAAAATATTCCTAATAGAATCGTAGGGCAATACGAGAAAGCCGATTGGAGCGGACTTAACAACTTCTTTAGGAATTTTAACTGGTCGTTATGTTTCGTCGATAACGACGTGGATGCCGCTGCTGACATGATCACAGACACCATTCTCTTTGGAATGAGAATTCTTGTCCCTCATCGGATGAAGAGCATGGTACGACTTGAGCTGTAAAGAGGCTGTCAGCGTAAGAGATTTTTTTTTTCGGTCCTACAAGACCAACCCGATAGAGGAAAACCTAAAAAAGTTTAAACGAGCCAGAAATGACTGCAACGTCTTTCTCAAGCGTGTGAAATTTCAATACGACCAAGAACTGAGGCAGAAAATACTACAGTATCCCAAAGGTAGTAAAAAATTTTGGTCGTTCGTCAAAAATATTCGAAATTCTGCCTCATCCTCCATCCCAACGCTCATGGACAAGGCCAATCTGCTTGCTGCACACTTTGCGGCTAGCTCAACACTCACAGATTGTGCTTAGTCCCCGCCTACACTTGAGTGCGTCGAATCTTCAGTGGGAGGGATCCACTTTCGCACGCAGAGTACTTAAAGATCTCAACATACATAAATCCGCTGGTCCAGATGGTATATTTCCCCTCCTTCTGAAGAGGTGTTAATCCTCGGTTTCAAAACCACTGCGTAAGCTTTTTCATCAATCCTACTCTTTCCGAGCCATATGGAAAACAGCATTTGTCCAGCCCGTCCCTAAAAAAGGCGGTTCTTCCTCTCTCTCCTCCTACAGATCTATTGCACTTACGTCCTTCTTCTTTCCAAGGTCATGGAAACGCTGATAGACTATCAGCTCATGAAATATCTCGAAACACGAAAACTTTTCAATGACCGGCAGTACGGTACGGTACGTACAACAGGTCCACTGGTGATCTAATAGCATGTCTCTCCTAAAAGTGGAACCAAAGCGTACAATCTGGCTTTGATGTTGCACCTGATATTTCTAAAGCATTTGACAGAGTTTGGCATCGGGCTCTTTTGTCGAAAATGTGTGCTTTTGGGATCGATGACTCTCTTCTTCAATGGATTAGAAATTACCTTTCGGAACGTTCAATTCAAGTTGTGTTGGACGGTTTCAAGTCTGATATTCACAAAATAAATGCTGGTGTGCCCCAGGGCTCCGTTCTGTCTCCGACACTCTTTTTAATTTTCGTTAATGATCTCTTGTCTGCTCTTGTCAGTACTCTCTGCTTTTCATATTCGTTCCCGGACTCATGCCCCTGCTCTTCGGCTGTAGAACAGAAACGGAAGCGTAAGTTAAGCTCATTAAATTCCTATATTAACAGCATAACCAATTTGGGAACTATCAACCGAGTGGAATTTAATGCTTCCAAAACTCAATGCTGTCTGCTGTCATTAAAGCGAAATTCAAATACCCAGCCATTATCCATGAATGGCACTTGCATCATCCAAATCGATAAACTTTCCATTCTCGGTACGTGTGTCAGTGACAACTTACGTGGGAATGACCACATTTTCGGTGTCGTCAAAAATGCTGCGAAATGTCTAGGTTTCCTCAAGCGATGTAAGAAATATTTTACCCCCTTTGATCTGGCCACAATATACGAGTATAAGGCAGTCATCCGCCCACAATTGGAGTACAATGCCCCCAACTGATCAGGTGCGCCTTTTTGAGTGATGGAGATAAATCTGGAGAAACCGTATCATTGCTACAGTTTTCCAGAGTAGCCTCTAACACGGTGCTGTTGAGATCCTCCGATTCTGAAGATTTGCCCAAGAGCTCATCTTCTTCCTCTGATCGTATAGGACCTCTTTTTGCTTCGTCATCGGTTTCCATTTCAGATGTGGTGCCAGGTGCTATCCATTTCTGGAAAGGATATCGACGCTCGAGGATCTGAGGTTGTGTTTGGTGGTGTCTCTGTTAAAGTAGGAGGAGGTTGCTTATCAGCATCCAGCTCATCCTTTTTGTAGACCCTTAGGTGTATGGACTCGAATGCGAACCGAATCATGTCTGCGCTAGAGGGTTAAGGGACTCCTTATTGATCACGACCAATGCTTATCTATGGTATAAGAGCCCCTTACTTCCTCCAGTTTTGCGACTTTCCAGTCATGAGTCGGAAGGGTCGGGTTACTGAGCCTGATGATCTCCAGAATGCTTTCTGTGGAGGAGGGTTCGGCTGGGATCCAGGTACGAGTTCGAGGTCGGCTGGATATCCGCTTTAGACACGACCTCGACTTTTGCACCTGGGCAGATCTCTTCTAATTCACCTATGGCTTTGGTGAAAACATCAAGAGATCTTTGATTGGTTTATGCGTTAAGCTTAACGTGGCCTTGGTGCCAGCCAGCGTCGCTTGTGATGGGAGGTGGTCCGGGGTTTTCCCACATGATGGCCAAGAAGTTGCTCGAAAACTTCAGATTGACCAGCTCCTACCGTTCAGGTGTTATAGAACCGTCTGTATCGTTCCTATCGATTACCGCGATTATTATTGCGTCCTTTGGGACTTCACTGAAAGACCTCAGAGATGTGTTGTTGGATGGCCCAGGGATTTTGGCGCTGTGGGTTTTAGACCTCTCGGGAACCGGCACGTTCCTGGCGCTTGGAGGAGTTTTTAGGTGTTTTGGGAGCAGCGGAACCAATGGGTAATCCGTATTTTAGGATATTGTTAGCCCACTCAATCTTGCTCTTCATGTCCGCACTTCTCTCAACGAATTTGCTCTGAAGGAAGCAAAGATGGTCCCATCGGCTGGACATATCATGGCTACGATTTCTTGTAATTCGAAGGGGATAATCCTCATGGACTTTTGAAAGAAAGCAGTACTACGATGAATTATTGGTCCAGTTTGATAAGAAATTGACAGAGGCACTGCCGCAGGAAAAAAAATCAGCTCGGACGAGCAGTTGATCGCCGAAAAAGAAACAAATTTTGAACAGTTTAAAAGGTCATACCCTTCAGATGGTTTAACAAGATGACAAGAATGTTGGGAAAGGTGTATCGTCCTAAAATGAGGATACGTGCAAAAATAGAAAAAAAAATTGTTAAAATCTGTTTTTCATTCCTAAGACGGTCACTTATCGACCGTGTGGACCATTATCTCACACCACATGGATATGCGTCTTATCAAGTAGATAACTCAACTGGGCTATGGTAAAAACATGACCTACTGCATGAAGAGCATTTCTTCTATTATTGATTCTCACTATTTTTCTGCTCATAAACTAAAGGCAGTTTAGCAGATATTCGTATCCATGCAATGCTACAAATTCCCTATGGATGCTGCTCAAACGTACATATGTTCTTGTAATGATCGCTTGTGCATGTACAAAATTAATCATACCTTGTGTTACAATTAAGCTGATTGAAAGTTTACTCTTTTTAGGAAAATGTACATATGTATGCTGTTCCTCTATGACATTCCACTAAAAATTAACTCACGCTTCCCTCTAAATATTTAATTTTATGCTTCGACGCATAAATAGGACAGTTGACTGTAACTCCTATTCGGAATTGCAATCATATGATGACTGGAATTCGTTTTTAATCTGATCTGTGCTTACGACTATGCCATAATTGGTTGCAATTAAACTTGCAGCTCATTGTCTAATTACTGTTCAATTGTGCGGAAAGTGATTTCAAAATCAAATTAACAAATTTCTCGAGAAATACAAAGACGACACTTTCTCTATTCTCGGTTGAGTGGCACGACCACACAGCTACTCAGAAAATATACTCAGCAACCATAGATACGCGTACAAAATGCAACGGAAGAAAGAAAGATGAAAAAAGTCTCCAGAAGAAAATTTTAATAATGTCAGCAAAGCTTTTATTTATTTAGTGACAATATTCCCAACACCACTGACAAAATTAATCGTGATGAACAATTCAATTTAACGCCTCAGACATTCTCATAGAGACCCCTACAGATGCTGGAGACGTTCGAGATAGTCTCCAAGATGACAGTAAGAAACACATCCGCCATATAGCGTTAGAACTTGTCTCGAACTCAAAGTCAAACTCAGATACTCATACTCACTATCGTCTCAGTGATGTTGATAATTACGAGTACATTGAATCGCTTTGTGATCCCGTACTTAGTAGTTGACAGCCATGATCTTCACCACCATGTTATCATATGGATGCAGCTACTGTTGGTGTTTCCAACCTTCGTAATTGACCCTGGCCCCCGGGGGCTAATGTATAATCAGTTCACCGAGCATATGCTTGTAGATGTAAGTATGCGGCTATATACGAGTACATAGAGGCGAATAATTAAATTCAATTTATTCCGAAGCGGAAAGATACTCAAATATGTTTGTACTCGTATACTCTCGGCGTCGTCAGATACTCGTAGATTTTTGTACGTACTCGTACCCTCGTAAGTGAATTCAAGGAACGGGTTTTCGGATGAAAGAATTTCCGGAATTGAATGATGCGTTACCGTTCGTTGGTATTCATTGAATTGATCTCGGGTCGGAGATACGTCAGAGATGCATCGGCGATAGATTAAGTTGAGGCATACATCTCCATCTCCTCATACGAGTATGTTTATATTAAACTTGTGATTTTGAGTTCAATGACAAGCGAAGGAGCCCATGTATGGTGACACTGGGAATAGTGTGCCTTTTGCTGTAATTAAGCTTAACCGTATATCACGTTTCACTTTAAAAGCAAAAGAAAATACGAAAAACTGGAGAATCAAGTAGTAAGCGAAAGTAGAAAATTATCGTTTTTGTTTTTTCTTTTTTTTTCTATATAACTTGAGGCGATCTATTAACATGTTATAAGGTTTAGAAGGTGTGCGATGCCCTCTACCTCTTTAGTAGTGATCCATCAAAGCGCATGCAACTTTCGAATGATATCGAAGATAGGTTTTATGATCGAAAATCACTTGTTTTTTTTTTTTCGTAGTAATCAGTGGAAAGAAAAAAGCACTCGTAAAACTAGCGAAAGCAATGGACAGTCTATTTATTTAATTGACAACCTTTTAAATGGCTTTGCATCTTAAAGGCTTACATCTTGAAAATCTAAGAGAAGCCTATGAAGCTAGGTTAAACCCCGGCACTTTTTTTAAACACAACTGAATAGTACTAGTTTCTCTTAGTAAGGTTTAGGTTTTTATTGTGGAATTGCTGACTTTTGCTGGAGATTTACCTCGCTATGTTCCTATCAATTTTGTATCTTTTCCTGTAAAAACACACCGAGACAAAAGTAAATAGCGGTTGGATACCACTGACTATTCTTATGCCAGTTTGATGTGGGCATAACAGGTACCAATACTTGAAAATACTTCTATAAAACAGCGCTTATTTAGGTACCACTGTGATTTGATTTGCGGCCCGGGTCAACCCCGGACAGATTTATTAACGCTTATTGCAAGCTTACCACCTTGATCAAAAAGTTCCCGCACCACACCACCGTGTGGCGCTCCCATTGTTCCGATTTGAGTTCTGTTTTTTATGTTAAGTTGGTAAGTTTGTTGTTGATATTCCCTCTAAATCTTAGCGTCATAGCTTGACATTTGCAAAAGTTACGTAGCCAAGAGTACCTCTAACTCTTAGAAATGGATTTAAATTTGCAACAACGAACTTAATGGTGCGCGAACGTTGGAAATGTTGGGAAGAGTGTTTCGGCAACGATTTTCCAAAGAAAACGGTCGTTTACCGGTGACACGAGCGGTTCAAAAGTGGTCGTCAGTCAATCGAAGATGATGAACGCAGTGGCAGACCATCGACATCGAAAACCGACGAATTGACGAAGTAGAAGAAATGTTGGTCAATAACCGCAAATTAACCATCAGAGAGATACCGGAGGACTTGAACATTGCCTATGGATCCGTCCAAGACATTTGGTTAATGATTTGGGTTTCCTTCGTGTAGCAGCAAAGTTGGTGCCAAAAAACCTCAATTTCATGCAAAAAAGAGACCGTGCTGACGTCGCAAAAAAGATGATTTGCGAGGCTGAATACGATCCCACATTCATCAAAGGGATCATTACTGGAGACGAGACATGGGTTTATGAGTACGACACGCAATCCAGACATCAGTCAAGTGAATGGCGTTCACCAAATGAGCCGAGCCGAGACCAAAAAAACCACGTCGTTTTCAGTCAAAAAATAAGGCAATGCTCACGGTTTTCATGGATTACAACGGTGTAGTGCATCATGAATTTTTGCCAGAAAGGCCAGACAGTAAACAAAGAGTACTCGTATTATTTGGGCGCTATGAGACGTTTGCGTGAAGCAATTCGCCGAAAGAGACCAGAATTGTGGGCAGAGAACTCGTGGATTTTGCACCATGATAACGCACCGTCGCACAGTGCCATCATTATTCGTAATTTTTTGACGTAAAATGCAACAAATACGAGTGTGATCCAACAGCCACCGAATTCACCTGATTTGGCTCCCTGTGACTTCTTTCTGTTCAATCGAGTTAAAAAACCAGTACGGGGAACGCTTTTCAGCAGCCGAGAGGAAGTAATGGAAAAATCGCAGGAAGCACTGATGGACATACCGAAAACCGAATATAAAAAATGTTTCGAGGATAGGATCAAGCGCGGGCATAAGTGTGTTGCAGTCGATGGGGATTATTTTGAGGGGGACAAAGTTTCCGACCGAACAATGATACAATTTTTCTACATAGTCTCCTTGTAACTCTACACACTTCTCCCAGGGATGCTCCCATCTCTCTAACCCGTCCAAATACGAGGGACTTTTGACTTTTTGAATTTCTGACCTCTTTACTGAAACAGCAACACTGCTCCTGTCAACAGGCATCTGTCAGTTGACTCCTGTCAAAATTTAAACTTGCTGCGTCAGTTAGTTTGTGTTTGACAGCTATTTTTATCAGACTACTCACTAATTTGAGGAGAAAATGAAAAAAAGTGAATTTCGTGTGCTTATTAAGCATTATTTCTTGCGAAAAAAAACCATTACCGAGACCAAGGCTAAGCTTGATAAATACTATGGGGACTCTGCACCATCGATTTCAATGGTAAAAAGGTGGTTTACTGAATTTCGTTGTGGCCGTACAAGCACTGAAGATGCCGAACCTCCTGGACGCCCAGTTGAGGTCTCTACACCCGAAACAATCGAAAAAATTCACGATATGGTGTTGGCCGACCGAAGATTGAAAGTGCGAGAGATTGTGGAAGCCGTAGGGATCTCGCATGGCTCAGTGGTTTCAATTTTGAATGATCACTTGGGCATGAGAAAGCTTTCCGCAAGATGGGTGCCGCGTTTGCTCACAGTCGACCACAAACGCAATCGTGTAACAACTTCACAGGAAGGTTTGGCGTTGTTTAATCGCAATATGGAGGAGTTTTTGCGCCGTTTTGTAACCGTGGACGAAACATGGATCCATCACAACACACCAGAGAACAAACAACAGTCAAAACAGTGGGTTTCTAAGGGTGAATCGGCGCCAAAGAAGGCCAAGGTGGGTTTGTCAGCCAATAAAGTTATGGCGACTGTTTTTTGGGATGCACGCGGGATAATCCACATTGACTACCTTCAAAAGGGAAGAACAATCAATGGGGAATATTATGCCAACTTATTGGACCGATTCAATGACGATTTGAAAAAAAAACGACCTCATTTGGCCAAGAAAAAAGTTCTTTTCCACCAAGACAATGCAAGGGTGCACACATGTGCAGTTGCCATGGCAAAAATCCATGAATTGGGCTATGAATTGCTCCCTCATCCACCCTATTCTCCAGACTACTTCTTGTTCCCAAACCTGAAGAAATGGCTTGGTGGAAAAAGATTTGACTCCAATGATGAAGTCATCTCGTCATTTTGAGGACCTCGACAAATCATTTTTTTTGGAAGGGATAAAAAAATTGGAGAAGCGTTGGACAAAGTGTATAGAGCTCAACTGAGACGACGTTGAAAAATAAAATTATTTTTTTATCAAAAAATCTGTGTTTTAATCCAAAAGTCACGGACTTATTGACCCGCCCTCGTAGTACTTAGCGTTCTTCTCTGCAAAAAAATTGTTCACGAAGGTGATTGCCTCCTCATTTGGCGAAAATCTCTGTCCTCCGAACGCAGTTTTTAGATGAGGGAACAAAAAAAGTCGCTTGGGGCTAGATCTGGTGAATAAGGCGGATGGTCAAGCAGTTCAAACCGTAATTCATGGATTTTCGCCATGGCAACCGCTGAGGTGTGAGAGGGCGCGTTGTCTTGGTGAAACAGGATTTTCTTTTTCTGCAAATGTGGCCGTTTTTCCGCAATTTCTGCCTTCAGCTTGGCAAGTATTGATGCGTAGTATGTTTCTGTAATGGTTTTTCCTTTTTGAAGATAACTCCTTTACTATCCCAAAAAACAGTCGTCATCACTTTCCCAGCCGAAAAAAGAGTTTCTGCTTTTTTTGGAGCCGGCTCGCCCTTTGCAGTCCACTGTTGTGACAGAATTTTTGTTTCGGACGTATAATGGTGTATCCAAGTTTCATCTACAGTAATTAATCGGCGCCAAAACTCGGATTTATTGCGCCTAAACTGCGCCAACAGAGCGTTGGAAATGTTCATTCGAACACGTTTTTGGTCTAACGTAAGCAAACGCGGCACCCAACGCGCGGACAGCTTTCTCATGCCTAAATCTTGTTTTAATGTGTAATAAACACGTTCGTTGGACATTTTCAAAACCTCTCCTATCTGTCTCACTTTAATTCGGCGGTTGTCTAACACGATTTGGTGAACTTTAGCAATGTTATAGTCAGTGGTTGCAGTTTTTGGACGTCCCGAACGTTCATCATCTCGTAAGCTCTTACGGCCACGTTTAAAATCAGCTGGCCAAAATTTCACTGTGGAAAATGATGGTGCAAAGTCCCCATACACAGAGTCCAACTCATTTTTGATTTGCGTCGGCGTATTCCCTTTCAAAAACAAGAATTTAATAACAGCTCGATACTAAATTTTTTCCATTTTCACAAAAAACACTCACATCGACTCACTCAGACGACTGTCAACTAAAAACTGCGCCTCCAAAATGACTGAAACTTCGGTAAGCAACTGTCAAAAGATGCACAACCACTATTCACTAGCTTTTATTGACGAGTGCCGCTACCTTTACGTTGCGGAAACCTTTCAGACAACCCTCGTAGATTTAGTTGAATAAACTTGTATTTTTAATTTTCTGAATAACTTCTGGACAATTTTTGATCAAATTGGTAACAATACCTAACTAACAATTTTCCCTTAAAACTAAAGGATGGGAGCGGTTAAAGAAAGTTAGGACGTTTAGGCATAGGTGGAAATAAGAATGTCCTTGAGAGAGAGAGAGTTTGCTGAGATGGTAGCCGAAGAGAGGCAGAATATCGTTAACTTCACGAAGCATGGCTCCAAGTGTCCGTAATTCGTTCTGTGAAGATTGAGCCGGAACTGTGGCACAGACCTAAGATTGCGTGGCTTGGTGTTAAAACAAATAAGTTGGAGTAAAGAAGGACAATCGATATTACCAACTAAAATTTGATGAATAAAGAGAAAAGTTCCAGCCGGTCAGTATAAGGTGGTAAGTTTTGGCTATCATCCCAGGGAAGACCACATAAAGCAAATCGTAAAAACCTGCGTTGAACAGCTTCAATCCGAAGGATGTGAGGTCTGTAGTAGGGTGACCAAACTTGGTTTGCATATTCAAGAAGAGGCCTAACAAATGTTATGTAAAGAGGTTTGCATAAACATAAGGATTGGAAAACTGCTTAGACCAGCGCTTGATGAAGCCAAGGGCAGAGTTGGCTTTTTTTTTATTATACTCGTATTATCAATGTGAGAACGGAAATTGAGTTCCTTATCACAGATAACACCTAAATCACGCAACTCAATCACTAAGGGAACGGGCAAATTAAAGATTAGATAGCAGTGAGGTGAAGTAGGGGACCGCTTACGGGTATACGCTATAGCCTGACACTTATTGACGTTAAGCTCAAGAAAATTCTTCTGACACCAAGTACAAAATCTTCCTGCAGTGGTAGACTGTCTGAGGAAGACGATGCGTAAACAGATATGTATGAATTTTTAATGATGCAATTAACATCATTATTGGTTAGAATAAATAATAAGGGACCAAGGTGGCTGCCCTGAGGAACACCAGAGGGGGCTTTAATTGGGTCAGACACCATGGACCCAAATAGAACATACTCGTAGTAATGCCTTTCATTTAAATAGGATGGAACCCATGTTATAAAGTTTATTTGGAAACCAAGAGCTTTTCATCTCAGAAGGATTATAACATGTGAAATCCTATCAAAGGATTTGCTGAAATCGGTGGCAATCACATCAACTTCACTTCCAGATTCCAGTGCACTTAAAGTGTTTGATACGAATTCCGTTAACTTGGTGGTCGTAGATCTACCTTTGAGAAATCCGTGCCGGTTTTGGGAAACAACAGATTTACAATGGAAAAGCTTTATGTCATAAATAATGCTCTCGAAAAGCTTCGGTATGCAGGACAGCTTAGCAATTGGTCGATAGTTGGAAATATCGTCTTGTCGGCCTTTTTTATATAGGGGAATAATAAAAGACCTTTTCCAGGTCGAGGGAAATAATCCCTGGGTGATAGAAAGCTGAAAAAGATCTGTAAGAGGTTGGGCTAGGTGCATTTCACATTTCTTTAAAAATATGTATAGGGGCAAGATCATCAGGGCCAGCAGAGTAATCACCTTTGAGGTTTATTATTTTATCTTTAACCTGCTCTAAATTTGTAGACACAGATTCCAAAGTTGTTTGTGGGCAGCTATTTAAGTAGGAAAAGTAAGAGTTGTTTGGCTCTTGGCAATGGATGGCGAACGCTTGGCTAAAAAAAATTGCGAAGAGAGCTGCAATAATTTGGGGATCGCCCGAGGACTTATCTAGAAAATTTAGAGATGATGGATAGTTATCCGATTTACTCTTAGTTTTGAGGAACTGGTCCATTTGGTTCAAATAGTTGTCAAAGTACAGAGAAATTTATTTGGGAAGACGGGTAGTAAATGAAATCGCTTATTACGAAGAGATCGCAGCTCTTTATTATACCGGGGTGGTGATGATGAGCGATTCTTTTTGTGTAAAAAAGGTACAGATTGGGACAGACATTTGAAAATTTCGGTGTAAAAGGATGCGAGATTATCGTTACTCGTAAGGTTGGGATTATCGTAAAAAAAGTCAAAATTAGCCATACTGAGGAGGTTGTTCAGTTTGGCGTAGTTAGCCAAAAACTGTAAGAATACTCATAGGAAACGCGATTAAGATCATTGTTATATCCAACTTAGAAAGAAGATGTCCACTTTCCAAAACGATGCAATTATCTGTATCAGTGGCGAAGACTAGGTCGAATTGTCTGGCAATGTTATTGGTGACACCACTTAATTGATACAGACTAGAGTCAGTAAGGCAGTCGATGAAAAGATTTTCTTTATCAGAGGTGGGATTTGTTGCGGTAAAGTAGGATTAGTCAGTCTAAGCCCATAGAAGCTTAGGTAGATTAAAATCAACGCCGTTGGGATCGGCAGCATCCACAGCTAGCTGGTAACTTTGAATTGGTTGAGAGGGGCGAATATAACAACAGCAAATACGAGTATATAGGTTGCGCTTGCAGATAGGAATTCTAGTGCAAACAAATTCAAAGAATGCGGTGGACGATTTTTTAAAGGGTTCAGACTCGAGACGAGAGTGTATAGGTAGAAGTACACCACGGCCATATAAATTTTCCTCTTTATCTAGACCATCGTCACGGTGTAAATCGAAGTCTTGAGAAAGTAATTCATTATTCTTAATACTCGTATTAGGGTGAGATTGGTTTCTGTGAGTTCAAAAATGTCGTAGGGCAGAATCTGCGAATTAAGATATACAACAGAAAGTTTAGTTCGTAATCCTCTTACGTTTTGATAATACAGGGACAGATATTTGGGAGGATTTGGCAAAGAATTGAGTGGTGGGTTAGGGGCGATGGTAGATTTTTGAAACTAGACCGTTTTCGTTGGAGGTGTAGTATGCATTTGGAACTTACGTGAGACGTAAAAGAAGAGAGATCATTAGCCACAGATGCCGCAGACCATTATGACTAGTGGGAAGCCCTTCTTGCAGAATGGAAACCATGGCATTGGTTTTCGTTATACCGGCGATACAGACAGAGTCTGGTTTGCGAGATGTAAACGAACGTTATCGTATAATCTGCGGTCTTTTAATCGAGAAAGAGCATACCGGCCATCTTCCCTTGAATGGATAAGGTGCTTGGTTAACTTTGCATTTGGAGGAAGTATGGGGTCTAAAAAAGAAGGTCGTGTGGTATTAGGGTGGGAGTCTAGCTTAGAAGATAGGGAAGGATTTAAAATATGGGATCAAATACAGTTAGGGTATGCCGTTTTGGTTTGAATTTGAGTGGATTTAAAGACACATGTTTGGGAATTGTGTTGGACCGTGTGGAAGAGCATTTTGTGTATACGCGATTTGCAGTATGAAGTAAAGAAGGAGTGAAGAAATTGAATGTTCCAACTTTAAAACTCCAGTTTCGATCAGGAACTTGTTTTTTAGGCTTTGGATTTTTTGGTGAGAGTTGGGCTTCGGTATAGGGTTAGACTTCTGTTTTCTAGGTTTCGTGGAATTTGAATTACTGTACTTAAAGGTAAAGTATCCTTGCGATGTTTGTTGTTTCCTGTATTTGGTTTCAATCTTTCCATTGTTATTCCACCCATATTTTTCTTATTAAAAAGGCAACCGATTCGGCTTAGTTGGAATTGTTCAACTTTTTGATTCTCTTGTTCCACTCCGAAAGTGTCCATAAGGTGCCGAAACGTGAAATTGTGGTTTCAGGAGTTGGTGTAGTAGCATCAATTTCCGGAGAGGGTTGTGGTGGAGGAGAAGATTACCCAGGAGTTATTGGTGGTTCCATAATTGCAGATTTAAGCACCTCAGTCAGAATCGCGGTGTTGTATGATGAAGTCTGTAGGGCCTGGGATTGCGCCGGTATATTGTCGATTTTACTAGAAGCTATCCGGATGTGACCAGCAATTTCATTTAACAGCGCGCGTGATTCGGTTATCTCGTTGCTTAAATCACTCATTTGGCACATGATGTTTATGAGCAACTGAACATTATTTGGCGGAGAGGGAACGCTGCTTCGGGATGTACTTTGAAGATGAAAATCGAGGGAAGATCGTAGAGAACTTAAAGAGTCTGTTATTGTGGGGATGTGCGATTTTATTATTGATTTAACAGTATGGGATATAATTTTTTTCAAATCTTCACTAATTTCGTGTTTATCGTTTCGTTTAATTAAATCACTGTTTTGAGCCAACTGCATAGATAAGTTTCTAAATTGACTCTTATTACAGATTGCAGATTGCTCAGGGGAAATCGATAAGTCTTCAACTTATCAAGATGTGGGACGGAGCTGTGTCCTTGCACTCATTACAATAGAACGAAAAGTTGCTTTTAAAATCTCTTAGGTCCGCGATGGATCTCTTACTCAAATCAATGCAAAGAGCATGGAACGACTTACAACAAAGACCACTGCAGATCACCATAACAGCATTTGGATCATTTGTTAGGGAGCAATTTGTACTTCCACATAATTCAGACATGATGACGATGAATAAGTTAGGGTAGGTCAGTTGAAAATTTACACAAAAGGCGATGTGTAAATTCGGGTTAGGGGTTAGAATATACCCGAGGTAAGGCATACCTGTCATAAGAGGCGACTAAAATCCACTGGGCCGGATTAAGGTGTTAAGCGAACCGTGCCAGAATCGACCACGTTGGGGGCCCAGTATAAAAATAGCTCAATCTCTAACGGAGCATCCGGATACTTGGCGACCTCCGGATCAGCCAGCCTTATCTGTCTAATGCGGATCTCTGGACAGACGGACTACCCTTTCTCTGCTACTCGTGGGAACTGAAATGAGTTCAAATAATCTTCAAAATAATACAAATATAAATCAGGACCCCTTTAAAAAATGCTCAAGGGTCACGAGATCTCCAACACGCGGATCGCTAGGAAAATCATGCGAAAGCAAAGACCAAGCACAGTAGGTAGCTCAGGGCAATAGCATTACACCGAATAAGCTACAAAATCTCCAACGCGAAAATTCTGATCTCCGCGCCAGACTCCAAAATATGGAATTGCTCTGTGCCGAACTAAAAAAGCAACTAGATGCCATTAAGCCGCAATCTAAATCTGAGTCTGAGTCTGTTTCGCTACTTGACCGTCCCGAAAACTCGAGTTTTCACACGGACGAAGAAGAGCTAGTCCGCCAAACGGACTGGATACTTAAAAAAAAAGCCAGGTAAGAAGCGCAAAGCTACTTCCTCGCCTGATATTGAACAAACAAAGAAGCAAGCCAGCTTTAACACTGCTGAGGTCGATAAGGCAACAAAGCAACCCAAACAAAGACCGCCGCCGCCAATAAACGTTTTTGGAATCTCGGACTACAACAAGTTGCACATAATCCTGAAATCACTGTGCTCAACCGATTATAAAGTAAGACCTCGTAATAATGATACATGGACTATTAATGTCCTTAATTCAGACAACTACCGTTCGCTTTCGCAAAAATTAAATGCCGAGAGGATTCAATGGCATACGTACGAAAATAAAACGGAAAGACCCATACGCGTTGTAGCTAGAGGATTGCATCCCTCTTGCCTTAAAGAAAACATCGTAAATGACCTTAAAAATAAAGACTTAAAGATAATCGACGCAGTTAATATACTTGCGCAAAAACAGCGCAATGTTGGAAGCGAGAGGACGACCCCAAGGTCTTCCCCTCTTTAGGCTAACTTTCGACAAAACCGAAAGCCTAGAACGAATTTATGCCATAAATTCAATTTTGGGACTTGTTGTCGAAATTGAACCTCCGCGGAAAAACTCCAGGCTGATTCCCCAATGTACACGTTGCCAGGGATTCAGCCATACTCAGACCTACTGCCAGAAGGAACCTCGCTGTGTAAAATGCGCTGGCAAACATCTGACTCGAGAGTGCAATGCCGCGAAAGAGTCCCCAGCGATATGCATTAACTGCAAGGGAAAACATCCAGCTAATTATCGAGGCTGCGAAGTCGCGAAGGAGTTGCAAAAGCTACGAGATCAATCAAAAACGAAGCCTTTGAAAAACGCAGGGACAGATAGAATGAGAAATAACAACAGCGGTCCTACTCCAAAGCAAACGCTAAAATCACCAATAATAACAACGTCAAAAATAACAATGCGCAAGTGGAAAGTGGAAAAACTTACGCGCAAATAGCGGCGCGAGTAAATATGACTAACTGTACATCACCAGATCCTGCGTCAAATGTGTTCTCAGTAATTCTCGAGAGACTAGAAGAACAGACTAGACTAACAGAAGCCAATTTCTGCAACTAATTGTGGCAAAGAAGCTCAATATACTTGCGTGGAATACCAACGGGCTACAGAAAAGGCGATAGAATCGCGCGTGGAACTAAAAGGTTACCGCGACTACCACGCTTATCATCCATCAGGAAACGCAAGAGGCGGGTCATCCCTATTCATAAAAGACAGCAAAATAGAAAAACACGAATTTATTGACCAACTCTCTTGGACCAATCTTCATTATTGGTGGCGACTTTAACGCGAAGCAGACCTTTTGGGGCTCAAGATGTATCTCTCAAAAAAGCAAAACGCTTTACAGGGCTGGTATGGAATGTGGTTGCTATTTTTACTCAACAGGCAAGCCGACATACTGGCCCTCGAATGTCGCCAAGACTTCCTTATCGGAGAAGGAGTAAACGCTAGTTACGTCAAAGTTGAAGAGGGCATCGATTTTTCCTCCGATCATTCTCCAGTTATCCTCTCACTGTGCGAATCCTTGGTTAAGAAACAAAGACCACCCAGATTAACTAACAGCAAGACTCACTGGGAAGATTTCCGAATAGACGTTGTAGAAAATACTGAGTTGAAAGTAGCACTTAGAACGCCGTATCAACTTGAAAAAGAAGTTGAACGTTTTGTTGAAGTTATACAGCAAGCGACCTGGAAGAACACTCCCCGCGAATCGAACAAAGTTCCAAAAGTCGGCATAAGATACCCACCGGAAATCAGAGAAATGATAAGGAAGAAACGAAGAGCGCGGAAAAAGTGGCATGAAACCTGGGCACCACAAGATAAAACGTCCTTCAATAGGCTCTGCAACCTGTTGAAAAAATCGATGAAGGACTTCGATAATCAAGGTATTAATAACTACGTTGAAAGACTCACAGCGACAAAGGATACCAACTACTCCATATGGAGAGCCGTTAAAAGTGTTCGAAAGCCCCAAATACACGTGGCACCAATAACAAGAAACCAGGATGACTGGGCGAAAGAAGATAAGGAAAAAGCTAATGTTTTCGCCAACCATCTTGCAGAAACGTTTAAACCATTCGACGGGGAAGTGCTTCCAGAGAATGTCAATACGCTAGACGTGACGACAAACTTTCCAGTGGAAAAGGCTACACTTAGGGAACTTAGACAAGTTATAGACACGCTTAAGCCCAATAAAGCCCCGGGATATGACTTAATTACGGGAGAGATAGGTTTGCTAAAGCAAGTTATTATGGTTCCGAAACCCGGTAAACCGCTGACTGAAGTCAAGTCATATAGACCATAATCGCTTCTCCCGATTACATCGAAGGTCTTCGAGCGAATCCTTCATTTGGCTTTAGAAGCCAACACTCTACAGTTGACCAAGTGCATCGAATAACCGATGTAATTGAACGAGCAATCGAGTGTAAGTTAGTCTGTTCAAGCACATTCCTTGACGTTTCGCAAGCCTTTGATAAGATATGGCACGAAGGCCTAAAATGTAAACTTCGACAAGCCCTACCCCAGCAATTGTCTTGTATTTTAGGTTCATACCTGGAAGACCGACTCTTCCGTGTGAGACACGGAAACAAATATTCCACTTTTAAGACAATAAATCCGGGGGTGCCGCAAGGAAGTGTACTTGGCCCTCTGCTATATTTGCTTTTTACTGTCCTAGCCAGATTTGCTGATGACACTGCCATTTTGGCAACGGCTAAAATAGTCGAAGAAGCAACTGTTAAGTTGCAACGTGCCCTTACACGGATTAACAATTGCACAAAGACTTAGCGAATCGCGCTTAATGAAAACAAGTCTGTCCACGTGAACTTCACTCTCAAGAAAATTGAGAATCCACCGGTGTTTATCAACGCAGTACGAATTCCTTACGCGAACGAGGCGAAATATCTCGGTATGACACTCGACGCTAAACTAAAATGGAGAGCACACGTCAAGAAAAAACGTGAAGAGCTTGAAATCAAATATAGAGATATTTACTGGCTTATTGGAAAGTATTCCAAGCTTAGCTTAGAGAACAAATTGCTCTTCTACAAGCAAGTGCTAAAACCGATCTGGACATATGGTGTACAACTTTGGGGTTGTACTAAAAATAGTAACATTAATGTATTACAGACATTTCAAAACAAAGTTCTTCGAGGTATTGTTAATGCGCCGTGGTACATTAGAAACGATGATATCCACAGAGACTTATGAGTCGAAAACGTTCAGAACGTAATTAAAATGTTTGCGCGAAAACATAATAATCGATTACAAGGTCATACGAATATTTCTGTTCAACAGATCCTCGACGAGACAAATTTATTGCGCCGTCTGAAAAGGACTAAGCCACTCGATCTAGCGCGGTGATTAGCAGCGCGTAATTTCCAATGGAAAATCGCCTGCAGGATATCTTATAAAAACAAAATAAAATGCGATAGAAGAACTGCTTGTTGAGTGTGAACTCAGTCGTGGTATGCATAAGGGAGGTGTTTTTTAGTGAGTAAGAATCTCACACTACTATAGGCTCCAGGCCTTCCCGCCTTCCCACCTTCCCACGAAAAAAAAGAAAAAAAAAGGCGGTGAATGAGAATTGGGTTAACTTTAAGATTATAGGCACTTTTACTCAATAAACAAATCGAGTCAGCAAAACACAAGAAAAGGCGATGACCGAGAAATAGATTGTGCGAATTATTGCAAATTAGGCAGGGAACAATTAAATGTCTGAACTTAATGAATGACAAGGTCCTGTCTGTGGCTTTCTAGAATATGAAGGCAGTGATACCGATGGGTGTTAAAGTCAGGGCTTCCATTGACGGTGCAGTATTTTGTGAATACAATTGGCTCTGAAAAATTTCGACCTTACTACAAGGATGGCGACATTGTTTTTGTCACTAGTAAACACTACAGCACTTTAAGATTCATCGTGGCACATTCAGTAGACGGTGATAGTTATTTTCATTAACTCTTCTCTGAACAGTGTAACTAGAACGATACGGGACAAGATTGCTATTGCAGTACAATGAGTTATCCAGCAATATGTCTTCTGATCTCCTTTCGCTACGTTATCAGAGCACTGTATTGTATACTAAATAATTCCATAGCCTCTTCGGCGAGCTCAGTAAATTGCCGTACATTGACGTCATGACTATCCTTTTAAAAAAATTTTCAGTTGGTTCAATAATCCCTATGTAGCCAATAATGTTGTTCTTGCAATAACGGCTACATGCTCCAAATGAACGACTCATGCTGTCGCGATTTGATAAATGTTGTATATGGAGGCTTGAGCTTCAACTAACAAGCGTTCCCATCCAGCTTAATCGTAAGCTTGCCGCCTAAAATTACGTACGCCGAGTTTGTTGAGGTACTTTTCCAATTATGTACGTGTTTCACCTGAATCGCTACCTCTCGTGGGAGGATTTTAAGATTCTGCGATCCGATGCGCTGAAGCGTCCTTGAAATCGATAAAGAGATATTGTGTATCGATCTGAAATTCATTCATTAATTAGGCATCATAGAGTTAGATAGATAGATAGTTATGTATTTCGCATAACAATTACAAGGTTTCGCTACCACACGTTTTACAACTCAGAGATATGATACATATTTTATCTTTCATCTGTAGTATTGTAATGAATATATAATTTGAAATTAAATGGCCGTTAATTATCACTACGAAGGGAAAGCGAAAAAAAAACCCTTCAATATATAAAAAAAAAAAGAAAAAAAAATATATATGTATATATAAATAAATAAATAAATAATGAAAAAATAGTTAAATAAATATAACAGTTAGGTAAATAAAATAAAGATATCAGGTTGGAAAGTTATTATCATTCAGGTTATTAACTAAAGGATTATCAACAAAATCAACACATCGAACAAGAAAACGTTGATTCAATTTTCGTATTCTATCAAGGACTAATTCAACATTCGCCTTTTGATGAATATCGCGCGTTGAGTGATACCAAAGTAAATTAAGGATCATTTTCAAAAGTTTATTTTGAGAAACCTGCAGTTTCTTAAGATGGCTTTTCGCGCAATTACCCCACACTTGGCAACCATAAAGCAGTATTGCTTGAAAAATAACTTTAAGTATCGTTATTTTATTGGCATTTGACAGTCTTGACTTTCGGTTTATGAAGGGGTATAACATCTTGGTCGCAACAGAAATTTTGCTTAAGATATTTGTGATGGGCGTATTAAATGTTAGTTTGGAATCCAAGTGAATTCCCAAGTACCTTACTGAGGGTTCCCAACTTATACTAGCCCCATTCACATGTAGTTGTCCACTAGGTAGAAAACAGGCTTTTCCAATTATTATTTTCCAATTATTAAAGTAAATTTCAAAAATTCTCAACCCATAGTCGAGATTCCTCTCGATGTTGAGAGCGAATTCGTGAGAAGAGAATATCGCTATATCATCTGCGAAAGCCGCAACTTCCCAGTTGGGTACAGATGGTACGTCGGACGTAAACAGATTATACAAAACAGGTCCCAGGACTGAGCCTTGAGGAACACCAAAATAAAACTGGACAATGCTGGAGACATCTTTATTAATTTTCACTCTAAAACCACGGTTGGACAAAAAACTACGGACAATTCTACAAAGATTTGGTTGCAAATTGAAATTTATCATTTTGTATATAAGCCCGTCGTGCCAGACAGAATCAAAAGCTTTTTCGACGTCTAATAATATCATGCCTGTTGATTTGCCTATTGCACGAGACGAATTAACATGATTGCAGATCCTTAGCACTTGATGGGTCGTCCTGTGATTGCGCCTGAACCCAAATTCTGTATCGGGAAGTAGGTTGTTGTCTTCAATATGCTTTTATAACCTTTGCATATAATTTACTTAGACCACTTAATAAACTAATTGGTCTGTAACTAGTAACCATATGAGGAGGCTTTCCACCTTTGGGAATTGGAACAATCTTAGCGATTGCTTGATATATATGTTTTTAATTTGGTCGAATCCTTCAGCTTTACGATTGCTCAGCTCTTTGACCAAGAATTTGGTATCTTCTAAGGTTATGTACAGGTTTGAGGATGGAGGATCATTGTTACCGCTTAAAAGTTTTTGAATGGATTGGTTCACTAAATTAATTGTTTCGGCGTCACCTAAATTAGAAGATATTTCGTGATTTTTGCGAAAGTTTCGAGCAAGTGCGTTAGCCTTCTCAAGATCCGTACAGAACGTAGTATCAGAATCCTTAAGAAAGGGAAGCTGTCTATTTTTGTTTTTAACCACTTTAACAATATTCCAAAAAGGTTTTGAACTAAAATCAAGAGATCGTAATTTGGTGTTCCACTTCATGTTGTTGTAATCACAAATAAGTTTTGAAATAAGATTATTGAGGTGGAAAACTTTATGTTTGTAGAACGGCTGGCGGTATCTTTGCCAATGTCTTCGAGAAGCATTTCTAATTTGAATGAGTTCCAGGATGTATGGGGGAAGCTTGATTACCGAGGTTGTTTTCGGGACTTTACGAACAAATAATTCAATAGTGTCTAGTACATGTTTGCTAAAATCTGAGACAATTGAATCAACATCGGCAGCGCAGATAACACTGTCTAGATTAGAGGGAAGTCAGTACTGACCGGAAACGTTTCCAATTCGAATTTTTGAGATCTAGCACACAGAATTTTTTATCATAGGACAATCGAAAGTCCTCGAAAATTGGTGATCTTCCGCGTTTAGATATTTTGGTTTTAATACGGTCAGATACGGATGACATGCGCAAGAAAAAGCTCCGGTTAGACTTGGAATCATAGAGTTCGATAAGCCAATTTTGTCTTGGTTTTTTCTTTTATTCTTTGTTTCCTCCTGATGAGTTGGAGGAACTTTTTTTTTGGGATTTGACAATTAAACTCATGTATGTGATGCTTTTGGGAACTTTGCTTCAGCATGCGGATGAGTGAAAGAAAGGCTTGAAAGAAATGTACGCTGAATGGATGGGAATCCTTTATCTAAAATTTACATTTTGAAAATGCTACTCAATCTTATACAACAGGTCCGACAGATTATGACCTGTATAAAGGCCTATAGATGCACCTAACACAAAGTTTCGAGTTTTATTGTATCAGCCTATCCAACGTATCCTGTCATTAACAAGACTTTGTCAATACAAGTTCCAACAGAAAATTACTCATAAAATGAAAATGAAACTCTCGTCAAAGAGAGCACCTCATAAAGAATTGATTTTTCAAGCCAAATATTTCCATAAGCCATCATGTTACCAACACATCGGGCATGCCAAAGTGCTCAAATAAGCAAAATCTTTAACAATTACCCATTCCGTGGAAAAAACCACACGGCAAGACTCATCTTGTTTGCTTCTCACTTTTGTTGAAGAACTTTTTGATTACCAAGTTCATCAAGTCTGCCGCATATTTTCTCAGTTGCGTAAGGGAAGAAAAAGAAATAAATACGAAAAAAAAAACACGCACTCTTTTTCAAGGTTACATATCCTACAAGCGGCACTCCCACCCTCATTTCTCAAGTGGGAGAAAGAAAATTCGTTCATGATGATATCACACATTGCTGGGGGAGAATATTTTTGGAGCCAACGACGACGTATCACGATGAAAGCTATCTAAAGATACGCCGACTAGTGAAGTAATTTTGGATCAAAATTCCTCTGGCGACTATGAGAGATTTAAGCTTACGAACCAGACTTATTTTATACCATTTTGCTGTGGCTTCTCGTGACCCATTTTCCATCAGCCAGCACTCTTGTTAAATTGAGTATGTTTCAACTGAAAGATCTCAATTGCTACGTATAGCCATGTTTTGCCGGGCCTTTTGAAATCCCTGTTGACTGATGATGATGAGTTTCGTATAAAATAACATTTCTAATCTCTTTGGGGATGACGCAATTTGCGAATTAACGATGGTTAACATTGGTCCTTTCGAATATGCGTTCATATTCCAGCAGTAATAGTACAAGCCAGTAAAGCGTTAAAAAGTACATATCTACCAACCACCAAAAACGGACCAAAATAACCCCAAACTCTGTTCGAGCTGTGTATATACATATGTACATACTTGTACATTATAACACGTGAAACTGGCAAGTGGCTACAAAGTGTAAATACTCGATTCCACCCCATCAGATACACAACATCAGAGATAGCTAGACAGAGTGCAAAGCCATAAAGAGCGCAAAGAACATGAGCTCATCACAATAAAAAGTCCTAAAATGCTGGCAAAATACTTTTGACATTTTGTTTTCTTTTTTTTTGTAATTTTTCGTTTTTGGCTTCGAAAATTTTGTACGAGGACTTTAAGCAGATATAAACTCTCAGACTCGAGCATAATAAGGAAAGTTTTTAGCAAACGACTTATTTAAATTTTGGTGACTTTCCGTTAAAACTAAGATCTTCTACTTGAACAGGTTGCAAAAAAGTTTCGTCTTGAACTTAAGACTTTTACAACATTTGTGACATGCCTTGAAAGTACATACATACAGGGTGACTTACTCGAACTCCAACTTTTTAAAATGCTATAATTTTTTTATTTTTTGATAAATTTTATTGTGCCAAAGCAAAAAATGTTGGAAAATACATCAATTTTCAAATTGTATCAGTAGTTTTCAATATGTCCACCTTTGGCGCGAATAATGGCCTTGAAACGGCCGAAGAAAGCGCGCAAGTGGCTCTGCGCTATTTTGGCCCATTCCCGGCGAAGTGCTTGTTTGAGGTGGCCCAAACTTTGGTATTTTCTAGTGCCAACCTTCGCCTTCAAAATACCCCACACCAGACAGTCTCGACTTCATACTGCCTCTAAGACAGTTTCACCGTATACGATCGCATTAATTTTTACGCCACGGTCCAAAAATACGAGCGGAGAGCGACCATCGGCGGTTATGGCGGCCCAAACCATCACCATCGGTGCTGCCTGCTTTCTGGTGGCCGTCCGAAGGAGTAAATTTTCGAAGGACCTCTCTGGCAAGTAAACTCGGTCATTTTGTTTGTTGACATACCATATTGCTCGATAACAAATGGCGACTCATCGGAAAAAACCAAATTCGGAAACTTACCATTTTCGTGCAAGCGTAGCAACTCCTTCGCTCTTTCGACTTTAACGACTCTGTTGCGGTGTAAGATCGTGTGCTTTTTGGAACTTCAATGGCTTGAGCCCAAGCTCATTTTTCAGTATGTGTTGCATCCGTTCCAACGATATGTTGAGCTCATGAGCCATTTTTCTTCCACTTCGATGCGGAATTCGCTCAATTCGAGGCTTCCCTTCCGAACCATTTCTGCCGATGTTGTTGTTTTTCTATGACCACCTCCATGGCGTTTTGCAACGCTGCCAGTATCACGATAACGAGCTATGGTTCGAGACACAAATGATTTATTCACGTTGAGGTGCTGGGGGGCTCTAACGATAGCTACTTGTGGTTTTCCAGCCAAATATATGTAACGCAATCACACTATCACGTTTGAATTCCATCGCGGATAAAAATTGTTTAAAAGGTTTGTAAATAATAAAATTATCTGTCCTGTGTCCAAATTTGGAAACTATAGCAGTCTGAAATTGGTTGCAGTTCGAGTTATTCACGGTGTATACAGGGTGAGTTTTTTAACTTGAGACATCTAAATTACTCGAAAAATACGCGATGTCGCGAAAAATGTTTCAGATAAAAGTCACAAGGTTCTGAAGGGGACATAAGATGGTGACCGCGAGTTTGACCTTGAGATTGATTTTTCAAATGATCATTCCTGATTTGTTTTTACATACTGCGTTTAGCATAACCCAGATACAACGACGTGGACGTAGCAGTATTTTGTTTCCTTCGGGTTGATTAATTAGTGTGGGTCCCTTGCCTCCCACTGTTGAATCATTGAATTCTTCCCATTTCGACGTTTATTTCCCGAGACTATTTCAACAAATGCTCGAAAATGTGACCATTCACTTCAACACACTTGTCTGAGAAATATTTCTGGCGTAATCTTCCGGCAAGCTTCAGTTATTCGTCTTTTCATGTCCTCACGTGTTGTTGGCTTTTTTCTGTAAACCTCACTTTTTAAGTAGCCCCACAAGAAGAAATCAAGTAACGTAAGATCATGTGATCTAGCAGGCCATTGCCTCGGAGCCCCTCGTCCGATCCATCGTTGATGGTAAACATTGTTTAATACGCCCCGGGCTACTTGGGAATAATGGGCTGGACAACCATCATGTTGAAACCACATTGTTTGTCGCAACTCCAATGGCAGTTCCTCTAGTAATACTGGAAGATGGTCCCGCAAGAAGTTTGCATACTTTTCGCCATTCAAGTTGCCTTCAACAAAATATGGACCTGCTAATTTATCCCCAATAATTCCCGCCCAAACTTTAACATTCCAAGGGTGCTGGTGTTCAACTTGTCGCAACCAAAAAGGGTTTTCTGTAGCCCAGTAATGCATATTATGTCGATGGACCGTACCGTGATTGGTGAAAGTCGACTCATCAGAGAATAACACCTTGGCGAAGAAAAGGGGGTCTCGTTCAATTTGCTGGAGTGGCCATTAACAAAAGGAAACCCGGTTGCGAAAATCCTCAATAGAAAGTTATATCTTACACAGTCGTTTGAGTAATTCCTGATTCACGACTTATTTGGCGAGTGCTAATGTGAGGATCGTGTGCAACGGCAGCTAACACTGCTATTTCATTGTCCTCAACAGCCCCCCTATCTGACCGATTCCTTTTCTTTGGTTGCACTCTTCCTTCACCAGTGAATTGTTGGATGACCCGATAAAAGGAAGCGCGCGATCGTATCTGGTCTGGGAAACGTTGGGCGTAAAGAGCAACAGCACCATCGATGTTCCTTCCACTTTCTCCATAAATCAATATCATTTAAATTTTCTCTTGAATTGAAATAGCCTGGATTATTAATCTGGAAAACGTTACTAATAATAATCAGTTCCTCAAAACAAATATCGAACTTCTAAATGAAGTACAGTTCCCTTGAAGTAGGAAAAAGGGCAGAGTGCACATCATACAATCTCAGATAAGTTTAGGACAATTTGTCTCTATCTGAAATTTCTTTGAGTTTTAACTTCACTCGAGGCAATAATGACTTCCTCAAAACAAATCTCGACCTTCTAACACCCTAACAACGTTGGAAACCGATTAATGATTTAGGTGTGCCAGTGCAGTGGTATCTAGCACTGAATGAATAAGACCTTTGTGACAAAGTCGTGTGCCCCATTGAGGAATACGACTGAGCAATGAAAATGAGGAATTATTATTTGAAAAATCAAAAGTGACCTTCGTGTCACCATCTTATGTCCCCTTCAGAACCTTGTGACTTTTGTCTGAAACATTTTTCGCGATATCGCGTATTTTTCGAGTAATTTGGATGTCTCAAGTTAAAAAACTCACCCTGTATTGTATCTGGAAAATTTTACATAAAAGGATTTGCAGTGTGAAATGTTTCTAATGATCTAGATCTGAATAGTTTGAGTATGAGTATACAATAGACTGTGCCGAGTACCTATAAAATGCAAACCAACTTATCAAAGTTGCTGGCATAAGAATAGACTTTTTGTTGAAGTTTTGCTTTATATGGCTTTCTCATTGCGTTTAATCGTAAAAGTGATATTTTAATAACCTGCCGTTTTTGGTCTAATTCAACTCTCTTTAAGTGGGTTAATGAGTTACGAAAGTAGTTAACAAGATATCAAGGTGAAAAAAATATTAATAAAATAGCGTACATTATAGTACTTTGGGGGAAAATTTAAGAGAAATGTCACAACGACCGACCAGAAAACTGTCTAAATGATATCACTGATTCTCTAGAAATAAACCACTAAACCTTTCATATCTAAAGTTTCATATTTTCTTTGTATTAGATAACACCAGTAAATTCACAATCCAATTTATATATATCGTAGGCTAAAAACTAACCGCTAAATTGTCATCTTTTCACTATTTGCTTTGCTGTTATATTCTGACTTTGTAAAATACTCTTATCAATCATTGGTGTATCAATATCTCATATGATCCCCTCTTTTGTATAAAACTTCGACTTGTTTTCATTTATGCTTCGGCTTATCAAATTTGCATTCGCGCGGCTCCTCACCAGGAAAATAATAAGTATCTACAGTGATGGGGAAAATAATAGGGGCAGCCATGAGCATTTGAGCGGAAAACCTAAGAGCGGAAAAACTAAGAATCTCTTGATTGCTAATATTTGTTTCAATATTCTATTGATTGTTGTGAATTTCAAGATCATAAAAGCAAACAACATGGCCCATAAGGATTAAAAAAAAATATATGATGTGGTTTCTCTTATTTAGCCTGTGAAAAAAAAAGGGACAGCCATAAATTTTTGCTGGAAACATCGCTGAACACTAGATAAAACAAAGAAAAATGATGTTAGAAAATGGAATATTTAATCGAATAGTTACTTCAGTATTTCGTTGAATAGCCTTTGTTCATGATAACAGCCAATCAACGTCGCGGCATTGAATCCACTAGTTTTTGCCAAGTACTAGATGGAATGGTTTCCCACGCAGCCTTAACGTGTGCCTACAAATCATTGTTATTGAACGCTTTCACATGCTACTTTGACCTTTTGCCACTGGTGATTGAGAAGACCAGCTTAAAACATTGAGACCGTTCTGCGAGAACCACTCTTTTGCACGCTTTGATGAGGGTTTAGGATCATTATCCTGCTGAAACACCCATCGAAGAGACATGTTGTCTTCCGCATAAGGTAGCATGGTGGCATTTAAAATGTCCACGTAATAATGTTATTATTTTGCAGAGTCGAAACTAACCGCACTCTGCGTACTAATGACGAAAACCGGAATATAAGAAGAGTATTTTCGGGGAGGGAACTGTGTTTTGTTTTGCCAACAGTAAACCTCAACAAACAAATTGGGAGTGTCCCTATTAATTTGCACATCACTGTATATATAGGGTCTTTCGATAAGGACGCTCGACTCATTTTTTCTGTTTTTAATTTGAAAGAACACATTATAAGTATGGAATATAACGTCGTTCAAATGTCCGCCGCGGCTTTGCTTGGTAGCACGTATTCGGGAGGTCCAATTTCCCATGCCTTTGTCGCATAAATCTGGTTGAATTCAGTGGGTGGCGTTCGTTGTTTGGGATTTATTCGTATAGACCTGCGATTTGAGATAGCCCCAAAGGAAGAAGTCTGAAAGCGTTAAATCGCACGATCTCGGTGGCTAATTTATGTGGCGAGATTAGTGCGAGATAACCATGCCCTCAAATCGCACGTGCAGAATGTCCATCGTGGCATGCGCTGTGTGGCACGTAGCGCCGTCCGGTTGGAATCACATGTCGTCGGTATCCATATCATCCACTTTAGTGCTGGCCGTTGACGGTTATGACAATGCCAGTTTCGTACGGACCGATGATTCTGCCAGACCAAAATCCGCATCAAACAGTGACTTTCTCGGAATGCATTTTTTGCCCTCATGTGGATTGGTATCGTTCCAAATCTGACGTTCACACATCCATTCATCCATTTCATTAATTTTTTCATTTTTTATTCATTATCACTTATAAATAGGGTTATAACAAATTTAATTTACAAAAATATAACAGTGAGTAGAATAAATCATTCAGCGTTGAATGATCGCAAAAAGAATAATCATACTCAAAGAATAACTGACGTGGAGTACCCATCAGTTGATCTTATGTTACAAGAAATAATGGCAGTTTTTTTGTATAAGTAAAATAAACAACAAACAATTTTAGAGGAGCAAAAAAAAAGTGATTGATTGCAATAAAAAGTGAAAGAGTCATTTTGCATTTTATTATTAATTTGTTACTTTCAAAATTAACTCCAAGTTACACGGGTCCACTGTAAATAGCCAGTCTTTAACTTCTTTTAAGAATGAGTTGACGTTTTGATTTAATCGTGCGGATATGGGAAGCTTATTAAAGATTCTACGATAGATTCTACGAAATAGTGCCAAATTATACACCCGCAATATTCCTAATTGGCAAGATGCGCAGGTTGATAAAGAGGGGCCAACTTTCTGCGTAACGATTCTTAGCGCACATGATTCGGTTTATATGCTTTTGGGCAATTAGTAGCGATCTCAAGGTATTTATGTAGGTACCTCCCCAGCTAACAATACTATACTGTAGTTTCGTGTGAACTAAGCCGTAATAGAACATTGAAGGAACTTTTCGCGAGCAGTATGGCTTTAAAAGAAACATTTTACGTGTAATTAACGTCATATACGAATTTAGATACTGGCTGTGAACTTTCCAGTTTAATTTACTGTCAATGAAAATACCAAGATATTTAAAGTATTCAACTGTTTCGACATTGAAACAACCAGATGAACAACTACCATTTACGTTAATATTGAGTCGCCCACAGGTATGAAGAGGTAAACAAAACTTTTGGCAGGCACTCGCATGGAAAGAGCACTTAAAATTATCCAAGACACATTGTGTTAGATTGAAGCTCATTATTTTTGTTTTTTCGCTGATAATAAGCTTGTGAATTGTAAACCAGATCCTAAGTAGTTCGGGGTCATGGTTGACTTTCGCAACGCATTCGTGAATCGAAAGATCAGTGTACGTGAAAGCGATGTCATCTGCAAAAGCCCTACGCTTACCATACAAATTTTGATTGAAGAGAGAGTTAATATAGATGAGAAACAGGATTAGACCTAGCACTGAACCTTGTGGGACACCATTTTTGAGCTTTAGTGAAACCATTGACTAAAACCCTCTGTTCTCTTTCCAACAAATATGATTTAAACAACTCATATACCATTCCTCTAAATCCTGCTTTATATAACTTGGATAATAATATTTCAAGAACCACCATGTTAGTTATATCGACAAAAAGAGCCATAGTTGATTTACTTTCATGCCACTGAACAGATCACAACAGACTTTTAAAATGGCATCTTCAGTGGATCTGCCTGGTATAAAGCCATACTGATCGTGTGAAAAAAATTTTTATTTTGTTTCAAGAGAGTATTCGTGATTCCATTAGTTTCTCAAAAATTTTTGAGAACGTAGGGAGTAGAGAAATAGGTCTATAATCGCTGATTTTTTTGTGATTTCCTTTCTTAAAAAGCGGAATGACTTCTGCCTTTTATAAAGAATTGGAAAACTTACCACTGTTAACACTAAGATTGAAAACATAACACAGGACATCCACAATTTCCCAAGCAATTGATTTTAGTAGAATGGCAGAAATACCGTCACAAGTGCTTGATTTCTTGTTTTCCAGATTCATAATTAATTTAAAAACTTCAAACGAAGAAAACTGAAGAAAGCACAAACTGTCACTCTGCATTCTTTCTTCAATTAAACCCGATGAAATATTGCAGTTGCAACTGGAAAGTAGCTCAGGGGGTTTTAAAGTCTCTGAGATATTGACCAAATACTCATTGAATTTATTTGCTATTAAGCGTTGATCAGATAAGATTGAATTACTGATTTCTTTTTCCTACCCAAAATACTATTTACTAATCCCCATTCTTTCTTAGGGTCTCCTCTAAATTGGCTTAAGCGATTCGCGTAGTATGTATCGCGTGCTTGAGCAATCATACGTTTATGCTTTTTACACAATTTAGTGTAATACATTGTTAAATTAGTATTTCTAGGATGTTTTTTTTACCTTTTTTGCGAAATCTCTTTTACGTTTAGTAAGGTTTAATAGTCGTAATGTCATCCAGGGCTTTAAAAACAAATCGCGCTGACTTACGAGTATTTTAAGAACAGAAGTTGCATTGTTAACATGTTTAATTAAAATTGAAACAAATTTATGGTAGGCAACTGCAGGATCGTTTTCTAAGAAAACGGGTTCCCAGAATTCATACCTGAGCTTCTCACGTAGAAAAGAATAGTTAACTTGAGTTTTTTCCTTATAGCAATTTGCCACAGGAGAAAAATCTGCTAGAACATTAAGGACACACAGGTGGTGATCAGTAATTCTAAAATCGTATACTGCACAATGCTGAAAACAGCATTGTTGTTTTTGTTTAAACGCAGAAAAATGTGATCGATGCAACTATTGGTTGAATCTGTTATGCGAGTAGGAACATTAACTATACTTTTTAAACCAGATGAAGCCATGAGGAGCATATAAATTTCACAGTCCGTATCCGAATCGTTAAGCAGGTCAATATTTATATCGCCTAGGACTATTAAATTCTTGGCTTTTATATTGGGTCTACAAGTAAGTTTCCAGCGTTTGTCAGAGATGGCGCCACCAGTGGATCCCGGGCAGAAATGTCAGACCCCATGTGTTTTATTTGTAGGTTTTGTATCTGTCAACAACTTTGCAGCGTTATATTTGAGCAGTTCTATCGGTGTCGTACATTTTATCGAGCAAAATCATGGCAAGTTTCCAGCCAAATAAACGTCATTTGCGGGAAGCGCTGCTTTTATTCCTTAATATGAAGAAAAGTGCGGCTGAGGCCTATCGTTTGCTTTCGGAAACTTATGGGGCGGAATGTATTGGTGAATCGACGTGCCGCGAGTGGTTCAAACGGTTCAAAAGTGGTGATTTTGGAGTTGAAGACAAAGATCGCCCCGGAAAACCGAAAAGTTTTGTAGACGAGGAATTGGACGCTTTACTGGATGAGGATCCGTGTCAGATTCAAGAAGAACTTGCTGCATCATTGGGCGTCACGCAACAAGCCATTTCCCTGCGCCTAAAAGCGCTGGGATTCATTCAAAAGGTTGGAAACTGGGTGCCGTACGAATTGAAGCCAAGAGACGTCGAACGGCGATTTTGCATGTCTGAAATGTTACTGCAGCGGTATAAAAATAAATCATTTTTGCATCGTATTGTCACTGGTGATGAGAAATGGATTTATTATGATAATCCTAAACGCAGAAAATCGTATACAAAGCCCGGCGAGCCCGCCCAATCGACGCCGAAACGAAATATTCACGTGAATAAAGTCATGCTCTGTATATGGTGGGATCAACAGGGTGTCGTATACTACGAACTGCTTCCGAGTGGTGAAACCATCAAAGGACCAACTAATTCGTTTGAAGCGGACATTAAAAGAAAAACGGCCAGAATATGAGACCAGGCATGAGTCCGTCATTTTTCATCACGACAACGCTCGGCCACATGTTGCGGTTTCGGTGAAAAACTATTTGGAAAATAGTGGATGGGAAATTCTGCCTCACCCGCTTTACAGTCCAGACTTGGCACCATCTGACTACCACTTGTTTCGTTCGATGCAGAACGCTCTTACGGGAATACGCTTCAGCTCAGTAGAGGAAATCAAATATTGGCTCGATACGTTCTTGGGCTCGAAAGACGAGAAATTTTTTTGGTCCGGAATTCATAAATTGCCAGAAAGATGGGGGAAAGTTGTAGCTTCCGATGGACGATACTTTGAATAAAGCATTGTAACTATATCATAATAAAACTTCAAATTTTGGAAAAAAAACGCTGGAAACTTACTTGTAGACCCAATATTATTTAAAACGGTATGGAACTCTTCGATAAATGCACTTTTTCTAGAACTATGCAAACGATAAATACAAATTATAGTGTATTTCATGTTTTGAAATGTTAAGTTCACTTTTATTATATCCACACTAATTAACTTGATTTTAACGCAGTCATGCACAATACCACTTTTTATGTAAACGGCAATGCCACCGGCAGAATAGGTGTCATTGCAGTTACCAAAAGAAAAGTAGCCATCTATGTTAAAGGAATCAAATTCACTTTGACACACCCATATCTCACTTAAAACAATTAATAGAGGCGATTTATCAAGAGACTGAATGTGGAACAAAAAATTCTTTCTCAGACTCCGAATATTTTGATGAATACAAAAGGATTCTTTAGAATAGCAACAAAGGTATCATTATCCAAAAATGGAGTTCGTGGGTAAATATAATTTTTTTTTTGCGAAATTTGGATCAACTTCAGACTGCAAATTTTTGTAGACGTTCGTGGGCCATTAGCCAGACAGCGACTCGTCATAAAATGCATTCACTTATACCTAATTAGTCCTTACAGTGTTAGACGAGTGTTGACTGCATTCTCTTATCTCTAATTCTATCGATACCGATGGAAGATTGTGGTATTGTAGTGAATTTTATGATCACCCACTTGTTCCGTTCCTTTTGGGATCGTTAGCTGCTTTTCCAGGCGTGCAAGTGGGTGTAGTATTTCTGCTTATTTTTGGCGCATCTTCGTAAAACCCTTCTTAAAGGATCTGATTGCTGGTTCAATCATTGAGATTATGGTGGGAGATTTACATATTTCCATATTTTCATTGTCTTCCCATTCGTGGTCCACAGAGTGCCATCTATCCCCTTCACCTCAACAACTAAATCCAACGTTGCAACGGCGTCATTTCTTAGCTCTGCAGTTTGAACGGTTCTATTATTGCCCCTATTTGCTGCTTTTACTTCTACGACCACAGCGTTGATGTAGTTATATGTTCCTTATCATCTCGCACCTTACGTCGTACTTCGGTAAATCAACACAAGTATGTACTTCGGTATAACGACACGTTCTATTTTTTAATATAACTTTCTACTACTAGGGTTGTTTCATTTTGAGCTCTTCGAGTCTTTCATATTGTCCGCTTTGAAAAGGCATTAAAGAAATGATTCGACTCTATCTTTTCGTGGTTCCATGCTTTTTTTTTTATCACATTTACCACATGTCTGAATCCTCGTTTGACGATGTCTACCTCATCACATGTGTACCTGATGAAAGTTATACTTTTTGTTGTCAGTCGCAAGTACTCGAAAGATTTTTAGACAGCATCAAGACCAGCTCTTCCGGTCTAGAATGGTGATGTACATATTACTACTCGGGAACGTAATTTATTAGTACTATCGCACTTCGTTGAACGTGTATTCGAAGGGATGACAATATGAAAAAAAAGGGCTCTAAGGATGATGGTTCTACAGCCTCACCGGGTCCTAACAAAGGAGTATGTTTTTGCGTTATCAATTACATGTCCTGCTAATGATCATCGGATACAAGGCAGATGTTGTACATAGCTGAACTATCTATTTCATTATTTCAAGCGACTTTTTGCTCTAAAGCCAATGGTATGTGTAATCGACAATTGGTGCACTAGGAATGTGAATTTCTTTTGACTCATCTAGTGCTAAAAGATGTCAGGATCCATTTTTCCAAAGAAGCTAGGTATCATCTTGGGTAAGGGCGTATTGTTCTTTTGGTAGCCTAAATAAGAATTACTCAAATCATGGGAGGGCCCTCTTGGTCTACTACAATTTTATCCTTGATGTAATAAGCTTTCCCGAAAATACGTCTCTTTTGCTTTTCCGAAAAACGGTTGTCTTAACCTCATGGGACTATCATTGGTAAGTCGTTCTGTTTAAAAATAAGTAGTATTTGATTCAACTCACAATGAAGTTTCGTTGACTGTCCTTTTAGTGTGGTCTTATGGATATGCCGGAACTTTTGTTCTCACGAAAACACTTCGTTTCTGATTTAACTAACTTGCGTCCGGCTACCAGCGGAGATAAGCACAATTCGGGTGGAAACGAACTATATGTATACTCGTATACATGTATACCTACGAGGGGTGTTCAAAAAATAACGGGAATTTTAGTTTTTTTAAAAAAATATTTATTTATCTATTCGTCTACAGTAATATTGTCGCCTTTAAAATAGTCCCCATTAGATATTATGCACTTGTGCCAGCACTTCTTCCAATCCTCGAAACACTTCTCAAACTCGGTCTTTGGGATAGCCTTTAGCTCTTTCAGCGATAAGAAGCCAGAAATGACTGCAACGTCTTTCTCAAGTGTGTGAAATTCCAATACCACCAAAAACTGTGGCAAAAAATACTGCAATATCCCAAAAGCAGTAAAATTTGTTGGTCGTTTGTCCAAAACATTAGAAATTCTGCCTCATCCTCCATCCCAACGCTCATTCACAATGACATTCCAGCTGTCAGCTCCTTGGACAAGGCCAATCTGCTTGCTGCACACTTTGCGGCTAGGTCAACACTCCCAGATTATTCTTCGTCCCCGCCTACACTTGAGTGCGTCGAATCTTCATTGGGACGAATCCATTTTCGCACTCGTGTAGTAGCAAGAGTACTTAAAGATCTCAACATACATGAATCCGCTGGTCTAGAGGGTATATCTCCCCTCTTTCTGAAGAGGTGTTAATCCTCGGTGGCAAAACCACAGCGTAAGTTTTCTCATCAATCCTACTCTTTAGGACACTTTCCGAGCAGATGAAAAACAGCATTTTTCCAGCCCGTCCCTAAAAATGGCGAATGTTTTTCTGTCTCCTCCTACAGACCCATTGCACTTACGTCTCTTCTTTCCAAGGTCGTGGAAACGCTGAAACCGTCAGCGCATGAAATATCTCGAAACACAAAAACTTATCAATGACCGGCTGTATGGCCTTCGTAGCAACAGGTCCTCTGGTGATCTGATGGCATGTCTAACTAAAGCGTACATCAATCTGGCGCAAGCAAGATAGTTGCACTTGGTATTTCTAAGGCATTTGACAGAGTTTGGCATCTGGCTCTTTTGTCGAAAATGCGTGCTTTTGGGATCGACGACTCTCTTCTTCAATGGCTTAGAAATTATCTTTCGGAACGTTCAATTCAAGTTGTCTTGGATGGTTTCAAGTCTGATATTCACAAAATAAATGCTTGTGTGCCCCAGGGCTCCGTTCTGTCTCCGACATTCTTTTTAATTTTTATCAATGATCTCTTGTCTGCTACTTCTAATCCAATGTATTCTTTTGCTGACGACAGTACTCTCGGCCTTTCATATTCGTTCCCGGACTCACGTCCCTGCTGTTCGGCTCTAGAACGGGACCGCCTGCGTATGTCAAGCTCATTAAATTCTGACATCAACAGCATAACCAATTGGAGAACCACCAACAGAGTAGAATTTAATATTTTCAAAAGACAATGCTGTCTGCTGTCGCCAAAGCGAAATTTAAATACCCAGCCATTATTCATTAATGGCACTTGCATGGTCAAAACCGATAAACTTTCCATTCTCGAAATGTGTGTCAATGAAAACTTAGGTTGGAATGACCACATGCCGAGAATGGAAAGTTTATTCAGTGTCGTCAAAAATGCTGCGAAATGTCTAGGTTTCCTGTAAGATGTAAGAAATATTTCACCCCCGCGTTTCATACTCAAAACTTTCGGAAAAGTTTCATGGCATGAGTCAATCGATATGCCAGCATCATCAACGACTTCCCTGATTGTGATTTGGCGATCGTTCATAACCTTTTTCTTCACTTCACTTCCACGATTTCATCGGTTGTTGATGTGTGGGCATCTTGGAAACGCTTATACCGCTTGTATAATTTGGCGATCCCCAAATTATTGCAAATCCCTTCGCAATTTTTTTTAGCCAAGCGCTCGCCACCCAACAACCAGACAACTCTTACTTTTCCTACTTAAATAGCTGCCCACAAACAACTTTGGAATCTGTGTCTATAAATTTAGAGCAGGTTAAAGATAAAATAATAAACCTCAAAGGTGATTACTCTGCTGGCCCTGACGATCTTCCCCCTACAGTTTTAAAGAAATGTGAAATGCACCTAGCCCAACTTTTTGCAGCTCTCCCAAGGATTATTTCCCTCAACCTGGAAAAGGTCTTTTATTATTCCCCTACATAAAAAATAGCCGAAAAGACGATATTTCCAACTATCGACCAATTTCTAAGCTGTCCTGCATACCGAAGCTTTTCGAGAGCCTTATTTATGACATAAAGCTTTTCCATTGTAAATCTGTTGTTTGACAAAACCGGCACGGATTTCTCAAAGGTAGATCTACGACCACCAAGTTAACGGAATTCGTATCAAACACTTTAAGTGCACTGGAATCTGGAAGTGAAGTTGATGTGATTGCCACTGATTTCAGCAAAGCCTTTGATAGGATTTCACATGTTATAATCCTTCTGAGATGAAAAGCTCTTGGTTTCCAAATAAACTTTATAACATGGGTTCCATCCTATTTAAATGAAAGACATTACTATGTTCTATTTGGGTCCATTGTTTCTGACCCAATTAAAACCCCCTGTGGTGTTCCTCAGGGCAGGCACCTTGGTCCCTTATTATTTATTCTAACCAATAATGATGTTAATTGCATCATTAAAAATTCATACATATCTGTTTACGCATCGTCTTCCGCAGACAGTCTACCACTGCAGGAAGATTTTGTACTTGGTGTCAGAAGAATTTTCTTGAGCTTAACGCCAATAAGCGTCAGGCTATAGCGTATACCCGTAAGCGGTCCCCTACTTCACCTCGCTGCTATCTAATCTTTAATTTGCCCGTTCCCTTAGTGAATGAGTTGCGTGATTTAGGTGTTATCTGTGATAAGGAACTCAATTTCCGTTCTCACGTTGATAACACGAGTATAATAAAGAAAGCCAACTCTGCCCTTGGCTTCATCAAGCGCTGGTCTAAGCAGTTTTCCAATCCTTATGTTTATGCAAACCTCTTTACATAACATTTGTTAGGCCTCTTCTTGAATATGCAAACCAAGTTTGGTCACCCTACTACAGACCTCACATCCTTCGGATTGAAGCTGTTCAACGCAGTTTTTTACGATTTGCTTTACGTGGTCTTCCCTGGGATGATAGCCAAAACTTACCACCTTATACTGACCGGCTGGAACTTTTCTCTTTATTCATCAAATTTTAGTTGGTAATATCGATTGTCCTTCTTTACTTCAACTTATTTATTTTAACGCCAAGCCACGCAATCTTAGGTCTGTGCCACATTTTCGGCTCAATCTTCACAGAACGAATTACGGATACTTGCAGCCAGAGCCAATGTCTAGAATGCTTCGTGAAGTTAACGATATTCTGCCTCTCTTCGGCTACCATCTCAGCAAACTCTCTCTCTCTCAAGGACATTCTTATTTCCACCTATGCCTCACGTCCTAACTTTCTTTAACCGCTCCCACCCTTTAGTTTTAAGGGAAATTGTTACTTTTAAGAATAAGCTTGCAATAAGCGTTAATAAATCTGTCCGCGGTTGACCCGGGCCGTAAATCAAATAAACTCTTGCTTTACTCATATCAGTGTTACCATTTCACACACTTTCCTACACTTTTTACGCAAAATTTGATACAAATTCTTTGATCCATTTCTTTTACCAAACGAACATTTCCGAGTAAACAATGAATACAGGTGAAAATGTTACCATACTTCAGGTATACCAACATAATAAAAAAATCATTGACAATCGGGCTCTCCAAACTCGCGAAATTTTAAAATTCCCGTTATTTTCTGAACACACCTCATATAAGCAGGACTCACAGGAACTGAAACGACACTTAATTATCTGAGCTTGGGTTGGGGCTTCAATTGGGAGGTAGGTTTTGTGAGCACAACTACTAGTGGTATTCTGCTTCACGATGTCGGCAGAACTAACAAACGCTGCATACGCAGATCAATTTTATAAAAATTTCTAGAAGTCGTATTGTACGGGAACATTGAAACCATGTTCATAAAAAGGACTGGCTGTAGTGAGGCTAAAGTCTTTGCCTCTTATGGGTATACATATGGTACATATACTACTTCCTTCGTATTACTGAGCAATAGCTCAAAATTGTTCATACTCTGGAGGTCACTTCGGGGGTCTCATAGTCTCCGAAAGTAACTCCACGAAGATAACGAATTGTTCTCACTCCACCTGTATGTACATACATACTCGTACATTACCACAAGCAAGAAAGGATACATCAATTGTTTTTAAAACTGATTAAATAGTCCTTTGTCCAGCACCGCAACAGATTTTTCTTCTCTCCTAGTTTGCAAGTAAATTTGATCATCCAAACAATTCATAGCGTCTGTGGCATCAATTAATCTTTTGCTCTGTCAAAAGTTCATACTCCTCAATTGGTTAAGTGGAAGTAAAACTTCATCTGAGGGCAATTTGTCTTGAGACAACTCGAACCTACTACAATCCATCACTGCAACGTCCACTTATGAGTCATCAAAACGAAACTCTTCTTGAATTACAATTCTCTAAACACTACTGAAAAAAAGACGTAGACGGTTTCCACAGACTTTTTCAATTCGTCTTCTAAACATCTTCTGTGCGCGACTTTTTTTTTTATTGTTCCACATTTATCAAATGATTTTTCAGCCCGCAATAGGAATAGAAGACCACTCGACCAACATATAAATTATCATGCTCTGGGTACTACTCGTATCATCGTCTAACCTTGAACCCTAATAAATATTTGTTTGCAAACAAAATGTATATTTTAGGCCGACAGTGACAGTAGCGGCAAAACACCCCAAATCGATTGAATGCAATTGAATTGCCTTGATGCTCCTCCGTATGACTACGAAATACAAAATAGTATCTAAGTAACAATTAATAAAAATATCTAAAGATGCGATACATATCGATTTACCGCACTCCGATTTCGATAAGAGTGCGCCTATGAATATTTGGATGACAATCAATCGCAGTAATTAAAAGAAAAGGGAAGCGTTATGCCGTTAGAGTGTCTACGTTCTATTGTTTTGCTTCAGTTGATGCCTAGAATGTCTGACTAGGTTGGTTAGGATAGGTGGCTCTTGACGAAGATATCATTGTCCGAGAACTTGTTGTATGACCGTCAGTGCAGATACTTAGTTTCGTCTCAAATTTCAATTAACGGTATCCTCTACGCGCACTCAACGACTCAAAGCGAGAGGTGTTGATTTACCGCCGTATTGAATTGGCTTTCGATTTGATCAACTCTAGTTTGTCTAGTATCCGTTACAAACTAATTGGTGCGGTCTACTTGTATAAACGAAACTAGAAGAACGCCTCTCGTCAATCACAACGCCGATATCGATATCGACACCGATACCAACACTGTCATTGCCGTCACGAGGTAGGGGAACCATCACGTATATACGCCATGCTCGTGCATGCATCGTCGTCATCGAACGGTGTTGCCGTTCTTTTCTGCGGAAAAATAAAAACGTTTCCTAACTAAAATAGGACCCGGAGAAGAAATTTATTGGTTCCCAGGCCATAGCTGAGTCGAATTTTAATCCTAAGTATCTAAGGAATGCATTTCGGATGAAATGTCTGTTTGTTTACGTTATTGCGCGGGAATACCAGTGAGGGGAATTCTTAATTTAGACAAAAAAGATGCATGAGAATTCAGTGCACACGCGATGTTTCTTCTACGTGTTTCGTTCTTCTTTTATAACATATGTCCATATGTGCGAGTATACGAGTATGTGCTCATTGTAAAAGGCAGGCCTTGCAGCCTCAATATGTTTCTGTGCCGGGAATATATGGTACATTGTGAGTGATAAGTGATGACTTTAATTGGCTTTTGAGGTGATGTTTCGCAATAAAAACTGTCGTATTCGGCTTTATATTTAGTTTTGGCTTATTTTTATGAATATGAATTTTTATTTTTAAATAACAACTTTATACCCGTCATTTTGCAGGTAGGAAACTGTTCACATAAATCTTATCCTTGTTGGGGAAAATGTATGTTTCGTGACTTTTTTGGCAATAATTTTAGATTGGTAAACATCTCTGGTTGTTGCTGCATATCTTTTTTAGAACAAAGTCAGAATAAAAAAAAAGATAAATACAGAATTGGGGGTAGATAAGAAGTTATCGGTAATTCCCATGTCCGTCCCGCTGTCTACCGGCGAAAATTATGATCTAGTCCTTCAGTTTGGGGATTGTGGATTAGAGCAATTAATCACGACAAAAACAAAATATCTAAAAAAAAAAAAATAAATTGTGAGGGATGGTACAATCGGTTGCGAACCGTGGCCTAGTCTCTCCATTTACTGTCTGGTTATCAGTTGCAAATCTTTTTTCTGAATTCGAATGGCGAAATTTTTTGTTCACTTTCGGAGATATACGAGATGGTGGTGACATCATCAGTGCATCGTTTGAATCTAAAAACATGAACCCTGTTAAAGCCGGTTATCTAATCAATGTGCCACTCTGGAAACCTCTAAAATTATCTTAAAGCTCCAACAAGAGACCAAGAACATCTGAACATAGACGATATTATATAGGGTGTCCCGTCCCCTAATTCGTCAACAATAACATAATTTGGGAACTGATTCCTGGGCATATTCGAAGAAAAAAATCGTTCTACAGTAAGGGTATATCTCCAATGTTGACATCATTTATCGAGGATTTAAGAAAAGGCTTACTTGTGAGTGGCCGTGGCTCAAGTGGTAGTGTATTGGTTTCCCAATCAGAAGGTTCGGTGCTCGCCCGAAAGACATATCATCCATTTTTTCAGTTAACGAAAATCAAGTGAGACGAGTAGTTGACTACATAGAAATCAACATCAAGCCAACTTCCACTAAGAATTTTAGTTGTTGTTTAAAAAGGATGACAATTGTAGAAAGCACTAACCTTATAAAGCTTAAATTTGAAGTTTGACGACTCTATGTTGTTTAGTATTTGTTCAGTAGCCATCAATAGTGAACGCTTTCAATGAATTTTTAAATATGGAAAAAATCGGTCATCGTTATGTGATACAATACTTTCATTTGAAAGGCCTCAATCCAACCAACATCAAAACGGAACTGGATCCTATTCTGGGGCAGTCTGTTCCTTCGTTTACAACAATAAAATATTGGGTGGCAGAGTTTCAGTGAGGGCTTTCGAGTACACCGACCACACAGTTAGAGAAAAGATTCCTAAAAGAACCGTATGGCAATACAAGGAAGCCAACTGGAGCGGATATAACAACTTCTTTAGGAATTTTAACTAGTCGTTATGTTACGTGGACGACGCTGCTGACATGATCACAGAAACTATTCTCTTTGGAATGAGATGCTTTATCCCTCGAGCTGTAAAGAGGCTGTCAGGGTTAGAGAAATGTTGTTTCGGTCCTTCAAGAGCAGCCCAACACAGGAAAACTGAAAAAAGTTGAAACCATCCAGGAATGACTGCAACGTCTTTCTTAAATATGTAAAATTCCAATACCACCAAAAACTGACGCAAAAAATATTACAGTCTCCCAAAGGTAGTACAAAGTTTTGGTCGTTCGTCAAAAGTATTAAAAATTCTGCCTCATCTTCCATCCCAACGCTCATTTACAATGACATTCCAGCTGTCAGCTCTTTGGACAAGGCCAATCTGCTTGCTACATATTTCGCGACTAGCTCAACACTCCCAGATTGTGCTTTGTCCCGGCCTACACTTGAGTGCGTCGAATATTCAATGGGACAAATCCACTTTCGCACTCGTGTAGTAGCAAGAGTTCTTAAAGATCTTAACATTCACAAATCCCCTGGTCCAGATGGTATATCTCCCCTCCTTTTGGAGAGGTGTTCTTCATCGCTGGCAAAACCACTGCGTAAGCTTTTTCATCAATCCTACTCTTTAGGACTCTTTCCGAGCAGATGGAAAACAGCATTTGTCCAGCCCGTCCCTAAAAAAGGCGAATCTTCTTCCCTCTCCTTCTACAGACCCATTGCACTTACCTACGTCCCTTCTTTCAAAGGTCATGGAAACGCTGAGAAACCGTCAGCTCATGAAATATCTCGAAACACGAAAACTTCTTAATGACCGGCAGTACAGTACTGGTGATCTGATGGTATGTCTCACTAAAGCGTACATCAATCTGGCGCAAGCAAGATAGTTGCACTTGGTATTTCTAAGGCATTTGACAGAGTTTGGCATCTGGCTCTTTTGTCGAAAATGCGTGCTTTTGGGATCGACGACTCTCTTCTTCAATGGATTAGAAATTATCTTTCGGAACGTTCAATTCAAGTTGTGTTGGACGGTTTCAAGTCTGATATTCACAAAATAAATGCTATTGTGCCACAGGCCTCCGTTCTGTCTCCGAAACTCTTTTTAATTTTCATCAACGATCTCTTGCTTGCTACTTCTAATCCAATATAGGTATTCGTTTGCTGATGACAGTACTTTCTGCTTTTCATATTCCCGGACTCACGTCCCTGCTCTTCGGCTGTAGAACGGGAACAGAAGCGTGTATTAGGCTCATTAAATTCTGATATCAACAGCATAACCAACTGGGGAGCTATCAATCGAGTGGAATTTAATGCTTCCAAAACACAATGCTGTCTGCTGTCGCCAAAGCGAAATTTAAACACCCACCCGTTATCCATGAACGGCAGTTGCATCGTCGAAACCTATAAACTTTCCATTCTCGGTATGTGTCTCAATGAAAACTTACGTTGGAATGACCACATACCGAGAATGGAACGTTTATTCGGCGTCGTCAAAAATGCTGCGAAATGTGATGTAAGAAATATTTCACCCCCTCTGATCTGACCTCAATATATAAGGCGTTTATCCGCCCGAGATTGGAGTACAATGCGCACATCTGGTCGGGTGCGCCCAACAAATCTCTGCACCTGCTAGATAGGATTCAAAACCGTGCGATAAATCTCATAGGTGGTACTAACATCACTCAAACAATGGACACCTTCGAACATCGAAGTAAGGTCTCGTGTCTCACTTTGTTTGATCGCTATTTCCAGCACCAGTGCTCCATAGAAATCGCCACTAGCATTCCGCCCCTTCAAACTTTTAACCGTAACACCCGTCTCGCTATAAATGCTCATCAGTATACCCTCAAACCCAATTTCGGACGTACTTTAAATATCGTGATTCGTTTCTAAGCCGTACAACTCATTTATGGAATGCCCTGCCTAGCTCCTTATTTCCTAGTCATTATAACCTTCAAACATTTAAAACCAACGTTCACCGGTACCTCTCTTTCTAACCTCGCTGACTTTCCTTCGTCCGCGCTGTGTGCAAACATTTTAAGGGCACTTAAATCCCTTGAGACGAACATCGCAGTAGTCGACCAAATGAGGTAAGTTCGTCGGAAATGTTGAAAAAAATCCACAAAATGGTATTTGATTGCCGTCAATTGAAAGTACGTGAACTAGCAGATGTAGTAGGCATTTCAAAAAGCGCTGTACATCGCATATTGACCGAAAAATTGGACATAAGAAGCTGTGCGTAAGATGGGTGCCGCGATTACTCACAATGGAACAAAAACATCGTCGTGAGGATGTTTCAATCGAGTGTTTGGCGAAGTTTCACAGCAATAAGGCCGTATTTTTGCATCGACTCATAACTATGGCGGAAACATGGGTCCATCACTTCACACCCGAGACGAAGGAACCGTCAAAACAATGGACTCAAAGTGGGAGAATCAGCTCCAAAGAAGGTGAAGACAGTTTCATCTGCAGGCGTCAGTTTTTTAAGATGCGCGTGGGATAACTTTCATTGATTATCTTCAGAAAAGAAACAGAATCAACGGCGTGTATTATGCAAACTTATTGCAGCGTTTGAAAGATGAAATCAGGAAAAAAACGGCCGCATTTGTCAAAGAAAAAAAGTTTTGGTTCATCAAGAAAATGCCCCAGTTCACTCATCCGTCATCGCGATGATCAAAATCAATGAGTTAAAGTTCGAATTGCACCCTATTCCCCAGTTTTAGCCTCCTAGGATTATTTTCTATTCCTGAATTAGAAAAAATGGCTCGGTGGTAAAAGATTTGCAAACAGTTAAAAGGTGGAGTCTGCGGTTGATGGCTATTTTAAGGAGCTCGACGATTCCCACTATAAACAGGACATCGAAGCTATTGAAGATTACTGGGAAAAGGAGACTACGTAGAGAAATAAACAGATTTTCCCCCAATTTTTTTGTATTTTCTTTGTTAGGTCGGGTATTTCTAGGACTACCCTCGTAGCATACATACTCGTATGCTACAAATATACCAAACAGGGTGTCTGAAATGCGCAGCTTATCTACTGCCAAACTAGTAAAATTATCATAAGATAAGTTAGGAAAGTAAATCAGGTAATTTTTAAGCGATTTCAAGTAAAGACAATTGCACGTAGTATCTAGTGATAACAGTAAAAATTTATAAAATTATAGTAGATAAGGTTCTCAATCAAGCCTCACAGCAATGCGCAATACAAGAAGAATTATGTTTATGTTGTTAGCAGTCTTTAGCACTTGCGCAAGCAACAAATTAATTCAAGTGCGCGTAAAATAAGATTTTATGATCCAATATCCACAAACGACTTGAAATCATGATGCGGACCTATGCTTTATCTAGATATGTACGTACACTCTGGCACAAAATAATGAGGCACTCCTTAAAATCTTAAAAGAAAGTTTGCGTAACAGCTGCCAAATCTGATTGAGTCATTAGGTGACAGGACGTACTGATACTGGAAAAACCCATTAATTCTGTTGTTTTGAGGGGGGAAAAAGCTCATATGACTTTCTACGTTATACGAAAATCTAAGCAGACTATTTATCTATCTGTCTGTTTGTCAGGGATAATTTTTAAAAAGTTTTAACCGACTTTGACGGAATTTGATTGAAGAGTATTAGTATTTTATCGGAACTGATTTAAGCGTTTAACTTGGTAAAATTCATAAGTACCTTACCTTAAGTTATTTGCTATATTTCGTTCGTTGTTAATCGCTTTCAAATAATCCTAGCAAATTGTATTTGCAAGTGAAAAGCTATCTCTTATGTATTACTTGTCAACGTTTAGCCTTCACACTTGTAAGCTGTATTTTTTTTTTATTAAACACTCGTTCTCTATTTATTTTCAGATAATTTTTGCATATGAAGTTCTGTCACAAGCACCGGGAAGGCGACTAAGCAATGTAAGTACACACTCCTATCTTCTGATACACCCAAAGGTTTTGATAAATATTTACGCTGACTAAATAAAGTTAACTGTGCCGCGTTACGCCATAGCATCCGGCAAAGTTTTGTGTAAATATGTAATATACATATTTTACATACCATACTTACTCGTATATGCATTTAAGTATGTAAAGCAACCCATTCGACAGTTGTAGAGGGCATAGTTCGATAATTCTCTGATGTGGAATGCAAATTCCTTCGTTCTAATTTATTCAACATAAATTCTGTCAACCATGCTCGTATTCCTGTCCCAGCTCTGTTGAAGAGTGCCTCGTGGCACGGACCCATTTGCTATGCACAAATTATGCGCACATTACCACAGAGCACCCCAGCCACACTAGTATCTGTACGAGGAGCACTCGTAGACTGCATTTTCATAGCTCAGCAAGTTTCAATTAATTGAAACCCGATACGAGGGCATTGGAGGGGAGGAAATTTTCATTTGCACCCTACCCAGCTTTTATCTAATGAAACAACTTATCACCTCGTTTGCGATAGATAGCCAAAATCGATTTGCAGCTAATTGAGAATTTGTATAAAAATATCCGACTACTCGAGAGTAGGTTTATTACAATGTGATACAACACTACTACCATAAAATGATTTGTATCTACGAGAGTATCTATGGCAAAGAGTCGTAAAAGAAAGCAAAACACACAAAATGTCAACGACAAAGACACAACAATACAACGACACAAGCCATCTTGTATCTTTTATAGCATGCAAAAGTTTTCTGACCCAAATTCGATGCTAAGAATAAATAATTCTAGCTGCTTCGGAGATTGCTTGAGGTTGTTTGGCTTATTGGTTCGTTGGCTTTTCTCGTTATGTCACACATTGATTCCGATTCCGATTGGGGTAGTATCTATGCTATAGCAAGACGATGAATAAGGTGATGAGGAGGTGAGCTAAAGGCCGTCCCCGTCTAAGTTCAGATGGAGACTGAATTTTATTGATTAATTAATTGGTTTAGTAAAATGAATAATGGATTCGTGTGAGATTTCAGAGGTAGGAGTTTGGATCTTCATCTTCAGGGAGATTTTCTTGGATTTTCTTTTTTTTTTTTTTTTTAGATTTTTTTAAAGTTTTTTCCTTTACGGCTTTCAATTTAATTGGATTCTGAAAGGAAGTTGGATTTTAAGACTGTTTGTCATAAAAATAAAACGACTCAAATGTAGTAGTCTCATTTGAGTAGATAAAAAGGTGGCATTCAAGCAGAATTTCGTAAGTCGTAGTATAGATACAAGTAAAGATGAATTAGATGTTTGAGGCGCCTGCATCAAAAGAATCTTCAACTTTATAGCGAGACAACGGTCTGGTCATTGTACTAGATAATCGTTTTGGCTTTTGATTGCGATTGTATTTGGATGACCGGAAAGTTGTGTCTTCATATTTTTTATTTATTTAGCAGAGTATTAGTTTAGTTACTCTTAGGCAACTGGCTGTTTTATTCCGTAATAACAACGTCATGATGGTAGACTGATCATAGTCGCACTAAATCAAGAAACAGATAAGCAAACAGAGCGTAATAGTGATAATTTAAAAGTTGATTCAAAAAATATATAGGTGTGCCATTATTCCTACTGGTTTTGGTGGTATATCCAAACTTAAGATCGAATGGAACAAAAACCAACGACATCCTGATGGGTTGCAGAGGAGCTCTTAGAGCATTAAAATAATTTTTGAGATCAACACTAAATGTTTCCAACGTAAGGAGCACATTTCGCTAGTGTCATGGAAGCAGTGGATAAGTGCGGCAAGTACTTGTTAACAGGTTTAGGTTCAAATCATATGTTAATACCGAGAAACTATAAACAAAACAATACAATTTCTGACGAATCCACTCTCTTAGAAGGCGAAATCTTGAGCAACATACTAATTAAGACTACACGTTGCTCTGCTGTAAGGATCTGTGGTATATCTTGTCCAACACAGCAGAAAAAGTAATTTTTCTAACAGCACCATCTTTCGGTGTGGCTTTAGGGAATAATATTAGCGAAAGATGCTCTGCTGTTAGGTGACTCGCGTTACCTAAGTAACTGGCTATAAAATAGCAGTGTGAAGAGCAAGTGCTTGGCAACGGAGAGACCAATTTTTTAAGATATATTGAGAAGAATCCGATAAAAGTCTCTGTTTGGTTTTCTACTTTTTAGAAGGAATCTTAAAATGAAGCGAGAATGCCTCTATATACAGGGTGAGTTTTTTTTAACTTGAGACATCAAAATTACTCGAAAAATACGCGATATCGCGAAAAATGTTTCTGACAAAAGTCACAAGGTTCTGAAGGGGACATAAGATGGTGACCACGAGTTTGAGCTTGAGATTGATTTTTCAAATGATAATTCCTGATTTGCTCGTAGGCTTGTCATTTGTTTTTATATACTGCGTTTAGCATAACCCAGAAACCACGACGTGGACGTAGCAGTATTTTGTTTCCTTCGGGGTGATTAATTAGTGTGGGTCCCTTTGCCTCCCACTGTTGAATCATTGAATTCTTCCCATTTCGACGTTTATTTCCCGAGACTATTTCAACAAATGCTCGAAAATGTGACCATTCACTTTAATACACTTGTCTATCCGCGCTCTAAATGAACCAACCGAACTGAGAAATATTTCTGGCGTAATCTTCCGGCAAGCTTCAGTTATTCGTCTTTTCATGTCCTCACGTGTTGTGGGCTTTTTTCTGTAAACCTCACTTTTTAAGTAACCCCACAAGAAGTGAAGTAAGATCAGGTGATCTAGCAGGCCATTGCCTCGGAGCCCCTCGTCCGATCCATCGTTGATGGTAAACATTGTTTAATACGCCCCGGGCTACTTGGGAATAATGGGCTAGACAACCATCATGTTTATTTATTTATTTATTTATTCGAGTAGACTTATACAATAAGATACAATATCTTCTTAGACAGTATAAGCTTAATTGATATGTTTATGTAAATAATGTGTTACAATGTTACAACACTAGAAAAAAGAAGCTAACAATATTGTAGATATTTTATTTGAATCCAAAAAGAGAGAAAAAAAAACAAGAATAAATAGTGAGAGAATGATAAAGCAGATAATTAAAAAGAAAAGAAATGGAATAGATAAAAGATCATCATCATATTAATGTCTTCAAGTACTCCTTGAGCCTCCTACCGAAAAGCGCTGTACAGCTAATCATCCCTAGATGTCGAGGAAGAGAGTTCCATAGACGTATCGCATTTATAAAAAATTGGCGCTCGGATATTAAAGACGTTAAGAGATCTAAGAGAACCCGACTGGCAGATCTTATTAAAAATGTAAGGTGGTTGACGCGATTGCAATATACTGTTTAACAATGTTAAAGTTCTTAGCTTAAAAATATTTCCAAGAGTAACGCCATATATTGATTTAGAGAATTGAGAAATGTGGTCATACCTTCTTACGCCGTATATGTACCTCGCAATGCTGTTGTAAGCAACATTGAGTTTACGCTTATGCTCTGAATCACAATTGCAAAAAAGTTCACAACCGTAAAGTAAACGAGGGATGAGTAATGTTTTGGCTAGTACGATTCTTATTTTTAAGGATGTAATTCTATGGTTGGTCCACAGCATACGAAGCCCTCCATAAACGCTCCCAATTGTCAATCTGATATGAGTATTCCAAGACAGTGTTTTTGTGAAGGTAATACCAAGGTTTTTAGCTGAATCGACGAATTCAATTTGATTACTTTCATAGTATATTTTGGGGAAATCTGACGTATCAATGGATTTTTTTTTGAGATAACCAAGCATTTGGACTTAAGTGGATTAACGCATAGACCATTTTTCGGCGACCAATTACGAACATTGTTTAAATCCTCGTTAACTTCGACAGCTGCATTTTCCGCCAGACCAAGGGGAAAACTTTTCAGCATCTGAACATCATCAGCATACATATCTACTTGAGTGTTTTGTAAGCAATTGGGTAAATCATTTATGTACATCGAGAATAATAGCGGTCCCAGTATTGACCCCTGTGGGACCCCTCTATTTAACCCGAGAAATTCAGATACGTAGCAGTTTGACACAACTGCCTGATGTCTACAATTTAAGTAGGACTGGACTAACATTGTCGAAGAATAGGAGAAATTAAACTGGCTCATTAACTTACAGTTACACAGGACATTATGGTTAACTATGTCAAAAGCCTTAGAAAAATCCAAAAGGATTAGAAGACTTACATTGTTACAGTCAACATCTTGTCTTATGTTTTCAACCACATTGATGAGAGTTGTAGTACAGCTATGTTTGGGATGAAAATCTGACTGGTTAACACATAACAAATTTCTGTTGCACAGGAATGTTTGTATTTGTTTATTCATTATTCTTTCTAGGACCTTGGATAGTAATGGTAGAATGGCAATTGACCTAAACTCATTTTGATTTTTTGGTATTGGTATAATTTTAGCTTGTTTCCAAAGTGAAGGAAAAACACTTGACGTAAGTATTGTGTTAAAAAGATGCGTTATGTATTTTAAGATATTAGGAAACCGGATGAGTTTCATCAAGGCCAACAGAATTGGATTTTATACGAGGGCGTTTCAATAAGTCCGTGACTTTTCGAATATCTGACCTCTTTACTGAAACAGCAACACTGCTCCTGTCAACAGGCATCTGTCAAAATTTAAACTTGCTACGTCAGTTAGTTTGTGTTTGACAGCTATTTTTATCAGACTACTCACTAATTTGAGGAGAAAATGGAAAAAAGTGAATTTCGTGTGCTTATTATGCATTATTTCTTGCGAAAAAAAACCATTACCGAGACCAAGGCTAAGCTTGATAAATACTATGCGGACTCTGCACCATCGATTTCAATGGTAAAAAAGTGGTTTACTGAATTTCGTTGTGGCCGTACAAGCACTGAAGATGCCGAACGTCCTGGACGCCCAGTTGAGGTCTCTACACCCGAAACAATCGAAAAAATTCACGATATGGTGTTGGCCGACCGAAGATTGAAAGTGCGAGAGATTGTGGAAGCCGTAGGGATCTCGCATGGCTCAGTGGTTTCAATTTTGAATGATCACTTGGGCATGAGAAAGCTTTCCGCAAGATGGGTGCCGCGTTTGCTCACAGTCGACCACAAACGCAATCGTGTAACAACTTCACAGGAAGGTTTGGCGTTGTTTAATCGCAATATTTAGGAGTTTTTGCGCCGTTTTGTAACCGTGGACGAAACATGGATCCATCACAACACACCAGAGAACAAACAACAGTCAAAACAGTGGGTTTCTAAGGGTGAATCGGCGCCAAAGAAGGCCAAGGTGGGTTTGTCAGCCAATAAAGTTATGGCGACTGTTTTTTGGGATGCACGCGGGATAATCCACATTGACTACCTTCAAAAGGGAAGAACAATCAATGGGGAATATTATGCCAACTTATTGGACCGATTCAATGACGATTTGAAAAAAAAAAGATCCACTGATGAAAAACTAAAACTTGATGAGGAAAAGAAGCTGTTCTCGGTTAATAGAGTCGTTGTATCATCAGTGGCTTCTGAATATGGAAAAGTAATAAGCTTCCTATTTAATTCATTGCAGTCAATGTTATCAAAAATATTGGTTTTTTGTTTGCCTATACCAATATCACGTATGTTTTTCCAGAGTTTATGTTTGGCTTGAGATGGGTCTAGTCGGGGGGCGAGGTAACGCCTCTTTGCTTCACGTAACTCGGTCGTTACCTTGTTTCTCAGTCTTTTAAAATTGTGAAATAGAACCTCTAATCGAAAACGCTTCCAAGTTTTATACGCCTGGTCACGCTCATATATCAGTTATCTTATATTACTACTGAACGATCTTGCGATTGTTTTTGTAATTAATGGAACATGGAAATCAAACAAGTTTTTTATGTTGTTCTGAATGAAATCCACTTGGTCATCATAAACTCGAAACCACTCAGTTCTCCTTAAATCATTTTCCAATTGACTCACTCACGTTTATGTTTTTGAAGTCACGAAAGCTTATAGTCCTACTTGCAATCGAAGGTTCACATTGAAATGTCAAATGGATCAAATCGTGACGCGAAAAACCGGGAACAGAAATTTGATTAAAATGTAGAGCTTTGCACAGATGGCTGACAAAGAATACATCAAGAAGTGTATTTCTGTGATCGGTAAAGTGCATGGATGACGATGTATTTACTGAGAAAGACAGTAAGACAATTCATCTATTGCTTTTAAAAGAGATGAAGTATTGATGTTTCGATTTGGCCTGTATACTGAGCCTAGCAAAATTGTATTGTCTTTACAAATTATTTCTACGAAAGCAAAATTTATCCCACTTTCAAGTGGAGCTTTACGTATAAGTTTACAGTTTAATTTCCTGTTGACAAAAATTGCAACACCTCCCCCACGCCTTTCAATTCTGTCAGAACGAAAAGGCTTATGAAATCCATCTAAAGAACATAATTCATACCCTATTCCACTTGACAGCCACGTCTCCGAGACACGAATCACGTCAACTTTCGAACCTTCAAATAAGTGCCTAAACTCATCAAGTTTTAGGACTATGCTCTGAGCATTGATATGACATATTTGCAAGTCCTTACGTTGACTACACATTAACCATTACACGCATTGTATTATTTTGATTTAAAACATCTGTGGAATATCTGTGTATTATTTCATTGGAATCAACCATTCTTAAAAAGTAAGAAAAGGAGGTTCCAATTTAACCTCATTTCATATAGGAAGTATATGCTGCAAAATACTTCTAGGAAGAAGAAAGGTTCACAAGACAAAACATATGATGATAATAGGTATTTATTAAGTAGTAACTGCATTAGAAAAATTTTATATAAGCATTTTAATTAAAAGGATATAAGCAAATTATAAAAAAAAAAGAAAGTACTCGTAATAACTAACTTAATGTCTTCATGTTTTGTTGTCATCTTTTACAGCTGTATTTCTTGTTGTCCGTGACGTAGTGGCAAAAACGGTCAAGTCATCGGCAGTCTCAATTAATTTTGCATTCTCTTCCTTGGTTTTCTTGACGTAAACCCGCCCACGAAAAGTAAACGCCGACATTATATTTTTTTCTCGCTTTAGTTTTAATGCACATTGTAGGGGAGAGCGATTTTTAATAGTTAGACATTCGTGGACGTAAACTAAGTTTTTATTGATTTCAGCGACTTGATTCAACCCGAGGTCGCGAAGTCGAAGAGACGCTTTAGTTGCCTTTCGGAAATTGGCGATCGTTTTCAAAATAAAGCTTTTATCGTTTGGTGAAAAAGATTTTATTATAATCGGTGGTGCAACGAGGTTGGTCTTTGATTTAAGACGGTAAATGTTTTTAATTGCTGGTGGATTTGCTTTTAAACTTATGCAGAGTTGATTGAAAATATCTGGTAAATTTTCGTTTGGTATCAGTGGAACCCCGTGCAAAAGTACATCACTCATTATTTCCTTCAGTTGTTGTTTCTCCTCGTTAGTCTCCATGTGCGTTTTTATTTCTTGTATCGCCTCGCCGTGTTTTTGTAACTGCATCTCGAGTTGTTGGTTGAAACCATATTGTTTGTCGCAACTCCAATGGCAGTTCTTCTAGTAATACTGGAAGATGGTCCCGCAAGAAGTTTGCATACTTTTCGCCATTTAAGTTGCCTTCAATAAAATATGGACCTGCTAATTTATCCCCAATAATTCCCGCCCAAACATTAACCTTCCAAGGGTGCTGGCGTTCAACTTGTCGCAACCAAAAAGGGTTTTCGGTAGCCCAGTAATGCATATTATGTCGATTGACCGTACCGTGATTGGTGAAAGTCGACTCATCAGAGAATAACACTTTAGCGAAGAAAAGGGGATCTCGTTCAATTTGCTAAAGTGCCCATTGACAAAAGGAAACCCGGTTGCGAAAATCCTCACTAGAAAGTTCTTGATGCATTGAAACATGATAAGAATGGTATTTATGCCGATGTACAATAATATCTTACAGACAGTCGTTTGAGAAATTCCTGATTCACTACTTATTTGGCGAGTGCTAATGTGAGGATCGTGTGCAACGGCAGCTAACACTGCTATTTAGTTGTCCTCAACAGCCACCCTATCTGACCGATTCCTTTTCTTTGATTGCACACTTCCTTCACCAGTGAATTGTTGGATGACCCGATAAAAGGAAGCGCGCGATCGTATCTGGTCTGGGAAACATTGGGCGTAAAGAGCAACAGCACCATCGATGTTCCTTCCACTTTCTTCATAAATCAATATCATTTCAATTTTCTCTTGAATTGAAATAGCCTGCATTATTAATCTGGAAAACGTTACTAATAATAATCAGTTCCTCAAAACAAATCTCGATCTTCTAACACCCTAACAACGTTGAAAACCGATTAACGATTTAGACGTGCCAGTGCAGTGGTATCTAGCACTGAATGAATAAGACCTTTGAGACAAAGTCGTGTGCCCCATTGATGCATACGACTGAGCAATGAAAATCAGGAATTATCATTTGAAAAATCAAAAGTGACCTTCGTGTCACCATCTTATGTCCCCTTCAGAACCTTGTGACTTTTGTCTGAAACATTTTTCGCGATATCGCGTATTTTTCGAGTAATTTGGATGTCTCAAGTCAAAAAACTCACCCTGCATAGAGCGTGCGTACAGGGAATCAGTAGGTGAAGATGGAAGATTTTCTGTCCCAATTTGTAACAAGGTGGTAATCTAGAAAAAGCAATAGGCACAATGTTGTACATAAATCTTCGCGCGATCTTGTTTTGGGTCATTTTGTGCAGAATCATTCTATTGGACCCAAACGATTTTGTCGTTGACTGTCTTTATGGAGACAGAGTTTATTCTAGGAACTATCAAATGAAACAATCAGCGTAAACGCTACTCAGATCAATTGCTTCTCGTATTTCATTTTGTTCTAATGACTTCTTGATTACTCCAGTTATAATCAAATATACTGTACCAATGTATTTGTTGTGTTTTTAATCATTCAAAATGGTGTTCCATAAAACAAGTAAACAAATACGCCAATTGAAAATCATGTTCAAACTACTCGTAAGCTAAAAAAAAGTGATAACAATGTGACAACCAATTAGTTCATTCACTGGTTTTTCAGCACATGTGATTCTTTCCCTGTGATAAAAATTGGAAATTATTTTATTTAAAAGGCGTGAAGCCAACAATTTTTTCTTTGAGTAATTAAAAATGATTTTCTTTGTTGAAGACAAATTGTTTCGGCTCAAAGCACAGGTGCTGTACATTTAGGATAAACATTAATTTACGTCAGCTTGTCGATGTGCAGTGCCGCAACGTTGACTACTCATCAATTGTGCTTATTTTAAATCTTTGTGACAGCCACCGATTGCAAGTTTCTTATATCCGGACTCGATTTGCTGAGCTAATAACCGCGCATGTGTTCGACGAAAATAAAATGGCAACACTTAAATGCCCTCTCGAAAATGACTAACCCTGAGATGGGTTCACGTTGAGTTGAAGATAGTTTCAACTATCAGCATAGCAGATCCCGAGATCGTCGCTCGTACCATGTACCCTGATTTTATTTTTTTTTTTTTAAATTCGAATCTTATATGGATTACAGGAAGACACTGGTTATTTCTTAAACTTCGATCTTACGACGATTTTGCATCCTAAGGACTGAAACGAATAACATTTGGAAAATTCAAAGTAAAAAAAAAAATATTTTGATAATTCATGTAAATTTTTTCTTATTTGCTTTAAAACTCTTTTTTTTTTTATTTTCTTTCACAATTACAAAAAATAAAAAAAATTATTTGGGTTCACATTCTTTCCTCAACTTCTTTCGAATGTCCTTCATAAGGTTGGTGACAGTTACATCCGTGATCTTTTTGGACGCTCTTTTCCATTTAGCACTAAAATCTTTTACGTCCTTTGCACACTGCTCACTTTTCCTCAATTTAGCTTTGACCAAAGCCCAATACCTTTCAATGGGACGGCACTGTGGAACATTGGGTGGATTCATGTCTTTTGGGACAAAGTCGACATTTTTAGCAACAAGAAAGCTCAACGTCGAATGAGCATAGTGAGCTGAAACTAAATCTGGCCAAAATAATGTTGAACCCTCGTGTTTGATTAAGAAAGGAATCAACTGTTTTTTTAGGCACTCGTTAATGTACACTTCTCCGTTAATTGTTCCCGTTGTAATAAACGATGAGCTTCTGTGTCCACATTGGCAAATGGCCTGCCAAACGAGATATTTTGACCCGAATTTTTCCATCCCAATCGATGTTGTTGATTGCGGAAGAATCTCAGCTTCAAACGAGTTGTAAAGATGCGAACGTGGAAGAGTAGTAAAGTCGGCTTTGACATAAGTTTCGCCATCTAAAACCAACCACGCTTTCGTATAGCTTTCGGGCTCCTGTTTTTATGACGTTTTTTTGCTTTTCGGTAACTTTTGGTATTTTTGGTTTTTTTTTTGTGTTTTTAGACCGTTACGTTTTTTAGATCTTTGTACCATTGTTTGGTTGGCATTACATTTCCGAGCAACATCTCTGGATGACACAGTCCGGTTTTTTACGATGGTACCCACTATTTTCCTGTCCAAATTTGTATCATGTGCTCCACTTTTAGCTGCACTTTTCTGTTTTCGCTTAACTGTCAACGTCTCCAAATATCGTTTAATAACAGAATCCACTGTACTGCGTGGTGCTATGTTTGAATTTTTTGCGATGAAATGGTTTGGACGCGAAGTATTTTCGAGCCATTTGTCGATGACTCATATTTTATAAATATTTTAAACCGCACCGAACAAAAATCAATAACAAACTGAAACTAGAGAATATACAGGCTAATTTGGGTACAAAATGGGATTGCAATTTTTACGCATTGGAAGTATAGCCCATATTGAAATTTACAGATTTTATTCGTTTCAGTTCTTACTACATGCAGTTAAAGTCCTCTTTATTTATTTTCATTCTGGATCGTGGCCTTAATGCAGGCGGTGTTTATTTTGATTGCCTGTGTCTCTGGATTTTCCGTAACCTGGGAACTAAACTCTTCTTACCCTGCCCCTGGGCAAAAATACCGGCTAGATATATGAGCCGCTCAATGCACAAATCAATTAACTCCATAAAACAAAAAGTTGCGTAATGCGATGAAATAATATAAATTGTTTTTTAAAATTCCCTTTATAATATAAATTCAAATATATATTTTAGAATACATAAATACAGATATAGCTTTCATCTAATGGTATATAAAATTAATAAGAAAGAATAGCCAAAAAAATAATCGTCAGTAATGTTACGATTTTTATGTGACTGGTGGAGTTAATCGATTTGGCAACTGATAAAAATAATAAAGTTAAATTAAGTATTTAATTGTTAAGTTTTTTATTACAGAAAAAATTAGTTATTATATATTTTTATTACAAATTTTCCATAAAAATGAGTGTTGACAGTGCTGTTATAATATATTATTTATGATTAATTTGTCAGCAGTAAATGTAAGGACTCGTCATTTCGATTTGTTGTCAAGTTTTTAAAGTAATCATGGTTAACAGGAGAAATGAATTTTAGCAGGTTCATCATGTCTCTCCTTTTTTCCCTTGTCACAGTTCTATCTTTAGGATATAATAAAGGCTGATCTACATTTTTCATACTTTGTGGCCTACCTACTACAGATTTCCTAATTTCATTTTAGTCATATTTGAATTGTATGAGATGGGGTTTGGACCTTTCTAACTTTATGCAGCGTTTTTTAAGCCAATTTACTGGAAACCCTGTAACGGTTGCTTTTCTGTTAATGATTGATTTTCCTAAAGGTTTTGTTGAAAAAAAATCTTGATGGGTCATTTGGATTAGATTAAATGGTGCGCTTTCTTTTTGCATGTTTTAATTATATTGAACCAATCATCTGGTGAAAAAATGTTTTGAATTTTTTTTCGCATGTGACTCAATAATGGCAAAATCTGAGTCATTAGGCAAATAGCTATGCCCACTTACCAAAAATTTCGTTTCAATTGACTCAGCTCTTATTTCCGTACTTTGAACAAATTTCAATAAACTTTAATATTTCTATTTTGCCCGGTACACGAATCTGAATATGTTATTATTTTTTTTTAAAGTTTGCAGCATTAGTTTTTATGTACTTTACTTTAGACACGATGAAATTTCTTGAGACCCTTCAGTTTCTGGCTACATAAACATGTGGCTTATACAATAGTTTTACTGAATTCATAACATCCGAAATTATAAACATATAAATTTCGCTTATAATAAGCTACAGATGTGGTCAGTTTAGGAAAGGCTAAAGCTTTTTCTAAGTCGAAAGAAAATACGAAATTTTTTTCTGATGCTGCCATTCGATCGGCAGCCATTTGACTGCGAGCCCGTTCTGCCTCTTCTAAGTGAGTTTCCATTTCAATGTCTACCGTCTTAATTCCCTCACCGTCTACAGATTGAATTTTGATTTGCAAAGCGTCACAAGTTTGACACGTATCCTTTGATGGTTGTTTAAAATGTAAATTAAATTTTGTAGAGAACACATTATAGTAATATTTTTCTTTCACTGGTACTACATTTTCCTTTTCACATTGTGTGACGTATAGTTCGTACATTTTCTTAATATTTAAATACTGTCGTCTTGGATTATGAGCTCTGGTGTAGTGACTTTATATGTTTGATGACATATGTGTCATCTATTTTATTGCTTGCAACACGGCCTTTGCGCAGATCAACCAAAGACGTAACTTGTTCTTTAGACCAACATTTGTATATCCACCCGTCACTCACCTGATAAGTGTCCCTAAAATATTTTTTTGCAAACGGGAATATCATGTCTGTCTCTTCGAAAGTGCTTAATATGTAAAAGAATGTTATCTTCGTGTTTTTAGTTTTATTCGTAGGAGAAGAAAATATTTTGGTCAAGTTGACTATGTAGACTATAAAATGCCTTCATGGCAGCCGCTCTCTCATCCGAAAGAATTTTTTGGTTGCATTTGCATATTATATCGATAAATGTTTTTTAGATATAGATATATATTAGATTTCCTCCTCTATTCCTGTATGCCAAACCTTTTGTTCTTTTATGCTTTTGTAAATTTCGTGTCTAATTATCAGGATTACGACTTCTTTTCCTTCCAATCAATGTGTTTGTTGAGATATTTGTACTGTTACTATACAATCAGATGAATCCGAGAAAAACAATAAACGTCTTCTTGAGCAAGACTTTAAGCTGATAAATCGTATTGAAGAACCATCACATTATTCACTGTTTTCCACATCCACATTGTTATTAGTGTCTCTCATCTTGATGACCTAAATACGATCTGGGAGTAATGTTGTGAAAAGGCCAACAAAATATGTAGTCCGTGTAATATTGGTAAAGTATACAGTAGAAGTTAAAATAAACCCAATTACACTTTATTTTTAAAATAATTAATTTCACTTCGCAAGTATGGTACTTGATCCTGCTGCAATTAGGCTGTGACTGACTAATTTATTTTACTTTAATTCTTGTAAGACGACGGCACTAAAAAATTTAGCATTATCATTCAACGCTTGCTAGTGCATTTGAATCGTGTTATTGAAACGATTTACATTAGAGTATGGAGTTAATCAAAATGGCTTCTGAAATAAATTACTTATTATTCAATGGCCAAAAAAATTTTGTCCTTTAATGGAGTTAATCTTTACCATTCACCAAGTGCTTTGACACTTAAATTTAAGATTTTTCAAAATGTGGAGTTAATCAATTTGTGCACTGAGCGGCTCATATGTATGTACGAGTATATACCACCTCGATCAAAAAGTTTTGTTAAGTTGGTAAATCTATTGTTGACATTGCCTCTAAATCTTAGCGTCATAGCTTGACATTTGCAAAAGTTACGTAGCCAAGAGCACATCTATCTCTGTGTGTATTGGCGATTTTTTACAATTTTAGAAATGGATTTAAATTTGCAACAACGAACAACGAAATCCGAAAACGGATTTAATGGTGCGCGAACGTTGGAAATGTTGGAAAAGTGTTTCGGCAAAGGTTCTCTAAAGAAAACGGTCGTTTACCAGTGGCACGAGCGGTTCAAAAGTGGTCGTGAGTCAATCGAAGATGATGAACGCAGTGGCAGACCATCGACATCGAAAACCGACGAAAACATTGATGAAGTACTCGTAAAAGAAATGTTGGTCAATAACCGCAAATTAACCATCAGAGAAATAGCGGAGGACTTGAAAATTACCTATGGATCCGTCCAAGACATTTTGGTTAATGATTTGGGTTTCCGTCCTGTAGCAGCAAAGTTGGTGCCAAAAGACCTTAATTTCATGCAAAAAAGAGACCGTGTTGACGTCGCAAAAGGGATGATTTGCGAGGCTGAATCCGATCCCACATTCATCAAAAGGATCATTACTGGAGACGAGACGTGGGTTTATAAGTACGACACAATCCAGACATCAGGCAAGTGAATGGCGTTCACCAAATGAGCCGAGCCGAGCCCAAAAAAACCACGTCGTTTTCAGTCAAAAAAGAAGGCAATGCTCACGGTTTTCCTTACAACGGTGTAGTGCATCATTAATTTTTGCCGGAAAGGCCAGACGGTAAACAAAGAGTACTCGTATTATTTGGGCGTTATGAGACGTTTGCGTGAAGCAATTCGCCGAAAGAGACCAGAATTTTGGGCAGAAAACTCGTGGATTTTGCACCATGATAACGCACCGTCGCACAGTGTCATCATTATTCGTAATTTTTTGACGAAAAATGCAACAAATACGAGTACCATGCAACAGCCACCGAATTCACCTGATTTGGCTCCCTGTGACTTCTTTCTGTTCAATCGAGTTAAAAAACCACTACGTGGAACGCTTTTCAGCAGGCGAGAGGAAGTAATGGAAAAATCGCAGGAAGCACTGATACCGATGATGGACAACCGAAAACCGAATATAAAAAATGTTTCGGGGATTGGATCAAGCGCTGGCAGAAGTGTGTTGAAGTCGATGGGGGTTACTTTGAAGGGGACAATATAGATTTAGATGAATAAACTTGTATTTTTAATTTTCTGAATAAATTCCGGGAACCGGTGGTAGTATGTCAAAGTAGCTCTATTAGGTGTGCTCTGTTTACGGCCCGCACGTAATTTTATTGAAGAAATTCTTCAATTCCGCCGGACGTTTTCCTTCTAAGGGGCTTTTTTTTTAACCCTGGAACGTTGAAGAATGCGTCATCGCAGGTCCGGATATGTGGCTATTGTACATACAATGTCAGATTTAGTATACACTAATCGTATCGTTATTTCATTATAAACATATGGAAGAGGTGATGACGCGACTTCCCATCTATTTGAGATGGTTCACTAACACAAACTTCACTGGACTGTAAATCTGCAGAACTAAATGAAAATATCTAGCGGGGTACTTTTAAGTCCTCGTGCTTCCTCTATTAATCAAGTAGGTGCAAGTTGTATTCATACCAAATGCAGAAAAAGATTCATCCATTCCTTTGCATGTCATAGACAGGAAGGTCCCATCCACCATGGGTTGGTGGATCTCAGAAGGTTCCTAAGTCCTTCAGTACCGTGAAGATGTAACTTCTCAAAGTTCTCGTTCTTTTCTAGGAAAGGGCGAAATATGTATTCAGTATCGAGTATTGCTGAATATCGAGTAGAAGGTCCTAGTGTCAAGTCGAACCCAGTGTCCAGATGGTGACGCTGTCGACCGTGTTTAGCAAAAGATTTACAAAGGTAAGAGCATCCTTTCTAACTTCCATAGAGTAATCGAATTGCAATTCGACGATTATCGCAAGTACTTGTCCGTAATTTACTTTCGGCCATATCATTTTCAATATGCGGCTTGGATATTGGCAATTTCTACGACTTGGAAGATACAGCATCCAGTCGATGTCCATTTTAATACCAAGCCAGATCCTACCTGTGGGTTATTTGCCGATTTCTCCACTCGTTCATGTTAGGAAGTCTGATAGAGAATTTCCTGTCCTAAAGTAGTCACTTTTTGGCAAGTTTACTGTAGTCACCCAAAGTGAGTCTTGTCCATAAGTTGGCAGTGATTATAAGATGACGTTTGAGAGATGAAAGTGTTTATTTATGGGCCTCCAACAGAATATATCAGGATACGAGTAGGTCTCAACACTGCTAAATAAAGCCAATATACTGCAGCCGTCTTGTAAACCTACTATACTCGTACATATGTTGTGATGTACGCCTTTTTGAAAGAGTATTGACTACAATTGGAATCAAAAACCACACATAGAATTCAGCCCAATGTCTGGGAGGCTTAAGGAAAGTTTGATCTTTTGTTACGAAAAAAACAACCTCTTCGAAGGATAGACCTTAAACTCGTGTTAAAATTATTTCCAAAGAGGTCCAGATGGTCCTCCACCCTGTACAGTTCCTTTGCACATCTCCCTGCTGCAGAAGAAATAAAAGTATGGGATATAAAGGCGTAGATGCATCACTGCAAGAGTAGGGCTAAAACTTTGCCAACCATATGCGGTAATGTGCTGTTCAGTTGGACCAGTAAGTTTAATCTTTGCGTCAACAATGAAAAACAAAACTTTTTTGCTAATATTCACAAATGAAACCACTAAAATTAGAAGGAATCCTTCTCAACATTTTTCAAGAATGCAATGCCTGGTCCTGATAGACATACGAGTGTGTCATAAAAGGACGCTAATATAATTGTAGGTGGCAAGATTTTTTCTTGAAGCGCCCATCATTGGTTTTTTTTTTTGTTTTTGTGTTAAATTAGCGCGCGCTCAATGGGATAAGGTATCTTTAAAATGTTTACACACAGGGCGAGCGAAGGAAAATTAGGAGGGAAAGAAAGAGATGCACTGATGTACGTTTGTTTTAAATGTCTGAATGTTACATCACTAGGAAATAGAGAGCTCGGCAAGGCATTCCACAAGCGAGTTGTTCGGCTTAGGTACGAATCACGATATTTCTGAGACGTATGTATTGTACTCCAATTTTGGGCGGATAAATAACTTATATATTGAGGCCAGATCAGAGGAGGAAAAATTGGAGGAAACCTAGATATTTCGCAGCATTTTTAGTGACATCGAATATATGGTCATTCCAACATAAGCTGTCATTGACACACATACCGATAATAGAACGCTTTTCACGCAACGTCGAAATGGCAGGTGCCATTCATGGTAAATGGCTGCGTGTTTAAATTTCGATTTAACGCCAGTAAACACCATTGTGTTTTGGAAGCATTAAATTCTAGTCTGTCAGTGGTTCCCCAATTAATTATGCTGTTAATATCAGAATTTAACAAGCTGCCATTCCCGCTCTACCGCCATAGAGCAGGGACGTGATTCCGGGAATGAAAATCAGAGAGTACTGTCGTCAGCAAAGGAATACATTGGATTAGAAGTAGTAGACAAGAGACCGTTGATGAAAATTAAAAAGAGTGTCAGAGACAGAACGGAGCCCTGCGGCACACCAGATTTATTTTGTGGACATCCGATTTAAAATCATCAAAGACAACTTAAATTTAACATTTCGAATGGTAATTTCTAATCCATTGAAGAAGAGATTCATCGATCCCAAAAGCACGCTTTTTCGACAAAAGAGCCTGATGCCAAACTCTGTCAAATGCCTTAGAAATATCAAGTGCAACTATCTTGCTTTCGTCAGGTTGCTGTACGCTTTGGTTCCACTTTTCAGTGAGATATGCCATCAGATCACCAGTGGACCTGTTGTTACGAAAACCGTACTGCCGATCACTGAGAAGCTTTCGTGTTTCGAGATATTCCATGAGCTCACAGTTTATCAACGTGCGTTTCCATGGTCTTGGAAAGAAGGGACGTAAGTGCAATGGGTCTGTAAGAGGAGAGAGAGGAAGATTCGCCTTTTTTAGGGACGGGCTGGACAAATGCTGTTTTCCATCTGTTCGGAAAGAGTCCTAAAGAGTAGGATTGATGAAAAAGCTTACGCAGTGGTTTTGCCAGCGATGAAGAACACCTCTTCAGAAGGAGAGGAGATATACCAGTGGACCAGTGGATTTGTAGATGTTAATCTACGATTTGTCCCGTTGAAGATTCGACGTATTCAAGGCGGAGACAAAGCACAATCTGGGAGTGTTGAGCTGGCCATAAAGTGTGCAGCAAGCAGATTGGCCTTGTCCAAAGAGCTGACAGCTGGGGAATGTCATTGTAAATGAGCGTTGGGATGGGGGATGAGGCAGAATTTCTAATGATTTTGACAAATGACCAAACATTTTTACTGTCTTTGGGACATTGCAGTATTTTTTACCTCAGGTCTTGGTCGTATTGGAATTTCACACGCTTGAGAAAGACGTTGCAGTCATTTCTGGCTCGTTTAAACTTTTTTCGGTTTTCCTCTGTTGGGTTGGTCTTGAAGGACCGAAAAAACATTTCTCTAACCCTGACAGCCTCTTTACAGCTCGAGTCGTACCATGCTCTTCATCCGATGAGGGACAAAGTTTCTCATTCCAAAGAGAATGGTGTCTGTGATCATGTCAGCAGCGGCATCCACGTCGTTATCGAGGAAACATAACGACCAGTTAAAATTCCTAAAGAAGCTGTTAAGACCGCTCCGGTTGGCTTTCTCGTATTGCCATACGGTTCTTTTGGGAATCTTTTCTCTAGCTGTGTGGTCTGTGTACGAGAAATGGTCCGACGAGCCTAGGGGGGAGAGCTCATCAACGATGTACTTATCAGGGTGAGAGGTCAAAAACAAGTCCGGGTGTTGGGAGTATGACTATCAACGTCTGGTACTCGTTCGGGCTCATCTAGAGGCCAAGCCAAGTTGTTTTCACCAGCGAAGATCTCAACACACCGTGCTTTGGGTGTTGTCAGTCCAGAATGTCGAAGCCAACCAGAATAGGACAGAGGGAGACAGTTCTTTGTATGGAGTCCGACAGCGCATCAAACTCGTTAAAAGTCGAATTGCTGTCCAGTTTGGGGCTCCCGTAAATAAAGCAGTAGTGGATAATTTGCTTACGGAGATGGAATTGTGGTGGATTTTGGTAAGCTACATCACTATGCAAGTAGCTTCAAATCAGCGGGATCTACCTGTGTTTCACTAAGTGCCGACACAGCTGATCTGTATTTATAGGCGTGGGCGTAGTGAATGATAACTTTTTAGCCCGCGTATGTTTGCTATGTCCACCCTCAATTCCCGAGTCATCATCTAAAAAAAGAAACACAAATACCGACGATGCTAAGCAAGACTGTGAAGTGAAAACTCTGACGTTAATTTGCCGAATCAAATTGTTGTAGGTGTTATGTCTTTAAAACAATTGGAAACAAAATTCATACTCACAACTCACTATCCATCAGTTATTACCTACACTCAGCCACACGACAAATACAGCAACAGCAGTGACTTAGTGCGAGCAACAATACTTACGACCAGAAGCGGGAGAGGTGGGATACCCGCGCTGTGTAATTTTTTTTTGCCTGCTGAACTGCACTACACTATTTATTTTTTTATTTTTTAATTTGTTTTTGTTAATACTTTATTTCTAACGGCTTTAAATCCATTCATTTATTGCACAATACATAACTTCTGCCGTTGTTCCATGTGCGAATAATTTCAGCTTCGGCTTAGACATCCAAAGCATCGCAATTGAAATTAATTTCATTTTTTGTTTAAACAGAAAACAAAAAAAAACAACAGAAACCAACTCAAGTCCGGGGATGAAGACAATAAATCACAAATCACAAAGAAGCGTCAATGTTCTGTCTCAGAACCTTTAGAGCAACGAGACGTTCTCTGAACTCGCAAATCCCATGAAAGTTTATCGACTTTGGTTTCGACACAATAAAAGTTCTTGAACTCTCGATTCATTCAATTCGCCATAAAAGGACGAGACATGTCTGTGTATCTGTATCTGAGCTTTACTGCACTGTACCTCGGGTCAAAGAGCAAATATCTCTAAGAGCTCTAATGGAAAGTTAATTTTAATACTCAAAACGTCCATTAATCTTTCAACCCCACCAACACCAAAAAACTGACCGACATGACACTGTTTGAATCTTTTTAACCAAACAATGTAATTACACGTATTCTTGACCCGCCCTATGCGGATACAAAGGAACGTTGTCAAAGTGATGTCAGTCGATATTCAAACAACGGCAAACAAGCATCAAGGATAATAAACCGAAACACGCCTGACGGACGCTCTCGGTCAAAGTCACAGTGCAGACTGATACGTCAAAATGCACATCCGGTGTCAACGTATTCATTTCTGCTAATTTTGAAAATGTCTCTTAAAAATAAATCCAATTAGATAGGAGATTGGTGTTGTAACAAAACATTTCATTTGGGATTCTTGCCAAAAAGGCTAACGTAACGAAAGACTTCTGCTGATACTAGAGGTCACAGATGCCAGCAATGATGACAGATACAGGATGTATCTTCATATTCATTTGTATGTCCCCCTGTGCTGTCTAATTAATTTTGAATCTTTGAAACCGCTGTAACGATGTAAACAATGCTGATTAATTCGTTAGCAATAAGTGGCTGTATGGCTGTATGGCTGTTTTATGGTGCAGATACAATTGTGGAGGCTACAATAATTTGAATATAGAATTTCGAGATGAACCATCGCTTATCCCACCCCTCCAACGTACATACTCGTAGATTTCCATCCAATGAAATGAATTGAGATACACGTGCTCGTATATCAACTTTTGCCGCTTGCTATGCGGATATTTGCACGAGCGGACGGTCTTTGTTGGCTTGAGGAGGAAAGAATGGAAACCTCAAAAGAAGGAAATTAATGTACATAGACATTCACAAGAAAAACTGGGTTGGTGTGTCAGATGATTTGTTCTTCTTTTTCGCCTGCCCCTGGTCCCATAAAAGTTCAAGGTCACATAGAAGACACACCAAGAATTTCAAGTTAAGATCAAGCTGGATATTGATTTGAAGCAAAAACTAAGGGTAGGAAGCAAGGGAAGAAATATCTTTCTATGGCTTGGAGGTCATGGAGAGATTTGTGTGGCGTCACGAATGTTATCTCATTTGAGACCACAATCGATGAGAAGCACATCGACAAAGAGGGCAAAATTGAATCACGCACATAAGTGGACCGACGGGAGATATGTAAATGAATTGATTGATTTACTTGAATTATCTGAAATTTCATTTTGGTCTCAAAGAATCATCACCAGAGGGTTCCTCGATGAGGAGTTAATTTGAAAATGTGATGTAGAGAACATTGCTGTGGCTAGAGATTAATGGGATGTCATGTAAATTGAAATGAGAAATTGATTAGGATGACTGTAATCATATTGATAGCGATTTTTCGTTAATATTCCCCATAGGACTCATAATCATTTGGACAGAAAAGCTTCCTTCAACCCAAACGACCTGTTCAGCTCGCATTTTCATACACCGAGTTGATAAAAAGTATAACTACTACTACTGTCATCTTTTACCGAATGTGATTTAGATATTTTTAAGCAAAACAGTCTTGCCATTTCTATATTCTACAGTAATGCAGAAATACTTAATGACTAACACCTTTTATTTGACCTGCTTTAATAGTACAGCTCAAAAGGACTTTAGCCGAAATGTGATTTTGACGTTGAAACATAACTATTATAAACAAAAAAATAATTATTCTGCATGAAGAAAACTGCTGCCGAAAGTCATCGTATTTTGGTAGAAGTTTATGGTGAACATGGGCTAGCTGAGCGAATGTGCCAAAAGTGGTTTGCACGATTTAAAAGTGGTGATTTTGGCTTGGAAGACGATGAACGTCCTGGGCAGCCAAAAAAGTTTGAAGATGAAGAACTGGAAGCATTATTCTATGAAGATTGTTGCCAAACACAAGAAGAGCTCGCAGAATCTTTGGGTGTCACTCAAGCAGCCATTTCAAAACGTTTAAAAGCAGCTGGATATATTCAAAAGCAAGGAAATTGGGCTCCGCATGAACTCAAGCCGAGAGACGTCGAAAAGCGGTTTTGCATGTCCGAAATGCTGCTGGAACGCCACAAAAGGAAGTCATTTTTGCATCGAATTATTACTGGTGATGAAAAATGGATCCATTACGACAAGCCCAAGTGCAAAAAATCATATGTGAAACCCGGCCAACCAGCCAAATCAACGGCAAAGCCGAATATCCATGGCGCCAAGGTAATGCTCTGTATTTGGTGGGATGAGATGGGGGTGCTGTATTATGAGCTGTTGAAACTGGGTGAAACACTCAATGGACAACGCTGCTGAACACAATTAATCCGTTTGAAGAGAGCAGTGGTCGAAAAACGTCCGGAATATGCGACCAGACACGAGGCAATAATTTTCCATCATGACAACGCTCGGCCCCACGTTGCTTTCCGGTTAAGAACTATTTGGAAAACAGTGGATGGGAAGTCTTACCTTCCGACTACCATTTGTTCCGGTCGATGCAGAACGCCCTCACTGAAATACGGTTCACATTAGGCTTGATTGATTCTTGTCTGCCAAGCCGGCGCAGTTCTTTTGGGATGGGATCTCTAGAAAGATGGGAAAATTTCTTAAATAAACGATCAAATTTTGAAAAAAAAACCGCACGAATTAAGTTATATACCCAAACGATTTGCGTCTCAGTTGTGTTGAAAAATTTTTATCCGCGATTGAATTCAAACGTGATAGTGTGATTGCTTTACATATATTTGGCTGGAAAACCACAAGTAGCTATCGTTAGAGCCCTCTAGCACCTCAACGTGAATAAATCATTTGTGTCACGAATCATAGCTCATTACCGTGATACTGGTAGCGTTGCAAAACGCCATTGAGGTGGTCATATAAAACAGCAACATCGGCAGAAATAGTTCGGAAAGTGAAGGCTCGAATTGAGCGAAATCCGCGTCGAAGTGGAAGAAAAATGGCTCGTGAGCTCAACATATCGTTGGAACGGATGCAACACATACTGAAAAATGAGCTTGGGCTCAAGCCATTGCAGTTCCAAAAAGCACACGATCTTACACCGCAACAGAAAAAAGGTAGAGTCGAAAGAGCGAAGGAGTTGCTATGCTTGCACGAAAGTGATGAGTTGCCGAATTTGGTTTTTTCCGATGAGTCGCCATTTGTTATCGAGCAAATATGTCAACAAACAAAATGACCGAGTTTACTTGCCAGAGAGTTTCTTCGAAAATGTACACCTTCGGACGGCCACCAGAAAGCAGACAGCACCGATGGTGATGGTTTGGGCCGGCATAACCGCCGATGGTCGCTCACCGTTCGTATTTTTGGACCGTGGCGTCAAAATTAATGCAATCGTATACCGTGAAACAGTCTTAGAGGCAGTATTGAAGCCTTGGGCAAACAATCATTCCGGTCGGAGACCAAGACTCGGCACCGTCTCACAAAGTGCGCGTCAACCAAGATTGGTTAAAAAACAATGTTCCACACTTCATTTCTTCGACACAATGGATTGCAAATTCTCCGCGTGCAAATCCGTTGGATTTCTCTGTCTGGGGTATTTTGAAGGCGAAGGTTGGCACTAAAAAGTACCAAAGTTTGGACCACCTCAAACAAATACTTCGCCGGGAATGGGCCAAAATACGGCAGAGCCACTTGCGTGCAGCGTGCGATGCTTTCTTAGGCCGTCTCAAGGCCATTATTCGCCCCAAAGGTGGACATACTGATACAATTTGAAAATTGATATATTTTCCAACATTTTTTGCTTTGAAACAATAAAATTTATCAAAAAATAAAAAAATTATAGCATTTTAAAAAGTTGGAGTTCGAGTCAGGCACACTGTATATTGTGAAGAACCGGTGTAGGAGGCGATACATCTGCATTTGTCTTGCTGAATCCTCCCACGACTACAAAGCTAGTTCGAGAATGCTGGATTTCAATAAACACAGTGGGAAGGCTGAACTCACTGAGTCTTGTTTGGGTACCATGTCACAACGGGATCACGGGAAGTGAAATCGCCGATGAACTTGCTAGACAGGGCCCAGAAAGCAGTTTTTCACTGCGTTAGACTCGAACTTGCGTTTTCCATTGACAGTTGGGTTTCATATGAGTATAACTGCAGATGGCATGATTCTCCAGGTTGTCAGCATACCAAACAAATGCTACCCGATGTCTCTATGAAACCAGCGACTTTTCTACTGTCCCTGACGGGGCGCTAAATGTGCGATGCTCAAATCAGGCTGCAAGTACTTGGCATTGATGTGGAGACTCTTACTCATCTTTCTAATACGGGCTGAGAAATTTTAGTAAAATGAACCCTCAAGGAGTACATTGGAGTAGTTCTTTGTCTGACTGCTGTGTTCCGGCAGAAAAAAAAAAGTCTTCTTTGGAAATCAGATTGTAGATTTGTACAGAAACCAAGAGAAGGAGTTTTTCGAGTGCAGGTGTTTCAACTGTGTTCATTTTTATAATTTTCTAAAATTTCATTTTGATGGAAAATGCCAAGGCAATCCTTTATTGTTTTTCGCATGATTTTATGGCTGATGATTCATCGATGGGTTCACAAAAACAAAAAAATCAATAATCACCCCGGCATGTTCTGTTACACCAATCTATCCTTGATTCTGGCCCCGTTTTCTCTACATGAGGACTTAAAAGGCGCCCAAATGTCTCCACTCTGAGGGAAGTAACCATGAAATTTTATTTCAACAGCAATTTACGAACCCATCTCGCCCAAACGCTCATAAAAGACAATTTACGTGTACATATGCACGAAAAAAGCTATCAAATTGAAAAACGGCCATTCAAAAATATGAAAATCAAAAACAATCACATTTTTGGAATTGGAATAGAAATATAAAAATTTTGCACACCGGCTGTGTGTCATATCCTGTATTCGAAATTATATGAGACAGGCATTTGGATAGTGTCCAAAAAATATCCAAATACAAATCATGCCGTGGATGCTTTTGATTTTGGTGTAGGTACAGATTTGTCATGATAGAATATGTATCTATCGGAATGGATGGCGAAACGTGCCTAAAGAGATCTAAATAAAAATAAAAGCCAAACAAACGAAAAAACTTTAACAGAAATGACGGTTCTTTGAAGGGAAGAGTCTTTTTGGCGTAAATATGAGGATAAATGCCATTCGACGATTTGAGGAAGTAATTACAAATATTTGAAAAATGCAATCAGAGATGGTTTCGGGGCAGAAATATTTCTAAACAAAAGCCATTGTTATGTAAATAGCTTTGTGGAAACGTATTTACAACATAGATTCTCTAATACAATACTTGAGACTTCTTTTAGTTTTGAAATTTAGAACAGTCATTGTTATTTTGTTTGTAAACAAATCAATCCAATGAAACGATTCACTGAATTCCGTAAAGAATGTAAAACGAGGCAGTCTTTTGAACAAATGTCTGTCGTAAAAGTTGTCTGTATTCAGACGTTTCTCCTAGGCCATTGTTTCGATTTTAATTGACAAAGAACTCTTGGGTGTATGACTATACGAAAATGTAAATAAGGCCATCGACGATGAATTTTCTTTTGATTGAAAATGTCCTCGAACAGACTTGCGACGTAGTATTTGGTGTCGAAGATGAAATCATTTACAGTGTACTGACACGTGTCCAATAATCGGCTTGATAAAACCGAAGTCTTTGCAACGGCTTTTTGTGTAGTGTGATTGAACCTAACTTTGATGAATTTTGTATCCGATAGAGTCAACTTTAAGTTCTTTGCCGCTATCATCAAGTGTCGAAGAGAAGAACCAACTGTGATGGTCTGGGTTTAACCTGACCACCACAAAGTAACACCTGGTTTAATGATGAATGTAGCCAGATACTTGAAACTAAAGAAGAGACATATACGAGTACAACAGTGTTGCAAAGAAGGATGAGAACTGCCCGTAAGCTCTTCAAGCAGAAAAAGAAATATGTATAAAACCCCACTTCTCAGATAGAAAAAGGAAGAGCATATATCATACGAGTAATTCGCAACATCTTTTATTTTTATTGTTTTAAGGAAACGTGCCAAGACTATGAAGCCTATAAGTACGAGTATACACAGTATTAGAATCGCACTTGGTTTCTGAGGATATGGAATAATTACTTCTACTATACATACAGCTAAACAGTGCTAATGATATCTGAATCTTGACGAGTATAAACTGGTGATGAATTGAGCTGTGGGCGCTGACGGCTTACCAGCACAATTATTTAAAGTTGATAAATTTCTAAAGCGCATGCATCCATTTGTCATGTCCAAAGATCGTGCTCCATTCTCAGAAAGGCTTAAGGCAAGGTGGCCTTAAGTTGTGTAGAACTCAGACGTCAACAACAGTGGCACAATCCACAAAAGAAGTTTGTAAGACTAAAAGACTTACAGGAGCTATATCCACATTGCCGTGAGATCCTAGGATGTTGTTACGAATACATGAGTATTAAAACGGGCGAAAATGAGTTAAGTGATAAATGAGGGCAAAGCGAAGTACTCGCATATCTTGTCAATGAAAAAGGCCGCATAGCAACGAAATCATGTTTCAATTCGCTTTGACTGCCTTCGATTAGGCTCCGCTATAAATACGAGTTATAACATCAGCCCAGGAATCAAACGGAGAATTCGGTAAACCAAATCTGAATTTCTACTTAACAACTGTGCTTAGTAATGTCGGTGTTTGTGTTTTTTGTGTTTGTCTTTCTTTATAATAACTCAGGAATTTAGAGTGGATATAGCCAATCTTTGCGGCCTTAAAAGTAACAACTTTTCTACGTACGTCCACGTCTGTAAATGCAGAGCAGCTGTTTTGGCACTTAGTGAAACACAGGTAGATCCCCGCCCATACCTCTCAGATCACTCTGATCTGAAGCTACCTGGCTACGACCTAGTGCCATTATTCTTCTCTCACCGCAGTCTCGCCATTTACGTGCGTAGTGATGTAGCTTACCAAACTCCACCACAATGTAGTCCCTGTTCCAATCCGGAATTCAATTTCATGTGGTTAAAATTCCATCTCCGTAAGCAAATTATCCACTACTGCTTTATTTACAGAAGTCCCAAACTGGACAGCAACTCGACCTTTCACGAGTTTGATGCGCTGTCTGACTCCATTCAAAGAATTGTATCCCTGTATCCTCATACTGAAATCGTTATTACGGGCGATTTCAATATACACAATTCTGGGTGGCTTCGACATTCTGGACATGCAACACCCGAAGGACGGTGTGTTGAGATCTTCGCTGCGGAAAATAACTTAACCCAGCTTGTAAATGAGCCCAAACGCATACCAGACGTTGATAGTCATACCGCCAACACCCTGGACTTGTTTTTAACTTCTCACCCTGACAAGTACTGCGTTGATGTGCTCTCCCCTCTAGGCTCGTCGGAGCATTGTGTCATATCAGCTAAATTCCCGTACACCGACAACACAGTTAGAGAAAAGATTCCTAAAAGAACCGTAGGGCAATACGAGAAAGCTAATTGGAGCGGACTTAACAACTTCTTTAGGAATTTTAACTGGTCGTTATGTTTCCTCGATAACGACGTGGATGCCGCTGCTGACATGATCACAGACACCATTCTCTTTGGAATGAGAAACTTTGTCCCTCATCGGATGAAGAGCATGGTACGACTCGAGCTCTAAAGAGACTGTCAGGGTTAGAGAAATGTTTTTTCGGTCCTTCAAGACCAATCCGACAGAGGAAAAGCGAAAAAAGTTTAAACGAGCCAGAAATGACTACAACGTCTTTCTCAAGCGTGTAAAGTTCCAATACGACCAAGACCTGAGGCAAAAAATACTGCAATGTCCCAAAGACAGTAAAAATGTTTGGTCATTTGTCAAAATCATTAGAAATTCTGCCTCATCCCCCATCCCAACGCTCATTTACAATGACATTCCAGCTGTCAGCTCTTTGGATAAGGCCAATCTGCTTGCTGCACACTTTGCGGCCAGCTCAACACTCCCAGATTGTGCTTTGTCTCCGCCTACGCTTGAGTGCGTCGAATCTTCAATGGGACAAATCCACTTTCGCACTCGTGTAGTAACAAGAGTTCTTAAAGATCGTAACATTCACAAATCCGCTAGTTCAGATGGTATATTTCCCCTCCTTCTGAAGAGGTGTTCTTCCTCGCTGCCAAAACCACTGTGTAAGCTCTTTCATCAATCCTACTCCTTAGGACTCTTTTTGAGAAGATGGAAAACAGCATTTGTCCAGCCCGTCCCTAAAAAAGCCGAATCTTCCTCTCTCTCCTCCTACAGACCTATTGCACTTACGTCCTTCTTCTTTCCAAGGTCATGGAAACGCTGATAGACTGTCAGCTCATGAAATATCTCGAAACATGAAAACTTCTCAATGACCGGCTGTATGGTCTTCGTAGCAACAGGTCCTCTGGTGATCTGATGGCATGTCTCACCAAATCGTATATCAATTTGGCGCAAGCAAGATAGTTGCACTTGGTATTTCTAAGGCATTTGACAGAGTTTGGCATCGGGCTCTTTTGTCGAAAATGTGTGCTTTTGGGATCGATGACTCTCTTCTGCAATGGATTAGAAATTACCTTTCGGAACGTTCAATTCAAGTTGTCTTGGATGGTTTCAAGTCTGATATTCACAAAATAAATGCTGGTGTGCCCCATGACTCCGTTCTATATCCGACACTCTTTAATTTTCATTAATGATCTTGTCTGCCACTTCTAATCCAATATACTCCTTTGCTGACGACAGTACTCTCTGCTTTTCATATTCTTTCCCGGACTCACGCCCCTGTTCTTCGGCTGTAGAACGGGAACGGCAGCGTGTGTTAAGCTCATTAAATTCCGATATTAACAGCATAACTATCAACCGAGTGGATTTAATGCTTCCAAAACTCAATGCTGTCTGCTGTCATTAAAGCGAAATTCAAATACCCAGCCTTTATCCATGAATGGTACTTGCATCGTCGAAACCGGTAAACTTTCCATTCTCGGAATGTGTGTCAATGACAACCTACGTTGGAATGACTACATATTCGGTGTCGTCAAAAATGCTAAGTTTCCTCAAGCGATGTAAGAAAAAGAAATACCCCACCTCCTCTGATCAGACCTCACTAGATAAGGCGTTTATCCGTCCGAAATTGGAGTACAATGCATCTGGTCGGGTACGCCTAAAACATCTCTGCACCTGCTAGATAGGATTCAAAACCGTGCGATAAAACTCATTGGTGATAATAATATCACTCGAACAAAGGACACTCTCGAACACCGACGTAATGTTTCGTGTCTCACTATGTTTGATCGCTATTTATACCTTCAAGTATGTGAGATACGGACGTACTCTAAAATATCGTGATTCGTTCCTCAGCCGTACAACTCGTTTATGGAATGCCCTGCCTAGCTCCTTATTTCCTAGTCATTATAACCTTGAATGACAAATGCAGGCTTATCTTATGGTTAGATAAGTTTAAGGTTAGATGGGATTCTATGAAAACGCCCGTGATGTTGTACATTGTTGATAACATAGTTGCCTGAAAATAATTGACGCGTGGCTAAGAACCTATTTTTGTTATAGCCATGTGGATCCAAGGATACCTTTAATACAAACGACTCCTCTCACCAACACGCACATAGAGAAATAGCCTTTGGCATAGCAGTTCTTCTTTGTTTCGGTGGACACACTTTATTCCAAAAAAAAAAAAAAATAAAGGTCGCTGCAGGTTGAGCCTTGTATGGAATGGGCTTAATTAAGGGCAGTAAAGCCAGTCATAAAGTATCGATCCAGTGATCATACATACGTATACATCATGGCGTACTGCACAGGATTGTGTCGCTGGTTGCTTTTGCGACATCTGTTGCACAATTTTCCCCGATCTAACCAACTGAATTTATTCAATTGCCGGGCTGCCGGCAAAACCAAAAGAAGACAAAAAAAAAAAACAAACGCAAACAGATTTAACTAAAAAAAAAACGAGCCACACTGTCGGTGGTTGGGATTCGTGTTACGATCTGTCACCTGGATTTCCAGGGGAACAGAAAATTCCCTGAGGGCAAATTTGCAATGGGCTGGGTTCAGGGAAAACGATATTTTTAAATGCTAAATAAACTACAAATGCCACAATGGACTAATGGGTGTTAGGCGCCATGCACTTTTTGCTCCGAGTGGAAGTGCAAAACCATATGCAACAAATAAGTCGGAAGAAATACGAGACGTTTTATCTGCGGAGTGATGGCAAAACAATGTCAGAAATTTAGCCATTAAGCGGCAACGACAAAACGTTTAATCAAATGGCGGTACTGAAGGTGCCACTAAATAGATTGAACCGCTAGTTGGGAACCCGATACCGACTGTAAAAAAATTATCTTTTTTTTTTCTTCTAAAACGATTCGCCCGGGGTAAATAATGCTACTTATCTTGTTCTTTAGGATTGTTATACTCCTGTCCTGCCCGTCCTGATTTCGTCCGTATTCCCTCCTCGTTTTCGTATATCTCCAAGTCCTTGTTCTTTTTCCTTTCCTTTATCTTTGTCCTTTTTTTGTTTTAATTAATTTTTCTCTTCACTTTATTTTTTCGTTGTTTTAAATTCTTGCTTTGATGGTCAACCAAGAAGTGATTAACCCTATTCCGATGATGTTAGCTCGAACCGTAGGCCTCACACATACGCTCTTCCAATCGCAAGAAAATGCATTGAATGTGCAATTGGCATATTAACCAAGAAATGGAGGTTTCTACAAAAAAAAAAACATCGAAACGAAGCCAAGAACTGCAGTTCATTTAATAAAATGTGCTTGTATACTGCACAATTTTGTGAGAGAGTGCAATGGCGACAGTAACCTTGATTATATACACGTATCAGCAGAAATGGCCAATGACATAGCTCAAACAAATGCAGCCACCTAAGAAGAACAGTCCCGTCAGTCCCGTTATAATATTGGGTATATAACTTAATTCGTCCGGTTTTTTTCAAAATTTGAAATTATTATTCAAAGTATTGCCCATCTGAAGCTATGACTTTTTCCCATTTTTCTGGCAATTTGTGGATCCCATCCTAAAAGAACTGCGCCGGATTGGCAGCCAGGAATCAAGCCAATTTTTGATATTCTGCTCTGATGTGAACCGTATTTCAGTGAGGGCGTTCTGCATCGACCGGAACAAATGGTAGTCAGAAGGGGCTAGGTCTGGGCTATAAGGCGGGTGGGGTAAGACTTCCCATCCACTGTTTTCCAAATAGTTCTTAACCGGAATAGCAACGTGGGGCCGAGCGTTGTCATGATGGAAAATTATTGCCTCGTATCTGGTCGCACATTCCGGGCGTTTTTCGGCCACTGCTCTCTTCAAACGGATTAATTGTGTTCGGTAGCGTTGTCCATTGATGGTTTCACCCGGTTTTAGCAGCTCATAATACAGCACACCCATCTCATCTCATTCCACCAAATACAGAGCATTACCTTCGCGCCATGGATACTCGGCTTTGCCGTTGATTTGGCTGGTTGGCCGGGTTTCACATATGATTTTTTGCGCTTGGGGTTGTCGTAATGAATCCATTTTTCATCACCAGTAACAATCCGATGCAAAAATGACTTCCTTTTGTGGCGTTCCAGCAGCATTTCGGACATGCAAAACCGCCTTTCGACGTTTCTCGGCTTGAGTTCATGTGGAACCCAATTTCCTTGCTTTTGAATGTATCCAGCTGCTTTTAAACGTTTTGAAATGGCTGCTTGAGTGACACCCAAAGATTCTGCGAGTTCTTCTTGTGTTTGGCAACAATCTTCATAGAGTAATGATTCCAGTTCTTCATCTTCAAACTTTTTTGGCTGCCCAGTACGTTCATCGTCTTCCAAGCCAAAATCACCACTTTGAAATCGTGCAAACCACTTTTGGCACATTCGCTCAGCTAGCGCATGTTCACCATAAACTTCCACCAAAATACGATGACTTTCGGCAGCAGTTTTCTTCATGAAGAAGAACTCCCCGCAAAAACACTTTTTCAGGCACAAAGTTCGACATATTTGAGTGAAAAAAAATTATTGTTGTTTACGCTTCAAATGAATGACATATACTGAAATGACGTACAATGACAGTAGCTTTCCAACGCATGTTCCGATGGAATAATACAAGTTACGCCATCTCTTAGCAAACCGCACGAATTAAGTTATAGACCCAATAGAAGCACACGCAGTGCCTTGCATATAAGAAATGAGCTAACACAATATTTTTGGGAATTTGGACATTGAAAAAAAAAAACACTATTTTTTTTTTAAGATTAAATAAATAAAAACTTACGAGAACAATTACAAAATTTGTCCAACTTCTTTCCACTCTTTATGGGTGACATTTTTATTTTTATAATCTTTGTGGGTGTCCTGCCATAGCACTGGACGGCTTTGGACAGCTGAAATTAAACTTTCTGTGCTTATTTTGTCCATCTTATTACTTCGTCGCTCAGCGATCGACTGAAAAATTAAAACAGATTTGATTGCAGAGCGATTGTTCAGTCGCTCAGGGTTTATGTGGCCACCTCCATACGATTTCATGTGTTTTAACGCTCATTGCGTGGCTGGGGCCTAAGGCTAAGGAATCTAGCCGATAGGAGAGACAACACAACACAAGGGCAAGAGCCGACGACTTTGTGAATGGGTCTGGTTTACTAAAACGTTGGACGCTGGTTTCGCGCCTTCCTCCAAATGGTTACTTCAATGGATCGTCCGTCCTACCTGTTGTGATTGATCCTTCAAGATACTAGGAGGGTGCACCAATGGCTGATGGACCCATGGCTGCCCACCACCCTTCTAGGATTTTGAAGAACCAACGGAAAAGAATGTGGATGAGTGAGGCCGAAGGGAATAAGAGAGAGTAGGACTTGTTGTGGTAAATTTTACCGCAACACATCACGTTCGGTATCGTGGTTGCACTGTTGAATGTCGCCTAAATTCTTACGACAACTGATTAAATCTGGTGCTTTCATCCTTCGTTGAATCTGTTGCAATCGAAATTCGTTCACCAAGAAGCAGTTTATCTACAATGTTTTTTTTTTTTTTTTTGCCTTCAGAGAAACTGACACAAATTCCATTGTTCCGTGCAGGAGGATCGGCATTTCTCCTTTTAACTTCTTCTTTTTCGAAGAATCCTCTCGCACTTGGATCGAAAGGCTTTCAATAGAATTTGCTTTCTCATACGAGTATTTTATTGGATAACCGTCTGTCGAAAGGTGCTATGTACCTTTATTCGTTGGTTTTTCAAAAACTAAGAGCACCCGTATCATACTTCCTGGTAAATGCTTTGAATGTGTTGCAATTGTGGTAAAGTACGAATAGAAATGTGATTGAAGACGACTTCTGTTCCCTTGTCGGTATTTTTTTTGTGTTTTTTTGTTTTAGAGCTTTTGAATAACATTGAAAGTGAACGTTACCTTCAACCGTGTAAAAGAAGGACTTCATTTTAAATTATATTTCGTTCCTTTGGAATACGAATATACATATGTATTTGTAAGACGACAGCTTCATTTCGCAATTAATTTCACAAAGCTCACCATAGTTACACAGAACATTCAATTCGACACAAAAGAAACACCACAATCCGATAAAATTGTCCTCTGTTCAGTTTGTGAGAAACAAAGGAACACAAAATGAATCCCCTCACAACGGTGTATTCAATAATGGTATGTTCTTTTATTTGTTCTGGCACAAGTGCTGTACTCTGAATATAAACTCCTGAAGTGACCTACATCAGGAATCCGCTTCCAAGCGGGATGCTACACTCTACAATTCATGCCTCTTAATGTAATTTCCCAGTTGAGTGGGATAAATGACGTTCTACTTGTGAAAGGCACATTTTCTATCTTCAAATTGCATACGGGATTTGCCTATGTACATACATACATTTATACATATGTACACTTTAGAATGCTCTCTCTACACACCCATGGATGCAGATTTTAAATGCCAAAGTTGGATGAGATGAGATATGGAAACACTCAAGAAGTCATATCGTTGAGTAAAAATCGAGAATTCAGCATAAACGGTTTACCAACACTGTCTATAGATACATACTTGTCCAATCCCAGTAAATACAAAGTTTGTCATAATGAGGAACTGAACAACAAGTTTCTATGTCATGTACACAAGCTATTCCGTGTTTTCGAAGAATATTCAAGTCAATGCACTCGGATATAAGAGTACGCGCAACGACAAGAGACGTGCGTAGACTAGAGACCACTCGAATAGGGCTTGTGACAAATGCGAACGAAATTGGATCACAAAATGCCACATAATCCTCGTTTGTCATGCTAAACACATGAATCCACTTCAATTCAGTTGGTTAGATTGAACCCAACTGGTATGTGTATGTATGGATGCATCAAGTGCTCCACTGGCTATGGCTTGGCTATTCTGTGTCTTGATGGGCTCGTTCTCGTATGCAGTTAATGATCTAGTTTGAGACAAGCGGTCCGGTAGCAGCTCAACTGAATACCACTTGTTGCGTGCGCTGTCATAACGTCAATTTGTGAGGCTTTTCTGCCATGCAGTTTACAGGAATTGAAAATGTGTGTCAGATGCCAACGATAGGGCGTTTAAGGAATTCAATACGAGTACTCCCTCTTAATTCATACTGGCTGGGTTGGGCAAGTACTTTCTGGAAAAAGTCAATTATTATGCCCAGGCCTGTATCCAGGCAATACGCCTAGGCCTACATGCCTCAATTGGAATTATGCAAAGCTCTTGTGGTTAATTGGAGAGTAATTGTGTCTCCAAATTGAGTTGGTTGTAGTCTATGTGGTGGTTGGGCCAGCTGAAATATAGACCAATGGATATTTATGTGCTGTTGGAAATTTTTTTTATTATTTTTCTAGGCAAGGCGCCAGCGCTAAAAGGGTTTAATTGAAAGCGTTGTTTTTGGAAGAAATTTAATGAGTCAGAGCGGGTTTTAATGAGTTGAAATAGTTTTCGGCACAAGATGATAGGTGGTTCGAAAAGTTCCGAGACTAATACAAGTTTTTGGAAAAATTCAACTTTATCCATTAACATAGTCTTCTTCTAGAGTGATAAAATCATTCCAACGCCGCTCTGACATTTCTTATACAATAGAATGATTTGTAGAACCCTTCAAAATACGCTGCAGCTTCGGTGAGCACCTCTTCATTGGAGCATTATCTCTTTCCGGCGAGCATTTTTTTCATTGTCACATACCGGATGCAAAAATCATTTTTTTTTTCGCTTAAACAGCTCCAAACAGCGCTGTCTATCATCAACACGTGCGTCAATATCTCGATGACTAATGGTCAAAGTGTCATCAAATTTTGACACGTATCGTTTGAAGGTTGGTACTAACTACAAATCGCATGGATGTCAGAGTCAATGTATCAGTTCCGCCCGTTGTGCCTCAAAACAAATTTTGTAAGCGCTTCCTATCTTTAAATTTAAATAAAACAAAGTGTATGCGAGATATCATCGAAATTATTATTATTATTATTATCAAGGGAGCGATACAAATTAATTTGTAGGGTCCGGGATTTAACGCCGGGGTATTCGTTTGAAATGCCTGTCGATGTATGGAATATAACATCGTTCAAATATCCGCCGCGGCTTCTCTAGGTGGCGCGCATCCGAAATGTCCAATTTTTCATGACTCTGGCGCATAAATCAGGCTGAATTTGACCTATGGCATGGGCTATGTTGGCTTTGAGGGCCGCTGTGGTCTGTGGCTTATTCGCATAGACCTGCGACTTCCGAAAACCTCACAAGAAACGGGGTCAAATCGCACGATCTCGGTGGCCAGTTCACATCACCTCCATGTGAGATAACCATGTCCTCGAATCGCTCGTGAAGAATTTCCAATGTGACGTGAGCTGTGCGGCACGTAGCGCTGTCCTGTTGAAACCACATGTCCTTGGTGTCCATATCATCCAATTCAAAGAACTTGGTAGCAGTATGTCGATTTTTGAGTGGTGTTTTCTTCTTGCTCCGATCTTTGCGAAAAGATTCGGATCGATGAGCTTCTCGAGAACCTTTATTTCTGATATCCATTTTCTTCAGAATATTTATTCACAAACGAAAATTCACTGTAACGCTCAGTGGTACGAACGGCAAGCTACTGACGAAACGTGTCTATTTCTAGCAAATAGTAACAGTCGTATGATGTTTCCGATATAACTGGAGCCGAGCACTCCCAAAAACGCTCTGTTCGAAGGGTCGCTTGATGCTACCTGCCTCTCGGTTCGACACCACAAAACTCCTTTAACTCGCTCGGCTGTGAATGACTTATTTATCGAAATATTGACTAGGCGTTTCCACCAGATATTCTTGAGACCTCAAGCTTCAAGAAAATGCAAACAAAAATAGATTTTTTTCGACCATGTTAGGTGTAATCGTATTTTAGAACTACATACTCTTGGCCTTGTCGGCTGCTTCAAATCAGTGCAGGAAGACGTGCTGTCTATCACTTTGTGAAAATTATTGTTTTTGTTGTTTGCCTCCTGTAGTGTGACTGTTTTACGCAGCCATCTCGTCGCTGTCGAAAATAATATTAAATAGCAATTTATCTTTAAACAACATGATACATACTTTAAGGATGCTTCAAATGACTAGTATTACTGTTGCGATGAGTAGGATTCCTCGGAACGTAGCTAAAGTATGATGTCAAGTGTAATAATGGTCGTCGCGATGTACGAAAAAAACACCTTTTCAATTCTAGGTTTCTGTGCTATATAAAATATTTAAAAAATAGTTTCATCAGGTGGCAACATTCAGGTTCTGGATCTGCTCAAAGACATGAGAGTGAGGAATCTTTGTTTACTTGGTACATTCACTTCTACCTTTCCATCAGTAGTTAGCGTTTACCTACGTACCAGTAAGAAGCAAAAGGTGACTATGCTATGGTCACAAGATATCGATAAAACAATCATTCTTATTGCGGAAGTCAAACAACGTAATGACAAATAAATAAATAAATTAATTAATTAATGAATAAATAAATAAATAAACAGATAAATAAATAAGTATACAGGGTGCCTGACTCGAACTCCAACTTTAATTTTTTTATTTTTTGATAAATTTTATTGTGCCAAAGCAAAAAATGTTGGAAAATACATCAATCTTCAAATTGTATCAGTAGTTTTCAATATGTCCACCTTTGGCGCGAATAATGGCCATAAGACGGTCGAAGAAAGCATCGCACGCTGCACGCAAGTGGCTCTGCCGTTTTTTCCCATTCCCGGTGAAGTGCTTGTTTGAGGTGGTCCAAACTTTGGTATTTTTTAGTGCCAACCTTCGCCTTCAAAATACCTCAGACAGAGAAATCCAACGGATTTGCATCCGGAGAATTTGCAATCCATTGTGTCGAAGAAATGAGGTGTGGAACATTGTTTTTTTAACCAATCTTGGTTGATGCACGTCTTGTTGAAATGTCCACGGTCTCCGACCGAAATGATTGTTTGCCCAAGGCTTCAGTACTGCCTCTAGGACAGTTTAACGGTATACGATCGCATTAATTTTGACGCCACGATCCAAAAATACGAGCGGAGAGCGATCATCGGCGGTTATGGCGGCTCAAACCATCACCATCGGCGCTGCTTGTTTTCTGGTGGCCGTCCGAAGGTGTAAATTTTCGAAGGACCTCTCTCGCAAGTAAACTCGGTCATTTTGTTTGTTGACATATTGCTCGATAACAAATGGTGACTCATCGGAAAAAAGCAAATTCGGCAACTCACCACTTTCGTGCAAGCGTAGCAACTCCTTTGCGCTTTCGACTCTAACTTTTTTCTGTTGCGGTGTACGATCGTGTGCTTTTTGGAATTTCAATGGATGGGACCCAAGCTCATTTTTCAGTATGTGTTGCATCCGTTCCAATGATATGTTGAGCTCACGAGCCATTTTTTTTTCCACTTCGACGCGGATTTCGCTCAATTCGAGCCTTCACTTTCCGAACCATTTCTACCGATGTTGCTGTTTTTTTATGACCACCTCCATGGCGTTTTGTAACGCTGCCAGTATCACGGTAACGAGCTATGGTTCGAGACACAAATTATTCATTTATGTTCAGGTGCTGGAGGGCTCTAACGATAGCTACTTGTGGTTTTCCAGCCAAATATAAAGCAATCACACTATCACGTTTGAAATCCATCGCGGATAAAAAATTTTCAACACAATTGAGACGCAAATCGTTTAAAAGGCTTGTAAATAATAAAATTATCTGTCATGTGTCATAATTTGAGCTCACTGTCATGGACGGTTTGGAAATTATAGCAGTCTGAAGTTGGCTGCAGTTCGAGTCGTTCAGGGTGTATACTTTAATCTATAAACTCGTATAATTGATTAATGACAGGATTCCCAGGAATGTCGCATCTGATTCTCTACATATGATTCGTTAAGTTTATGTATTCTATTGGAGATCAATTCAACATTAGCTACTCGATGAAGATCTGATGTAGAATGATGCCAGGGTAGGTTTAACATCATTTTTAAAATTTTGTTCTGAGTTACTACCTTGATCAAAAAGTTCGAGTAATGTATTCAGAAAATTTTAAATACAAGTTTATTCATCTAAATCTATATTGTCCCATTCAGAGTAATCCCCATCGACTACAACACACTTATGCCAGCGCTTGATCCAATCCTCGAAACATTTTTTATATTCGGTTTTCGGTGTGTCCATCAGTGCTTCCTGCGATTTTTCCATAACTTACTCTCAGCTGCTGAAACGCGTTCCCCGTAGTGGTTTTTTAACTCGATTGTCAAAAAATTACGAACAATGATGGCACTGTGCGACGGTGCGTTATCATGGTGCAAAATCCACGAATTTTCTGCCCACAATTCTGGTCTCTTTCGGCGAATTGCTTGCTTCACGCAAACGTCTCATAACGCTCAAATAATACGAGTACTCTTTGTTTACTATCTGGCCTTCTAGCAAAAATTCATGATGCACTACACCGTTGTAATCCATGAAAACAGTGAGCATTGCCTTCTTTTTTGACTGAAAACGACGTGTTTTTTTTGGTGTCGACTCATTTGGTGAACGCCATTTACTTGCCTGATGTCTGGATTGCGTGCCGTACTCATAAACCCACGTCTCGTCTCCAGTAATGATCCTTTTGATGAATGTGGGATCGTATTCAGCCTGGCAAATGCAAATCATCTCTTTTGCGACGTCAGCAGTCTCTTTTTTGCATGAAATTGAGGTCTTTTAGCACCAACTTTGCTGCTACACGACGGAAACCCAAATCATTAACCAAAATGTCTTGGACGGATCCATAGGCAATGTTCAAGTCCTCCGCTATTTCTCTGATGGTTAATTTGCGGTTATTGACCAACATTTCTTCTACTTCGTCAATTCGTCGGTTTTCGATGTCGATGGTCTGCCACTGCGTTCATCATCTTCGATTGACTCACGACCACTTTTGAACCGCTCGTGCTACTGGTAGACGAAAGTTTTCTTTAGAGAATCGTTGCCGAAACACTTTTCCAACGTTCGCGCACCATTAAATCCGTTTTTTACGCAAAATTTAATACGAGTACAAGTTCGTTGTTGCAAATTGAAATCTATTTCTAAAATTGTAAAAAATCGCCAACACACACAGAGATAGATGTGCTCTTGGCTACGTAACTTTTGCAACTGTCAAGCTATGAAGCTAAGATTTAGAGAGAATGTCAACAACAGATTTACCAACTTAACAGAAAAAACAGAACTCAAATCGGAACAATGGGAGTGCCACACGGGAACTTTTTGATCACCTTACTTGAAATGAGAGAGAACAGAGCTAGATCACTTTCTGATATATGAAAAATTTCTGGAAAATTTTCAGAGAAAAGATTTCAATCTGAAGCTGAAAAGCGATAATTTTGAAAAGAATTAAAAATGAAAAACTTACAAGTTCATCGGGGGCTACCAACAAAGTTCTTTAAATAGGCTACAGCTTCCTCCCAGCAGTTGGTCTTCCACTATCAATGGAATGATGAGACTCTTTGGTCTTGACCACATTAAAAGAAAAATCTAACAAAAGATTGCAATTAAATGACTCACGTCATGTATATGCTAATAGAACATGGCCTTTGAAAGACAAGAAAAGATCGAAGCTAAATGCTTTCAAAGAGAAAAGCGTCTCCCGCCAAAACTACTGCTGCTGGAAATACTCGTCGATCAAAAGCCAGCATAGTACTTGGTACCTCTTAAGACCCCAAAGTATTGTCCATATGTCAGAAGTTGTGGACTCAGTGGACACTTTATCCGTTAGAGGAACAAAAACATCTTAAAATTGCCAAATAAAACAAATAAATCGCCATTATCGGGAAAATAAAAACTGCTCTCCGTTTGCAATTTAACTGACAACAAGAAGTCCAACGACACAAACAAACGGGATTTTCCCTTTTCTCATGCACCGATTAGTCACTTCGATCGGCTATTAAGAGTGAAAGGCTTAACGACAGCCTCTAGCCGCTAAACGGACGACAAACGGACGAAATGGCAAGTTGACAAGCCGGTTAAGTTAGCTTCATTGAACCACGCACCGTTGTAAATATTTTTTTCTATTTTATTGCAAACACATTCTGCTCGTTTTTTGAATTGTTGCCTTGGTGATGTTTAAGAGCATCTATTACCGGATCACGATGTTAGTTTGGAATGCCATAGATACTCGTACATAGATCGCATTTATCGGAAAGATGATTGATGCGAAGTGATGGTGAAAAGAAATTACATGCTGTTGCAATCAGGTGTTGATTGATGATTGTTTCGATTTCTTAAAAAAAAAATCTCCAATCACTAGTACCTTGTGCCAATGGTAATCGAACGGCGTGGGCCGTTGAAGATTGTGATGTTATCGAAAAGCAATGTCGAGGCTGGGTTAAGTCTTACGTTGATTAGAACATCTACGAGTAAGATAAGAAGCGTGTGAATTGCCAATAAGAGTTTCCTAAGCATTATTAGAGATTAAAAAAATTATGTAGCCGTGTTTGATTACGCCTTGTATACGGTGCTTTCCGCGTATAAATGCGGAGAAGAATACACGAGCGGAGAGAAAGAAAAAGACTTTTGTTTAAAACGTTTTAATAACTTTTATTTAATTTTTTATAGTTAAAGGCCCGCTGTATTACCAAGGGCTGCGACCTTTACTATTTCGGTTTTTTAGGGAGGAAGAAAAGACAGGTACCGATGTACATTGTTTTTAAATGTTTGTAAGTTATAACGACCAGGAAACACAGAGATCGGCAGGGCATTCCATAAGCGAGTTGTACGGCTTAGGAAAGAATCACGATATTTTAGAGTACGACCGAAAATGGGCTTGAGGGTATACTGATGAGCATTCATAGCGAGACGGGTGTTACGGTTGAAAGTTTGAATGGGCGGAATGCTACTGGCGATTTCAATGGAGCACTGGGGGTGGAAATAGCAATAAAACAAGGTGAGACAGGAGACAATTCGCCGGTGTTCGAGGGTGTCAATTGATTGACTAATATTAGTATCACCAATGAGTTTTATCGCACGGTTTTGAATCCTATCTAGCAGGTGCAGAAATGTTTTAGGAGCACTCCAGTTTTGGGCGGATAAATGCCTTATATATTGAGGCCAGATCAGAGGGGGTAAAATATTTCTTACATCGCTTGAGGAAACCTGGACATTTCGCAGCATTTTTGACGACATCGAATATGTGGTCATCCCAACGTAAGTTGTCACTGATACACATACCGAGAATGGAAAGTTTATCGGTTTCGACGATGCAAGTGCCATCCATGGATAATGGCTGCGTGTTTAAATTTCGCTTTAAAGACAGCAGATAGCACTGTGTTTTGGAAGCATTAAATTCCAGTCGGTTGATAGTTCCCCAATTAGTTTTGCTGTTAATGTCAGAATTTAATGTGCTTAACATACGCTGGCGTTCCCGTTCTACAGGGGAAGAGCAGGGGTGTGGGTCCAGGAACGAATATGAGAAACAGAGAGTACTGTCGTCAGCCAAGGAGTATATTGGATTAGAAGTGGCAGACAAGAGATCGTTGATGAAAATTAAAAAGAGTGTCGGAGACAGAACGGAGCCCTGGGGCATACCAGCATTTATTTTGTGAATATCAGACTTGAAGCCATCCAACACAACTTGAATTGAACGTTCTGAACGGTAATTTCTAATCCATTGAAGAAGAGAGTCATCGATCCCAAGAGCACGCATTTTCGACAAGAGAGCCTGATGCCCAACTCTGTCAAATGCCTTAGAAATATCAAGTGCAACTATCTTGATTTCGCCAGATTGATGTACGCTTTGGTTCCACTTTTCGGTGAGACATGCCATCAAATCACCGGTGGACCTGTTGCTACGAAAACCATATTGCCGGTCATTGAGAAGTTTTCGTGTTTCGAGATATTTCATGGGCTGACGGTTTATCAGCGTTTCCATGACCTTGGAGAGAAGGGGCGTAAGTGCAATGGGTCTGTAGGAGGATAGAGAAGAAGATTCGCCTTTTTTAGGGACGGGCTGGACAAATGTTATTTTCCATCTGCTCGGAAAGAGTCCTAAAGAGTAGGACTGATGAAAAAGCTTACGCAGTGGTTTTGCCAGTGAGGAAGAACACCTCTTCAGAAGAAGGGGAGATATACCATCTGGACCAGCGGATTTATGCATGTTGAGATCTTTAAGTACTCTTGCTACTACACGAGTGCGAAAGTAGATTCGTCCCATTGTAGATTCGACGCACTCAAGTGTAGGCGGGGACAAAGCACAATCTGGGAGTGTTGAGCTAGCCGCAAAGTGTGCAGCAAGCAGATTGGCCTTGTCTTAAGAGGTGACAGCTGGAATGTCATTGTAAATGAGCGTTGGGATGGAGGATGAGGCAGAATTTCTAATGTTTTTGACGAATGACCAAAAATGTTTACTACCTTCGGGACACTGTAGTATTTTGTGCCTCAGTTTTTGGTCGTATAGAAATTTCACACGCTTGAGAAAGACGTTGCTCGTCTTTCTAGAAATTTCACACGCTCGTTTGAACTTTTTTCGGTTTTCCTCTGTTGGGCTGGCCTTGAAGGACCGAAATAACATTTCTCTAACCCTGACAGCCTCTTTACAGCTCGAGTCGTACCTTGCCTTTTCTTTGGTTTGATACTCTTCATCCGATGAGGGATAAAGCATCTCATTCCAAAGAGAATAGTTTCTGTGATCATGTCAGCAGCGGCATCCACGTCGTTATCGAGGAAACATAACGACCAGTTAAAATTCCTAAAGAAGTTGTTAAATCCGCTCCAAATGGCTTTCTCGTATTGCCCTACGGTTCTTTTAGGAATCTTTTCTCTAGCTGTGTGGTCGGTGTACCAGAAAATAGCTGATATAACACAATGGTCCGACGAGCCTAAAGGGGTGAGCACATCAATGCAGTACTTGTCAGGGTGAGAAGTTAAAAACAAGTCCAGGGTGTTGGCGGTATGACTATCAACGTCTGGTATTCGTGTGGGCTCATTTACAAGCTGGGTTAAGTTATTTTCCGCAGCGAAGATCTCAACACACCGTCCTTCGGGTGTTGTCTGTCCAGAATGTCGAAGCCAACCAGAATTGTGTATATTGAAATCGCCCGTAATCACGATTTCAGTATGAGGATACAGGGATACAATTCTTTGAATGGAGTCAGACAGCGCATCAAACTCGTGAAAGGTCGAGTTGCTGTCCAGTTTTGGGCTCCTGTAAATAAAACAATAGTGGATAATTTGCTTACGGAGATGGAATTGTGGTGGTTTTTGGTCAGCTACATCGCTACGCACGTAAATGGCGAGACCGGGGAGAAAAGAATAATGGCACTAGTTCGTACCCAGCTATTGGGTATATAATTTTTTTTTTTCAAATTTTGAACGTTTATTTAAGAAAAATATGACAATAGTATTATTCAAAGTATTGCCCATCTGAAGCTATGACTTTTTCCCATGAATTTTGATCCCGGTTACAGTAGGCCTAGAGAGCCATCGGTTTTTTTTTCAAACAGCTAGGCGTCATAGGATTTGTAGAGAGAATTTTTCTTAGCCGCGTTGCCTCAGAGGTTTCCGTGATTTTGTCATAGAATGACCTCCAGGATTGTCGCTTTGCCTTCCTCAGTTCTTTTTTGTATAATTTGAGGGATTCTTTGTATGAGTCCCAGTCAGTCACTTTTCTTGTGCTTTTTGCTAAGTTGAAAAGTTTTCTGCAAGTGTTTCTGAGCAGTCCCAGTGCTAATGTTCACCAATGTGGCTTTTTCTTGCCTCTATGTTGAATAAGAGGACAGAAAGCGGCCATAGCCTGATTGAGAGCCAGAGTGAATTCCCTGACTTTCATGTCAAGCTCATTGGTGTCACGCGTGGGACTTGATAGTTCATTGGTTGTATCTATGGTCTGAAAAAGAGTGTTCAGATGATACCATCCAGTTCGTTAGCATTTGAGTGATGCCGTCGGAGACAAGAGTGATGTCTAGCTCTTCCTGTCGGTTTCTTGTTATAAAAGTGGGCTCATTGCCAATGTTGCAACCAATGAGGTTAGTACTTATTATATAATCAAAAAGTGACTCACTTCTATCTTTGATATCGGTATTGCCCCATACCGTGTGATGAGTGTTAGCGTCGCATCCGATGATTAGGCCAGTTTTTTGCCTTCCAGCTGTCAGTACCACCCGTTCTAGGTTATCACCAGGGAGAGGGCCCACATGATCGTGGCCAAGGTATGCCGATGCCAGTCAGTAGGAGCCTTTGGCAGTCTCTAGCCTGGCAACGGTTAAGTCGGAATCGTTGAGATTAGAAAGTAAAAGTGCATTAAGGCTACGTTTCACTAATATACAAATTCTGATCTTACGTTTGTCTGTTGTATAGAGCGGAGCGTATACGGGTGTCGAAGTTCACGAACCACGCCTTCTGCAGTCTGTGGTTCCTGGATTAGTATATTGTCTTCTGCGTTTTTGGAGAGACGCAGAATGAGTGCGGCCGAAGCCTTTTTTGAGTGATGGAGATTAATCTGGAGAAACCGTCTCATTGCTACAGTTTTCCAGAGTAGCCTCTACCACGGCGCTGTTGAGATCCTCCGATTTTGAAGATTTGCCCAAAAGCTCATCTTCTTCCTCTGATCGTATAGGAGCTCTTTTTGCTTCGTCATCGGTTTCCATTTCCGACAGGATGTCAAAAGAGGAGACTGACGGTTTCATTGCCACCTCGGTTAGATTGGAGTCGTCGCTATCCATTTCTGGAATGGATATCGACGCTCCAAGATGTAAGGTTGTAAGCATCCAGCTCATCCTTTGTATAGACCCTTAGGTGTATTGACTCCGAAACCGAACCGAATCATGCCTTTTGTTTGCGCTAGAGGGTTAAGGGATTCTTTATTGATCACGATCAATGCGCATCTCTGGTATAAGAGCTCCTTAGTTCCTCCAGTTTCGCGATTTTCCAGTCATGAGTCGGAAGGGTCGGCGAGGAGGGTTCGGCTGGGATCCAGGTGCGATTTCGAGGTCTGCTACGGATGTCCTCCTTAGATACGACCTCGAGTTTTGCACCTGGCCAAATCTCTCCTAAACCACCTATGGCCTTAGTGAAGAGATCAAGAGATTTCTGATTGGCACATGCGATAAGCCAGCGTCGCTTCTGGGTTTCTCCCACATTATGGCCAAGAAGTTGCTCGAAAACTTTAGCTTGACCAACTGCTACCGTTCAGGTGTTATTTATCCATCGGTATCGTTCTTGGTGATTACCGCGATCATTATTGCGTCCTTAAGGACTTCACTGAAAGACCTGAGAGATGTGCTGTTGGATGGCCCAGGGGTTTTGGTGTTGTAAGTTTTGGGCCTTTTGGGAACCGGCACGGTTTCCTCCAACGATCTCTGGAAGAGTCTTTTGGTGTTTTGGGAGCAGTGGAAATCCGCCTTTTAGGATATTATTATTATTATTAGCCCGGGTCTACCCCGGACAACTTTATTTAGCTTATTAACAAGCAAAAACTTAAACCTAGACTTAGTTAACAAAGATATTCTTAACCTAATATGGGGCGAGGAGAAATGGTGGACGAGGTAGATGTTAAGGGAGTGGCATATTGAGCAGTGCTTTTTTCATTTCGTGTTTGCTGCTATTTAGATCAAAGACTTCGGCGTAGTTGTTCGTTATACGCAACATTCTAGATATTGGTTCAAAGTGACCGTAGTTGGTACGGTGAGTTCGGATCAGGAAGAGTGGGACAGATCTTAGATTACGGGGATTGGGAGTGAATGCAATATTTTGCGTTATTCTCGAGCACTCGATGTTTCTAGTCAGTAACTGGTGGATAAAAAGTACATCAGTGACTTCACGACTTTTTTTTAGGGTATGCATGCTAATTAGTTCCAGCCTATTTTCATAGGGGGGTAATCCATATGGGTCGGCCCAGGGTAGACCACGAAGTGCGAACCGGATAAACCTGCGTTGGACTGCTTCTATTCTTTGAATGTGGGTTAGTTTATAGGGTGACCAAACTTGGTTGCAATATTCGAGAAGAGGCCTTACAAAAGTAATGTACAGGGACTTTGTAACGTAAGGGTTGGAAAATTCTTTCGACCAGCGTTTGATAAAACCATGTGAGTCGAAATTCAATTCTCTGTCACAAATTATTCCTAGATCCCGTACTTGGGTAGTGGAAAGAATAGGCTCATCGCAGCTGAAGTAGTTTCTTGGAGGGGGAGGTAAACGTTTGCGGGAATAGGTTATCGCTTGGAATTTGCTGACATTAAGCTCCAAAAAGTTTTGCTTGCACCATACCGAAAACTTATTTAAGTCATCTTGCAGGCAAAGGGAGTCAGAAGGCAATGAAATGACTTTGGAAATTCTCATGTCATCAGCGAAAATAGAAAGACTACTATTCTTTAAAATGAGATTTATGTCGTTAATCGTCAGGATAAAGATGATTGGCCCAAGGTGAATACCCTGAGGGACACCAGATGTTGCTTTAATTGGGTCGGATATTGAAGATCTGAAGATGACCCTGTATTCTCGGTCTTCTAAATAGGATTTGGTCCATGCCACAATATGAGGGGAAAAGCCAAGTTTTTTTTACTCGTAGTTTAAAAATGATAAGTTGGTGAGAAATTTTATAGAATGCCTTGCTGAAATCAGTGGAAATTGAATCGACTTCATCACCGTCTTCTAAAGCATGAAGCGTCCTAGAAACGAACTCTGTTAGGTTAGTGGTCGTTGATTTACCTTTCATGAAACCGTGCTGATTTGTACAGATAGTTGGCCTACAGTACGGAAGCAGTTGTTGATAGATTATGCTTTCAAAAAGTTTGGGTATGCAAGAGAGTTTTGCTATGGGCCTATAATTATCGACTTCGGCCTTACTTCCTTTTTTATGAATAGGGATGTTGTAAGATTCCTTCCATGTTGTTAGCCCACTCAATCTTGGTCTTTATATCCGCACTTCTCTCAACCTCCGGAATGGTTCCGAAGGTTTTGATGATGCGTAAAGCATTTTTGAGTGTTAGGTAGAGCGCCTTAGATGGAGCTTGCCGATGCGGATGAGCCCCAGATTCCTTTTTATGGTGAAGATCTTTAATAATAGCGGCAAGTCCATGGCCTGCCACAAAATTGCTGCTGCTAGGGGTGGGGGAAGTGATAGGACCATGTCTTGCCACAGTTTTAACACTCCTTGAAGATGTCTTTTTAAGCTCGTTGAGCTTGCCTTTAGAGGATGGTGTACCATGACCTGCCACAGTTTTACCTCCGCTCGACAATGCAAGAGCCTTGCCGGTAGTCGGTGCAGTCACCCGGTGCCTAATATGGTCCCACGAGTAGTGGAAAAAGGATAGTCCATCTGTACAGAGATCCGCTGTATACAGATAAGGCTAGCTAATCCGAAGGTCGCCAGGTATCCGGATACTCCGTTCGCGACTGAGCTATTTTTGGAGGTTTATCTTCGCCACGGGTCGTATGACACCTTGATCCAGCCCAGAGGAAAATGGTGCCGGGAAGGGGTAGTGTGTGGTTGAAGGAGAAAGCATCCTTTAGTGTCAGGACTTGTCTGGAGAATTTCTCGAGATCCATTGATCCTACTCAGCCTCTACAACTCGACAAGTTCAATGCTCATGGTAGAGGAGGCAGCTGCTTAAGAACGTCGACAATTATTTGCGGTTTGGTGACAAAATTACCGATTACAATGCACCATTTCAGAGAGCTTAGGTTCCCGGTCTAAAACTGTTTAGATTCTTTCATCATTGCGTACAAAATTTCTTCTGAATGCACTCATATGTTAATCGGGTTTTTGTTCTTTGAGGAGATTACTAGCCTAGAATTGCAATGAAATTTGCAATTTTTGAAATTTTTTGATTGACTATATAGAGGCAAAATTGACACGAGAGAAACTGTAACAAGTTTAAAAAAGCAATCTCAAGGACTTTGCCGAGCAGTGTTTTTTTTTTCTTGTAACAACAGTTCAACAGCTAAACACGTCTTCAAATATTAGCCTCTATTATCAAAGCTATTCCAATAGAATTAACATTGTTTTGTTATTTCTAGCTCAAACAGTCGTAAAATATGTGTGCGCTATACTCCAAACAAATCATAAACAAATAAACTGTGAAACTACAAAACAATTCTACCGAACGAAAAGTGCCTAAAAATAGAAATCACATCCCAATCGTCTGAACTGAGAGTTGAATTTCAATTCTTCGACATCGATATAATGGTCTACAATACAAAACGCGAACACAGTATCACCAGAATTTGAATTAAAATCAAAAACAGAACCGGAATGCTATTAAGCAGATGTACTCGTTCGTACTCGTCTACTTACTATTCCTACGAGTATTTACCGAACAATTGAACGTAAATATATCATTCATCTGGATTCAACATGCGCATCGATTGCTCTTGACACAGAAACGCTTCAGTAGAATAGTGCCTTCTAATCGGAAATCTCTCAAGCATATGACACATTCTAGAACCGCGTACACGCGACATTTGAAAATATTTATATCTTGCAAATTTTCCATGTCACACACACACCCACTTCAACATAGTCATAGAGAGAACCGCGCCTTTCTAGTGCCTACGAAGGCGACTATTTCCAGCAGTTGGTAACGTGGATGCCATTTCAAATATCATGCCACGTTTGGAGCAACTTCAAATGCCATCACTAGAACAAATAAAATACATCAGTTCCATTGCAACCATGCCTCCAGGTGTACAACTAACTGAGTTGGGTTGTTTCATTCGAATCATTGAAGCTATTAAATTCCTTGAACACGTGCACTTCGTTTATATCTGTACGAGTATGTATGAATAGGTGCTCCTACTAGTCTCCGGTAAATATTTATATTTGGTTTGCTTTCTGGAACCAAAACGAGAGATCCCACTTACTTGCCCTGCTTGACATTAAAACCAAAAACGTAGAGATACTCGTACATGCATAGATACACTTTTGCCTTGCGAAGCTTTATGCACACCTGTTACATGTCGGCAGACCTACATATGCAGAGCGAAAGGAAGGTTAGGAATCTCGTTGGAGGAGACTTTTGCCAAAGACACGATTTTGATAGATGTCCTATTTAGTGGTTACGGAATTTAGACTCCGTTTAAGTGACTTTTATGAGACTTTGGATGGAGATTGTGACTAAGTTTCACTTATCCAAAAATTGGTATCTGTAAAACTGATTGTGTGGCTTAGTAAAATGACTTAATTGCCCAATTGAATATTGAGTTTTGTCTGAAGGATGCAAACATATATGGAGAAATTGAAGTTGACTTGATAGTATAATATTTGCTAAGAACATTGTAAGAAGGCTACGTATAACACTAACCGTATTTCGATGTAACATAAAAGCTTGCGGTTAGGAGCTTCTATTTTTTGGGTATGCTGCACATACAGGCGATCAACTTGATTTGATAACCAAAGGCTTCATGAAATTAGCTTAATAAGAATCACCCTGTTAATAGCTATTCCTGAGTGTGAGCGCACTTCAGATATATGTACAGTGTTGTGCAAAACATACCGGATTTTTCTTTGGTGAATTTTAGGGAACAGAAAGAACTTAAGTAAAATCTGTTGTCAATTTAACAAAACTTATTAAGTAAGTGTACAAATAAAAGAACAAAAAGGTTTTACGATAATATGTTTTATTATACAAAAAAAAAAAAAACTTAACTTAACTCGGTAACGGCCTGTGCAAAACATACCGGATTTTCGTTACGCTTAATATTTTGTCCAGTAATTGTTATTTTTTAAGACCTTCTTGCATATTTTAGGCATGGACGCCTAAATTATTTAGTGACGTCATAAGTACGCTTTTGGATGTATGCATATTTGACCCTACCCGTCTTTTAAAAATGGCCCACAAATTCTTGATAGGGTTTATAGTAGGCGATTGAGAGGGCCATTCCAACACATCAACATTTTCTGCGCAAACCACTCCTTAACCAATTTTGATGAATGTTTTGGGTCATTAAGGATTGAAACGAATAAAATTTGGAAGCTTCAAAGTTAAAAAAAAAAAATATTTTCATAATTCAGGTAAACTTTTATTACGTTCAATATATTCTCGGTCTCGATATGAAGGAAAATGCGAATTCAATTTAAATTGTTTTTATTTTTCAATATAATCTCCCCTAACATCAATGCATTCTTTACATCTTGAGATAAGCTTTTTTAAACCCTCAAAAAAATAAATTTCCTCTTTCTCTGCAAAATACCCATTTATTGCCGACTTGAGTTCTTCATCATCCGAAAATCTTTTTCCACGAAGACATTTTTTCAAATCCGGAAACAGGAAATAATCACTAGGGGCAAGGTCTGGACTATAGGGTGGGTGTTGGATTTCTTCGAAAGCACAATCTCGCGCAGCAGCCTTGGAAACTCGCGCTGTGTGAACAGGAGCGTTGTCATGAAGAAGAAACACACCCGCTGCGAGTTTACCCCGTCTTTTCTTTTTAATTTCCTCCCGCAAATTATGCAAAGTGGAAGCGTTGGATGTGGCGTTGTACTCAATGAGCAAGATTCCCTTTGAGTCCCAAAAAACTGTGGCCATGAGCTTCCCGGCAGACGGAGTGACTTTGAACTTCTTCGGGGGGTCTGTTCCTTTTTTATGCCACTGCATGGACTCTTGTTTGCTTTCAGGGTCATAGTGGTGGACCCATGTTTCGTCCCCAGTAACAATTCGATCCATAACACCGTCCGCGTTCTCACTACACATCTCCAAAAGCTCTCTACAGCATGCGATTCTCACTTTTTTCTGAGGCGCTGTGAGTCACCTTGCACTGACCTTTGAAAGGTTAAGATGGTCATGAAGAATGGTGTGAATGGTACCAATTGAAAGCTTGGTGATCTCTGCCATCATTTTCACCTTTATTCGGGCATCCTCAAGAACAAGTTTTTCGACTTCTTTGATGCTTTCTCCCGTACAAGCAGTAGCCGGGGCGCCGGAGCGGGGGTCGTCTTCAATGCTCTCTCTGCCTCTCTTGAACTCACTTGACCACTTTTGCAGAGTTGATAATGAAGGTGCGGAACCCTGGTAAACAGCCACCAACTCTTCGTGAATAGTTTTTTGACTTTTTCCTTGCTTAGTGAGAAATTTAATTACAGCGCGATGCTCAATTTTCACCATCATCGTCTCAGTTGCCATTATGATTCTGTTTAACTAGAGATAAAACGCGAATTAATAATCACATTTATATGAAATTTTACATGAATGCACTAAAATAATAGTATTACTTGATAAATAAGTCAATTTGAACGCCCCTCGTATTTGCTTTAAAACTCTGTTTTTATTAAATTCATTCACAATTACAAAAAATAAAAAAAAAATTATTTGGGTTCCCAATCTTTCCTCAACTTCTTTCGAATGTCCTTCATAAGGTTGGTGACAGTTACATCCGTGATCTTTTTGGACGCTCTTTTCCATTTAGCGCTAAAATCTTTTACGTCCTTTGCACACTGCTCACTTTTCCTCAATTTAGCTTTGACCAAAGCCCAATACCTTTCAATGGGACGGCACTGTGGAACATTGGGTGGATTCATGTCTTTTGGGACAAAGTCGACATTTTTAGCAACAAGAAAGCTCAACGTCGCATGAGCATAGTGAGCTGAAACTAAATCTGGCCAAAATAATGTTGAATCCTCGTGTTTGTTTAAGAAAGGAGTCAACCGTTTTTTTAGGCACACGTTAATGTACACTTCTCCGTTAATTGCTCCCGTTGTAATAAACGATGAGCTTCTGTGTCCACATTGGCAAATGGCCTGCCAAACGAGATATTTTGACCCGAATTTTTCCATCCCAATCGATGTTGTTGATTGCGGAAGAATCTCAGCTTCAAACGAGTTGTAAAACTGCGCACCTGGAAGAGTAGTAAAGTCGGCTTTGACATAAGTTTCGTCATCCAAAACCAAGCACACTTTCTTGTTGCCGATCAACTCGTATAGCTTTCGGGCTCGTGTTTTTATGACTTTTTTTTGCTTTTCAGTAACTTTTGGTATTTTTTGTTTTTTTCGTGTTTTTAGGCCGGTACATTTTTTAGATCTTTGTACCATTGTTTGGTTGGTATTACATTTCCGAGCAACATCTCTGGATGACACAGTCCGGTTTTTTACGATGGTACCCACTATTTTCCTGTCCAAATTTATATCATGTGCTCCATTTTTAGCTCCACTTTTCTGTTTTCGCTTAACTGTCAACGAATCCACTGTACTGCGTGCTATGTTTAAATTTTTTGCGATGAAATGGTTTGGACGCGAAGTATTTTCGAGCCATTTGTCGATGATCTTTTTACGGCGTTCCTCTTGACTCATATTTTATAAATATTTTAAACCGCACCAAACTGAAATCAATAACAAACTAAAACTAGAGAATATACAGGCTAATTTGGGTACAAAATGGGATTGCAATTTTTACGCATTGGAAGTATAGCCCGTATTAAAATTTACAGATTTAATTCGTTTCAGTCCTTACATACTAGATGGAGTGAAAAGTGACTTCCTTGACCGCCAGAATGCGCTGCTACTGCAAAAAAGGTCATGGTGCCTTGAAGTCCGTTCATATTTAGGCAGACATGCCAAATTTCAGTGCGATACTGTCTTTAGTTTTGTTTTGACAGCTGATTGTTGTTGACGTGTTTGGCATCATGTTGAGTATGGACAAAAGCGATTTTCGTTCTCTCATAAAACATTGTTTTTTGAAAGGCAAAACGGCGAAGGAAACAAAAGAAAAGTTGGATAAATATTATGGGGCTAATGCTCCGTCAGATTACACCGTCAAATATTGGTTTCGAGAGTTTCGTGGTGGCCGCAACTCCACTACCGATCAAGTCCGCAGCAGCAGGCCCTCCGATGCGGTTACAGAGGACAATGTCAAAAAAATACATGAAATGGTGTTGGCTGACCGGAAAGTGAAGGTGCGCGAGCTAGCAGATACCACAAAGATTAGTACTGAGCGCACACGCCATATTTTGGGCAATATTCTGCATATGAAAAAGTTATGCTGCCGCTGGGTGCCGCGAATGACCAAAAATACGAAGGCGAGAGCACTTAGAAAGAATGTTTGGACTTGCTGATACGGAATTGGGCGGACTTTTGGCGTCGGTTGGTAACTGGATTTGGATCCCTCGGACTATTATCTCTCCGAAAACCTCAATAAAAAATTCAGCTCACGCGAGGAAATCATCGACGCCACGGAGGAGTATTTTGCAGACCATAAGGAAAATTACTTTTCGGACGGGATCAAGAAGTTGGAAAATCGCTGGAATAAGTGTATCAAACTAAAAGAGGACTATATTGAACAATATAAAAAAAAAAAAACATTTAAAAAAAAAAATTTTTAATTCCCAACGAGGTCACTTTTCACTCCATCTAGTATACGAGTGCGAAAGTGGATTCGTCCCATTGAAGATCCGACACACTCAAGTGTAGGCGGGGACAAAGCACAATCTGGGACTGTTGAGTTAGCCGCGAAGTACGCAGCAAGCAGATTAGCCTTGTCCAACGAGCTGACAGCTGGAATGCCATTGTAAATGAGCGTTGGGATGGAGGATGAGGCAGAATTTCTAATGTTTTTGGCGAATGACCAAAAATTGTTGCTACCTTTGAGACATTGTAGTATTTTTTGCCTGAGTTTTTGGTCGTATTGGAATTTCACACGCTTGAGAAAGACGTTGCAGTCATTTCTGGCTCGTTTAAACTTTTTTCGGATTTCCTCTGTCGCATTGGTCTTGAAGGACCGAAAAAACATTTCTCTAACCTTGATAGCCTCTTTACAGCTCGAGTCGTACCATGCCTTTTCTTTGGTTTGATACTCTTCATCCGATGGGGGATAAAGTTTCTCGTTCCAAAGAGAATGGTGTCTGTGATCATATCAGCTCAGCATCCACGTCGTTATCGAGGAAACTTAACGACTAGTTAAGTGTGGGCTCATTTAGAAGCTGGGTTAAGTTATTTTCCGCAGCGAAGATCTCAACACACCGTCCTTCGGGTGTTGTCTGTCCAGAATGTCGAAGCCAACCAGAATTGTGTATATTGAAATCGCCCGTAATCACGATTTCAGTATGAGGATACAGGGATACAATTCTTTGAATGGAGTCAGACAGCGCATCAAACTCGTGGAAGGTCGAGTTGCTGTCAAGTTTGGGGCTTCTGTAAATAAAGCAATAGTGGATAATTTGCTTGCGGAGATGGAATTGTGGTGGATTTTGGTAAGCTACATCACTACGCACGAAAATGGCGAGACCGCGTTGAGAGAAGAACAATGGCACTAGTTCGTAGCTAGGTAGCTTCAGATCAGAGTGATCTGAGATGTGTGGGCGGTGATCTACCTGTGTTTCACAAAGTGCCAAAACAGCTGGTCTGTATTTGCAGATATGGACGTACACAGAAAAAGGATTACTTTTTAGCCTGCCTATATTGGCAATACTCCACTCTGAATTCCCGAGTCATTATAAAGAAAGACAAACACAAACACCGGCGTTATTAAGCGCAGATGTGAAGTACAAATTCTGATTTGGTTTACCGAATCAAATTGTTGTAGGTGTTATGCCCTTACAACAATAGGAAACAGCGCACCAACAAAATTTTCACTCGCAACCCGCTATCCATCGGTTGTTACATACACTTCGTCACTGCATGCGCTGTATGACAATGTAATACTGCAACGGCAGTGACCGAGCGCAAGCAACAGTATGACCAGGGGCAGGAAGGTTGGGATGCTCGCACTGTGAATGTGTGGATTTCGGTTTCACTGCACTCGCGCGTTCTTGCTGTTGCTTTTTTTTTGTTTTTTTTTTTTTTCTCCACGCGAGGAGCGAATTTCACAGTGCACTTGTCGATGGTCCCATTAGATTCCAAACGTGCTCAGCAGGATCCATGTCAGGACTGTTTCCGGGCCAAGGGAGTGAATTTATCACCAGTTCTTATTTGTAATTTTGAACCTGGAAAAATAATTTGTTAAAATCGATCAAAACACCATTAAGATTGATAAAATTACTAAAATAATAGTGGACAATTCATTTGTTTACTTACGGTTCTAGCACGATGGCAAAGTGCGGAATCGTTCTGAAACAGGACACCCATGTGGTGGCTCACTCCTCTATAGTGGGAACCATTTAATTTTCTGTAGCCCATTTGTACTTTAAAGTATTTATCGACCCACCCAGTATAAAAAGAGTTCCAACTCCACCAGCAGTTATATTCCACCAAACCATGGTACCCTTAGGTCTCTCCAGACGAGCTGCAACACATTCTTGCTTCAACCGTTCTCCAGGTCGACGTCGAAATGTGGTTTCCGATCTAAAAATTCCAGGTTGAATTTGAACTCATCTGAGAAGATGACCTTTTGCCAGTCACCTAGTGGCCAAATCTGCCTTGCGACGGCTCCGCTAAGTCGTCTTTGGACTGTTGTCACAGAGATCTCCTTACTTGTGTTGCAGTAGGGAGCGGTTCCTCAACGTTGTCCACTTTATATGGTGGCCGCCGATTCTTAGAGTAGTCCATCTTTTTCGACCGCTTCCGCTCGAAAACACTGCATTCTTGGTACTTTTTTAAAAACATTTTCATCGTCGACTCGTTGAATCTTAATCGACGAGAAATTTCCCTTCTTGATTCTAGAAATTAACCCTTTTCAAATTGTGTTAACTGCCTCCTGTTCATTGCGGACTTTCCACTTAACAGCCAAAAAACGATTAAAAAATCAGGCCAACTTGGAAAATAAGGAAACCTCGGACTAAATAACTAAAACGACATTAAAAGGGTTCTTCCCGCTCGATAAAGAAAAGAAAACAGAGCAGGTCAATGTCAAAATTTTCTGTTTTACTTCCTTTTTTTTTACACCTTGGTGTAATATCCAAAATGTAAAAACGTCGCCGAATGTTCAATTCCTAATCTGTCCTTTAATCGTAAAATGCAAACAATTAACGTCACCATTCATTATTTTTCTGACTCAGACTTTGGCATCTAGCCATCACTAGATAGGTCCAAGTATTTTAGCCTCACCACATTGTAACCGTAAGACCTGACGTGTGGAATTACCCATTGGCCGTATCTCGCACATCCAAAGTCCAATGAAACTTCAACTATTCCTAGAACTTTGTAAGAGGTTTCCTCTGTCTTAATTGCTTACATTAAATTTATATTAGCCATAACCGAAAAGTCGTAAAGTTCAATGGAATAATACGAATATATCGCAAGATGACAAAGGAAAGACCTTCTCCCTCCCATGCATAGGTGCGTCACTCAATTTCATTGGTACAAATATCACGTAAACTATTCCCCCAATACGGTCGTAGTCTCCATAGGCGCCTGCCTGTATGGCCACTATAAAAACCAGAGTCACAGTGACATCCACAACAACAACAATACGAGTATTAAACGTATTTGGCATGCAAAATTGTAAAATCGATATTACCCCACACATTTTGTAACCTATGCGTTCTCAACCACCACCCAAGTATCTATCCTTTTTTTCTTTAATCAGTCTCTGAGTGTATTTTTAAGTTAAGACGCTTCCTAGCCTGTTGGTTATAACGAGCAATCTAAGTGACAGCATAGGTTGGAGCAACACTTGTAATTGTTTGGCGACATTTCTTCATCTCGACTCAGAGTCCTTCACTTTAAATGATAATCAAAGACTATTGTCTGTCCACAAAGATAGTTGTAGAGTCGGAAAAAGGATTGGGGTTGAGGTTGAGGTTATAATGATGCATATCTGTCCAATTTAATTAAATTACATGGCAAGCAATTTCTTTTTGTTTTTTGGTTTTTTTAATTTTTGTTACGAAGCGCATCTTCTTAACGAGATGCTTTTCTTTGGGGGTAGTGATAGTACTCAATTAAGTGCACAAACATATCATTCGCCACCAGATGTCAAAGAGGACATAAATCTTTCGGATGCAACAAGACAAGATGAATCGCTGAACAGCGAGTAGCCAATTATTCTTCTTTTCCCACTCAAGATCGAGCATCGTTATTGTTTCTTTCGAATGAAAAAAAGAAAAATACTAATACGATGCATCTTATCTCTTTATTGATTGTCGCATTCAGTGTTACCAAAAGTTCCGGAAAATTTTCGAAAAGTATTTTTTAATTTTTTTAACAGAACAAATTGAAAGGACAGGAAGAGGTTGAATTTTATGGAAAGAAGTCCCCACGTAGGAGTCCCAAAAGTATTGGCCGACCTTCATCTGATGAAAATATAAGAACTACAGCAGCCGCCTTTCCGGCTTCTTTACACGACAGTCGAGGCTATACTTAAATTGACCTGATTAACTGATCCCTCTAGCAACGCGATAGTTCTTTAACTGAAATATATTAATCCTTCTCATAACACCTGGGTCTATCTTTAATTCATCATTCGGGAATGTTCCTCCCACTACTTTTTCGCTAAGTATAGAGGCATTGTAATATCGCACTCGGTAATATCACATCTCCTACGTACAACTACAACTCCTTGATATAACCCAGCTTGTAAATCACCCCACACGAATACCAGACGTTGATAGTCATACCGCCAACACCCTGGACTTGTTTTTAACTTCTCACAAGTACTGCATTGATGTGCTCACCCCTCTAGGCTCGTCTGACCATTGTGCTATATCAGCTAATTTCTGGTACACCCACCACACAGTTAGAGAAAAGATTCCTAAAAGAACCGTAGGACAATACGAGAAAGCCATTTGGAGCGGATTTAACAACTTCTTTAGGAATTTTAACTGGTCGTTATGTTTCCTCGATAAGGACGTGGATGCCGCTGCTGCCATGATCACAGACACCATTCTCTTTGGAATGAGATGCTTTATCCCTCGAGCTGTAAAGTGGCTGTCAGGGTTAGAGAAGTGTTTTTTCGGTCCTTCAAGACCAGCCCAACAGAGGAAAAGCGAAAAAAGTTTAAACGAGCCAAAAATGACTGCAATGTCTTTCTCAAGCGTGTAAAATTCCAATACGACCAAAAACTGAGGCAGAAAATACTACAATGTCCCAAAGCTAGTAAACATTTTTGGTCGTTCGTCAAAAATATTCGAAATTCTGCCTCATCCTCCATCCCAACGCTCATTTACAATGACATTCTAGCTGTCAGCTCGTTGGACAAGGCCAATCTGCTTGCTGCATACCTCGCGGCTAACTCAACACTCCCAGATTGTGCTTTGTCCCCGCCTACACTTAAGTGTGTCGGATCTTCAATGGGACGAATCCACTTTCGCACGCAGAGTACTTAAAGATCTCAACATACATAAATCCGCTTGTCTAGATGGTATATCTCCCCTCTTTCTGAAGAGGTGTTCTTCCTCGCTGGCAAAACCACTGCGTAAGCTTTTTCATCAATCCTATTCTTTAGGACTCTTTCCGAACAGAAGAAAAACAGCATTTGTCCAGCCCGTCCCTAAAAAAGGCGAATCTTCTTCCCTCTCCTTCTACAGACCCACTGCACTTACCTACGTCCCTTCTTTCTAAGCTCATGGAAACGCTGATAAACCGTCAGCTCATGAAATATCTCGAAACACGAAAACTTCTTAATGACCAGCAGTACAGTACTGGTGATCTGATGGTATGTCTCACTAAAGCGTACATCAATCTGGCGCAAGCAAGATAGTTGCACTTGGTATTTCTAAGGCAATTGACAGAGTTTGACATCAGGCTCTTTTGTCGAAAATGTATGCTTTTGGAATCAACGACTCTCTTCTTCAATGGATTAGAAATTACCTTTCAGAACGTTCAATTCAGGTTGTCTTGGATGGTTTCAAGTCTGATATTCACAAAATAAATGCTGGTGTGCCACAGGCCTCCGTTCTGTCTCCGACACTCTTTTTAATTTTCATCAACGATCTCTGGTCTGCCACTTCTAATCCAATATACTCCTTTGCTGACGACAGTACTCTCTGTTTTTGGTATTCGTTCCCGGACTCACACCCCTGCTCTTCCTCTGTAGAACGGGAACGCCTGTGTATGTTAAGCACATTAAATTCTGACATTAACAGCAAAACACCACTAACAGAGTAAAATTTAATACTTCCAAACCACAATGCTGTCTGCTGTCGTTAAAGTGAAATTTAAACACCCACTCGTTATCCATGAATGGCACTTGCATCGTCGAAACCGAAAAACTTTCCATTCTCGGAATGTGTGTCAATGACAACCTACGTTGGAATGACCACATATTCGATGTCCTCAAAAATGCTGAGAAATGTCCAGGTTTCCTCAAGCGATGTAAAAAATACTTCACCCCCTCTGAATGACTCGAACTGCAACCAACTTCAGACTGCTATAATTTCCAAATCGTTCATGACAGTGAGCTCAAATTTTGACACATGACAGATAATTTTATTATTTACAAGCCTTTTACACGATTTGCGTCTCAGTTGTGTTGAAAAATTTTTATCCGCGATGGAATTCAAACCTGATAGTGTGATTGCTTTATATAATATATGGCTGGAAGTAGCTATCGTTAGAGCCCTCCAGCACCTCAGCGGGAATAAATCATTTGTGTCTCGAACCATAGCTCGTTACCGTGATACTGGCAGCGTTGCAAAACGCCATGGAGGTGATCATAAAAAAACAGCAACATCGGCAGAAATGGTTCGGAAAGTGAAGGCTCGAATTGAGCGAAATCCGCGTCGAAGTGGAAGAAAAATGGCTCGTGAGCTCAACATATCGTTGGAACGGATGCAACACATACTGAAAAATGAGCTTGGGCTCAAGCCATTGAAGTTCCAAAAAGCACACGATCTTACACCGCAACAAAGTCGTTAGAGTCGAAAGAGCGAAGGAGTTGCTACGCTTGCACGAAAGTGGTGAGTTGCCGAATTTGGTTTTTTCCGATGAGTCGCCATTTGTTATCAAGCAATATGTCAACAAACAAAATGACCGAGTTTACTTGCCAGAGAGGTCCTTTGAAAATTTACACCTTCGGACGGCCACCAGAAAGCACGCAGCATCGATGGTGATGTTTTGGGCCGTCATAACCGCCGATGGTCGCTCACCGTTCGTATTTTTGGACCGTGGCGTCAAAATTAATGCGATCGTCTACCGTGAAACTGTCTTAGAGGCAGTATTGAAGCCATGGGCAAACAATAATTTCGGTCGGAGACCGTGGAGATTTCAACAAGATTCGGCACCGTCTCACAAAGCGCGCGTTAACCAAGATTGGTTAAAAAACAATGTTCCACACTTCATTTCTTCGACACAATGGATTGCAAATTCTCCGGATGCAAATCCGTTGGATTTCTCTGTCTGGGGTATTTTGAAGGCGAAGGTTGGCACTAAAAAATACCAAAGTTTGGACCACCTCAAACCAGCATTTCGCCGGGAATGGGCCAAAATACCGCAGAGCCACTTGCGTGCAGCGTGCGATGCTTTCTTCGGCCGTCTCAAGGCCAGTAGTCGCGCCAAAGGTGGACATATTGAAAACTATTGATACAATTTGAAAATTGATTTATTTTCCAACATTTTCTTGCTTTGGCACAATAAAATTTATCAAAAAATAAAAAAATTATAGCATTTTAAAAAGTTGGAGTTCGAGTTAATATAATTTGGAAACTACATGAGTGAATTAATAACAAAAACAATAAAAATATTTAACATTTAATAAACCTCTTAAATTTTTATTTACGTATCACTGGCCAGGTGTTGAAAAAGATAAGTATTGAATGTGCTTGTGTTTGTAGTTCTCCTTAGTGTAATGGGTAATAAGTTCCATAGCAGAGTGGCATGGACGAAGAATGAGCGCTCAGATTGCAAGCAATGTGATCAGGGCCGAATAAGGATGACTGTTCTTTGTGAACTCGCTGAATTTATTTACGAATCTCTCTGGTGGAAACATTTTATAGTTCTTAAGTTAGTCACTAGATTTCATTTATAAAATAATGACACCTTAAGTCACTCTTCGACTCGGGATGCTACAAGAATACCACCTTGTTCCTGGAATTTATTCAGAAAATTTGAAATACAAGTTTATTCATCTAAATCTATATTGTTCCCTTCAGAGTAATCCCCATCGACTGCAACACACTTATGCCAGCGCTTGATCCAATCCTCGAAACATTTTTTATATTCGGTTTTCGGTATGTCCATCAGCGCTTCCTGCGATTTTTCCAGCGTTCCCCGTAGTGGTTTTTTAACTCGATTGAACAGAAAGAAGTCACGGGGAGCCAAATCAGGTGAATTCGGTGGCTGTTGGATGGTACTCGTATTTGTTGCATTTTTCGTCAAAAAATTACGAATAATGATGGCACTGTGCGACAGTGCGTTATCATGGTGCAAAATCCACGAGTTTTCTGCCCCAAATAATACTCTTTTGGGCGTTTACTGTCTGGCCTTCTCACAAAAATTCATGATGCACTACACCGTTGTAATCCATGAAAACCGTGAGCATTGCCTTCTTTATTGACTGAAAACGACGTGGTTTTTTTGGTCTCGGCTCAGTAGTGAACGCCATTTACTTGCCTGATGTCTGGATTGCGTGTCGTACTCATAAACCCACGTCTCGTCTCCAGTAATGATCCTTTTGATGAATGTGGGATCGGATTCAGCCTGGCAAACGCAAATCATCTCTTTTACAGCGTCAACACGGTCTCTACTTTTTGTATGGAATTCGGGTCTTTTGGCACCAACTTTGCTGCTACACGACGGAAACCCAAATCATTAACCAAAATGTCTTGGACGGATCCATAAGCAATGTTCAAGTCCTCCGCTATCTCTCTGATGGTTAATTTGCGGCTATTGACCAACATTTCTTTTACTTCATCAATGTTTTCGTCGGTTTTCGATGTCGATGGTTTGCCACTGTTTTCACCATCTTCGATGGACTCACTACCACTTTTGAACCGCTCCTGCCACTGGTAAACGACCGTTTTCTTTAGAGAATCATTGTAGAAACATTTTTCCAACATTTCCAATATTCGCGCACCATTAAATCTGTTTTTACGCAAAATTGAATACGAAGTACAAGTTCGTTGTTGCAAATTTAAATCCATTTCTAAAATTATAAAAAATCGCCAACACACACAGAGATAGATGTACTCTTGGCTACGTAACTTTTGTAAATGTCAAGCTATGACGCTAAGATTTAGAGGGAATGTCAACAACAAATTTACCAACTTAACAAAAAAAAAAAATTCAAATCGGAACAATGGAGCGCCACACGGTGGTTATTCCGGGAATCAAGGCGGTATGTTGCAAAACAAATCCCTAACGTGATCTATTGCGAAGTGATGTTTTGTATCATACAACTGATTCAGTAGGCTTAGAGTCTTACATTTTGCTAACCGAATTCCATTCCCACTGGCGGATTTGTTGTTTCTAAAGATTGTGTTCCAAGTTGGCTTAAACCTACCATTCGACTGCGATTCAAAGACCACCAACGCTCTCCAACTTGTCCATGCACTTGCTATCTCAGAGCAATACCTATGCAGGGCCATAGATTTTGCAGTCATATTTTATTCTCACTAACGCAACCAAATATCCAGACGATTTTATCTTTTTGTTACTTTGTTGACTTCTGTTGAAAAATGTTACTTTTGGATGAAAAAAATTCTTATTTTTACTCTCCAACAACTCGTCTCTGTTCGCCTTTTGCTCGGGATTAGGGTTTTATCTAAACACAATATGTACAATGTTGTAAAACCCACATACATCTAATGGGCGACCGAAGTGTCATTCTAAAATGCTCATACGTTTCTGAGACTTTTTGAGATCAAAGAGCATTCCCTATAACATCTCTCGAAGCACTGTCACCAAACAAGGTAACCTGCATAAATTACGCGGTAATGTTGCGGTGTTTCTTTATATTAACACGAAACTTTCAATAGCGTAGTACATCGAATTGGCTCTCACAAAGCCAAATTGACTGCTATTAAGCTTAATTATTATATTGTAAGTATGTATGTGTTTCATTGTCGATTGTCTCGCCCGTATTCATTGCATTTTACATTAGTTTCACAGATTGGTGATTGTTTCACTTTCTCGTGTCGCTTTTGCATTTATACAAAGGAACCAAACCTTACAAATTTTGTGTGTCTAAACGCCAATATATATGATCCTCATCAAGGAACGCTGAAGCATCTTGCAGAAGGTTCGGTCCATATACATATTTAAGGAACTTATGATACGAGTTAATCTGTCGACCCAAAATTTTGAATCAGAATTATTTTTGTTTGAATGATGTTGGCAACTCTGTTCTCGTTCTGTTTCTCTTTGTTTGGGACAGTTCTCTGGGTGTTTACAGATAAGAAATACTTTACCCCTTTTGACAATGCCAATAAACTTTTCAGTTCACTCGGTTTCGGCTTCGGAATAAATATTTCTTTTCTTTTTTGGCAACGCGAGGGTAAAATCCACTAACTCATCGTTTGTGGCGCTTTGCCGTGTGGTTGATTTTGGCAGGTCTCCACTCCTACCCAACAACCGCTGACGTGTTCATTAATGATATACGAGATTAAATATAGCAAAGGAAAGAGAGAAAATATAAGAAAACAAAATAATAATAAAATGAATAAGGCGGTAAGGCGGTAAGGCGAAGAGACGAACGTTCTTCTTGGGCTTCCAATTGATTCATCAGAATTTGAAATTGTCTTGTGTGGAGTCAAACAAAGAAGACGAGTTCTTATGAGGTGCAAAGAAGTAGACGAAAAATAGTAAACTTTCGCAGTCAATGAGAGTGAAGTTCTTTTGATGGTCGTTTCATAAAATTTTCAATCAGGTCCAGAATAAAAATTCAAAATGAATGAAGCAACTTTGGATGTTTTTTTCAATTTACTCGTATAGAAATGCACATACAAATGTGGTTTTGACCGTGAAAATAATGTAAATGTCCCAGCTGGAATTACATATTTTGTGGTCGTACATGAGAAAAGATGAAATAACGTTTAGAGAAGTGCAGTAACTGCTCTGATTTTCTACTTAGCCACAGCCTCAGATTTGTTATTTGTGTCGAAATTCGGCAAGTAAAAGGTGCGCCATTTGTGCGATACAGCTGACAGCTGTCAGCTCAGAGTTATTAAAAATGCAGCGCTGCACGGAAGAACAACAGGTTTTCATTGCTGAGCATTATTTCAAAAATAATGAAGGTCTGGCAGGTACAGTTTGCACTGCAAATCTTCAGCGGTGAGGCTCATTTTCATCTAGATGGCTTCGCTAACCGTCAAAATAGACGAATTTGTGGTTCAGAAAATCCGCGAATATTTGTTAAGAAACAAATGTATCCACAACGTGTCACTGTTTGGTGGGGTTTTTAGGCTGAAGGCTTTATCGAACCATTCTTCTGTGAAAACGCGGCTGGTGATCGCTATCACCATATGATTATCCAGTTTTTTAGGGCTAAATTGCAAGATTTGGACGTGGACTACATGTAGTTTCAACAAGACGGTGCCACATGTCATACAGCCCATGAAACAACTCAATTACTGCATTAGTCGTATCCTGGTTGTGTAATTTCTTTCGGGTTTTTTGAAGTCGAAGGTTTATGCCAACAAGACTACGACCACCCACGCCTTGAAGGAGTAAATTGAGCCACATTTATGCAAGAACTTAACACTCAAGTGGGTATGAATACAATTATAATGCCTCAGCATGTGTTAAAATTAAAGTTTTTTGGAAAATGGGATAGAGGAAGAAAGAAAGTTGTTTGGGCTCAGTGGTTGTATTGCTCCATGGATACATCCAGCATTTAATGGGAGACTTAAGTCTTAGTGGAGGTTGGCTTGATGTTGATTTCTAGTCAACTACTCGTCTTACTTGATTTTCGTTAATTGAAAAAATGGACGATAAGTCTTTCGGGCGAGGCTGGGATTCGAACATCGAACCTTTCGATTTGGAAGCCAGTCCACTACCACTTGCATACAGCGCGGACGAAGGAAAATCAGAGAGGATAGAAAGACAGGTACCAGTAAATGTTGGTTTTGAATGTTTGAAGGTTATAATGACTAGGAAATAAAGAGCTGGGCAGGGCATTTCGTAAGCCAGTTGTACGGCTTAAGAACGAATCACGATATTTTAGAGTACGTCCGAAAGTGGGCTTGAGGGTATACTGATGAGCGAGGCAGGTGTTACGGCTAAAAGTTTGAAGGGGCGGAATGCTACGGGCGATTTCTATGAAGCGCTGGTGGTCGAAATAGATATAAAACAGAGTGAGACACGAGACATTACGTCGTTGTTCTAGGGCGTCCATTGTTTGAGTGATATTACAGGGTGAATGACTCGAATTCCAACTTTTTAAAATGCAATAATTTTTTTTATTTTTTGTTAAACTTTATTGTGCCAAAGCAAGAAAATGTTGGAAAATACATCAATTTTCAAATTGTATCAGTAATTTTCAATATGTCCACCTTTGGCGCGACTATTGGCCTTGAGACGGCCGAAGAAAGCATCGCACGCAAATGGCTCTGCGGTATTTTGGCCCATTCCCGGCGAAGTGCTTGTTTAAGGTGGTTCAAACTTTGGTATTTTTTAGTGCCAACCTTCGCCTTCAAAATACCCCGGGCAGAGAAATCCAACGGATTTGTATCCGGAGAATTTGCAATCCATCCTGTCGAAGAAATGAAGTGTGGAACATTGTTTTTTAATCAATCGCGGTTGACGCGCGCTTTGTGAGACGGTGCCGAGTCTTGTTGAAATGTCCACGGTCTCCGACCGAAATGATTGTGTGTCCAAGGCTTCAATACTGCCTCTAAGATAGTTTCACGGTATACGATCGCATTAGTTTTGACGCCACGGCCACGGTCCAAAAATACGAGCGGAGGGCGACCATCGGCGGTTATGGCGGCCCAAACCATCACCATCGATGCTGATAGGGTGTAAATTTTCGAAGGACCTCTCTGGCAAGTAAACTCGGTCATTTTGTTTGTTGACATGCCATATTGCTCGATAACAAATGGCGACTCATCGGAAGAAACCAAATTCGGCAACTCACAACTTTGGTGCAAGCCTAGCAACTCCTTCGTTCTTTCGACTCAAACTTTTTTCTGTTGCGGTGTAAGATCGTGTGCTTTTTGAAACTTCAATGGCTTGAGCCCAAGCTCATTTTTCAGTATGTGTTGCATCCGTTCCAACGATATGTTGAGCTCACGCGGATTTCGCTCAATTCGAGCCTTCACTTTCCGAACCATTTTTTATGACCACCTCCATGGCGTTTTGTAACGCTGCCAGGATCACGGTAACGAGCTATGGGTCGAGATACAAATGATTTATTCACGTTGAGGTGCTGCTTTCCAGCCAAATGTAAAGCAATCACACTATCACGTTTGAATTCCATCGCGGATAAAAGTTTTTCAACACAACTGAGACGCAAATCGCTTAAAAGGCTTGTAAATAATAAAATTATCTATCATGTGTCAAAATTTGAGCTCACTGTCATGAACGATTTGGAAATTATAGCAGTCTGAAGTTGGTTGCAGTTCGAGTCATTCAGGGTGTAGTATCACCTATGAGTTTTATCGCACGGTTTTGAACCCTATCTAGCAGGTGTAAAGATGTTTTGGGCGCACCCGACCAGATGTGGGCATTGTACTCCAATTTCGGGCGGATAAACGTCTTATATATTGAGGCCTGAGGGAGTGAAGTATTTCTTACATCGCTTGAGGAAACCTGGACAATTCGCAGCATTTTTGACGACACTGGATATGTGGTCATTCCAGTCATTGTCATTGGTACACATGGAAAGTTTATCGGTTTCGACGATGCAAGTGCCATTCATGGATAACGGCTGGGTGTTTAAATTTTAACTTTAACGACAGCAGACAGCATTGTGTTTTGGAAGCATTAAATTCTACTCTGTTAGTGGTGTTATGCTATTAATGTCAGAATTTAATGAGCTTAACATACGCAGCCGTTCCCGTTCTACAACTGAAGAGCAGGGACGTGAGTCTGGGAATAAATTTGAAAAGCAAGTCGTCAGCAAAGGAATATATTGGATTTGAAGTAGCAGACAAGAGATCGTTGATGAAAATTAAAAAGAGTGTCGGAGACAGGACGGAGCCCTGGGGCACACCAACATTTATTTTGTGAATATCAGACTTGAAGCCACCCCAGACAACTTGAATTGAACGTTCCGAAAGGTAATTTCCAATCCATTGAAGAAGAGAGTCATCGATCCCAAAAATACGCATTTTCGACAAAAGAGCCTGATGCCAAACTCTATCAAATGTGCCAGCAAAGCCGTGGGGGCCATATTTTATAAACCAATAAAAAATCTACAATTTTTAATGAAAATCCTGTGTTTTCTGTTAAAATTACTTCTTATGTGAATTTTTGGACACCTGTTATTTAAGATGGTTCTTATACAATTTTCTCAAATTAGACTTTGCATTGCGTGATCATTTTTCCCGGGATCGACAAATCGCACATCTCCAATATTTGTTTACCGAACGCTTGCCAAGAGCTTCAGAGCTATTAGTCTGGCTTCCTTCATGTTGAAGTTTCAGTACAGAGAGTATGTCGAGCTCCATGTACGCAAAACTGCTTTGCGAATACATCCTCCATGTAAGATGCAACATACCTACCAACGCGAAAGATCCTAGGCGTTTCAAAAGCTGGTGGTCAGAATTGAAAGGACACTAGTCAAAAAGGAATACACACTGGCCATTTTCATCGACAGTGAGAGTACGAGGGGCGTTCAATATATTCTCGGTATCGATATGAAGGAAAATGCGAATTCAATTTAAATTGTTTTTATTTTTCAATATAATCTCCCCTAACATCAATGTATTTGTTACATCTTGAGATAAGCTTTTTTAAACCCTCAAAAAAATAAATTTCCTCTTCCTCTGCAAAATACCCATTTATTGCCGACTTGAGTTCTTCATCATCCGAAAATCTTTTTCCACGAAGACATTTTTTCAAATCCGGAAACAGGAAGTAATCACTAGGGGCAAGGTCTGGACTATAGGGTGGGTGTTGGATTTCTTCGAAACCACAATCTCGCGCAGCAGCCTTGGAAACTCGCGCCGTGTGAACAGGAGCGTTGTCATGAAGAAGCAACACACCCGCTGCGAGTTTACCCCGTCTTTTCTTTTTAATTTCCTCCCGCAAATTATGCAAAGTGGAAGCGTAGGATGTGGCGTTGATGGTTTCACCTTTTTTTTTGTACTCAATGAGCAAGATTCCCTTTGAGTCCCAAAAAACTGTGGCCATGAGCTTCCCGGCAGACGGAGTGGCTTTGAACTTCTTCGGGGGGTCTGTTCCTTTTTTATGCCACTGCATGGACTCTTGTTTGCTTTCAGGGTCATAGTGGTGGACCCATGTTTCGTCCCCAGTAACAATGATCGATCCATAACACCGTCCGCGTTCTCACTACACATCTCCAAAAGCTCTCTACAGCATGCGATTCTCACTTTTTTCTGAGACGCTGTGAGCATTCGTGGCACCCATCTTTCACTGACCTTTGAAAGGTTAAGATGGTCATGAAGAATGGTGTGAATGGTACCAATTGAAAGCTTGGTGATCTCTGCCATCATTTTCACCTTTATTCGGGCATCCTCAAGAACAAGTTTTTCGACTTCTTTGATGCTTTCTCCCGTACAAGCAAGCAGTAGCCGGGGCGCCGGAGCGGGGGTCGTCTTCAATGCTCTCTCTGCCTCACTTGAACTCACTTGACCACTTTTGCACAGTTGATAATGAAGGTGCGGAACCCTGGTAAACAGCCACCATCTCTTCATGAATAGTTTGTTGACTTTTTCCTTGCTTAGTGAGAAATTTAATTACAGCGCGATGCTCAATTTTCACCATCATCGTCTCAGTTGCCATTATGATTCTGTTTAACTAGAGATAAAACGCGAGTTAATAATCACATTTATATGAAATTTTACATGAATGCACTAAAATAATAGTATTACTTGATAAATAAGTCAATTTATATATACAACCACAGCTTCACTCCGATACCGAGAATTGTTTGAACGCCCCTCGTACACAACGCTATGACAGGATAAACCGTGTGCTGCACGCTTGCCGTGTTTGACGTCTGAGTGTAGCTCCACCTATACGTGAAAAGTAACTACGGTGAAGAGTGAATGCTGGAACTTAGGACAAATATGCAAAAGCTTCTTCAACAGCGACGCACAGCGTTTTCGGTCGGCAAATAATATCGGTTTTATTGTAATGTGAAAACCGTCCTATTTTTTCGAAAAAAAAATGATGACAAAGTCAATATTTTAAGTTTAAAAAAAAAAAAAAAATTACGAGTTCAACGATACACCACTTGTTGCCATAAATTTGAAAGATTTTATTTTCAATAGAAGTCAAAACAGGGCAGCGTAAGGCTGGCTGCCCATTAAATTTTCTTTTCGCAAAACAATGTCAAAGATTCTCGCCTTAAAGTTTTCAACACATGATCCGAAATACCTCACCCTATTTGTACATTACTTACATACGCTTTCTTCCTCAAATGCAGAGCGTTTCCAATATAAATCTGCTCCAAGAGGATGTGCGGAAAGACCTCCATTAAACCGAGTACTGCACTGCAAATACCGTTTATGATTCAATCACAGGAAATACTTTAAGCACTGGTATTGAGAATATTTTTATAAAAGTGAACGAGTATCTATCTGCTTCCGACATATGGTATCCGTCCGCCAGACGAATTTCAATTAAATTGAAACTCTTTTTGAAAGGGAAACCATTTCTGATTCCTGCCCCACTGGGTGGTAGATGTCTCCTATCGTCGTCCATGTATCTTTCCAACGAATGAATAATTAATCAAAAGTACAAATAGAAAATGTATTCACTGAATTACATAATTTGCATTTGCATTTGCACATGTACCGAGTATGTGTTATGTGTAGAAACGCGAGATTTTTTTTTATTTAATTTATTTCTATTTTTTTCGTCTCTTATTACGAAAATGGTCTAATTAATAAAACCATTACGGCAGACAGATAAATTTGCTTATGCGCTTAACGTTTTCGATTTTCATTTCATTATTATTGTTTTTATTTTTTTGTTTTGTGGATCCATATTTTTATTGAATTTTCTTTTCTTGCATTTGAATCTACTTATATGTATACAAGCGCTACTTGCATATGAATTAAATTGCGTACGCATACGCGAATTTATGAGCCGGAATGCATGAATTGTTTGCGTTTCTATATGCGTTCTGGTCTAATTGTGCATTAAACGCACGCATTCGATATTCGATGTGCATATAGCATCGTGCAAATACTGTTAATGTTGTAGTTAAGACGGTGCATACTGTGTTATTGAAAACGAATTGAAATGGCAATGTGCTTCGTTTATTGTGGACATCTGATGTCTAAATGTTTAGACATTATTAGGAACATCATGGTTTTTATAAGACAGTTTCCCTTGTCGGAAATGCTTACGGGTTTTGAAATGAAATGACTTTACACCGTTTCAAAATTTAAATCTCCGAACTCTTAATTTCTTTAAAGGAGTTGCCTGCTGCTCTTACGGGGAGAAAAACTATCACGACGTCAATTACACTGGTCAACAAAAAACCTCTCTTTGTATACAGGGTGTCCCCTAATTCGTCAACGATAATTTGGGAACTGATTCCTGGGCATATTCGAAGAAAAAAATCGTTCATCAGTAAGGGTCTATCTCCAATGTAGACATCATTTATCGAGGATTTAAGAAAGGGCTTACTTTGGTGTACCCTGCCCTGACTAGTGATGGGCATCGTTTTTTTACCTACCCGGTAGGTATTTATCATAGGGTAAATACCGGGTATTTACCGGGTATCGTATTTACCCACCCGAACTGGGGTATTTACTATTTTATAATTTTTTATACGTTAAGGGTTAAATGAATACGTGTTTTTTTAATTTTTTTTTTATTAAAACCTGGTTTAAGAAAAGGTTTCATGATCTGAAAAAAAAAGGATTTGCTGATTGTTAATTTATTATTTCAATTTCTCTTCAAAGAAATCGCTGATCAAGAGTATTTGCCGCTAGGACAATTAGCAAATACCACCTTGATCATAAAAGTTCCCGGGATAACCACCGTGTGGCGCTCCCATTGTTCCGATTTGAGTTCTGTTTTTTTTTTGTTAAGTTGGTCAATCTGTTGTTGATCTAAATCTTAGCATCATAGCTTGACATTTGCAAAAGTTACGTAGCCAAGAGTACATCTATCTCTGTGTGTGTTGGCGATTTTTTACAATTTTAGAAAGGGATTTAAATTTGCAACAACGAACTTGTACTTCGTATTAAATTTTGCGTTAAAAACGGATTCAATAGTGTGCGAATATTGGAAATGTTGGAAAAGTGTTTCGGCAACGATTCTCTAAAGAAAACTTTCGTCTACCAGTAGCACGAGCGGTTCAAAAGTGGTCGTGAGTCAATCGAAGATGATGAACGCAGTGGCAGACCATCGACATCGAAAACCGACGAATTGATGAAGTAGAAGAAATATTGGTCAATAACCGCAAATTAACCATCAGAGAGATAGCGGAGGACTTGAACATTGCCTATGGATCCGTCCAAGACATTTTGGTTAATGACTTGGGTTTCCGTCGTGTGGCAGCAAAGTTGGTGCCAAAAGACCTCAATTTCATGCAAAAAAGGGACCGTGTTGACGTCGCAAAAGAGATGATTTGGCAGGCTGAATCCGATCCCACATTCATCAAAAGGATCATTACTGGAGACGAGACGTTGGTTTATGAGTACGACACGCAATCCAGACATCAGGCAAGTGAATGGCTTTCACCAAATGAACCGAGACCAAAAAAACCACGTCGTTTTCAGTCAAAAAAGAAAGCAATGCTCACGGTTTTCATGGATTACAACGGTGTAGTGCATCATGAATGTTTGCCAGAAGGCCACACAGTAAACGGCGTTATGAAACGTTTGCGTGAAGCAATTCGCCGAAAGAGATCAAAATTGTGGGCAGAAAACTCGTGGATTTTGCACCATGATAACGCACCGTCGCACAGTGCCATCATTATTTGTAATTTTTTGAGGAAAAATGCAACAAATACGAGTGTGATCCAAGAGCCACCGAATTCACCTGATTTGGCTCCCTGTGACTTCTTTCTGTTCAATCGAGTTAAAAAACCACTACAGGGAACGCGTTTCAGCAGCCGAGAGGAAATAATGGAAAAATCGCAGGAAGCACAGATGGACATACCGAAAACCGAATATAAAAAATGTTTCGAGGATTGGATCAAGCGCTGGCATAAGTGTGTTGCAGTCGATGGGGATTATTTTGAAGGGGACAAAGTTTCTGACCGAACAATGATACAAGACATTTTTTCTTCTCCCAGCGATGCACCCATCTATCTAACCCGTCCAAATAGTACTTGGCGTTTTTCTCTGCAAAATAATTATTCACGAAGGTGATTGGCCTCCTCATTTGACGAAAATCTCTGTCCTTTAGATGAGGGAACAAAAAAAGTCGCTTGGGGCTAGATCTGGTCAATAAGGCGGATGGTCAAGCAGTTCACAGTAATTCATGGATTTTCGCCATGGCAACCGCTGAGATGTGAGACGGTGCGTTGTCTTGGTGAAACAGGATTTTCTTTTTCTGCAAATGTGGCCGTTTTTCCGCAATTTCTGAATTCAGCTTGGCAAGTAATGATGCGTAGTATGCTCCTGTAATGGTTTTTCCTTTTTGAAGATAATCGATTAAGATAGCTCCTTTACTATCCCAAAAAAACAGTCGCCATCACTTTCTCAGCCGAAAAAACAGTTTTTCCTTTTTTTAGAGCCGGCTCGCCCTTTGCAGTCCACTATTTTGGCTGAATTTTTACTTCGGGTGTATAATGGTGTATCCAAGTTTCATCTACAGTAATTAATCGGTGCCAAAACTCGGATTTATTGCGCCTAAACTGCGCCAACAGAGCGTTGGAAATGTTCATTCGAACACGTTTTTGGTCTAACGTAAGCCAACGCGCGAACAGCTTTCTCATACTTAAATCTTGATAATATGTAACAAACACGTTCTTTGGTCATTTTCATGACCTCTACTATCTCTCTCACTTTAATTCGGCGGTCGTCTAACACCATTTGGTGAACTTTAGCAATGTTATCGTCAGTGGTTGCAGTTGTTGGACGTCCCGAACGTTCATCATCTACCAAGCTCTTACGGCCACGTTTAAATTCAGCTGCCCAAAATTTCACTGTGGTAAATGATGGTGCAGAGTCCCCATATACAGAGTCCAACTCATTTTTGATTTGCGTAGGCGTATTGCCGTTCAAAAACAAGAATTTTAAAACAGCTCGATACACAATTTTTTCCATTTTCACAAAAAACACTCACATCGACTCGCTCAAACGACTGTCAACTAAAAACTACGGGTCCAAAATGACTGAAACTTCGGTACGGAACTGTCAAAAGATGCACAACTAGCATTCACCAGCTTTTATTGACGAGTGCCGCTATCTTTACGTTGCGGAAACTTTTCGGACAACCCTCGTATTTCTTTAAAGATGAAATTAAGCAAGTACTGTGGCAAAACCCTGCCCCATCGTCAACCCGATATTGTCGACCAATAAAATTAAATTTTGCTAAGGAAACCACAGAACAGATCAAGTCAGAGGTAGAATCAATTTAAGATCAAATTAAAACCCTACTTCCTATAGAATTTAACATTGACAGTTTGCATATCATAATTAAACCGGTCTTTTTGTTAACTATGATTGACGGAAAAATTTGTACTGCTTCATCTTCATCACAAACGTATTACATTTGCGGTGCCAAACCCTCCGGAATGAACAATTTAACTAATCTTTCAACTAGGCATGTGAACCAAGAAGCAATGTCCTTTGGATTAAGCCCCCTTCACTCATGGATACGATTTATGGAATGCATCTTTCAAATAGTGTATAGAGATGTCAAGGTGTGGCAGGTAAGAGACCAAGGCAGTAAAGGAAAAGTCAAAGCCAGAAAAAAACTAATCCAAGAAAAATTTAGAAGAGAAACAGGGTTATTGGTAGATATGCCAACTCAACAGTCTGGCAATACTAATGACGGAAACACGGCTGGAAGATTTTTTAGAGATGAGAAAAAGACTGTCCAAATTACAGGGAGAGATAAAGAAATTATCAAAAAGTTTCATATCATTTTAGAAGCTCTTGGGTCTGGGTTCCCAATAGATGCAGATGCTTTTGAGAAGTATGCAAAGGATACAAGGTAACTATATCTTAAAAAATTATGCCTGGTATTTTATCCCAGTAAGTGTGCATAAGGTCTTGTTTCATGGAAAACAAATAATTTCTACTTGTATTCTTCCAATCGGACAACTTTCAGAAGAAGCGCAAGAGGCAAGAAACAAGGGAAATAGAAGGCTTAGGGAACTGTTTACTAGAAAAATATCACGTGTAGATACAAATACTGACCTCTTAAATTGATTGCTTATAACCTCAGATCCATTCTTAGCAAGTCTAAGATGCGATCCGAGAAAAAAGAAAAGTGTCATGGAACATAAAGTCTTGCAGCTTTTAGATGTACCATTTGATTAAAAAAATTAAAATAAGCTGGTTTTTATGTATTGTTTTGTCTTGAAATTTGTAGTCATATGTTAAAGAAATTAAGTTTTTATGGGCAAAATGAAGTTATTTCGTTATATGTTATAGTAATATTAATGCCAATGTAAATTTATGATTTCCTTTCTGTCCAACAGTAATCCGCCAGCATACGCGGACTCCACTTGCCCTGATATCGTTTTTCTTCGTAGAAATGTCCTGGTGGAATCTTTCACCGTGTTCATCGCTTACGGCGGCCAAATTTTTAGGAAAGAAATCTTGATCGGTGACTTGCCAGAAAATTTAAAGTCATTTTTATGAAAGATTTCCAAGCTGATATTTCCAAATCACTAAGCTTTTCTTTAAATATTTCATCTTTCATCAATTGTCGGATTTGAGAACCAACAGAAATGCCTTCTTTAATTTTTGCATCACTCAGTTTAGGAAATTTTTCTTTCAAAAATAAAAAGCCATCTCCACTCCTAGTCTTCCGAAAAAATCATGGCAATTTCTAATGTTTCTAAAGTTATGGAAGCACGTTAGTAAGTTCAATTGACTCCAACTTGTTTGAGAAAATTCCGTGAACCTACAATAAAAAAAGACCCGTAACTTCCTTGGCTTTACGTTTCAAGTTTTTGTTGGCATACAGGGTGAATGACTCGAACTCCAACTTTTTAAAATGCTTTAATTTTTTTATTTTTTGATAAGTTTTATTGTGCCAAAGCAAAAAATGTTGGAAAATACATCAATTTTCAAATTGTATCAGTAGTTTTCAATATGTCCACCTTTGGCGCGAATAATGGCCTTGAGACGACCGAAGAAAGCATCGCGCGCTGCACGCAAGTGGCTCTGCGCTATTTTGGCCCATTCCCGGCGAAGTGCTTGTTTGAGGTGGTCCACACTTTGGTATTTTTTAGTGCCAACCTTCGCCTTCAAAATACCCCACACTAGACAGAGAAATCCAACGGATTTGCATCCGGAGAATTTGCAATCCATTGTGTCGAAGAAATGAAGTGTGGAACATTGTTTTTTAACCAATCTTGGTTGACGCGCGCTTTGTGAGACGGTGCCGAGTCTTGTTGAAATATCCACAGTCTCCGACCGAAATGATTGTTTGCCCAAGGCTTCAATACTGCCTCTAAGATACTTTCACGGTTTACGATCGCATTAATTTTGACGCCACGGCCACGGTCCAAAAATACGAGCGGAGAGCGACCATCGGCGGTTATGGCGGCCCAAACCATCACCATCGGTGCTTCCTGCTTTCTGGTGGCCGTCCGAAGGTGTAAATTTTCGAAGGACCTCTCTGGCAAGTAAACTCGGTCATTTTGTTTGTTGACATATTGCTCGATAACAAATGGCGACTCATCGGAAAAAACCAAATTCGGCAACTCACCACTTTCGTGCAAGCGTAGAAACTCTTTCGCCTTTTCGACTCAAACTTTTTTCTGTTGCAGTGTAAGATCGTGTGCTTTTTGGAACTTCAGTGGCTTGAGCCCAAGCTCATTTTTCAGTACGTGTTGCATCCGTTCCAACGATATTTTCAGGTTACGAGCCATTTTTCTTCCACTTCGACTCGGATTTCGCTCAATTCGAGCCTTCACTTTCCGAACCATTTCTGCCGATGTTGCTGTTTTCTTATGACCACCTCCATGGCGTTTTGCAACGTTGCCAGTATCACGGCAACGAGCTATGGTTCGAGACACAAATGATTTATTCACATTGAGGTGCTGGAGGGCTCTAACGATAGCTACTTGTGGTTTTCCAGCCAAATACTATATAAAGCAATCACACTATCACGTTTGAATTCCATCGCGGATAAAAATGTTTCAACACAACTGAGACGCAAATCGTTTAAAAGGCTTGTAAAAAATAAAATTAACACATCGGCTGAAAAGTCCGTGGCGTTTCTAAGAGAGAGCACCACAAGATACGTGTATAAATTTGACAGCTGTCCGACGGTTAGTTCTCGAGATATAACGTTGTGAGTGAAGCAACTTTTGTTATTGTGAAAAAAATGGATTCAAAGCAATTTCGTGCGTTGATTTATGATTGCTTTTTGATGGGAAAAAATGCAGCCGATGCAAAGAAATGAAAAATTTAAAAGTGAATTGAAAAATTTAAAAGTGGTCATACAAGCACCAAAGATGATGCACGCAGTGGAAGTCCAAAAGGGGCTGTTTCAGATGAAAATATCAAAAAAGTCCACAAAATGATTACAAATGACCGTAAAGTGAAGTTGATGGAGATAGCTGAGGCTCTGAAGATATCAAAAAAACGTGTTGGATATATCATACACGAATATTTGGACATGCGAAAGCTCTATTCAAAGTGGGTGCCGCGTTTGCTCACAGTCGACCAAAAACAACAACGTGTTGATGATTCAGAGGAGTGTTTAAAGCTGTTCAACCGCAATAAAGCCGAATTTTTGCGTCGGTATGTGACAATGGATGAAACTTGGCTCCATCACTTCACACCAGAGAAAAGTCGGCAGTCAGCGGAGTTTCGAGCAGGCGACGAACCTCGTCCAAAACGACCAAAAACTCAACAGTCGGCAGGCAAGGTTATGGCATCCGTATTTTGGGATGCACATGGAAAAATTTTCATCGACTATCTCCAAAAGGTGCAGACTATCAACAGCGACTATTACATTGCGTTGTTGGAGCGTTTGAAGGACGAAATCGCAGAAAAACGGCCGCATTTGAAGAAAAAGAAAGTGCTGTTTCATCAAGAAAATGCACCGTGTCACAAGTCGATGAAAACGATGGCAAAATTGAAAGAATTCGGCTACGAATTGCTTCCCCACCCACCGTATTCTCAAGATTTGGCCCCCAGCGACTATTTCCTGTTCGCAGACCTCGCAGACCGGAAAGAGATTTAAGACCGAATCGCCGAAACAGAGGCCTATTTTGAGGCTAAACCGAAATCGTACTACAAAATTGATATCGAAAGATTGAAAAATTGTTTCAATCAGTGAATCGCCCTCGAAGGCAACTATATTGATAAATAAAGTTGAATTTTGCAAAAATTTTTTGCTTTACTATAAAACGGACTTTTCAGCCGATGTGTTATCTGTCATGTGTCAGAATTTGAGCTCACTGTCATGAACGGTTTGGAAATTATAGCAGTCTGAAGCTGGTTGCAGTTCGGGTTATTCAGGCTGTATAATCTCAATAAGAAAAAACTAAAAGAACTAGTGGAATAGTACTTTAGATCGGCTTACTTTTTTTTTTCTTTTTCTTGATGTTCCTTTGGGCTGCCAGAATCCCTGTAAAAGTAAAAAATAAAATAAAAATACAATCCTGTCTAATGCAACTTGTTAATCTTTAATTTCTCCCTAATCTTCTTGTTTCCGAATATTTTAAAGTTGTTAAAGTTGGCTATATGCATAATTGCTTAGTGACCTATTCATCCATGCAAAAGATATGGCCAAAAACAGGGTAGTAAACTGATTTTTGCTTTCTGGATCATGGATAAAAGCGCGCCAAATCAGTTATATTGCCCTGCTAATTGTTCAGATAGTACTCACCTACATTTTGAATGTTAGAGTGATACTGTCCAATGTATAATACTTAACATTTGCGATAGGCAATGTTGAGGCGTACTTGATTCAGCTACTCTCGTCAGATCCTGCCGCCTACAGTGTACGTAGACGAGCTTGTTAAAGTGTATAAGAAATGTACAATTTAAAAAAAAAAAAAAAACACCCATATGATAAGATAAAGCCAGAAAAAAAGTACTTGTAACTCTCCTTGATACCTTTCTGTTTGCTTGTCAAAGTTGTCAGATGTCACATCAAGATTCATGCTCAGCTCTCTTACCAACAAAATTCTTTAAAGTCGATAATTGCTTCCTTACTTGTTCTATTTTATTCAACGATCAAACGGTCATTAAAACAATTATTTTCTCTATCTTTCTAGAATGAGTCGATCTTCACACCAACGCCAACAGCAACAACTGCTGGCACAGCAACAACAACAAATGGCAGACAACGATGCGGCAGCAGCCGCTGCCGAAATGTTCGACATGTTCTGCTTGGCCACAACAATGCGACAAATCCTTGGCCTCTATCGGAACATGTGCGATACAGTTGGTCTACGTCCGGCACCACTAAACGAATTCTATCCAAAGTTAAAAGCAAAAATTCGTTCATGGAAAGCACAAGCACTTTGGAAAAAATTCGATGCCCGAGCAGCGCACAGAGCCTATTCTAAGGGTAATGCATGCACAGGCACAAGAGTCCTAGTCATTGGAGCAGGTCCATGCGGCTTGCGAACTGCCATCGAAGCACAACTACTCGGCGCTAAAGTAGTAGTCCTGGAGAAACGTGATCGAATATCACGTAACAATGTCTTGCATTTGTGGCCTTTTGTCATCACAGATTTGCGAAATCTGGGTGCGAAAAAATTTTATGGAAAGTTTTGTGCTGGCTCAATTGATCATATTTCTATAAGACAGTTACAATGTATACTTCTTAAGGTAGCCCTATTATTAGGAGTGGAAATTCATGAAGGAATTTCATTTGAACGGACCATCGAGCCAAGTGAAGGTTGCGGATGGCGAGCAGCTGTTACGCCTGAAGATCATGCAGTTTCACATTATGAATTCGATGTGCTTATTGGAGCCGATGGAAAACGAAATACTTTAGAGGCCTTTAAACGAAAGGAGTTCCGTGGCAAGTTGGCCATTGCGATTACAGCGAATTTCATCAATAAGAAAACTGAAGCCGAAGCTAAAGCGGAGGAAATCAGTGGTGTGGCCTTCATTTTCAATCAGACGTTCTTTAAGGAACTCTATCATACGACTGGCATAGATTTAGAAAACATAGTTTACTATAAAGATGAAACGCATTATTTTGTGATGACCGCAAAGAAACATAGTCTTATCGATAAAGGTGTGATATTGCAGGTAAGTGTTGTTTTTTTTTTTTTTACATCTTTGACTTTGGATTTAATGTTTTGGAATTCGATTTTTATTTTGTAGGATTTTGCTGACCCAGCTGAGCTACTAGCCCCACCAAATGTAAATACTGAAAAGCTCCTTGATTATGCTCGTGAAGCAGCAGAGTTCTCAACAAAATACCAAATGCCAAATCTGGAATTCGCCGTAAATCATTACGGCAAACCGGACGTTGCAATGTTTGATTTTACATCAATGTTTGCAGCAGAGTCCTCTTGCCGGGTAATTGTACGCAAAAATTATCGCCTTATGCAGTGCCTAGTTGGTGATAGTCTGCTGGAACCATTTTGGCCGACGGGGTCCGGTTGTGCGAGAGGTTTCCTCTCAAGTATGGATGCAGCCTATGCAATTAAATTATGGACCAATCCGAGAAATAGTACACTTGGTGTCGTGGCTCAAAGGGAGAGTATTTATAGGTAAGTCGTTCCGGAATTCCGAAAAGCAACTCTGCCAAACTTTCAATGTTTTGTTTAAATTTTTTTTTTTTTTTTTAAGACTTTTGGCTCAAACAACTCCAGAGAACCTACAACGTGATATAGGTTCCTATACGGTGGACCCTGCCACACGTTATCCGAACCTCAACCGAACTTCGGTAAATGTCTGGCAGGTTAAACACCTTATTGACTGTGATGACAAGTCAATTTTAGAGCAAACTTTCATGGACACAAATGCCCTACAAGCAGCACAAGCCGAAACGCCGATTCGCCGAAAGAGACGTACTGGCGATACGCTGCCATTGAGTGCGGTCCTTCTTAGATGGATCAAGGCTCAATTGCATTCTTATGATTTCTCTGAAAATTTAATAGAAGTGTCTGATTGCTTCACAAATGGGAAAGTTCTATGTGCCTTGATAAATAGGTTGGTTCAGTAAACTTTTAAATTTTAAACATTTAAATTTTGTTTTACAATTTAAATGAATTTTTAAGGTACCGACCCGATCTAGTCGATTTTAACCTAGTAAAAGATCTGCCTGCACCGGATAGCAATGACTTGGCCTTTAAGATTCTCGACAAAGAACTGAAGATATCGAGAGTAATGTCTGGAAAAGACTCTATTGAGCTAGATAAAATTGATTCGAAGATTTGGTTGAATTATCTGGAGCAAATCTGTGAGGTATTCCGTGGTGAGATACCACATGTAAAGCATCCAAAACTTGATGTCTCTGAGCTGAGAGAAAGGAATAGAAATAACGCACCCGATTTTTCAAAACTTCTTCAAATGTCCTCGAGAAAGGCTAAATCACCAATGCAGGATGTAGCCGATTTACCACATGTCGTCCAAAGACGTTCTGTTCTTGATGAGGAGAAGGTGAAACGACAGAGAAAGCATGAACCGGGACAAGGTAAGTTTTATTATTTTATTTTTAACTGCATCAATATAAATAAATGTTGTTTCTTTGCAGCTCAAGCAGAAACACCAAGACGAGCTAAAAAGCGAAGAAGCGCTGAGAAGACACAAAATATCGTAAGTATCAAAAACCTTACTCAAATTAGTATTCTCCGTCCGTCCGTTGTTATCTACACACACGCACACCCCCACATAAAATAGTTTGTATCATAAACATATACTGTACATATATATATGTACATACATGCACATAATCCTTACGTCAAATTGAAATAAATTAGGAGGAGCGTCAACAGCGTCTACAGGAAATCGAAGCGAACCGTCAGGATCGACAGAGTAAACGTCGAATGCAACGATTCCAGCAGACGCAGAATTTTTACAAGAGTCTGCATATGTTGCAAGCAAACACCCTATTACGAGAAAGTGACGAATCAAGTCCATTTGAGGACTACTCGATATATATGTACCGCCAGCAAGCGCCGATATTCAACGATCGTGTAAAAGAGCTCGAACGAAAGCTCCTCTATCCTGTAAGGATGTGTGAACATAGAATCTTTGTCTCTGTGTTGTGGTTTCTGCCTTCTCCTAATTGAAAAAAATTGCTGCTGAAGCTGATAAAAGATAAAAAAAAAACATGCCTGCTGTGATGAAGTTTTTCCCCCCACTAATCCTTTACTAATCCAAGTCATAGCTTATTTTTGGTTATTCTCGGTGTATCTAACAGCATCCAACCATGTGTCATTTTTTGTTTGTTTTTACTTTTATTTTTATTTTATTTTATTTTTTTTGGTTTTCATTTTTCATTTGTGTTTATTTCTTCGTTACGTCTTGTTAGGATCGTGAAAGAGGTATAACATCGGCGTTGCCACGCGGTGCTGACGAACAATTTAGCGATCGTATTAAATCGATGGAACAACGAATTACATCACGTAACACCTATGGTACGGATAAGAAGCCTAAAGATCTACTGCGTGCTATTGGAAAAATCGATTCAAATGATTGGAATGTCAGAGAGATTGAGAAGAAAATTGAACAATCAAAGAAAACCGAAATCGGTGGCAAAGGTCGTGAAAAAGTCCCAAAATGGAGTAGAGAACAATTTGCTGCCAGACAATCGAAAATGTCCAAGCCTGTGAGACAAGATTCGGGTGAAGAGAAATTCAAAGAAATCGACCAAACCTTGAAGAATTTGGATAAGCAATTGAAAGAAGGTTCTGTGTTGGAAGTTGGCGAACGTGGTAAAAATAAAGTCGCTTCGATTGCTGGCCAATTTGTTAAGAAGGATGATACGTCTGAAGAGAAAAATCCACCGCCCATTGCCAAATCTGTGAGTAGTTGGAGTGTGCTTTTATGTTTTATTTTAAGTTTAAGACCCAAAATTTCAATGCAGTTGCGTTCACAAAGTGTATCGTAAATTTTTTTTTGTACGAAATGGCAGCAGTGTGTGAATTGGCTTTGTTTTTTTACATGTACGGAAGCTTACTCACGTTTATCTAGATTGCATTAGCCTACTTTGAGCTTTAAAGGCTCAAAAATGTATTGATGGATGGTAAACCGATATGAATGCAGTACGATCCCCCGGATCAGATTCAGAATTTTGGTTACTTACAGCAATACTGCCAAAAATCGTGTTTTCTTGAGTAGATGCGTGTACTCTATTTCATCTTTTTCGTTCACCATATTCTTTCCATCGCCTTAAAATTGCTTTGGCTGAATGTGTAGTTTAGCTTACCCAACTGCAAATTGGTTTGCCTTTTTACTTATATAACAGACAGACATATATATGTACTTGTAGTTAGTTGAATGTTTTATATACAGCTACGTGCAAAAAAATAGCACCAAGAATATGTACTTAGTATTCATCTGCAATATTTTATATTTAGCTTTTTTTTCAAACTTGATTGTTAAATACTATTAATCAAAGTATGCTCTCTAACATTTGAAGTAAACCTGGTCACAATAATAACGGTAATTCCCATCATTTGTAATTTTCTAACAACACCGTTGTGGGTGTTCAGGCAAAAAAATAGCACCGCCTACAGTAATCAATGAAAATAAACAAACAGAAGACTTCTTAAGAAAATTTTTTTTTTTTTTTTCAGAAGCAAATTAAACACTAAATATATTTCATACTAAATCAGTACTTCGTTGAATAGCCTTTATTGGCAATAACTGCCTTGCAACGTTGTGGCATTGAATCGACCAACGACTGGCACCTTCGCAAGGGGATGGCGTACCAGGAACGTTGGATTGCTGACCAAAAGTCGTTAATGTTCCTCGGTTTTTCCTCAGAAACTCCTTTCTTAACATCAGCCCATAAATTTTCTAGCGGATTTAAGTCTGGAGATTGAGGTGGCCATTCCATCACACTGATCTCTTTTTCCGCGAACCAGTTTTTAGCTGTTTTGCTGGTGTGTTTGGGGTCGTTGTCTTGTTGGAAGGCCCACCTTAACGGCATTTCCTCGGAAGCAAATAGCAACATGACTTCCTCCATAATTTTTACATAAACATGTTGGTCTAGGATAGTTTTGATCCAATATATTGGACCAACACCATGGTAGGAAAAACATCCCCAAACCATTATGCTGCAACCGCCATGTTTTTTTTTTTTATATAAATTACGCGCGCCTAAGGGGTTATGATACCCTTTTACTGTTGCAAGGGCGCGGGCGGAAAGATAGAAGGAGGAGAAATGTAGTAGTGGTTTGAAAGAAACTCAGGTGTGTTTGGTTTCGGTATTGCAGGGTGGGAATCCGAATAGGACGGAGAGATTTTTCTTCACTCGGAATGTGAGGTTGTGAATTTTAACGGTTGTGTTTTGTGCTTGAAAACCCTACAACAGCCAAATCTAGATGTCAGTGTTATGCCTTCACACTCAGATTTTTCTGACTGAGTTCCAATACACAAATGAAAACTTTTGTCGTGGCTAGGATTCGAACCCTAACCCTCCGAGTGAGAAGCGATTGCTAGTCAGTTTTTTGTCAGTTTTTTTATTTATATTACTTAATTCACTCTTACATGCTAGACAAAAAAACGCTTAAAAATTAGCTTAAATAACTTACAAATAGCCTTATTCTAACATACTGGCCCCATGCGGGCACTCTAAGTTAAACCTAACTCTTAAACTAAGTCTTTCGACGGATCTTACAGTCTATATTTAATTTTATATTTAACATTAAAACTATAACTAAGAAAAATAAATTTTAATCAAAAACTCAGTATATGGACTTTTTTTTTAAATTAAACTTACAGACTACCTAAAAAATAAATCTCAATCTACTTAACCTACTTACATATATTACATTCATACACATACATATATACAATACACAATACATACATTTTTTTTTTGTTTTATATATTTTTTTTTTCTTAAAATCTAAATTAAGTCTACCTAAAACTATATAAGCCGGCCATGGCTAAAAAAACAAAAACAATTAGGCTGGCCCACTCTGCTTCACATGAAGCTACCAAGTACTGGAGGAATTCGACGACGAAGCATCCTCTCCCTCAAAAAGCCACCAAAATTGTTGATGCTGCTGAGCAACATCCCTTCTATCGCGACTCCCTACCGCCCTACTGAACCGGAGACGCTCCGCGCTGTCGTGTGCGACGTCTCTGTCGTAGTTGAGTCGCCTGTCCGCAGCTGTTCGAGTAACGTGGAAGATTAGCGGCACCGCTAATCTGTCCTGGATCAGACCTTTACTATCTAGATAGAGGAACGCTTCTGGAGGAATAAAGCCATCAAGGCGAGCTCTCTCGTGATACATATAATTGGGGTAGTAAGCCCCTGAGATCAGGTTGTTCGATGAGGTCATTGCTCTTGCAATGTGCCTTCGAGTCAACTTAATGACGAAATTGTCCACTCTTATTAGGTTCGCCCTATTGTGCAAGACCTCATTAGGGTAGAATTTTATGTACTCAGACTCTGGTGTTCTGTATAAGCGAAGACAAGTCCTAAGACAAGCCCTCTCAAACACCCAAATCTTTTCCAATAAACTTGCTCTCACGTTGAACCACACGGGACACCCAAATACAAGCATGGGCCTGATAAGGGACATGTAACAGATCACCTTCACCCTCGCATCGAGTTGGCTGTTATAAAACAGTCTCCGTGTAAGGGCAAAAGCACCCTTAGCTCTGGCCAAAGCAACAGCTATATGTTTGTTATAATACAGATATTGATCTAGCCAGATCCCAAGATATCTGACTACATTTCGACAAGCAAGTGGCTGTCCATGTTGTCCGACGATAGAGAACTTTCGCCAATTCTCTCCGGTATCCCTAGAGGCCCCTGACAAAAGCGTCCTAAAGAGAATAGTTTCCGATTTCTGAAAATTGATTTTCAACTTCCAGTCATCGCAATATTGTTTAATTTTATCGAAGTCACGTTGCAAAAGTATGTTAATGACCTCAATCTTTGGACCTGATCTGTACGCGATTAAGTCGCCTGCGTACGCAATGCTCTGGGGAAGTGAACCTATCAGATCACTTGTGTAAATGTTGAATAGGATCGGCGAATTTACCGCACCTTGTTGCAGACCGTTTTTAATGTTAAATGTTCCAGCAGAAGTCACATCGCCATTCTTTACGATGAACTGTCTACTGGAGAGCATATCAAAAAGAATATACAGCAGTGGTTTACTAATGCCCAACCTGTCCAGCTTGAAAAAGAGTCCCTCTAACCATACGGTATCGAAGGCCTTCTCCAAGTCAATCAGGCAGGCACCAGTGCACTGGTTCTTGCCTTTGTTCCATTGGATATCAGAAACCAGTTTAGACGCAGCATGAATGATATCATGCCCCGTCTTGAAACCGAATTGATTATCCGGAACGATATGTTTGTCCTCAACCCACTCAGTCAGGACTCTATTGATTACCTTCTCGAAAACCTTACCGATGTTTGGAAGAAGACTGATCGAGCGGAGATTCGCCGGATTGGAAGTATCTTTATCCTTTTTAGGTATGGGATATACCACCGCAGTTTTCCAATGCGCTGGATAATGTGCATTATTCATTGCATTATTAAACAGGGTGGTATAAATGTTCACCGCTTCTAGTGGGAGATGTCGAAGCACAATATTCGGTATTTCATCGGTTCCCACTGATTTCTTACTTCTAAGCGATTCGAAGATCGTTTGGAGCTCCTCCCTCGAAATGAAAGGGGGAAAGGAAAGGTCGTTGGTGATGACGTTATTTGACATATTCTCGTCACTAAACTGGGTGGTCGAATCGCCAATTCTCTATTTCATTTCGAAGGTAGAAATTGTGCACAAGGACTCGATTCTCCAGGTCGTGGTTCAGGCCAATGATAGCATTCGCCTTGTACACTTCCTGGAAAGTCGCTCCTATAGCCTCTACCTGCTCATGCGGATCCTCGATCACAAAGAAGTTGTCATTATCAACGGCCTCACTTGGATCGATACCTGCTGCTACAAGTATTTGTTCGTTGTTCGTCGTTCGGGCGATTTTGAGACATGGAAGGTAGTTTTGATCTTTCCTCCTAAATATTTTATTTATTTGCGGGAACATATTCGGGTTGCTGGTGTTTACAGCCCGAATTTTATTGTTCCAATATAAACTTACAGAATTTCTGTAATTTTCCTTTATTAATGTTTGGAGGTTTTTAATCGACGACTTCAGTGTCATGATTTCTGGGTTATGTCTGTCCGTAAACTGTCTGTACAAGGTTTTTAGTCTTGACAGCAGTCTATTTTTTTGTCGGTGCAGTGCGCCAATAGTTGCGTTGCGGAATAAGTCTTCGTCGTCAGTGTGTTCATACCGAGGTATCGTTTTGACCATTGTTCGTTTGATTGTCTCGTCCATTAGTCTAAGATACCTGTCAATCTCCTCGTTTGACAGATTTCTGTTGGACGGTGGGTAGAGCGAATTCGAGGACAGTGCTCTCGTCAGTGTTCTGGTGAAGTGTGTCCAACGCACCCTACTATAATTGTAGGAATGCCTTTGCACAAACTCATCCAATTCCGCAAATTCGTTGGGAACAGTTATTTCGGTGCTGAGACTGCAATGGTCACTGTCATACACGAAAGTGCGTAGACTGTTTGTAGTTTGTTGGTTAGTGCATGTGAGTTGTATTCGTGAGTCGAACAGCAGAAGATCCAAATAGGACCCGTGTCTGGTAAACGGCGGACCATCCGTCGCCTTAAGCCCGAGTCGATACATTATACTGTGTTGGCCCCATTAATTGATTAGTAGGTTCCCTCTAGTATTTGGCGTATTATTTCCCCAATCACTATGTTTGGCGTTGAAATCTCCGCCGATAATAAAATAGTTGTCTTCCAATTCCAGCCTTAGGAATCGAAAAAGTGTCTCGAGCTCTGAGATGAATAAGGTGAATTGAGTAGACTTAGGTGCATAGACAGACATCATGTATAGCCACTTTCCACTACGGAGGGGAATATACACGATGCATGCTTCCAGCACTTGGAACCTACGTACTACACGACTGTATACTCTTTTAAAACGTATACCTTTTCTTATGAAAATCGCAACGCCACCTCCCTGAATGGAGTTGGGTCGGTTTCTCCGTACTATTTTGTATCTTATGTGCCTCATTTTGTGTCTTTTGGTTAGCTTAGTTTCGCTAACCAAAAGCACATCAGGGGCTTGGTCTTTAAGCAGAAGCGATTGCTAGTACCACTACACCATGGCCACCCCGTGAATCGTTTTTGTAGTATAAGCTGGTTTGAATTCCGTGTTTGGGGGCCTTCTCACATAACAACGAGAACCAACACTACCAAACAGCACGATTTTGCTCTCATCAGTCCAGAGAACGTTCCTCCACTTTTGAGCCAGCCAATCGATATGGTTCCTGGCAAACACCAATTTTTTTGCCACATGACAGGGTCTCAGGTCTCAGCAGTGGAACTTTTCTTGGCCTGCGAGCATTCAAATAATTTTCCCTCAATCTCCGACGCACTGTATCAACGCTGGCTGATACATCCAATTCATTTCTTAACTGTACAGCTGATTTGAAGGGCTCCTTTTTAGAGTGTCTTACTACGCGTTTTATTTGATGAGAGCACATTGCTGGCTTTCTACAGCGTGTTTCTTCCTTCGGTTCAAATAAAATTGCATTCCGAATCAATTTCGGAATTTTCTTACCTCTTCATAGGTTTTTCCTTCGAAAATCAAGGTTTTGATAATGTTTTAACAATATTTCTGTATAGTCTTACCTTCAGAAATCAATTTCTTTTATTGTTATCCTCTTGTCGTCAGTGCAATGTTTTCCACGACCCATGGCTGCACTTCTTTTTCTTTGTAAAGAAAAATATGTACATATTACTTAATAATAATTAAATAAATTTACCTTTTCAGAATGATTTCCAGGTTATTTTATAAAACAAACGATTTTTTTTTTCGGCTCCCTATTCTGGTTCTATTATTCTGCCTGCACAGAGGTGTTGTTGCAAAATGGCAAATAATAAGAACTGCTGCTATCATTAACGTAATAATAGAAACGAAAGGAAACAGTATACTCAAATGTGGTAAAAAGTAAACACGCAACAATTAGTTCATTAAAACCTAAGTGGACTGTTGTAATTTTGGCTATAACTTACAAACAATTTTTCTTTTAAAAAATATTTCCAAAAGCCCTTTGTTCACTTATATTTTATACCATAGAGCTTGTGAATGCAACTGTTACCACACTCATTTTGGTTTGAGGCTTTCATTTTGAATACAATTGGCTGATTAAATTTTATTTTTATGTTGGTTTTTTGTTTTTGAGACTTCAAGGTGGTACCGATTCATAAAGAATTAGTAGACCTTTCAAAACCTACAGCGTCTTCGTAAAATCGAGGTTTTCGTGCTTTGTAACGGCTTCTCAGAACTATTCAATTCTAGTGTTAATATTTATTTTTCTTCTTATTTTAGAACTCCAAAGTAGCACTAGCCTTCAAGAAGCAAGCTGCTTCTGAGAAATGCCATTTCTGCAAGCAGACAGTGTACCTTATGGAGAAAATATCCACGGAAGGTCTGATTTTACATCGTTCCTGTTTGAAATGTCATCATTGTCACACTAATCTGCGCTTGGGTGGATATGCATTTGATCGAGATGATCCCGAAGGACGATTCTATTGTACACAACACTTTAGGTTGCCTGCTAAGGCAATTCGTCCCGTTGTCAGGAAACCTGGCCAGAGGGTAAGCCTAAGCTACTGATTGAAAAACTCAAAACTTATGTGGTAAATTCTTTCCTTTTGTAGAAATCAACTGCTCATGGTACTCATGCAGCAGTCGATCCTAAGACATCAGAGAAACCGCGTGGAATTGCTGAAAATGTGGCACAATTGGATCTTCTCGATCGTGGACAAACTCCCGAGCGTATTGAATTTGAAAATACCGATGCTATGTCTGATGGTGAACCATCTGAGGAACATATTATCGATGAGAACGAATGGTCAGGACGTAACTTCCTACAACCAAGTGCCGAATCCGAATCAGATTTATCTTCAAGCTCTGATGAGTCAGACGATGATTCAGAGTCAGACATTTTCGAAGAAGCAAATGGTTCACCAATTGCCCAGCAAACATTGCAGTTGGCTACAGATTGGATTGGCAAGCAACACTATTCGAATGTTAACAGTGACGACAGTGATAATGATTTCTATGATTCCAGTGAAGGACTGATTGGTAAGTTGGACAACAAAATGAAAACTGAACAAATTCTGATATTTAAGTGTTTTATTTTACTAAGATGATGGCAAAGATGATACTGAAGGTGAGGAATTCAAAAAGGCTCGTGAAATGCGTCGGGAAGAAGTACGTTTGCTGCCACTCCCTACTAATCTACCTACTGACACTGAAACTGAGGTAAGAGTCCTAGAATATAATGGTTATCGTAAAGCTTTTAAATCATATTTAAGTGCTGCCAATCTAACGAATCAAATTGTTTTATTTTTCTGTTTTCTATGATTTTTTTTTTTTCAAATTTATTTGACTACAGAAGCAAACACAGGTGGTAGGGCCGCAGGATGGCTTAAAAGCGCAAAAGATTGACGATGAGAGTCATAGTAGAGAGAAATTAAATCTTATCGCGGATAAAATCTCAATAACATCGCGTGGATCTGATCAGACTTCACCGCCATCGAAGGCTGATATTGAAAAAATCGAACAAAATACAGATAGTAGGTTAAGCGCAGATGTAGACGCAATTAGTGAGAAGCTATATAGGTTAAACAATCTTATGAAATTAAGTAAGGACATTGAGAACATGGCGAAGGAAAACCTAGTTAAAAGTGATATTTTGAAGAAACTATCATTGAAGGAGAAATGGTTGTTGGATAATAATGTAAGTAATGTCTCAGTGCCATCAATAAAAGAGTTGTTTCAGCAAAAAGTCGAAGATAAAACTAAAGAAATTGTTGAAATGAAAACCGATTCAATCATTATGGAAAATCAAAATCTAGGAACTACTGAAATATTAAAAGAGACTCCTGACAATAAGTCACCTGAAGCTGTCATAGACGGTGGTGATGACGATCGTGGAGATGGCCTACTACATCGAACTTCGACGGTGGAAGAAAAACCAAATGAACCAACGACGGTAGAAGTTAAGATTGATGAAAAATCTGTAATAGAACCAGTAGAGGTACAGGCTAAGACTGATGGAAACATTTCAGAATCAGCATCAATCCAGACAAATGAAAATCCCAAAGAAATAACAACAACGGAACTTCAAACCGATAACAAATTTACAGAACCGATTAGAGTGGAAGTAGTGGCCGATAAACCAAAAGATAATGCTCAAAAAATCGCCGCCGATAAAATGGAAATCGAGGGTATTCTTGATATTGTCAAAATGATGGATATTTCCTACATAGAGCAATCCGAAAAACCTTTACATAAGCCGGAAGCAAGTCCTAAATCTAAAAAAAAAGATGTAGGTAAAATGCTATATGAAGCTGAACACAAAAATGAAAATCGTTCCAGCGATGCTTTGCGTCAAATTGAAGTAAAAAACTTTGCTGGAACCATGGATACAATAAAATCACAAATTGTTGCACCTACAATAAGCCATCAAAGTTCGTTGGACATTTCGAAATACTTTCCGAATGCCAAGCAGGAAAAACAATCATCAGCAGCCGTAAACAAAAATCAGAAAACTTTAAAAGATGTCGACTTGACGAAATATTTTCCACAAAGTCCAGTACCACAGCGAAAGAGCAGCGTGGTCACAGTTGCTGATCGACTGAAAAGATCCCAGACAGTGGAGACTGTAACCCCAGTTGCAGAGACTCCTAAGCCACCCCCAAGGCGACAAAAGTCAATGGCTGATAAGGCTTTTAGTATGCGTGAGCATCTTCTCGACGGAGCTATTGATATTCAAAAAGCTCCTATTGTCAAGCCAGTTGCAAAGAAGGGAGGCATCAAAATAGTAAAGAAAATTGTTTCAAAAGGAACCAAAACTAAGAAGGAAGCTTGTAAGAAAATCCAGGATGAAGCTGATAAAATTCTTGACGAAATCCTACAAACGGGTCAAGAAGTCCGTTCACCAAGCTTAGAATATCAAAAACTATTTACAGAGGAAAAATCACCAAGCGAAGATATATCAGAGAAGATTGAGAAAATTTTGGAAGAAACTGGCATTGATTTAGGTCTTCCGCCGAAACCAAAGAAAAAACTTCTCAAGGCGAAAAGTCTTGGAGAGGATGAGTTTAAAAGAACTCAAGAGCAAGTGACGTCCAAAGAGGATGGAGATCGTCCTATGGGGGTGCAAAAGATTTTACAACGTTTCGAGTCTATGAGCTCAATTAAATCCGATGACTCTTTTCGATTAAGGAAAAGTAATTTGAGTAGTACTTGTGGTAGTTTGAACAAATCAAGAGATTCTCTTCGATCTAGAGAATCGCTTAAGTCTCAAGAGGATACAATGACCGATTTAGAAAAGACTATGGAGTACTTGAAATCTGAATGGAAAACAGAAGCAACGAATTTTTTGCAACAAAAACGAGATTCCTTTTATTTAAATCGCGACCAAAAGCAAGCTGCAGCTGAGGCAGACGCTAAGAAATCAGTTCAACCCGAACCTCAATGGAAACAGACAAAGTATTCCAAATTTTTTGGCATCAAAGAGAAATCTCCAGAAAAGAGAAAGTCACCAACAAAGTCAAACACTAAAAGGAAATCACCAGCAAAAGTTTTGAAAAAATCTCCCAGGGAAGAGATCTTAAAACACCGAAAAAAGTTGGAGTCAGTTAGCAGTAGACGAGCTTCATTTGAGGAAAAAATTAAAGCTGAGGAAGCTAGATTGAAAGCAGAGGAAATTATCAAAGCCAGCAAAGAGAGAAAATCATCAATACAGGGGCAAGGTGAACTTCAAAATAGATTTGAAAATCAAGAAGCAAATAATAAAAACTCGATTGATACCCAAAAATCCTTCATTGAAATTGGTAAGGAGCAGAAAAATGCAACAAATCCTGAGAAGCCTTCAACTAATGGTTCTTCAAAGATCCCTATCAGTCAGAACCGGCAAGAAATTCCAAAAACAGTGGAAATTAACAAAAACCGCATGGATACTACTCAAAAATTGCTAAATCGGAGAGGATCTGGTGTGAGTGGTCTTGCGGATGTCTTGAAGCCCCCAGTCGTTAAGGGTGTTAGAGGAGATAGGCCTAAGCCTGATAGCAACGACAATAATGCCACTACACCAAACACAAACGGAACTGAACCTTCAATTATTCAAATATCCAAACCAAATTTGGTCGATAAAGCAAGCAAAGGGCATTTGAATAACAAAAATGAAAATGAGACATCTGAACCTATACAAAATATTTCACCGAACCAAAGTAGAAAAGGGTCACAAAATACCATTGAATGTTCAATTAGTGAAGTCCAGCTACACAATGTTGACATTGACCTAACGAATAAAGCTGCTGAAGAAACTATGCAAGTTTCACAGAAGAGAAGTCCCTCTTCAACTTCAGCTACTCAAATACCGCTTCGTGATATACCTGAAAACGTGTCAAGTCGAAGAGGCTCATTAGCTACTGGGGGGACTCCACAAAATCAAAGTCGAAGAGGATCTCAAGCAGAATTATCTGACAATGGTGTTAAAACTGCTCAGCAAATATCAAGCAGAAGAGGATCTCAGTTTGAAATTGCAGTTGATAATACAACAACAAATACAGTGCCGCAAACTGAAAATGAAACGAAACACGACAAGAACTCAGCAGAAATTGCGAAAACTCCACCCCAACAAATATCAAGCAGAAGAGGATCTCATTTTGAAAATACAGTTGATAATACAGCAACAAATACAGGATCTCAAACTGAAAATGAAACGAAACACGGCAAAAACTCAGCAGAAATTGCGAAAACTCCACCTCGACAAATGAGTCGAAGAGGGTCAGCTGCGGTAGATGATGATGTTCCACTAATTCTAAGTAGGCGCTCTTCTAACCTCTCCGAGTCTGCTGATCAAACAATTACAATTGACGATATTACTGATGTTGATGACATCTTTAATGAAATCGTGAACGAACTTGAACATGATTCGCCACCGAAAGATGTTAAAACTTTTTTCAACTCTCCAGTTGTTGAGCAAGTTGAACTAGTAGCCATACCGGCTGAAATACCTAAAAAAGTACAAGAAGAAAATGAATCACAACAAATTAACGAGGAGTTTGAAAAAATTGCGAACAGCTCACGAAGTCCAAGTGCTCCTAAACAGAGTAGGGCTTCATCCGAGGATAGCATAGAGAAACTTTTTAGTCAATTTACCGATGACATGCTCGTTGATGTTGAATTCGATTCAAATGACGAGGTTGTAGCAATAACTCCTAGAGCAATTCTCGTGAAGGAGGATAAACACGAAGAAGAAGAAGAAGAAGAAGAAAAGCATATTACAGTGGAGGAGGCTAAGCTGAAGTTCGAACCACTTTTTCCGGCTCAAAAGCAAATTATCGCCAAAAGTACATCATCCTCAATGAGCCTTAGTCCGGCAAGAGCTGAAAGCAAGGCAAAGAAATTAGATCCGACAAATATGGCACCATCTGTACAAGATACGATACAAAAAGTTATGCCTGGAATTGAATTCCCGGACGTTATACCAATAGCCTTTCCCCGAAACTACTATGAATCGGAAGCAGAAACCACAGAGTCATCCAGTTCAAAGTCTCAAACACCTAAGAAGTCAACATCGCCACCCAAAAAGAAAGATCATCTAGATCTGGTATACCAATTAGCATGGCCTGCACGTAAACGGACACCAAGTCCTGTTCCAGAGAGTGCTAGACCTCCGATTAAACCTTCCTCACGTAGAGGTTCAAGTAATCCAACTGAAATCTTACCTCCTCCAACCCCAACTTCAGCTCCAGAAAAATCACAGGTATTAGTAGAGCCCGAATCTACTTCACGAAGAGCATCTGAATTATCGGTTACTCAAGTGGATCTGGAATCTGTCGCTGAAAAATTCAACTCGCGCAGAAGCTCAAAATCATCGCTTTTGGAAGATGTCCCTTCTGATGTTCAAAGAGCATCACCTGCATTACTTCCTACTCCGCGGCGAAACTCAAGGACTTCTATTGAAAACGAATCAGGAGAAAAGTCAGTTTCAGCATTATCCTCTCGAAGAGGATCCAAAGCTTCGCTTAAGGGAGATGATACTATTAACTTGAAAGAAGAAGTAAACTTTCATAGACAGTCCCCTGCACTACTTCCCAAGCCGAGAAGGGAATCCAGCACTTCGTTAGATAATCCATCGCCAGTAAGAGACCCTGAACCTTCAACGGAAACTCAGCCCTATTTAGATAAGCCAAACCATTCTGATATCTCAAAAACTGTAAATGAAGTGGAATCTTTTGTAAGTAATTCTGATTTATCAGTGGAATCGTTGCAAAAAGATCAAACAGAATCGACAGTGTTACCTTCCGTGTCTAAACAAGATTTAACAATATTGGACAAAAGCGGTTTACCTTTGGAAAATCTCGAAATTAGCATTGAAACGTTATCTTTTATTGCAAACGATTTGGCTACGAATGACGTTGAGATAGAAAAAGAATTACCTTTACAAACAACTGCACCAAAAGGAAGTTCCAAAACTAAAGTGTTGGACTCTCAAAATTCCTCGCGGCGAGGGTCTAAAACATCGCCCCTAAAACAAACTTCCCCATTGAATGCTTTTGAATCACCCACCCCTAAAGATGAGCAGGTTATTAATATAACACTGCCTTTAAAGAATGTACAAGCCACTCAAACCGCAGTCGTTTCTGATGATATAGAGAATCTTAAATCTCACGGTGATGCTGAGATATCCACTAAGTTAGAACTACCGACTGAAACTAAAAAATATGAATCTAGCTCTCAGTCTTCCGTATCACCTAGATCGAAATCTAAAACGAAATCCCGTTCAAATACCACTGAATTGAAAAGCCCCTCCGATATTCCAGATAATTTTGAATCTCATGCAGATGTGGTAACGTCAATTAAACCGGAAGTATCGGCTGATACTCCAACGTCTTTATCTAAATCAAACTCTCCAACTCCACCTTTCAAATCGACTAAACTAACAAACCCACTTGACGTTTCAATTAATTTGAAATCGAAACCGGATATTGAAACTTTAACGGAACCAGAACAACTAAATGAGCCATCAAAACTTTTATCTAAATCTAACTCTCCAGATCTATATGGAAAATACACTAAATCTCCTTCCAAATCGATTGAATCATCAAGCCCAACGGATGTTCAAGGCAAACATGAATCCCCAAAAGAACCAGAGATTTTCATCAAACGAGAAATAACAGCTGAAACTCCGAAATCATTATCTAAATCCAATTCTCCGACGGTAGTTTCACCACCTCTTCGGAAAGGTTCTAAAACATCCCAGCACTCTGGATCAGCTTCACCAATTTTTTCGCCCAAATCGAATTCACCTCTTACAGCCCGTGAAAGGTTTTTTGCTCAAAATCAAAGTAAAGAAGCCCCCCTCGATTGGGATATGTCGAAAATTCCAAGTTCTTTAAGAAATTCTAAGGAAAAAATAATAACTAAATCTCAAACTGAGCCAGAACCACCAAGAGAATATAAAGATATCCTTCGAGCAAAGTTAGAATCACCATTAGCTGAAAGACGAACAGAACACATGAGCCGATCGAAAGAAAAATCTTTGGAATGGGACATGGAGCAACTACCAAGAAGTCCGATGCCTAGGCGAAAATATGTAGACATGCTTCTGCATGGTAATGATAATGAATCAACGACTAAACCACAAATTGATATTCAGTCTTCAGTGAGTCTTGCCAAACACGCTCCAGAAACTGAAAGCGAACAAACGGAGAACAAAAATTTAGAAGAACCGTTGGCAAGTAACCACCCCGAAGAATGGGAAATTATTGAACAGCTTGAGAAGGAACGGAGAATGGCTCTTATAAAACGTGATGAGAACTATTCACATCAATCACAAGAACCTGTCTCGGATGATGCACATATTAAAAGTGTGCGTACGCAGCGAGCTCCTAAAGTTAATCATCATGAATCTCTGGAAGATCCTCCAAGTTCGAGGCTTATCGAATACCTCAAACAGCAAACTTTGGGAGAAACTGCTATACACAAGGAATCTAAGCACAAGGAAATATCACCAAACCCACCTTCAAGATCAAGAACACCGCAATTTTCGGGTAAGAATTCCCAAGGAAGTTTAGACAGGCAGGTTGAAGTGCTTCTTAAGTCTCAGGACTCAGTTCCGCATAAATCAATTCCAATGCGACAAAAACCCCATAAAACCGATTCCATTGAGGCTACATATGAAGACTTTGCTCGGTTTACTCGTAAACATGATGATAGAGAGTCGGAAAGAGAAGGCACAGAGCGTGATAGTTCGCCCGTTTCGTCTCATCGCCCTTCCAGCTATCGCCAAAGATCCCAAGAATCCCCAACTGGCACATATAGTCCTACTAGTAGTCTTTCAAAATCAATAGAACACATAGCACCATCACGTCCAGTACGGAGTAAGCACATATCTTCGCGTGACGACAGAATGGACAGAGAAACAAAACATCTGATGGATCGTAGCAAACACCTGCGTAACATGAAGCGTGATTTTATGGAAGAAAAGATTGCCGGCAACAATCCGTACCTGAAAAAAGCAATCGCAGCTCAAAAATTCTCCTGCCCCTCAGACAATGAAGAAGAAGATGATGTAGATTATGCTTTAGAAAGCTATCGTCCAAAAAATCATGCAACTCCGAGATTCCCTACTTCAAGTTCCATTTCTAATCGGCGTCGACGAGAACCACGATATCCAGATTATTCGTCAGCAATTGATTACACCCGTCGACCATATAGCCCGCATTTTTCTGCTGCTTCCACTACAAGCTCTATAGGATCTCGTAATTTTGTCGATTATTTTAAACGCAGTCCGCCGCACTATAAAGTTCGAGAATCGAGTAAAGACTCTTGCATTATATCGTAGAAGCACATCTCTCCTAAAATCAAAATCTCTCAAACTCTCACTCTCTCACTCTCTCTCTCTGTCTCTTCAATGCCAGTCAACTTAGTTTCGTTTATCGTTTGCCAAAAATCAGAATAAATATCAAAAAAAAAAAAAAAAAGCCAAATTAAAAGAAAGTTTCCTCGCTCGTGTCCCCCTACTCTACATGCGCAAAATTGGGTACGATCTCCGAAGGTAAAATCTGCATCTCAGATGAAATATTAAAAAAAAAAAAAAAACCAGGTCCAAAGACAAATGTTGTTGTTGTTTTGCATACCTTTGTGTGATTTGATTTGCGCCAATGATTTTAACTTTTCTTTTCTCACTCTTAAGTTCTTTTTTCTTATAATTTTTATTTTTCTTAATTTTGCTGACAAACGCAATAACAAAACCAAAATTATGAGGCTGAATTGGATTAATTTATTACGTTTTTTTTTTTTTTTTTAATTTCCAAAAGATTGAATTGATTTGAATTTTTTTCTTTTTGAGTTTGCTCGATTTATTTAAGTTTTTTTTTTTTTACTTCTTATTTTGGTTTCATAACATTTAACAGTTGTCTGGTTGTCTGGTTGTCTGGCAATTTCGTAATCAACACATTATTGTGATTCCATTGTAATTGATTACAAAAGTGCCGACTACCTGGCAAGTTTTCATAATTTTTTTTTTCTTTTTCATAAATCAAAATCACTCACAAGATTTGTTTTCCAAAAATATAAAAAAAATTTGGTTTCAATTCATTTTTTTCTTTATTGTTGTGTTGTGCCTTTTTGGGATCGTACCTAAAAGGAATTAATTATTGTACATTTTGACTAATTAAAATTTAAAAACAAATAGTAATAATGCCGTTTCCGCTGCATGCGAATGGCTGAATGGTGATAAAATCTAACTGATTCTGTTAAGAAATTGATAACTAGATTGTACATATTTATTGGAAGCCTTTTTTGTTCAGCTACAATATAATCTGGGCCTGTCATTCCTTCCTAACTTCTCTTGAAAAGCAGACATTTTAGTCTTGGATTGACACATCATGCAGATGGTTAGGTTATATCTTTTCTGGTAGGGCCTGTTGTATAATGAATTCTGTGCCAGTAATGGGAATATCGGTTATCAGTTCACTTTATCATAGGGATCTAATTTTTTTTTTTTTTTTTTTTTGACAACGAACTTTAATGCTCTTTGTTGATTGAAGAAATAGCTGCAGCAAAACCGAAGCACTATGATTTTTGCAACTTGTAACTGCCCTATGAATTTACTTCTTTGTTTACTATACAAATTGCATAACATGATCATGTATAGTACATAGAACAAGCGCCAGAAATATCAACCTTTGAAGATTTTTATCCAGCGTAGACCATAAAACAACATTTTTTCACTCATCACTCGCAATCTGATCATTCTTTTGCTTCATCTTAGACTTAATTATACTTGTGAAATTCATTTCTATCACTAATAACACAAGGGAACAGCATTTTTGTTGCATGCAATATTATGACTAATATTATAGATTTTCGGGGTGCTGATTTTAGATCTAAAGTCTGATTTTTTGTATCAGCCTTAGTTTTTGAGATATAAAAAAAATATTTTAATTAAAAAAATATTTAAAAAACAACTACTACATATCAAAAAATTTTCTTTTATAAGATTTTCTTCCTTCAGTTGGTTCACAAGGGCTGTTTTTAATGCTCCAGCAGTAGTCCGCCATCATGTGGGGATTCCAGTGACCCTGGTACCATTCCTCCATAGTTCGAATATCTTGATGGAACCGTTCCCCTTGCTCTTCACTCAGATCACCAAGATTTTCAGGGAAACGGTCTAAATGGCTGTGGAGAAAGTGCACTTTGATGCTCATATTACAACCAAGCTGCTTGAAGTGCGACAACATTTCTTCTACGTGCTCCGTATATCTATCATCCTTTTTGTTTCCAAGAAAATGTTTTAAAATCCAAACGAATTCATTCCAGGCTTTTTTTTCGATATCAGTCATATGACTGTTAAAGTTTTCGTCCTTTATTAACCTTCTTATTTGTGGACTATCGAAAATTCCGGCTCTCAGTATCTCTGTACTTAAATTCTGGAACTTTTTAGAGATGTATTTAAAACAATCACCATCCTTGTTCAGAGCTTTGACAAACTGTTTCATGAGCCCTAGTTTGATATGCAAAGGTGGCAGTATCATGCGATCCCTAGACACTAGTGGTTCATTTATCACATTCAGTTGTCCCGGAACCATAGTTAGCCTGGAAGGCCAGTCTTTTCTAATCCAGTGCTCAGACTTAGCTCTGCTATCCTACAGACAAATAAAACACGGATATTTTGTATAGCCTCCTTGTTGGCCGAGAAGAAAATTCACCATTTTCAGCCACTTGTATTCGTTGTACTTGATTCTACCCATAACAGAAGCTACAATAGCACACACTTCTTTGACTTTAGTTGAATGTGCAATCGGTAACGAACCCAGCTTATTGCCGCTATGCATGAGTACACATTTCAGGCTACGTTTAGAGGAATTAATAAATAAACGCCATTCATTTGGATCATAATTTTGTACTCGCATTGCTGTCAATAAACCAGGAATATCTGAACAGTAAACAAAGTCGTCATCTTCAGAGAAGAATGAAAGCAAGTCTGTCTTTCTCTTACGATAATACGAAATTCTTGTTTCTCGGGTTAAAAGATTTCTTTGCTTTAATCGAGAAGCTAGAATCTCCGATGCTTTTTTAGAAAGGCCAAGGTCTCTGACTAATGCGCTGAGCTCTTCCTAATTAAATGGCCGGGGCTCAGAAGAAATATCTGGTTTAAAGTCAATTGCAACACTTTCATCACTTGAAGGGTTTTTTTCTGCGTGTTCGTCGTGATCATTTTGTGTAGATGAAGATGCTGGTGGTACCGGCAGCGGCTCATCGCCAGAGTGCAGGACTGGTCGAGTAACGGATACCAAGTTAGGGTAAAACCATCTGCACTGGTTTTTTTTGTTAAACCCGTTTATGTCAACCACACAAAAATAACAATCATCCTGATGATTCGAAGGTTCCCGCCAGATCATTGGTGTTTGATACTTGAAATGGGGTCTTTTCTTATTCGCCCATAACCTCAAAGACTCGACGCATGTCTTACACAACATATTAGGCACACAGTACTTGTCGCGGGTGTCCAAAAGAAATCCAAGATAATCCAAATACACCTGTTTTGCGAACTCCGACACACGAAGTCTACAATTTTTGAATGTATATTCACCGCAGATGTTACAAAAATAGTTGGGATCGTTTTTGCAGATATTTCTCGACGTGGACAATGTGTAAAAAAAAAAAGCAGATCGGTTTTATAAAAGTTAAGCGAAACTAGTAAGAAAGATGGCCGGTAGCTGTATCTCAAAAACTGAAGCTGCTAGAGAAAAATTGTAGTCATATTTGAAATCAGCGACCTCGAATTTGTAAAACAACAGTTATAAAATTCCATGCAACAAAAAAAAGTCTAATTTTGTTCCCTTGTGTAATCTGTCTCTACCCTCCTTTTCGAAAAGGAGAACAATAAGCCCCTAGCCATTGTATTATTGTACAGAACGTACCTGGATTTTTATCGTAAACCACCTGTCATGTAGACTTAATGTTTGCGAGGTGCCCATACACGCATAGGGAGCAAGGATACGCCTTGCCATCGCTCTCCGTCAATCCTTTGATACCAATTCGGAACTGTGTTGGAGGCACAGTTCCACCCTTGGTATGAGTCGAGGCCGACGTAAAACCTCTTGCTGCTCTTAGGGTCGCAGCACCCAGTACTTTTTTGCAACTCTACAATGGGTTAGACCCGTTCCCGCGATTTGGGTTTAAACCACAGCCACCATGACGCTCCCACAAGGGAGCCACAAGGGGCCACAAGTCAGGCCCGGACCGAAATCCAGGGGGCTCCTGACTCCCATGGTACCGTGATTTAAGTCCTGGTATGGACTACCGGTGGTCAAGCCTACCAACAAGACCTATGACCGGCAACTTGTAACTGGTCAAATCGTATCATCCATTCATGCAAAATATCTGGATGTTTTCGATAAGACCAGTTATAGAATAATCTACCCCCGCTTTTTATTAGACAACGTCATTGATGGGCGAAGCCTTGATAATTGGACGGGGGCCCTGTATTATTGTACAAAACGATTCCAAGCCAAACATACATCCCTTAAATTTTTTTTTTATAATTCCATCAATATAATGATTGCCATAAAATTATCCTTCGCCTGATTTAAAGCTATAAGCGTATCTATGATATTTTCTCCTAACATATTTGTTGCATAAGTGCCTGTTCACATTGGCGAGGGGATGAAAGTCCTCACCATGAAAGTCGTGTTCACATTTTCATGGTGTTGAAAGACTCTTAGACAAGCGGAACACTTGAATCGAAGCATTTTTAATTTTTAAATTTGAGCAGTTGGCCTGAAACATACCTTTTTTCCTCTTTTTTACACTTCCTTGCTCATCAACGATCAAAACCAAAATGAAAAAATATGTCAGGAATGGAACGATATGGAAAAAAAACTTGCGCTTCACCCGAGAATCCACTTTAGAAATAGATTTTCAGTGCAAGTAACTCTTTTTTCACACTTACAATAGTACAATCGCAGATCTTTTATCGTGTGTTTTTGAACGCATTCACTACGCAGACGATCGTCATTTGTCTTGCGTCCAAAATAGTAATCTTGTATTTGCTTTTTTCAAAAGAAAAAGGTTATTTATTTTTATTGCATATTAATAGTTGTTACGTCTTTGCACTAAAATCTTCTAACATTTTCTGCAACCACAATTGAAATGCCTAACTATGTTAATCTGCGCAAGTATGACGATATGTTGACGTTTCTGAGCACAAGAGTAATACAGTTTGACTAAGTTATTTCTGCAGAACCTAAATCATGCAGTTCTTTGTTAGTATGACGTTTTTGAAAACACCCTATCTTTTTAGACTCAACAATTTCTTATGGAAATGGGTACACAAAATTAAACATTTAATTAACGTCAAACTACACGTATATGTAGGCAGGGTATTACATGTTGAAATTTCACATTTTGCAGGAGATGAGCGTCTAGGAAATTCACGTTAATTGTTAATTAAGTTTTCAATATTTGGCGCCAAAAACTTTAAGAAGAGTAGGGAAAAACAAAACATGAAGCCCGTGCTTTGCTTTTTTCTACGATCTATCTTATCATTCTCATCGGAAATAAATGTACAATTCTTAGATTTGTCATTTTCTTCGTACCGAGCGTGCACGCCTATCACTGCTTTCTAATTCCTCAATCTCCTTTTAAGTCTGTTATTTATCTGCTGATATTATAGTATACTCGTAAATGTCATTATTATCAAACATTGTTGCTTACTTACTTAGAGAGTGGAAAGAAAGTACGAGGGCGGGACTTTTGGATTAAACACAGATTTTTTGATAAAAAAATAATTTTATTTTTCAACGTAGTGTCCCTTGAGCTCTATACACTTTGTCCAACGCTTCTCCAATTTTTTTATCCCTTCCAAAAAAAATGATTTGTCGAGGTCCTCAAAATAAGCCTTTGTTTGCGAGATGACTTCATCATTGGAGTCAAATCTTTTTCCATTTCTTCAGGTTTGGGAACAAGAAGTAGTCGCTCGGAGCCAAATCTGGAGAATAGGGTGGATGAGGGAGCAATTCATAGCCCAATTCATGGATTTTTGCCATGGCAACTGCACATGTGTGCACCCTTGCATTGTCTTGGTGGAAAATAACTTTTTTCTTGGCCAAATGAGGTGGTTTTTTTTTCAAATCGTCATTGAATCGGTCCAATAAGTTGGCATAATATTCCCCATTGATTGTTCTTCCCTTTTGAAGGTAGTCAATGTGGATTATCCCGCGTGCATCCCAAAAAACAGTCGCCATAACTTTATTGGCTGACAAACCCACCTTGGCCTTCTTTGCCGCCGATTCACCCTTAGAAACCCACTGTTTTGACCGTTGTTTGTTCCCTGGTGTGTTGTGATGGATCCATGTTTCGTCCACGGTTACAAAACGGCGCAAAAACTCCTCCATATTGCGATTAAACAACGCCAAACCTTCCTGTGAAGTTGTTACACGATTGCGTTTGTGGTCGACTGTGAGCAAACGCGGCACCCATCTTGCGGAAAGCTTTCTCATGCCCAAGTGATCATTCAAAATTGAAACCACTGAGCCATGCGAGATCCCTACGGCTTCCACAATCTCTCGCACTTTCAATCTTCGGTCGGCCAACACCATATCGTGAATTTTTTCGATTGTTTCGGGTGTAGAGACCTCAACTGGGCGTCCAGGAGGTTCGGCATCTTCAGTGCTTGTACGGCCACAACGAAATTCAGTAAACCACTTTTTTACCATTGAAATCGATGGTGCAGAGTCCCCATAGTATTTATCAAGCTTAGCCTTGGTCTCGGTAATGGTTTTTTTTCGCAAGAAATAATGCTTAATAAGCACACGAAATTCACTTTTTTCCATTTTCTCCTCAAATTAGTGAGTAGTCTGATAAAAATAGCTGTCAAACACAAACTAACTGACGCAGCAAGTTTAAATTTTGACAGGAGTCAACTGACAGATGCCTGTTGACAGGAGCAGTGTTGCTGTTTCAGTAAAGAGGTCAGAAATTCAAAAAGTCACGGACTTATTGACCCTCCCTCGTATTGAACATCTTTCCCAATATTCATTTTTATTTATTTTTTATATGATTTTATTAAAAAAGTACTGCTGATAACATTTGATCAGCTATTTTCGCTTGGTACAGATAAGTGGAATTTCTGAAAAAATCCAATACATTTTGGAATTTTACTTTGAGAAAAGTGAATATGCTGCTGGGATTCTTGAAAATTAAGTACGATAATTTGGTGCGAAACCGATCTTGGTGGAAGTAGATCTGATGCAAAGGAATTGAAACGGAAGGTGTTGCCGAGTATACGATTAATTCTGAGCCCTGCTGTCAGCAAGATTAAATGATGCGCTTTACGAAAGGGCATTATCTTCTTCCATCTCGGCAATGTCAGTGTTAGTGACCTGAGACGACTTGGAAAGTTTTGATTCATCCACCCCATAGTGTAGAACTTATACTATCAGGTCACTATTTGTTTTGGTCTATATGGAATTATCTTCATAGTGCAAAGTTGCTTTGAATTAAGGAACAGCGAAACACATTTGTCAGAGTTTTTCGCCAGGAAATACCCCCTATTTCCCCCCTAAACATTGAAAAAGGTTATGGATCAAAATAGATAATATTAAATTTATACAATTCATCTAAATTTAAAAAAAAAAAATTGTTAACTGACTCTGCTAATACTTGTACTTGTAATTCGTATCGCCAATCTAAAGTTCACGATTTGCTAGCTTTGTAAAAAAAAGCCTACTATCTAGATTCGTTTTTTAAAACCTCTTTAAAAGTTTGGTGCTCTTCCCAATATACAACACAATAAATAAATCTGTATAAAACTTGTGCAGAAAATCTGCCAAAATGCATTTCTACGAAAGCCGTCTTAAAGCCAATAACTCCATAACGTTTTGCTGTGTTCTTACATGTTAATTTATCTACGAACAAAATAAGGGAAAGTCTTTTGCTGTTTCTGCCCTCTATTTTACAGAAGTCTCTTTCTGTTTTCACAGAAAAATTACTTACTACTTGTTTATTAAATTCATAAAGATGGTTGGAATATTTTTGTGACTCTACCGAATGCAAGATACATGTTTTTTCGCTATTCATTCGTTTTTATTATTTGAACTGATATTATCTTTAGGAGCCTTAAGGCATATTCAGGATCAAGTACAATATATTGTTTATAGTTCCAATTATTCGTAATGAGCCCATTGTAAAGCGCATTCTTATGAACAAAAGATGTTATAGCATTCACACCTTATTCCTGGTCTTGCTTTTAGAGTAAGTACTAATCCGAAAACGAGCAAATATTTTTGCTGTTGGAGTCAATGTAATACGGTCATCAAATTGTCTCACATTTTCATGTATCTGCAAGTAATAATTTCCTGTAGCTTGCTCAGATTTTTCAATAGCAAGTTTAAATTGTTTGTATCGATCTGCAAGTTGTTGCATCATCTGGTATAAGATAACCATCAAAGATGATATAAGAACCATGTTCACGTAGTTTTGATAAATGGAAATAATAAAAACTTTATTCTTATACAGTCTGTTTGATAACATCGTACACGACAAAAATTAAAGAAGAACTTATAATAATAAAAAAAATCAATTTTACTGGTTTATTTTGTTTATTTACTTGAATGCTTTTCAATTAATCTGTTGTCTACTCTCCTCCATTATCAATAATTGCTTGGAGTCTTCGAGGCATACTTTCTACTAATCTTATAGCATAATCTTGAGACAAAGATCTCCATAAAACTCGCATTTTTCGTGATAACTGTTTGACCGTTGAGATCTTCTTTCCTTGGAGCTTTAGCTTCATGAATGCCCAAACATTTTCAATGGGATTTGCATCCGGCGACTGTGATGGCCAATCTAAAACATCGACGTAATTTTCTTGTTTCCACGCACTGCACAAACGACTGCGATGTTTCGGGTCATTATCTTCTTGCAGTAACTAATTCTCATTCCTTCTTTTAAACCACCTTTGGGCAGATGGTAATAAAGCCTTCTTATAAATTTTGACCATGTTGGGTGCGTTTAAGTTATTTGTAAACATGAACAAATTGCCAAATCCTTGCATCCCCAAACATGCACCTTTGCCGGGTGTTTGATGGTCCGCTGGATTAATTTATTGCATTGTGTATGAGTGATAGGAGACCATGCCCAAAAAGAAGCTTCATCCGAAAAAATAACAATGTTCCAATCTCTGTCCAAATTCTTCTTGGCCCAACTGAGTCGTTTTTCTACGTGTTTTCTTGACAGTAGTGGTTTCTTTATTGTGCTTCGAAATTTTACATTATTGGCTAGTAAACGTCATCGTATCGTATCACAACACACATTTAGACCCCTTTTACGTAAAATCCCTTGTCCTCCACGTAACGATAGAAGAGGATTTTTTTCAAACACGCGTAGAATCATTTTGTTCTGCTTTTTTGTTGTTTTTGGCGTAGACCCAAGATCCGGCAAATCATTCACATTTTTAACTTGGGAATAACGGTGCACCCACTTGCTAACAAATGCTTTTGACTTTTTCATGTATTTAGCAGCTGCTCCGGATGACATTTTCGGTCCTTTTGGATGCGTGTACAAGAATACTGCTTCATAACGTGATGCAAACGCGACACTCATTTTAAAATACTTCCGTCTCTGACAAAAATTGAACACTGAAGTATTTTTTTATCTGCTAATGCAAATGCCACTTCCAAACCGGTTTTCATAAACGAGTTTTGCCAAGATGCCAATTGAAAGCCTAACTTTATTTTTAAGGTTTTACGATTTATTCCATGGCCTCCACACTTTATATTGTAGTAATTGCAAACTCTCATTCTTTTGTTCTTATAGAGTTGAAATCAGTTTATTGGTAACGTTTATCCTTTTTCATTGTGGTCTATTTCTATTTCTCATCAAATATAAAATGAGGAAAGACAAGAAAAAATTATTTTCATAATTATTTCTATAAATAGAATTTCTATTCTTTCGAAAGTAGCAAGATAAAGAAAGTTTCTTTAACAATGTTTTTGTTTACATTCACTTAAATTTAAAAAATACAGCAGCAAGGGTAGTTTGAGTTAACGCCTAGCACTCAACCCTCATATTCTGTTCTTTCATGTTGCCCGCAAAGGATCATTTGCGGCCGTTGCTAACTGCACATACCCCTCTTTCAGATACTAATTTATCTGTTGTTACTTCCTGCGGTTTACTTTACTTTTTCACTTGTTGTGAGCAGATTAAGTTGTTAACATGATTAATCCTTTAATGTTCGGGTTACCTCGCATCAACGTCATGTATAAAAAAATTTTATTTTGAGTTAAAATCATCATTTGATCATGTGCCATTATCCTAGTGTTTTTTTTTTAGGGGGGTTTTCGTGCAACCAATCGCCTTTATATTAAACAAATATCTACACGCTCATAGATTTAAGACCTATGTATGTAGTCAACTGCTAACATTAGATTTCAACGCTTTTTTAAAAAAAATATACATATATATATATATATACTAAAGCAAAGTGTGATCCCAGTGTTGCTAGTTTTCTGCGCTGCTGAGTGCCGATTTTTTTGTTACAACTAAAACCGATGTGGACTGCTTCTTTATGAATTATCTTGTTACATCCTCCAATTAAATAAATTTCAATATTTCCTTTCAGGTTCAAAGCGACTCTGAATCCTCATCTGCTGACGATGTCGAATTAAATTCTGCCACAGAAATTTCCACCGATTCCGAGTTCGATCATGATGAAATTATCCGTGAAGCACCGAAAATATTCATCGATGATACACATCTAAGGAAACCAACTAAAGTTCAGGTTAATTATTTAATATAAATTTCTTAAACTCCCGTTTTTATTCATGCTTTCGTCGATAGATCAAACAAACAGTAATTGCTCCAAGCAGTGGTCAAGCAAAATATCACATTAACAATCGCATGTCTCAAAATCAACAGCCACAGAAACGTGAACCGCAATTCAAACCTTTAGTTCAAGTAGATCCATCACTATTGAGTTCAAATCGCATGCCATTACAAAATCCACGTCCAGGTGACTATCTTCTAAATAAAACGGCCAGCACCGAGGGTATTGCTTCAAAGAAAAGTCTTGAACTTAAGAAACGTTATCTGCTCGGCGAACAGGGTAATGGAAATAAAATTCAAAAATCCGGTTCCACTTCGATATTGGATTCGAAAATACGAAGTTTCCATTCGAATATTTCTGAGTGTCAGAAACTTCTGAATCCTGGCAGTGATATAAGTCCAAGCATGAAAACGTTCCTCGATCGCACGAAGTTGGGTGAGAATCAAGTAGAAAGTCAACATGTCAAGGGGGTTAGTGATAAAAAGGTTGAAATCACCATCAAGAAGACTGGTATGGATGAAAAGGAGAACGTATTTGTAAATAGTAAAAATGAACTTAATAAAGGAATGGAGTATTCCGAAACTGTGAATACGACTCTAGTTGAATCAATAAATAAGAACAAATCGTCTCCTGTAATTGAAACGATCGATTTAATTTCACCGGAAAAAATAGTTCCTATTATCGATCTAACTCAGGTAGAGATTCCACCAAAAATGCTTGAATCGAATATGGAATTCATCAAAAATTTGAAATTTGGAACAGAAGACAATAATTCGAAGGAGAATCACTTAGTGCCTGACAATAAGATCATTGATCTGACGTTGGATTCGCCTGTGAAAAGTGATAAGACTGTTATTGAAGAAGTCATTGAGAAGCCCGATGTGTCAAAGGATGTCAAAGAAGCCATTCCAGACATCATAACACATATTGAAGAAGTGAAACTGGAAAAGAAATCACTGCTAGACCATGAAGCGGAGAAGAAAGATTCACCGGAAAAAACCGAATGTGATATTCAAGAGACAAGCATACGAGTACCAAATATCCCGTGGGTCTCTAAGAAATCCACAACAGAGTCAGATAGCCTTTCTAGTTCATCTTCATCGAGTGTAGAAGATATTCAGCACTTTATTCTTGATTCCACTACTAGTCCTGATACTCAAACCGGCCAAATTGTGCCAAGATTAGAAGTTCATGATAGCTCTGGTACTCTTATGCAAATCGATAGCCTAATGATTATCGATGGCAAGTACATTGGTGATCCAGAAGATCTAAAGAATATGGAAATTCCTCCGGGAATAATTATTCCAGATGTTCCTACACAATCACCTTCACCTGAAGAGCCGATAACTGAAAAGCGAAAAGAAGTATCACCTCCACCTCCACCTACACCGCCTCAGAAGCCTGAACTCAAGTTCGACACTAAAAATGAGAACAAGATCGATACTCTGAAAAATATTCCGCTGATCCTTGAGAAATCAGAAGATCATAACAAGGTTGTCAAACCGGTTAGCCTAAATATAGTAGAAAGTGAGAAAAAAATTGAAATAGACAATGACAAGACACCCACGGCTGAACTTATTACACGAGGTTCAGATTCTGATGCCGAGATCACCAATCAAGTCCTAACTGAAACGGAACTGTCCGATTGGACTGCAGACGATGCGATATCGGAGAATTTCATTGATCTTGAGTTTGTGTTAAATTCCAATAAGGGAACGATTAAACGCAATAAAAAATCAAAGAAAAAGGCTCCTCTTCAATCTGCTTTATCTATCACTCAAGAACCCGAACCTGAACATGAACCCGAACCTGAACCTGAATCTGAAATCGAACCAGAGCCGATACCCCAGTCAGAATCCTGTGGAATCTTTAAAAATTTTGACATTGAAGAAATTGAATTTATGGATACAGGATCAGAAGGAAGCTGCGCTGAGGCATATTCTGCTACAAACACAGCTCTTTTACGTAATCGGGGTTACACTGAATACAATGGTTCACCCAATACACTCAGTCACAATGAACTACAAGTGCAATCGGAATATGAGCTTAAGACACCGGTCAACGAAAGTCCACCACTGCCGAGCACAGTTTTGCTATCACAAAAGTCACAATCGCAACAATCAACATCCCCGAAACAGAGTTCTCCTTCCCAAACGCAACATACACAAAGTCAATTACAATCGCTCACAGATAGCACAAATGACATTGACGAGGACAGTTTATGCATTTTAACCAATTCTCAGGGTGCCACAGCGAATAACACTGCAACTTTAACTACCACAACTACAACGACAACGACAGAAGAAAGTGAAGCTTTAACTGTGGTTACAAGTCCCATGGACTCATCATCGCCAAAAACGCAGGAGAATTTCCAAATGACAGGAAGTAGCTCAGAGCAGAATGAAAAGACAACATCGCCTAGCAGTAATACAAGTACTGCAACACCAGCAACAAGTTCGTCTAGTAAAAGCCTGACACGAAAATCTTCACATGAAGATTTGCTATCAAACAATAATACCAAACGAAAGGAATCGGAAGAGATGAGTTATGAGGAGTATGTGCGTAAGTTGCAACAAAAAATTACGCAAATCAGTAATGCACGTGATTCGATTGATTGGCGAAAGCAGAATCGACGAAAGAGTTCAAAGGGGGAAGCAAGTGAAGCAAATTCTGTGATAGAGGGTAACGCTAAGAGTCTTAGCGTATTCGAGGGTGGTTTCTCGGTTAATGCTCAGCCAAAACTAATGCTATCATCGATAAGTGTGACACCTAATCCAGCACAGGATGTCCGTAAGGTAAGCAACAATATTTGACACTAGTTTTGGATTAGTTTTATATTTTTTTTATCCTTGCAGGTACCTGAAATTCCCACATTAACACGCAAGTTGGAGGAATTAACCAAAGAGCGAACAAAACAAAAGGACCTTATTCATGATCTCGTTATGGATAAATTGCAAAGCAAAAAGCAACTTAACGCTGAGAAGCGTCTTAATAGAAGTCGCAATCGTGCGATGTTTGGAAATAATTTAACAAGTAGTAGTCTAAGTCCAACACCAAAGATGACGTCCACAAATTCGTCCCCATACCATGTAACATCATCGTCCGGAGGAGATCATAGTGGTAGCAGTTGTAAAGAGAACAATCCGCTGGCTGGAGTTAAAACAAAAATGTCTCCTAAAGAGATTAAAGATGTCGTTCAGATGTTTGCTGAAGCTCCCCCACGTTCGACTAAGCAAAGGCCTTTTAGCGAGAATTTCGATCCCGATAGCATCGATGATCAATTGTGCAAGTTAAGTAAAACACAATCGTTTACATATTCAGATCAGCGTGGTTTTCCATTTAAAAACGACGCGAGCGGAAGTAGAAATCAATTGAGTACGGTTTACGCAACACCCGTTGCACTACAAAGAACCAGTCGAAAGGATGAGGCTATAAGTAGTGCAGCCAATGCTGAGAAACTCCGTACAGAAGCTCGCGCAAGAGCTCGCCTTAAGTCAAATCACGATCTTGGGCTAAGTCCGGAAGAAAAATTGCAATTACTCCGCAAGCGCTATCATTTGGACATGCAAGAGGCTACTGTTGAGCCAATGCAAAAATCCGAAGAAATGCGGGCACGCGATCGGAAAATGATCTCGTCAAAGAGTGTGAATGACATTGCTACAGCTCAACTTTTAACACTGCAACCAGATGAGAACTCAAATACAACAACCGTCCGTAATGAGTTAGTTGCTGATTTCACATCAGATCCTAATCTTTCACAAATAAATAAAGCAACCCCCGTGGCAACGAATAAGGTGAATCGTCGAGCAAAGGATCCAGAACGTCGTAAGAGTATTATTCAGACCTTTTCAAGTTTTTTCCAAAAGGGCAAAAAGGAAAAAGGCTCTGGATCAGTTTATGGAGTCGAGAGATCGGGTACCAGCTGCAGTGCCGCCACCAGTAACAGTGCCAGTGGAGGAGCGGATGGTATGTTCAGTCGCTTCCGAATTTCTCCGAAATCCAAAGAGAAGTCTAAGGTAAGATTGATTTTCTCTTTGTTAGAGTTTTATTTGATGGCTCTCGTGATTCTTTCATCTGTCTTGTATTTCTGACTCTGTCTGTATCACTATCTGTCTTTAACGTATCTAAATCGTTTATTTCTTAAAAAACAAAACAAAAAAAAAAAAATCTTATTTATCTTGTGCCTAATTATGTCCGTGGTGTAAGGTGAAATAATTTCATGTTGTTTTTGTTTTTCTTTTTCAAAATTTTTCATTTCACAGTCGTGCTTTGATGTGAGGAATTTCGGGTTTGGTGTAAGATAATGCTTTGAACTTTTTTTTAAAATACAATATATTTTATTAGATTTTTGTTTGGCGCTTTAATTTTGATTTGCTTGCTATTTTATATAGTTCCTGTAGATTTGGATTAAGAACTAAATTTGGCTTTGTAGAAATAATAAAGTAGTTTATTTTTTGCCGAATAAAATTGATGTTCACTGAAAGAAGTTGTCGACAATGAAAGGCTTAAATGATCAGAGAGTTAAAATCTAAATTTACATAGAATCACAATGTTAAGTGAAAATTTGAATAGGGAATGGTAAATATTAAAATTAGTATAGGATAGTAGGTAATAATTTTACCACAGACTGTGTGGCAAAATCGTTTTATTTTCAAGCGTCGAAAGCTTTGAATTAACACACGCTAGTCCAAAAAGAACTTACTTCAAAAGCTTTACCGAACATTTCACGGTCGAAATTTCTGGCCTTAGAAGGTTAACAAGTCTACATTTAAACTTATAAAAGAATTTGGTGGCGTGCAACATCAACTCACTGCCTAAGGGATTGATGTCTTATTCCTGTTTTATTATTAAGTGATGACTGCATTTTCTCACATAGAAATAGTAAGTTCTTTGATAACACTACATTTGTTACCATCAAATCCAATAGCAGGGTAATCTTCCTTATTTAGTTGCGCAGAAAGTAATGCAATGTGAACAGTGTATAAGCTTTTTACAACCTGTACAGACCACTACTGCTATCTTCATCTTTAAGTTGAAGGAACAGTTATCAAATGCTTGCGTAAAGCTTCATCTTATCGAGTAATTTCATATTCAATGAAAGGCTCCTTTACCAGGATGACCGTTTCCAGATTTATTAATTACGAATTTTAGTGAATTATCCGCAAAGTGCATTATAACCGAATCCGGCTTGCATCAGATTTAAAAACAACAAGCTGATGAATCAGGATCATCCGGTTAATTTTTTTCAGTTCAGCTATTGGCTTGACACTGCCGATCATTTTGTATTTGATGACTACTTTTGTTGCAACATTAACATTTTCTTCTTGAAAGCTTTTCTGCTCTGCGGAATCGACAGAAAACTCTAAAAGGCGGAAAAGTGAGATACTTTTTTCACAAGGAGCATAATTTTAGTCACCGACTCTTTAAAGTTTGCCTTTCTTTGTGAATTTGTTGACCATTCCCGTCATTCAGTCCTCCCGAATGATCTATTTTCTATTTTTCTGATGTAATAAGTGAATGCGGAAAGTCTGTCGATATATTTGATGCACTTGTGCCCGAAATTCAGTCAAACTCGAACGCCTTATTTCTATAGAGCGCTTCTTTGCGGTTAAGCTCTGTTTTTTTACTGGGAGGTGCAAGGATAACCTTTTGCCTCCATATCCACTGCATTATCGTCTTAATACTGATGTACCGCGGCAAAATATTCCTTCCGTGTCCCGAGTTGATGCTTATCCGACGTTAGCAAGATTCGAAATATACTTTTAGGGTCAATCTTTAGCCACCTATAGACCCTTTTGTGGCTCTATAGATCCCGCTCATGTATTTGCTAACTGCTTTTTGTGACACTACTTTGCGCTTCGTTACACTCTATGTCATATTGCCTATGTTTCTCTATTAAAGATGATGCGATCCGAGCTGCACACTCCTCAACTCGCCTACAGGTATGGGTATTTTCAGACGGCCATGTGCTGACTTCTCTGTCTTATAACATATGAAAAGTCCGTGCCGTTTTATAGTAAAACACAAAATTTTTGCAAAATTCAACTTTATTTATCAATATAGTTGCCTTCGAGGGCGATACACTGATAGAAACGATTTTTAAATCTTTCGATACCAGTTTTGTAGTACGATTTCGGTTTAGCCTCAAAATAGGCCTCTGTTTCGGCGATTACTTCTTCATCGGTCTTAAATCTCTTTCCGGCGAGCATTCTTTTGAGGTCTGCGAACAGAAAATAGTCGCTGGGGGCCAAATCTGGAGAATACGGTGTGTGGGGAAGCAATTCGTAGCCGAATTCATTCAATTTTGCCATCGTTTTCATCGACTTGTGACACGGTACATTGTTTTGATGAAAAAGCACTTTCTTTTTCTTCAAATGCGACCGTTTTTCTGCGATTTCGTCCTTTAAACGCTCCAACAACGGAATGTAATAGTCGCTGTTGATAGTCTGCCCCTTTTGGAGATAGTCGATGAAAATTATTCCATGTGCATCCCAAAATACGGATGCCATAACCTTGCCAGCCGACTGTTGAGTTTTTGGTCGTTTTGGACGAGGTTCGTCGCCTGCTCGCCACTCAGCTGACTGCCGACTTGACTCTGGTGTAAAGTGATGGAGCCAAGTATGTCACATACCAACGCAAAAATTCGGCTTTATTGCGGTTGAACAGCTCTGAATCATCAACACGTTGTTGTTTTTGGTCGACTGTAAGCAAACGTGGCAACCACTTTGAACACAGCTTTCGCATGTCCAAATATTCGTGTATGATATATCCAACACCGTCTTTTGATATCTTCAGAGCCTCAGCTATCTCGATCAACTTCACTTTACGATCATTCGTAATCATTTTATGGACTTTTTTGATGTTTTCATCTGAAACAGCCTCTATTGGACGTCCACTGCGTGCATCATCTTCGGTGCTTGTATGACCACTTTTAAATTGTTCAATCTACTTGCGTATGGTTCGTTCGGCTGGTGCAGAGTCCGGGTAACACTTATCAAGCCATTTCTTTGCATCGGCTGCATTTTTTCCCATCAAAAAGCAATGATAAATCAACACACGAAATTGCTTTGAATCCATTTTTTTTTCACAATAACAAAAGTTGCTTCACTCACAACGGTATATCTCGAGAACTAATCGTCCGACAGCTGTCAAATTTATACACGTATAAATTTGGTACTAACTGAAATGGTATGGATTTAATTCAAGTGGTGCCCTCTCTTAGAAACGGACTTTTCAGCCCATGTGTTACTGATAAAACTTTCTCCAGCAGTCACAAAAACGTATTTCGAGTTTTTCGGCGAAGTGGTCCCAAATATTTTAGCGCACTATGGCACCCTTATGGTGATGAAACTTTTTGGTATATCTATGAATCCGAAGCATTTTTTTTTTTTTTGTTTTTTGTATCATAAGATGGTCAATCCGTGCCTTGCCTATTAGTTGAAATCCTATATAAATATAACCCCAAAACAATTACCAATAACAAGGTGATTGTTATTGCATAAGTTCACAAAATGCTCGCCATCGTCATTTCGCTTTCCGAGACCGTTTTTGAATATCACCCTTTTAAGCGCGCTATTGTCATTGACATTAAAATAGTCCATTACGATGACGTGGGTACTGTATGTGTGGATGCTGCTAGATGGACTATTATTTTCATCCAGCTATTGTTTATGACATTTTGTGACTATTATGACTATTATGAAAGTGCATGTAAGTGACATCTAAATGTAAAGGGTGACCAGATAAGAACGGTAGGAAAAAAATTTAAATAAAACAACAACGAGAGATATAAAACTGATTTTGGCTTTGTTTTGAAGCTACGTTCGTGCCATTATGTGTGGAATAACACACGACAGCCCCGGCTTAGCTGGAAGTGCTTCAAGCGGTCGGTCCAATTTTTAATGCCTCGATCCAATATATACGGCGTTATTCCGGCAATAGACTAAGAACTTTACGTAGCCTCAGCGAGCGCCAATTGATGAACGCTCGCCGTGAGATAACCCAGTCGCCAAATTTCTCCTTCACATGTTCGACCATTGCCTCGCTTATATGTCATGTAGCGCCATCTTGTTGGAACCACAGCTCGAATATGTCGATGTTGTCGAGCTCTGACCACAGAAGACTTTCTGTGAAAGTTATTTCGAAAGAAATAAGGTCCGTTGATGCCGCCATGCCATAAACCACACCAAACAGTCAATCTTTGTGGATGCACAATCCACAGTCACTCTTGTGGATCGTGTTCGCTCCAATAATGGAAATGTGAGCCAAAAATGGGCGTCGTCCGAGAAGACAATTTTTTGGCCAAAATCCGGATCTCCGGCCAATATTTCCAGCGCCCAATTAGCGAACTCACGCGTTGTCTATGATTGTCCGGCTTCATTTCTTGCGTCAGCACAATTTTATACGGATGTAGGCCCAAACCCAACCGCAAAATAAGCCGCGTTGACTCTCTGGGGATGCCCAATTTAGCTGATCGGCGCCGAATCGACTTTCTGGGTCTTCTTGGATACTGGCCGCTATGGCTAATCTCTGTCTGTTTGGTGGCTTAAGATCCAAAAGAGTGTACCCACGCTCAAACTTTTCCACGATGCGACAAATTGCCTGCACACTGAAGCCATGATGACAACCGACCTCACGACGAAATTCACGTTGCGTATTTACAACTAAGCCGTAATGCCGATAATATTTTTTAATAATTTCCCCAAGTTCGGCAAGCGTAAAACGATGCATAATGAAATAGCAAAGTTTACTGGATATTTTGACAGCTGCTGAAATATAATAATTGGGAAAACTATCATTGCTATAGGGTAACCCGTTACGATATTCTCATCGATGAGCATTACTGTACCAGTTAGTTCACAGGCCACTTATTTGTAAAAGGATTTAAACGTTTTGTAAATATGTAGCTTTCTTCCGTTTCTAAATATTAGTTTATTCTATAATTAGGAAAAATACACGCCTAATCGCAGTGTAGCTATTTTGTAAAATTTTAACTCCATAAAACGTAGCACTAACACATAGATCGGCTTTTAAAATGAAGCATACCTATTTGTAGCACAAAAACAAGAAACAAAGTACAACACTCATTGGAAAAAAAAATTACTCATGTTCTTGTTATTGCACTGTATTCACTTTGTTTTTTTTTGCAATCAAAGTTTTCTCCCAGATACACTTTTAATACACACACGCACCTCTATCACACTATTATTTTATGTTTTAATTTATTTTTTACAGAAAAAGAAAAAATGCGAGTTAGTGTAAAAAAAAAAATAGATGCACTCTTCTCTACTTTAGCACTTAATTTACTCCATTTGTAAAGAATACATTCTCCTAGACACTCATACCGATACAATTAAACGAACAAATATGAAATGAATTACATATTAGCTGCGAATTTTATACCTGGCGAAATATTAGCATGTCCTGTCGGCAACTTTTGTAATTTATTTTGTTTACAATTTTATCATTTTACATTTAAATTAATTTTTGTTACATTTTTGTTTATGTTTAAAAAAAAAACCAAAACAAAACAAAACAAATCGACCAGAAAGTGTTGAGCAATAAAAGGTTTTTTTACATTTTGAAAATCAAATTAAACTAAACTAATAGGAAAGGTCCCTTGGTTGGCTATGGGTTATCTTTTTATCTTTTATTTTAATTTTTGAAAAAAAAATTTTGGTTTTGTTTGGACTGGCGAAAAGAAAACAAAAATACGCATTTGGTTTCTATTTACTTACATTTTTTTTTTCCACTGCACTTTCTACTGCTGGTTGGTTTTATTTTCACTACAAAAGCTTGAACACTATAATTTTTGCATGTAAAAATCATAAAAAGAAAAAAAAAAACACAATGCTTTTAAATAAAATGAAAATCAAAATTTTACACAGAAAAAAAAAATAATAAAACATTTTCTTTGTCTCTCTCTAAATTTACTTTTGAATAAAAACAAAAAAAAAAACAAAAAAAAAACGAAAAACGAAAAAAAAATGTATAACCACTTGAAACTCAATTGGATTTACCCACACAAAATGCTTATTGAAAATATTGATTAAACTTGTAATGCAAAATAACACAAGGACAAGGATAATGGATCATCGCCTACAACTCCTACTGCTAGTACACCACAACATCAATACCGACACCAGCACGATCTGCGAAGCAATTCACAAGACTGCATTGCCAAGCAAAAGTATCAAATTGCAGCGTATGCATCTAGCCCGCAGCTTTTTAAGAACACTACGGAGGAACAAATGCCACCGCCAATACCGCCTTTACCGTTGAACTATCAGAGATCCGATGGTTGGTTTGCTATAATATTTTTCTTTATTGTACATCAATATGTTGTTGTTGTTTTTTTTTTTTTTACCTAACAATTAATGTTAAAAGTTAAATTTTATAGCAAACAAGCAATCTTTATAAATTTAAACAAAACAAAATTGTATTTATTAGACGAGAGCTATGCCACCGAATCTAGAGAACAGAAGAAGCAGCGTGCAATATCAAAGGCTTTACGACAAGCTGAGCTCAAGCGATTAAGGATCGCTCAAGAGATTCAGCGAGAACAAGAAGAAATCGAAGTTCAATTAAAAGACTTGGAAGCAAGGGGTGTACTTATTGAGAAGGCTTTAAGGGGGGAGGGACAAACTATCGATAAGTAAGTAACTATTATTTATTTTATTTCTTTACTTTAAACTATTTAAATTTAACTTGAACAACTCGGATGGGCACGATAAAACTTCACCAACTTTTCTGATACTAACACTGCAAGTATCGCAATCAATCTTTGGTAGTACTTTGAATGCCACGTATCCCAAAAAATATCTCATCGACAAAAGGTCAATATTGATTTGTGAAGCATTATTAAAATGGTCTTCAATAAAATATTCTGGATATACCTCATATAAATCCATTACAGTATCATCTTCCGTGTCAAATGTGTTTCGGGTAGCTCATTTAAATTTGTTAAATTTTTCTTTGACATTGTTATATTAGGTATTATATCACTATCTTCTTCACAGTTAGCCAGTGAAGTGCTTTGCACTATATTTGTTGCAATGATTTTGGCTATGATTGTATTCAATTCTGCCAAAGAGGGATTATTGTAATTGTTGCCATCTTTTTGTCGAACAATGGAAAACAAATTTTCTAAAGGATCTTGATTGAGCCGCTTAGTTATTAAAAAAAAATTATCGGAATTTGGCTTTAGGTTTTCTTCAGCCAGAAGCAATAAACCATTAACCCCTTCGAACTTAAATTTTATTATTTGATTAGAAAAATTATTTGCTAGGTTTTTGGAACCATTTAGGATGTACAAGGGGCGTTCAATATATTCTCGGTATCGATATGAAGGAAAATGCGAATTCAATTTAAATTGTTTTTATTTTTCAATATAATCTCCCCTAACATCAATGTATTTGTTACATCTTGAGATAAGCTTTTTTAAACCCTCAAAAAAATTAATTTCCTCTTTCTCTGCAAAATACCGACTTGAGTTCTTCATCATCCGAAAATCTTTTTCCACGAAGACATTTTTTCAAATCCGGAAACAGGAAATAATCACTAGAGGCAAGGTCTGGACTATAGGGTGGGTGTTGGATTTCTTCGAAACCACAATCTCGCGCAGCAGCCTTGGAAACTCGCGCCGTGTGAACAGGAGCGTTGTCATGAAGAAGCAACACACCCGCTGCGAGTTTACCCCGTCTTTTCTTTTTAATTTCCTCCCGCAAATTATGCAAAGTGGAAGCGTAGGATGTGGCGTTGATGGTTTGACCTTTTTTTTTTGTACTCAATGAGCAAGATTCCCTTTGAGTCCCAAAAAACTGTGGGCATGAGCTTCCCGGCAGACGGAGTGACTTTGAACTTCTTCGGGGGGTCTGTTCCTTTTTTATGCCACTGCATGGACTCTTGTTTGCTTTCAGGGTCATAGTGGTGGACCCATGTTTCGTCCCCAGTAATAATTCGATCCATAACACTGTCCGCGTTCTCACTACACATCTCCAAAAGCTCTCTACAGCATGCGATTCTCACTTTTTTCTGAGGCGCTGTGAGCATTCGTGGCACCCATCTTTCACTGACCTTTGAAAGGTTAAGATGGTCATGAAGAATGGTGTGAATGGTACCAATTGAAAGCTTGGTGATCTCTGCCATCATTTTCACCTTTATTCGGGCATCCGCAAGAACAAGTTTTTCGGCTTCTTTGATGCTTTCTCCCGTACAAGCAGTAGCCGGGGCGCCGGAGCGGGGGTCGTCTTCAATGATCTCTCTGCCTCTCTTGAACTCACTTGACCACTTTTGCACAGTTGATAATGAAGGTGCGGAGCCCTGGTAAACAGCCACCATCTCTTCATGAATAGTTTTTTGACTTTTTCCTTGCTTAGTGAGAAATTTGATTACAGCGCGATGCTCAATTTTCACCATCATCGTCTCAGTTGCCATTATGATTCTGTTTAACTAGAGATAAAACGCGAATTAATAATCACATTTATATGAAATTTTACATGAATGCACTAAAATAATAGTATTACTTGATAAATAAGTCAATTAATATATACAACCACAGCTTCACCCCGATATCGAGAATATGTTGAACGCCCCTTGTAAATAAGGTATTTTAAGTGAATAACTAAATTTCAGGTTATTTAATTTTTGGAAAATTCTATGTCCATTGAAATGGACAACACGTCTTAGCTGTTAAATTTCTTCGGTAGACTGTCATAGGTAGTTTTATTTGGTTTTTAGTCTATAGCAAATTAAACAATATAAAATTCAATAAATATGTGTACAATAAAACTTGTTAAGAAATAATTTAAGTTTTATTTGTATATATAAGGATATTGAAACCAAAATTAATGCTTTTGGTGAAATATTTTAAAACAATTTCTTTCACTCGTAAAGCAGAGATGAATTTCACATTTTAGGCAGTAGACATGTGTTTTGCCCTTGCACCATGGTTGTTTACATCTAGTGGCTTCCTTTTTCTTGTCATATTCTGGTAAATGGTCAACCGTATCATATTGTATTTCGCTTGGTGGTCTAGCTTCAATCCCACAACGATGTGTTTTTGGTGTACTAATGGGTGCAGTTACTGGGCTGCTATTTTCAGAAAACGGGCGACCTCTTTTTCTCGTTGTAAAAGGCTGTCCCATTTTTATAAAGGCTTCCGTCACACGAGGCAAAAGATCTAAAACGTCCTTATCCGATATTTTGCAAATTCTGCAATCCTGCTAGAATATCAGCAGCTTTTCGTTAGGGCTAAGTCGATATTGCGTGAAATATCATTCGCAGCGTCCATTTTTTTGATATGATAAATATTCGATACAAACTGATCAAATGATCAGTTTTATCCACTCCGCCCATTCCATTATTATATAATCGGACAAGCTCAGGACGAGGAATTATTATTACATTTTACAAGTTTTATCCCATCTTCTTGCTTCATCTTGTTCTCCAATTCCAACAAAATTCAAAGCAAGAACAACACCTTTATTGTCCATCCACTTTACGACTACGACATCTTTAGTGCTATTGGTGACTTGTTCAGAATATCCTCTCTCTTTTTTTGCTCCTTCTCTGTCTGTTATAATTGGTATTTTCCCAAATCTACCTGTTCTGATTGTACCTCCAACATATATTTTTCTTCACCCAACTATCCCTGGATCTTCTGAGCAGGTATCCCAAAAACCTCTGGAACATCCTTTACACCGACGGCTCCAAAAGTCGTGAAGGAACCGGTTTCGCAATTGTCGACATAAATGATAAACTTTTTTCTGCTGTGAAACTCCCATCACACTTCTCCATCTTCTCTACAGAAGCCTTAGCTATACTCGAAGCAACAAACATAGCGTTAACAACGAAAAGACAAACCGTAATCTTCACTGATAGTCTTTCCACACTAACCGCTATAAAAAATGTTAAAAATCGAACATCTTACATCAACAAAATTCGAGATAACTTGATTTCACAAGGAGCAAAATTACAATTGATCTGGATCCCAGGACATGTTGGGATTAAAGGCAACGAATCCGCAGATCGCGAAGCAAAATCCATTTCCATATGTCCAAATACAAATATAAGTATACATCGTCCTCTCAAAAAAGACCTAGATAAAATCATAAACTTATTCTGGCGTCAAAAAGAAAAAGAAAACTGGACTACCTATATCCACCATTATGCCTCAATCAATCCAGAAGGGATCCCACCAAATTATCCCACAAATACAACACCCATAATGAACAGATGCTTCCTACGCTTGAGACTTGGACATACCTGGATAACTAATAGCCACTTATTAAAGAATGAACCGCCCGCTACCTGTCACATCTGCCAGACGAACACTTCCATTTCCATCAAACACCTAACCTCCGAATGCAGCAAAATTAAACAAATTTTTGAGAAACTATACAATAAATCTTTTACTAACCTACTTTCAAATCCGTCAGCAGATAATATAAAAAAAGTATATAAAGTATTGCAAGACCTCAAACTAGACAAATGTATTTAAACTCGCCATTTAACTCTTTATACGGTGGAGCGCCCGTGGATTGCAGAGGTGAGTGCCGTGGTGCGCACATTCATGCCACCCCGAACGCTCCCCCACACACACATTTAGCCAAAAAAAAAAAAACCTACATATGTACATGTATTATTTAGAACATCACTTTGAAAGACACATCAGTCTTAGATCCCAGCCGTAAGCCTTGGAGCTAGTGCTGTTAGTTTTTAAGATTAACCTGTACATTTATGTTTATTGGTTAATAAATAATAATAATAATAATATTTTTCTTTCTCTGAGAGATTTCAGAAGCATGTAGTTAGAAAAGTAATTGTCATAAAATAGAAAATGACCTGGTTTGCTAATTGTTTTCGACAGTTCATGTATGTAAGTGGCAGATATACCGTATTTTGAGACATCATTTTAATCTAAATTTGTAGAAGCACCTTGATAAATTATAAAATCATAAATTAATCCACTCTTGCCACAAATCATAAAAATTTTGACGACCCATGGTTCTGGTTTTCTTTTAATGTATTGCTTTTGCTTAATCTCTTTCCTCGAAAGGAACGATCTGCACATCAACACTTAGAATTTGTTCTAGCTCCAGCTCGAGGCATCGCTTTCTGATCGAATCGTAGATTGGTCGAACTTTTATCACTTTAGGTTTCCCATTATAATATGAAGTGCCAAAAATGTCCTCATTTCAGAAACAGTAGATGGTTTGAATTTACGCATTTCCTTTGTGACAGTATACAAATTTGTGTTGAAAACCAAGTCCTCTATTAACGAATGGCTTATATACGAGGGCGGGTCAATAAGTCCGCGACTTTTTGAATTTCTGACCTCTTTACTGAAACAGCAACACTGCTCCTGTCAACAGGCATCTGTCAGTTGACTCCTGTCAAAATTTAAACTTGCTGCCTCAGTTAGTTTGTGTTTGACAGCTATTTTTATCAGACTACTCACTAATTTGAGGAGAAAATGGAAAAAAGTGAATTTCGTGTGCTTATTAAGCATTATTTCTTGCGAAAAAAAACCATTACCAAGACCAAGGCTAAGCTTGATAAATACTATGGGGACTCTGCACCATCGATTTCAATGGTAAAAAAGTGGTTTACTGAATTTCGTTGTGGCCGTACAAGCACTGAAGATGCCGAACGTCCTGGACGCCCAGTTGAGGTCTCTACACCCGAAACAATCGAAAAAATTCACGATATGGTGTTGGCCGACCGAAGATTGAAAGTGCGAGAGATTGTGGAAGCCCTAGGGATCTCGCATGGCTCAGTGGTTTCAATTTTGAATGATCACTTGGGCATGAGAAAGCTTTCCGCAAGATGGGTGCCGCGTTTGCTCACAGTCGACCACAAACGCAATCGTGTAACAACTTCACGGGAAGGTTTGGCGTTGTTTAATCGCAATATGGAGGATCGTAACCGTGGACGAAACATGGATCCATCACAACACACCAGAGAACAAACAACAGTCAAAACAGTGGGTTTCTAAGGGTGAATCGGCGCCAAAGAAGGCCAAGGTGGGTTTGTCAGCCAATAAAGGTATGGCGACTGTTTTTTGGGATGCACGCGGGATAATCCACATTGACTACCTTCAAAAGGGAAGAACAATCAATGGGGAATATTATGCCAACTTATTGGACCGATTCAATGACGATTTGAAAAAAAAACGACCTCATTTGGCCAAGAAAAAAGTTCTTTTCCACCAAGACAATGCAAGGGTGCACACATGTGCAGTTGCCATGGCAAAAATCCATGAATTGGGCTATGAATTGCTCCCTCATCCACCCTATTCTCCAGATTTGGCTCCGAGCGACTACTTCTTGTTCCCAAACCTGAAGAAATGGCTTGGTGGAAAAAGATTTGACTCCAATGATGAAGTCATCTCGTCATTTTGAGGACCTCGACAAATCATTTTTTTTGGAAGGGATAAAAAAATTGGAGAAGCGTTGGACAAAGTGTATAGAGCTTAAGGGAGACTACGTTGAAAAATAAAATAATTTTTTTATCAAAAAATCTGTGTTTTAATCCAAAAGTCACGGACTTATTGACCCGCCCTCGTATTTTGAGAAATATCCAATTGGTGCCAGTGGGGTTTCTATTTCAGAAGGTAGTGGAGGTGACCAAGTAAGTTGAGGTGTTTCGAACTGCAGATGTTTTCGCCATACTATTATCTCCTTATGTTTTTGCTTGTCTCAGGTCTTCCTTCAGTTTCCATAATAAATTCATGTTCATCTTCGGAATGATTTTCAATTGCTAGCCTTTCACTTCCTACACGAACTATCTTTTCCGTCTCTGCCATAATTTCGTCATCACTTTCTTCATCTACTTCTGATATTGCACCGTTTTCAAGCATACCAAGTAAAATATCGACATCACTATATTCAGCGAGGTTTAAAACTAAAATAAAACAAAAAACAAGTGGTTAGTGACAGTGTTAGGGAACCGACACTTGAGACCCATTGTCCACTGAAATGGACATGACACCAAACTCATGTTTTTCGCAGAAGTAAAAATTAATTTGTATATTTAAACACATATATGTTATGAATAAAGTTCATTCTACAAGAAAAGTAATTTACATCGCAAACATATACACTTTATCCTAAATAGAATTTACTCCAAATGTACACTTACTAGCTTTGCGCGAATCCATGATTTATGCCAACACTTCACTGTTCCTTTAGTAACAATTATCTTTAGTAACTCCTGAAAATGTTCTGTGCTTACCTCACTCGTTTGTTTTTCTAATGCTACGGTAGTTAATCTTAGCTTCGCCTTTCTCATGAAATCCCTACCTAGAATTAGGGGAAATGTCATTGTACCATCCGGTACCACTAGTAGGTCAAGTTCAACCTTTCCTTCTTCCAATAAAATTTGACAACACACTTTACCTAGTATTCTTAACGGTCTTTTATTTATTCCCTGAAACGTATCCCTGCCTGACTATGCTGATCGAGCTGCCGGTATCTAGTAGTGAATGGATTCATCTGCTTCGCTTTCTTGGTGTACGTTGTATATCGTCTGCTGCTATATGTCCCATTCTGGCACAAACATCACAAGCGTCTTTCTCTCGTTTTTCCTTCCTACACTCGTTTGCCATGTGCCCAACACAATTGCAATTGTAGCACCTGATTTGGTTCCTTGCTATATCACTCCTTCGCTCTCGTTGGACGGCTTCCGTTGTTTTATTTTTGAAAAGGCTTGGAGTAGTTGTGCCTTTGTAGAATAGCATTGGATGAGTGCCTGTAGTCGTAGCGATTCATCCGTTATGCCTTCTACCACATATTCAACTAGCTCATCTTCGTCGATTTGAAAGCAATTTGAAAGGATGATCTTGTCATTAAAGTAGTCCGTAAAACTCTCATTCGTCTGCCACTTCCTGTCTTCGAATTTCCGTCGCAATACCATTTTGTTTTCCTTTGTGTTGAACAGCTCCTTCATCTGTAGCACCAATTCGTCCACTCCTTCGATCAAAAAATTCGGTTTTGAGTGCAACCACTCCAATGTCTTACCTTTCATTTTTGTCAACATAAGTGTCCGCATCATGTTCTCGTCCGGTTTGTATATATCCTGAATACTTTTCAGTTAGGGTAGCCACACATTCAGATTTGTGCTGCCGTCATACTCTGGCAACATGTCTTTCCACATACTCAAATGTTGCGGATCAGATGTTGTTGCTGTTTGAGTTTATCTCATTCTCATTTGGTTGTGGCAGGTCATTTGTCTGCACTCCTTCGTGTGTGTGTGTTTCAGCATTCTTTTGTGTCGTTTCGCTTATTCGCGCCATTCTTCGCAGCCACTCATTTTCTTTTGCCAGTAGTTCTTTTTCTCTCTTTAGTAATTCTATTTCTTTTTCATATAACCGTTTCTCCCTGGCTGAGCATGCTGCACTTACACTAGAAGCCGATCGTTCGATGATGCATCCGTTATCTTCGGATTCCGTTGCCTCTTCTTCGATGTTACCGCTCGTTGGTGCTTCGCCGCTCTGATGTGAACCGTGTTTCAGTAAGGGCGTTCTGCATCGACCGGAACAAATGGTAGTCAGAAGGGGCAAGGTCTGGGCTATAAGGCGGGTGGGGTAAGACTTCCCATCCACTGTTGTCCGGAATAGCAACGTGGGGCCGAGCGTTGTCATGATGGAAAATTATTGCCTCGTGTCTGGTCGCATATTCCGGGCATTTTTCGGCCACTGCTCTCTTCAAACGGATTAATTGTGTTCGGTAGCGGTAGCGCTTGGGGTTGTCGTAATGGATCCATTTTTCATCACCAGTAACAATCCGATGCAAAAATGACTTCCTTTTGTGGCGTTCCAGCAGCATTTCGGACATGCAAAACCGCCTTTCGACGTCTCTCGGCTTGAGTTCATATGGAACCAAATTTCCTTGCTTTGAATATATCCAGCTGCTTTTAAACGTTCTGAAATGGCTGCTTGAGTGACACCCAAAGATTCTGCGAGCTCTTCTTGTGTTTGGCAACAATCTTCATAGAGTAATGCTTCCAGTTGTTCATCTTCAAACTTTTTTGGCTGCCCAGGACGTTCATCGTCTTCCAAGCCAAAATCACCACTTTTAAATCGTGCAAAGCACTTTTGGCACGTTCGCTCAGCTAGCGCATGTTCACCATAAACTTCCACCAAAATACGATGACTTTCGGCAGCAGTTTTTTTCATATTAAAGTAATGAAGAAGAACTCCCCGCAAAAACACTTTTTCAGGCACAAAGTTCGACATATTTGAGTGAAAAAAAATTATTGTTGTTTACGCTTCAAATGAATGACATATACTGAAATGACGTACAATGACAGTAGCTTTCCAGCGCATGTTCCAACGGAATAATACAAGTTACACCATCTGTTAGCAAACCGCACGAATTAAGTTATAAAAAATAATCCATAAATATCGATAAAAATGTTTCTAAACATTAAAATACTCAATCGCATACAACCTTACTCAAGAATATCAAGAATGAAAGCAAATTAAAGAATTTAGTGTGCTATTTCCATTTATTCATCCCTACCCCGATCACTCATCGTACGACGAAAAATTTTCCCCATATGTCTCGGTTGGCGATATACACACTACCTGAAAAAAAAGGGAAAAAGCTTTCCTTTCTTGAATATGATCTGATCACCTCTTGTTTCAGACTGCCCGTGCCGGGGAGAGCCTTTTACTTTTCATCATTTTTAAGTGGCAGTTGCACTATCTTGGTATTATATGGTCTTTGATTTCAGTTAACTAATTAGTAAAAATTTATACTTTGAAATTTTTTTTTTCAAAAACCGGTCATTATAAAAACTTGAAATTAAAATAAGATTGAAGAATGAAATGTTAGCTTTAAAAAATGGTATAGCACTTTATTATTAGTTAATTTTGTATATACTCGTATGTTTTTTCCATTTTAAGTCATTTTTTTCTACTAAATTGCCCCTTCCGTCTAAACGGGGGGAGATAGACCCCCTACTATACAATTTTTTCTTTACTTAACTCAACCTAGGCTTTAGTGGCATCATATGAGGAATTTATTGGTAAAAAAATTTGACCGCAGACGTACTATACATTTTGATGGATAAGCAAAGTAGACATGGGAGAAGCAATATAACTTTTTGCATTAAGGACTGAAACGAATTAAATCTGTAAATTTTAATATGGGCTATACTTCCAATGCGTAAAAATTGCAATCCTATATTTATAAAATATGAGTCAAGAAGAACGCCGTAAAAAGATCATCGACAAATAGCTCGAAAATACTCGTGTCCAAACCATTTCATCGCAAAAAATTTAAACACAGCACGCAGTAACAGTGGATTCTGTTATTAAACGATATTTGGAGACATTGACAGTTAAGCGAAAACAGAAAAGTGGAGCTAAAAATGGAGCACATGATACAAATTTGGACAGGAAAATAGTGGGTACCATCGTAAAAAACCGGACTGTGTCATCCAGACCAGTAACGGTCTAAAAACACGAAAAAAACAAAAAATACCAAAAGTTACTGAGAAGCAACAAAAAGTCATAAAAACAGGAGCCCGAAAGCTATACGAGTTGATCGGCAACAAGAAAGCGTGCTTGGTTTTGGATGGCGAAACTTTATGTCAAAGCCGACTTTACTACTCTTCCAGGTGCGCAGTTTTACAACTCGTTTGAAGCTGAGATTCTTCCGCAATCAACAACATCGATTGGGATGGAAAAATTCGGGTCAAAAAATCTCCTTTGGCAGGCCATTTGCCAATGTGGACACAGAAGCTCATCGTTTATTACAACGGGAGCAATTAACGGAGAAGTGTACATTAACGAGTGCCTAAAAAAACGGTTGATTCCTTTCTTAATCAAACACGAGGGTTCAACATTATTTTGGCCAGATTTAGCTTCAGCTCACTATGCTCATGCGACGTTGAGCTTTCTTGTTGCTAAAAATGTCGACTTTGTCCCAAAAGACATGAATCCACCCAATGTTCCACAGTGCCGTCCCATTGAAAGGTATTGGGCTTTGGTCAAAGCTAAATTGAGGAAAAGTGAGCAGTGTGCAAAGGACGTAAAAGATTTTAGCGCTAAATGGAAAAGAGCGTCCAAAAAGATCACGGATGTAACTGTCACCAACCTTATGAAGGACATTCGAAAGAAGTTGAGGAAAGAATGGGAACCCAAATAATTTTTTTTATTTTTTGTAATTGTGAATGAATTTAATAAAAACAGAGTTTTAAAGCAAATAAAAAAAATTTACATGAATTATGTAAATTTTATTCGTTTCAGTCCTTAGACGGGTAATTTGGATTCATTATTTAGGAATAACTGATAGATTTTAAAATAGATTGAGGTCATCAAAGCACCTGTCTTTAAAAGGAACGTCACCTTCATTTCTACGCAAAAAAAAATATGTTGTTTCTTATCCATATGTACTTGAAATTGTTTTTTATTTTAATTTGCTTTGCAGCTTTATGTAACGCTCGCATATGAGAAGTAAGGCTTTCATTTATATAGATTTGCGAACCATCATATTTATCATCTAGGAGTTTAGTTGATTCTTCTTTTTCTTTGCTTCCATAATATTCTCTTTAATTACGCACCGAATCAGGTTGAGAGAAACGATGTTGATTGAGTACGTAGTATTTCTCGTTGTTTTTATTTGTTTGATGCGGAAAGAGTCAATGGGTCTGTTCGCGTACTTTCTGCACTAAAATTCGTAGATTGTGAAATTTCAAGGAGTGGGGGTGAAATTCTCTCAGAGAGTGGTAAAATTACGAAAAAGTAAACGAACGCGGAATCTACGAAATTTTCCCACTTTTTAAACGTCAAACCTTACATACAAGTGTACCTACGCGAAAGAAGTTTGTGGTTGATTTTTAAAGAGTTGTATTAAAAGTGTAAAAAATGGAGAAATTAAATAGAGACGATTTGAAAGTTTTGTTGGACTGTGCCATTGATAATGAAGATGATACTTTTACTGCTTTAACGCAGGATTCCGACGAAGAAGAAGATATTTTGTTGGCACTTCTTGCTAACAAGGAAAAGAGAAACTGCATGAGAGGTTTCATGGAAGAAATAATTCCAACACTTTCCAATTGAAAGCCTCACCGAAAAGTTCGGCTCGTCGGAAATTCATGAAAATCTGCGCGCGGATAAAAGATGCAGTGCTAGCAAACACATTGCGGTTTTTTTTGTGGTTTGCTGGACATGAAGCGTGTAGTTTTAGAGATCTGGCCGATCGGTTCGAACTTTCGCTCTCTACAGTCCCACAAATAATAGAGAGAACTACAATGTTCATCAGCAGCCCAAGCCCAAATATAATAAAGTGGCCAAATGAGGAGCAAAAGCTGCGAAGTAGTAGCTTTTTCAAAAATAAATCAGGATTCCCTAAGGCAATCGGTAAGATATACATACATATGTACATATTTCCTACTCACTGTTCCTTTAATTATTTTTCTTAACCTAACATAAGTTTATAGATGGGACGCACATTGTCATTGATCCACCACCTGTATGTAAAGATGACTACATCGACCGAAAGGAAAGTGTAAGCCTTTGTTTGCAAGCTATTTGCAACGAGAACAAAAAGTTCATCAACACATTTGTTGGATTCCCTGGGTCTTCGCATGATAGCTGGGTGTTCCGGAACTCTCCAATTCATGACAAGCTAAATACCGCTTGTGGAGGTACTACTTATTTTAATTTCTTTATGTAATGATACTGATATGCGGCCTATTATTGCTTCCAGACTACTACCTGTTGGGCGATTCGGCGTATCAATGTACCAACCATCTAGTGACGCCATATAGAGATAATGGACATTTGACCAGAGCCCAAAAGAACATCAATGTGAAATTGAGCTCCTCTCGGGTGGCCATAGAGCACTGTTTTGCCATCCTGAAGCATCGATTCCGTCAAGATATGCCACTTTGTAAGAGCATGTTGCGTCCTCCATAATATCGCAGATGAAGACGACTTAGAATTCTCACTGGAGCCTATTCCTGAAACTAGCTCTGAAAATGTGCAGTATGGAGAAACTGCAAGGGGAAATTCAGTACGAGATGCAATCTGCCAGGAGTTGCAACTGTATCCATACAACTAAATGCACCTTTTATAAAGTTGTCAATAAGCAAAATAAAAATATAAACGCTGTACATACTTAGTACGAATAATTAAAATTTATTGTTATTTGTTCAATTTATCGACAATTGTTTTCAGCAGATCAACTTTTTGCTGTTCAATTGCTTCCCTGTTATCAAGGCGCTTTAAGATGTTGATGTGGTACTCTGCTTTCTCCCTTCCCATTGCATCGATCCTTTTTAGAATCCGGTCTTGGCCGGACTCTGAAGGCTTTCTTCTTTTAGATGCTGGGTTACCTTCTTCTGAGGAGGAAATCATGATCGTCATATATTACAAACCTGAAGTTGATGGAATACTTTCCTGGGAAGCATTCTGCATCAACACTTCCCTTGATGTGCCTTCAACACTATCGCTGTCTAGAACGAACTCCGGATGAAGGCCTCTCTTTTCACCCAATACTTTATCCAAATCACTGTAAATAAAAAAAATATTGATTATGTACATACAAAATATATATACATACCTCTCGTATGGGCAGGTTTTCCTATTCCTTCCTGTTTTTGCATTGTGCAGCTTGGTCTCCTTGTATTTTGTTTCTAATGCAAGCTATTTCCCTTGCACTTGGGCTACAGTAAAAGTATACTGTTGTTCGGCCAGCTTCCCCTTTTATTTTTTAGTTCGAAGGTTTTACCCACTTTGGGGTGCAGCTCCTCCACAAGGGATAATAATAATTTGATTGGTGCTTCCAACCAAATATCTTTGATGCTATTTCGGTCACCCGAAAACTCTTCCGTCAAATCATCTCCAAACTGATGTGTTGGTGGATGTTCCTCGGTAGAGTTGTGGGCCCGCGGAACCTCAGACACCAAAATGTTCGGAATAAAATCCATGTCATCAGATGATTGCGACTCCAGTACCTGCCTCGTGACCTCGTTTCTGTAATCCTCATCTGCGAAATAGGTTTTCAATTAATCTCTGCTGTTCAATGCTGTCGTATAATACTTGCCAGTTTGCAGTCTGCGAAATGTATTGGGAGAACATTCCACTTCCAATTTATTTTCGCTTTTATCCATTTCTTCAAAAAATTCACAAATTAACAAATAAAAAATAAATAAATTTGCAGACAGCGATTTGTCAGATTTGACAGATTTCATAAAGCAGTGCAAAGAAATTTCTTGCGTAGAAATTCGTAGCATGGGGAGATTTCTTACTCTCTCGTGAGCACTCTCTACGAAAAACTACGAAACTTTTGCGTACTCGAACAGGATTTCGTAGATTTTCGTAAAAATTCGTAGTTTTGGGAGCGTACGCGAAAAGACCTAATGTCTGGTTCATAACCAACATCAACACGAATAATTTTTAATGCTGCTTACACTGCAGTGGAACTGTCAACTGTGGCTACATATGTAACCTCTAAATGTATTATCATCTTGGTGTGGTGAAACTCTTCACTTGCGTCTTGGTAGGAAAGGATCATGAGCGGTTGTGCTCAGTACTTTTAGAAGCAATTTGTTGAAATTAGAAAAAAATTAAGTATACGATACCACTCTCCATCCTGCTCCTTAAGAGCAAAATCTCTGGAAGTCTCTTCTCATTTATTTTAAATACGACATGGTTTTAAATATTCTTTAATATAATCGTGAAAATGTTTACATTTATGTGAAACGATATCATTACATCCAAGAGGAAACCTAAATTTGATCCATCAATGGTATTCTTGTCTTATTACAGTCTAGAAGCATCTAACATGGGTGCTACCGATGAAAAATTACTGAAGGAACTTTTAGAAATCTGGCGGAACATAACTCAATTAAAGTGAGTCTTTTAAATTTTTTCTTTGTTGACAATATTTATTGAAAACAATTATTTTTATTTAGAAAACGAGATGAAGAGCTTGGCATCAGACAACAGGAACTGCAATTAGAACATCGACATGCACAACTTAAAGAAGAACTTGACATTCGATTGTCTGGAAGCAGTTAGTTCTATATTTCTATTCTTTAGATAGTTAAGTTTTAACACATGCCATTTTATTTAGAACTAGAAAAGAGCTCAGCAGATGTAGCCGCTGAGGGTGCAATACTTAATGAAATGCTTGAAATTGTTGCCAAACGTGCAGCGCTAAGACCAACAACATCAGTTACATCACCAATGACCAATGCAGGAGCTATCGCAGCAGTAAGAGATAAAACAAATGATGGTATTACATTCAGTGGCCGACAATCGAGTCAAATCGATGAATCAGATGTAAGTGGTGGAAGAAGTATGCCTCCAAGTCATCTTGTTATGACGTGGGTTATGCTATTAATTGTATATTTTTTGGTAGTCTATTATGCATGCATTTATTTGTACTCTTAAAATATCATAGTGCTTGCAAAAAGAATGGAAAACGTCATTATTTTTAATTTTTATTATTTTTACTTAGCACGCACATGTTTTTTTTATTAGTAGATTAATTTTTTTTTTAATTTTTGAAATTAAAGAAAATCTAACAAAATGTTTTGAAAGAAATATAAAAAGTTATTGTTCTTAGAAATGCACAAAAGTGGTTTTGATTTAGAATTTTTATATTAATTACGCTAATGTTTTTCTTGCACTTGCTGATTGATTCATTATTTTTTTTAGTAGATGGGTTACGAGTATATAAATACTTGCTCACTTTTAAAATGCATGAGTAGACTTGAGAACATTCAAAGTTTATTTGATTTGAAACTATACATATAAATAAATATGTGTGTATATTGTTTGGTTAAACATTTTCTTTGCTAAACAACTCGCAAAGAAATAATTTGATGACGGTTGTATGTATTATATTACCTTAATTTTGTTCCAGTCAGTATTCACATTCAGATATACAAGATAACCTATGATATCATCCGCAAAGCAGCAACAAATTCGGTAGGATTGTCAGCGCTTCACATTTATTGTTAACATGTGATCATATGTTTGTAGATTGTACACCAAGCTACATTGATTTTCTTTTCCAATTAAATACAATGCCTTTTTGTTTGCCAGACAAGCATCCCAGTAAACATGGTATCTAATCACTATATCGTTTTCTTTTTACCAATAATTCTTCTCTACCTTAAGCATAGTTTTTATTCATCAAGATATAGTTTACATTGTTTTAGTTTCCTGTACTATAATATATGCTTATTCATCTTGGAATAGGTCGTAAATGTAATAATAAAAACCACACAGTGCGCGCCTTACCCAACATCAGTATTTGATACTATATTAGCTTTTGCCCTTTCACGTGTACTATAAGCTGTATTGTTAGACTTTAGTGCTCCACCATGTTAATATTGGGTTGGCAAGAGAGTAATTTAGTGTGGAATGAAACTATTTTTTATTTTTATACAAAGTATAAATTTTAATCTTTTTTATATTGGGTATATAACTTAATTCGTGCGGGTTTTTTTCAAAATTTAAGCAAAACATGTACAATAGTATTATTCAAACTATTGCCCATCTGAAGCTATGACTTTTTCCCATATTTCTGGCAATTTGTGGATCCCATCCCAAAAGAACTGCGCCGGCTTGGCAGCCAAGAATGAATCAAGCCAATTTTTGATATTCTGCTCTGATGTGAACCGTATTTCAGTGAGGGCGTTCTGCATCGACCGGAACAAATGGTAGACAGAAGGGGCAAGGTCTGGGCTATAAGGCGGGTGGGGTAAGACTTCCCATCCACTGTTTTCCAAATAGTTCTTAACCGGAATAGCAACGTTTGGCCGAGCTTTGTCATGATGGAAAATTATTGCCTCGTGTCTGGTCGCATATTCCGGGCGTTTTTCGGCCACTGCTCTCTTCAAACGAATTAATTGTGGTCGGTAGCGTTGTCCATTGATGGTTCCACCCGGTTTTAGCAGCGCATAATACAGCACACCCATCTGATCCCACCAAATACAGAGCATTACCTTCGCGGCATGGATATTCGGCTTTGCCCTTGATTTGGCTGGTTGGCCGGGTTTCACATATGATTTTTTGAGCTTGAGGTTGTCGTAATGGATCCATTTTTCATCACCAGTAACAATCCGATGCAAAAATGACTTCCTTTTGTGGCGTTCTAGCAGCATTTCGGACATGCAAAACCGCCTTTCGAGGTCTCTCGGCTTGAGTTCATGTGGAACCTAATTTCCTTGCTTTTGAATATATCCAGCTGCTTTTAAACGTTTTGAAATGGCTGCTTGAGTGACACCCAAAGATTCTGCGAGCTCTTCTTGTGTTTGGCAACAATCTTCATAGAGTAATGCTTCCAGTTCTTCATGTTCATCGTCTTTCAAGCCAAAATCACCACTTTTAAATCGTGCAAACCACTTTTGGCACGTTCGCTCAGCTAGCGCATGTTCACCATAAACTTCCACCAAAATACGATGACTTTCGGCAGCAGTTTTCTTCATATTAAAGTAATGAAGAAGAACTCCCCGCAAAAACACTTTTTCAGGCACAAAGTTCGACATATTTGAGTGAAAAAAAATTATTGTTGTTTACGCTTCAATGAAATGACGTACAATGACAGTAGCTTTCCAACGCATGTTCCAATGAAATAGTAACAATGTAATAACACAAGTTACGCCATCTCTTAGAAATTGTCGTCATCATTGATTGATCTACAAACTATTATTTTCATTTGATAGCTGTTAATAAATATAATATTTTGCTCCTTAAAAGAAACGAGAATGTTCATACACGAACATATGTTTTTTGGATTTTATAAAAAGCACATGTTGTACATAGGAACAGCGACTCATTCCTACATATATACTCATAAAATAGTTGTCTTTTAAATACGCTTATCTTATGTACACATAATCTAACGTACTGTGTCCGAATTGAAGTATAAGTAGTAAGATGAAAATAAAATAAATTTTGCAGAAGAACCCCTCGTGTACTAGTGCGAACAGAGAGTGTGAAATTTTCCTTTTAAAAAAAAATATTCGGTTGCATGGTAAACGAAACATGTGCAATTGCGATGGAGAAAAAAATAAGTGTTAAACTATTCCAGCAACACAAATAAAGAATATTTCGCTGATGTAGACTGTTTGATTTTACTCGTGTCATTTATATGGATCGGCCATTATTTCTCAATTGAAAATTAGGTTTTAGAAAAGTCTACGATCAATAATCAGGCATATAATTATACTAGAGTTTTAGATCCGATGGACCATATTTTCCGAACCGAACTCATGATGCATGTAGCAATCTTTGTCTTGATACGAGTTATAATACAAACAACTTTTTATATTGTATAATCTTGGTTAGATCTTTTGAGCGCTAATGCTTAAATTATTACTTAAATAACTGATTACAGTTCAAACTGATCTTTGTCTTGAATGTTGTTATAGACTACTATTTCTAAACATGATATGTAAAACATCCTGGTGTTAGTGTCAACTTAGAGGTGAACGCATTTATTATGCCATAATCTGGTAGTTATAACTGCTGCAGAGAAAGCATTTTTAATTGGTCTATCACCCTGATAAGTACTCCGTTGGTGTACACTCCCCTCTAGGGTCGTCGGACCATTATGTCATATCAGCTAATTTCTGGTACACCCACCACACAGTTAGAGAAAAGATTCCTAAAAGAACCGTATGGCAATACGAGAAAGTCAATTGGAGCGGACTTAATAGCATCTTTAGGAATTTAAACTGGTCGTTATGTTTCCTAGATAACGACATGAACGCCGCTGCTGATATGATCACTGACATTATTCTCTTTGGAATGAGATCCTTTATCCCTCATCGGATGAAGAGCATGGTACGACTCGAGCTGTAAAGAGGCTGTCAGGGTTAGAGAAGTGTTTTTTCGGTCCTTCAAGACCAATCCGGCAGAGGAAAACCGAAAAAAATTTAAACGAGTCAGGAATTACTGCATCGTCTTTCTCAAGCGTGTGAAATTTCAATACGACCACGAAAGTAGAGGCAAAAAATACTACAATGTCCCAAAGGTAGTCATTTGTCAAAAATATTAGAAATTCTGCCTCATCCTCCTGATTTACAATGACATTCCAGTTGTCAGCTCTTTGGACCAGGTCAATCTGCTTGCTGCACACTTTACGGCCAGCTCAACACTTCCGGATTGTGCCTTGTTTCTGCTTGAGTGCGTTGAATCTTCAATGGGACGAATCCACTTTCGCCCTCGTGTAGTAGCAAGAGTACTTAAAGATCTCAACATACATAAATCCGCTGGTCCAGATGGTATATCCCCCCTTCTTCTGAAGAGGTGTTCGTCCTCGTTGGCAAAACCACTGCGTAAGCTTTTTCATCAATCCTACTCTTTAGGATTCTTTCCGAGCAGATGGAAAACAGTATTTTTCCAGCCCGTCCCTAAAAAAGGCGAATCTTCTTCTCTCTCTTCCTACACACCCATTGCACTTACGCCCCTTCTCTCCAAGGTCATGGAACGCTGATAAACCGTCAGCTCATGAAATATCTCGAAACACGAAAACTTCTCAATGACCGGCAATATGGTTTTTGCAACAACAGGTCCACTCGTGATTTGATGGCATGTCTTACCGAAAAGTGAAACCAAAACGTATATCAATCTGGTGCAAGCAAGATAGCTGCACTTGATATTTCTAAGGCATTTGACAGAGTTTGGCATCAGGCTCTTTTGTCGAAAATGTATGCTTTTTCAATCAACGACTCTCTTTTTCAATGGATTAGAAATTACCTTTCAGAACGTTCAATTCAGGTTGTCTTGGATGGTTTCAAGTCTGATATTCACAAAATAAATGTTGGTGTACCCCAGGGCTCCGTTCTGTCTCCGACACTCTTTTTAATTTTCATCAACGATCTCTTGTCTGCTACTTCTAATCCAATATATTTCTTTGCTGACGACAGTATTCTCTGCTTTTCATATTTTTTCTCGGACTCACGTCCCTCCTCTTCGGCTGTAGAACGAGAACGGCAGCGTAAATTAAGCTCATTAAATTCTGATATTAATAGCATAACTAATTGGCTAACCACTAACAGAATAGAATTCATTGCTTCCAAAACTCAATGCTGTCATTAAAGCGAAATTCAAATACCCAGCCTTTATCCATGAATGGTACTTGCATCGTCGAAACCGATAAACTTTCCATTCTCGGAATGTGTGTCAATGATATTCGGTGTCGTAAAAATGCTGCGAAATGTCTAGGTTTCCTTAAGCGATGTAGGAAATATTTTACCCCCTCTGATCTGGCCACAATATATAAGGCATTCATCCGCCCAAAATTGGAGTACAATGCCCACGTCTGGTCAGGTGCTCCTAAAACATCCTTGCTACTACTAGATAGGATTCAAAATCGTGCGATAAAACTCATAGGTGATACTAATATCAGTCAATCAATTGACACCCTCGAACACCGACGTAATGTTTCCTGACTCACTTTGTTTTAGCGCTATTTCCACCACCAGTGCTCCATTGACATCGCCAGTAGCATTCCGCCCATTCAAACTTTCAACCGTAACACCCGTCGCGCTATGAATGCTCATCAGTATACCCCCAAGCCCATTTTCGGTCGTACTCTAAAATATTGTGATTCTTTCCTAAGCCGTACAACTCGCTTATGGAATGCCCTGCCGATCTCTGTGTTTCCTGGTCGTTATAACTTACAAACATTTAAAAACAATGTACATCGTTACCTGTCCTTTCTTCCTCCCTAAATTTCCTTCGCCCGCGTTGTGTACAAACATTTTAAGGATACAAAAACCCTTTGAGCGCGCGCTCATTATAAAAAAAAAAATCTCAGATTTTATGAAATCGAATCGATCCAGCAAACCCAGTCATTGGCCAATTCCAATTTCTTAAGTATCTATTTGAGAGAGCCTCTTTATCTTGCACCTGTTTTGACTATCTATTTTTCCTCCCACATTTAAACTTAACCGTACCGAAAAAAGTCAAAAATAAGCATTCTACAAAAATAGTTCTTTAAACACTGAAACGGCATATCCAATATCAACACACTGCACAAGTAATTTCCCCAGCAAATTAGAACTAGAACCTTTGATACAATTGCTAGCAATCTTAAGCTAGTCAAGCGCTTCTTATCTTTTGACACTTTCTGCACGAGCACTAATAGATGGAGTGAAGGTAACTTTAAGTGAAACAGAAACACTGTTAGCGCTTGACTATAACGAACACACTTTACGAACATTAGATACACCACGCCGATATGTCAATACCAATACCTATAAGCATATTTTCAAAGTTAGTTAATTATCTGCTCCCCATAGTGAGTACTCTCTGAATACAACGCTGTCTTTTATGGTATCTGTTTTTCTTCATCAATCATCCTCTACGTCATATCATCAGAAAACGTTTAAGACAACTGGAGTAGCAGTCAAGTACTACTGTGGATAGTCGTGGCTCAAGCGGTAGTGTATTGGATTTTAAGGCGAATGGTCGTCAGCGGTGTGAATCGGCCGAGAAACGTAAAATATTAATTTTTGGGGAACTCAAATTATGTCTTGTAAATAGTTGCCTAGAAGACAACTAGTCATATACATACATACATATGTTGTACTAGTAATTTAATATCCCCATTAAGTATAAGATGCTATCCATGGTCCATACATATTACATATTTATTTCTCGAACCGTACATTTAGTAGATTTGATTTTAACAATCAGCTTTACGATTCTAGAACGTACGAGGGTTGTCTGTAAAGTTTCCGAACAATGATACAAGACATTTTTTCTTAAATTTTTTTTTTATTTTTCTAGTCTCCATGTAACTCTACACACTTCTCCCAGCGATGCTCCCATCTCTCTAACCCGTCCAAATAGTACTTGGCGTTTTTCTCTGCAAAATAATTTTTCACGAAGTGTTTGCCTCTGCATTTGACGAAAATCTCTGTCCTCCGAGCGCAGTTTTTAGATGAGGGAATAGAAAGAAGTCGCTTGGGGCTAGATCTGGTGAATAGGGCGGATGGTCAAGCAGTTCAAACCGTAATTCATGGATTTTCGCCATAGCAACCGCTGAGGTGTGAGACGGCGCGTTGTCTTGGTGAAACAGGATTTGCTTTTTCCGCAAATGTGGCCGTTTTTCCGCAATTTCTGCCTTCAGCTTGGCAAGTAATGATGCGTAGTATGCTCCTGTAATGGTTTTTCCTTTTTGAAGATAATCGATTAAGATAGCTCCTTTACTATCCCAAAAAAAAACAGTCGCCATCACTTTCTCAGCCGAAAAAACTGTTTTTGCTTTTTTTGGAGCCGGCTCGCCCTTTGCAGTCCACTGTTTTGGCTGAATTTTTATTTCGGGCGTATAATGGTGTATCCAAGTTTCATCTACAGTAATTAATCGGTGCCAAAACTCGGATTTATTGCGCCTAAACTGCTCCAACAGAGCGTTGGAAATGTTCATTCGAACACGTTTTTGGTCTAACGTAAGCAAACGCGGCACTCAACGCGCGGACAGCTTTCTCATGCCTAAATCTTGATTTAATATATAACAAACACGTTCTTTGGACATTTTCATAACCTCTACTATCTCTCTCGCTTTAATTCGGCTGTCGTCTAACACAATTTGGTTAACTTTAGCAATGTTATCGTCAGTGGTTGCAGTTTTTGGACGTCCCGAACGTTCATCATCTCCCAAGCTCTTACGGCCACGTTTAAATTCAGCTGCCCAAAATTTCACTGTGGTAAATGATGGTGCAGAGTCCCCATACACAGAGTCCAACTCATTTTTGATTTGCTTAAGCGTATTCCCTTTCAAAAACAAGAATTTGATAACAGCTCGATACTCAATTTTTTCCATTTTCACAAAAAACACTCACATCGACTCATTCAAACAACTGTCAACTAAAAACTGCGCATCCAAAATGACTGAAATTTCGGTAAGTAACTGTCAAAAGATGCACAACTAGCATTCACGAGCTTTTATTGACGAGTGCCGCTATCTTTACGTTGCGATCGGAAACTTTTCACACAACCCTCGTACATACATGTACTTATTGGGGTGAAAATATAGATCGAGAAGTGTGCAGCTATTCCAATGACAGTCATTCGTATGCCTCCCTTTATTATAGACAATAAACTTTTCTCGGACTAATCTATAAGAAGAGCTATTGCTTTGTAACCAATTTTACGTAGCTGCTCATAAAACAACACAAACACTTCTTTAAGTTGAATAACAGTCGCGGACAATTTTTTCTTACACTTGAGTACTGGTGACCTCTAAATTGCACAAAGAAATAAGCACACCTTGCAAATCCTACAAAAATCGGTTCAGGAGTTAGATAACAATACTCGTATTGAAAGTGTTTTATTAAACTTTGACTCGTTTTCTACTTTTAGGATTGCCGCTCAACATTTACTTTTCATCATCCGTCAAGATTTTTTACCGAAAATCCTTCTTTTTAAATTTTGACTGGGAAACTAATATTGAAAAAAAAAAAAAATCAAATTGCTTAAACTTAATTATAAACTGTAAAGAGGTTTTCAATTAAGTAATATAAATTTTCTCTTTAAATTGTGTGTTTGTATTAAATAAAAATTAAATCACTTGTATTTACATTATTCGTAGAAATCCGTCCTTTGTATTTGAATTAATTTGTTTACTATTAGGAACACAAGACTTTCCTTAAAACTAATTGGAATTACAAAATAAATTTTCTTTTCTTTCTTTTCTTTCTGTGTTCTATAGATTTGAAACAGCTTTCCATGGAAAATAATTGCGTATGAGATTTGTATGTCGATTCTACGTCTATTAAAATAATAAATTTATGAAAAAAATATAATAAAATAAAAAAAAACTAATACTTAACAAATAAGTATTTGAAAAACGACATAATTGCCAAAAACAAAAACTGCTGCTAATTAAATTAAAAACAAAACGAAATTATTTATTTAATCCGCGACAATTCTATTTTTCTTTTATAACTAAACTAAAACTATTTAAGCAATTACAATTTCTAAATAAGAATATCTAGAATAAAACAGAGAGATGTTAAAAATAAAAATTTGCGCTGATTGTATGGCAAAAAAAAGAAAAACAACAAAAAAAAAAAAAGGAAATATGAACAAAACTAGAACTTCGCTTAAAAAAACGTTTGAAATTAAATTAGATTATACAATAAAAAATTATTTACTATATAGAAAGATTTTGATTGTAGACATCTGCCATGAGGTGTAAAATATTGAATATAACCTTAAACATTATGCTTTACATAAATTTATATTAATTTTATTATTTCCTTTTAGTTTGTTTCTTTTGAATACATTTTTTTTGTTTTTTTTTTTTTTTTAGTTTGTGTTCATAGTTATTTTAATTGTAGTTTATATTTTACCATTAAGGTGTATTATTATTTTTTTTCTTTAATAAAGTTTTTGTTGCTTATTTTACGTTTTATGTTTTATTTTGCTTCGGTTTTTGATGTTTTATTTGTTTTAGTTGTTTCGAACGAAAACGAAGCACATTCTCTTGAATGGTTTAATTAAATTATTAGAAGAAATAGGAGCATGTAAGATAAGAACAGAAGAAAAAGCCACTTTCTATTAAGATATGAATTGAATAAAATTTATATTTTTAAAAAAATTAAAATAAAGTTGTTTATTTGAATTTTTGAAGGGCTCCTGGTGTGAGAAATTATATTGAGTTGGCTAGAAAGTAATTTCTGTTTTCATAAGTAGATCACGGTTTGTTTGTTAATTCTCACTTTTGTAAATGTTATGATTGTTTTGTCTTTTGACATTTGATAGCTGTAACTTCATGTTTACTTTAGAAGCAAATCGAGCTTAATATCGTTTACACTTGTTAGTACAATGTCAAGTTTGAACTCGGAGTGCAAGAACGAACATTTTCGACATATTTTGCTTTCTTATTTCCGTAAAGGTAAGAAAGCTGCTGAAGCCTGCAAAGATATATGGGAAGTTTATGCACGTGTTAGAATTGGTTTAAGAAATACCGATAGACCAACTGAAGTGGATGACGACAAGTCAAAGTCATAGTTAATTTAGATTCACTAATTCCTCACCAGACCTGTAAAGTATTTAAGGATTTCAGAAGTTCAGTCCTCTCGAATACAAGTACTAGGTACTGGTACTTGTACTTCAGTACCCTGGTACTGGTACCTGAAAAAAGGTAAGTACCAGTATTTTTCAAGTATTTGTGTACAAGTACCAAGTATCACGTACTTAAGTAATAAAGTACTTGAGCAGTACTTGAAGTACTTAACCAGTTCTTGAAGTACTAGACCACTTACAAATAACCCACCGTTAAGTTCGGACGTGTTTCAATTTTGCTCCGCGATAATATTTGTATCCCCATTCGAACCGTATTACTTATTCCCAATCACTTACACCAACATTTCTCAGTGTCATCAAAACACAGTGTCTATTTAAAAAAAAATAAAAATTGTTACAACGTCAATTTATAAAGGAAAATTATTATGTATTTCATCAGGAGATCTTTAATCAGCAGACTAGAAACTATAAGTCCAGTTACTGTTATAGCAATCATAAGCGAGCGGACTGCCGAAAAATAATCTATTGGAACCCTTGAGCCGGCGACGGGCGAAGTGAAGATTACCTAATTTCTGATTCCAAACACTTTTTCTGGTGATTGATTAATTTCTAGCCATTTACTATATGTACGTATGTATTTACAATTTATTCTACAAGAAAGGTAAAAGTTCAGGTAATGCATAAATCATCTAGACAATCATCTTGTCAGATGATCAAACTTTGGAATGTGGTAGGTCAAACAAGAAAAAAAAAAAAAACAAATAGAAGGGCGGGTCTGCTTCCCTTAAGATTTGTTAAAACACTTGAAGGGTGTCCTTGACTCTTTGAACGCGGGAAAATTATAAAAAAAAACACAATTTCAAAATTTAGTCATCCGAAATGGAATCACCCTGCATTTACGAGTATGTACAAACTCTGTTGAACGGAATATCTTCCGTTTGATACCAGGCACATAAACCAAATATCTTGTTGAATTATGAGACAAGCACTTGAACCTGTTCACTTGATGAATATGTTGTGGCGGATTAAAACGCTTGGTTGTTGATCAGTATTAAACTGTATTAAACTGACATTTGTTGGGCGAATGCCTCTTTTATACATTACAACTAATAACAATATTGCTTACATGTAGAAATATCATTGACCTAAATAAACAAGTGAACATAATAAACACTTAATGGTATGACGCAACAAAGTATGCTGACGATGTGTTAGGTTCGTTGTCGTTTGTTGTTCCTTATGCTCCGTTCGTTGCTCCGTGGTGCTGATTATGCATTTATGCCTTGGTAGTTCGTTCGTTGCCCTATGCGGTGTGTTGTGGAATACGTATTGCTTTGTTTGGCCTGAACAAACTGTAATAAATTTTTTTCAGATTCTACTTCATTGGTCGTTGTCCAGAAAAATTGAGTATATACCATATATTCGACCTATATAAATGATCCGAGCGTTGGAAATGGTATGACTATGCTGGATAAATATCCAGTTCTGAAAAATATATGAAGTTGAATATGCCGTTGACTTCTGTAGAAAAACTTTTCTCATTCGCTGGTCTGTTTAATTCTCCAAGACGTCATGCCCTTACTGATCAACACTTTCAGAAATCAGTTTTGTTAAAAGCTAACTCGACTTTACTAAAAAGTATTAATCAAAAATAATTAATAAAGAAAAATTTGAAACAGTATGATTAAAAGTTGGACACAATGTTTTATCCTGAATTCGTCAAAAAATCTTAACATTTCTATTGTGCAAGACCAAAATAAAGTACTTTGAATTGAAGAAGAGAACAAGTACTTGGAAGTACTGGCCAAGTACTTGGAATTACTGCTCAAGTACATATGTACTTAAGTACGCGATACTTGGTACTTGCGACCAAGTACTTGAAAAATACTGGTACTTGGCTTTTTGAAGTAACATACTAGTATCCAAGTAATGAAGTACAAGTACAAGTCCCGATAATGGTACTGGCACTGGTACTTGTACTTCAAAGTTTACAGCTCTGTTCCTCACAATATATGTAGTTTGTTGCCATCAGGATTTCGCATATCTCCGCATTGAAGACAGACGCAAGTTTTCCTAACAAGGAGTGGAATTTAACGGTGTCGTCCTCCAGAAGGATGCCAGCGCCAGATCCTAAATCGATAAAGACTCGATTATATTCATTACCTGGCTCAGATGCTTATGCTCCAGTGCGTGTTGTACCAAAGACCACTTCTTTTTAAATGGAAGATGGTTTTGAGAGTGCAGCCCATGATATGAAATTCAATGGAGAGGGGCTCATCAATCCGTCTAGAGCGGGGCCAGGCGTGCTAGACCTTGTTCCAGTAGACATATTAGAGCAATGTGGATCCAAACGCCTCTTCTCGGTGATAGGCCCCATGTCTTGCCGCCAGGTCCTTTGAACTGCCAGAAGGTCAACACCGCCTCAGAGGATCTCGATGTACTATAATGTTTAGTTTATAGAAGTTCGTAATTCAGGATGACACCTAAATACTTAACATCTTTGGTGAATTGGTTGGTGATACCTTTAAGCACGAGATAAGTCTGTTCAGTCAGCTTCTTCCATTTCGTTTAAAGAACAAACTTAGTTTTGAGAAGGCTGACTGAAAACCCATTCCTGGTGCACCAATCGTCGATCACGTCTAGGGCTGTCTGGGCTTTAAAGCAGACAGTCGCTAGACACGATCAGCAGACAGTACAGCTACATCATCCGCGTAAGCTTGTGGGTAGACGTGCGAACTGTCTATCGACATACACCACAGCAGTGGAAACAGAACGCCGCGCAGTCCGACATTTCCCTCATCTAGGGAGATTAAATTAATAACGCTCAGAAATAAATGTTTTTGTTCATTTTTTTTTACTTATTTTCATGAAAATGATGTAATAAGTTATATTAACATACCACCTTGTATTTGTATTTGCAAAATTTACGTAGCCAAGAGTACATCTATCTCTGTGTGTGTTGGCGATTTTTTACAATTTTAGAAATGGATTTAAATTTGCAACAACGAACTTGTATTAAATTTTGTGTAAAACACGGATTTGATGGTGCGCGAACGTTGGAAATATTGGAAAAGTGTTTCGGCAACGATTCTCTAAAGAAAACGGTCGTTTACCAGTGGCACGAGCGTGAGCGGTTCAAAAGTGATCGTGAGTCAATCGAAGATGATGAACGCAGTGGCAGACCATCGACATCGAAAACCGACGAAAACATTGATGAAGTAAAAGAAATGTTCGTCAATAACCCCAAATAAACCATCAGAGAGATAGCGGAGGACTTGAACATTGCCTATGGATCCGTCCAAGACATTTTGGTTAATGATTTGGGGTTTCCGTCGTATAGCAGCAAAAGACCTCAATTTCATGCAAAAGTGAAGACCGTGTTGACGTCGCAAAAGAGATGATTTGCGAAGCTGAATCCGATCCCACATTCATTAAAAGGATCATTACTCTAGACGAGGTGTGGGTTTATGAGTACGACACGCAATCCAGACATCAGGCAAGTGAATGGCGTTCACCAAATGAGCCGAGCCGAGACCAAAAAAACCACGTCGTTTTCAGTCAAAAAAGAAAGCAATGCTCACGGTTTTCATGGATTACAACGGTGTAGTGCATCATGAATGTTTGCCAGAAGGCCAGACAGTAAACGGCGTTATGAGACGTTTGCGTGAAGCAATTCGCCGAAAGAGACCAAAATTGTGGGCAGAAAACTCGTGAATTTTGCACCATGATAACGCACCGTCACACAGCCACCGGTATTCACCTGATTTGGCTCCCTGTGACTTCTTTCTTTTCAATCGAGTTAAAAAAACCAGTACGGGGAACGTGTTTCAGCAACCGAGAGGAAGTAATGGAAAAATCGCAGGAAGCACTGATGGACATACCGAAAACCGAATATAAAAAATGTTTCGAGGATTGGATCAAGCGCTGGCCTAAGTGTGTTGCAGACGATGGTTATTACTTTTGGGACAATATATAGTACATAGATTTAGATTAATAAACTTGTATTGTATTATTATGTATTGAATAAATTCCGGGAACTTTTTGCTCAAGGTGGTATGACGCTAAGATTTAGAGGGAATGTCAACAACCAACTTAACAAAAAAAAAAAACAGAACTCAAATCGGAACAATTTGAGCGCCACACGGTGGTTATTACGGGAACGTTTTGTGGAACTTGTGGTATGTATACAAGTTTTGACAAAAAGTAACGTAAAGGAACCAACAATTTGCACTTTTTTTACTCGTTTTTTACGTCTAACAGTTGCTGAACTTCATGTTCAATTAAACTTTTTGTTACATCTTATACTTGCCAAAATAGGATCGGAGGATATTAACATTCCATTCAGAGGGTCTGTGTTCGTGTCGCGAAGTTTTTCTGGTAAATCTCCTAAATTTTCTATTTTCGTTATTCCTGGCTTCTTGAGCTTGCTCCTAAAGCTGATCGATTGGAAGAATACAAGTGGCAATTACTTGTTTTCCATGAAATAAGACCTTGTGCACACTAACTGGCATATACATAATACCAGTCATAATTTTTTAAGGACAGTTCCCTTATTTCTGTTGCAAAACCCTCGAAGGCATTTCAGTCAATTGGGAACCCTGACCCAAGAGCTTCTTTTTGATGATTTTTTCGTCGATTCTTGTAATTTCTGACCGTTGAGTTGGCATATCAACCAATAATCCCAGTTTCACTTTTGAATCTATCTTGGATTAATTTTATTTTCTGGCTTTGACCTTTTCTTTACCATTTTGGTCTCTTACCTATCAAGCTTTTACATCCAGTCTGTACGCGATGCTAAGTATACAGGGTGTATGACTCGAAGTCCAACTTTTTAAAATGCTATAATTTTTTATTTTTTGATAAATTTTATTGTGCCAAAGCAAAAAATGTTGGAAAATACATCAATTTTCAAATTGTATCAGTAGTTTTCAATATGTCCACCTTCGAGACGGCCGAAGAAAGCATCTCACGCTGCACGCAAGTAGGTCTGCGGTATTTTGGCCCATTTCCGGCGAAGTGCTGGTTTGAGGTGGTGTAAACTTTGGTATTTTTTAGTGCCAACCTTCGCCTTGAAAATACTCCAGACAGAGAAACCCAACGGATTTGCATCCAATGCAATGAAGTGTGGAACATTGTTTTTTAACCAATCTTGGTTGATGCGCGCTTTGTGAGACGGTGCCGAGTCTTGTTGAAATGTCCACGATCTCCGACCGAAATGATTGTTTGCCCAAGGCTTCAATACTGCCTCTAAGACAGTTTCACGGTATACGATCGCATTAATTTTGACGCCACGGCCACGGTCCAAAAATACGAGCGGAGAGCGACCATCGGCAGTTATGGCGGCCCAAACCATCACCATCGGTGCTGCCTGCTTTCTGGTGGCCGTCCGAAGGTGTACATTTTCGAAGAAACTCTCTGGCAAGCAAACTCGGTCATTTTGTTTGTTGACATATTGCTCGATAACAAATGGCGACTCATCGGAAAAAACCAAATTCGGCAACTCACCACTTTCGTGCAAGCGTAGCAACTCCTTCGCTGTTTCGACTCTAACTTTTTTCTGTTGCGGTGTAAGATTGTGTGCTTTTTGGTTTGAGCCCAAACTCAGTTTTCAGTATGTGTTGCATCCGTTTCAACGATATGTTGAGCTCACGAGCCATTTTTCTTCCACTTCGACGAGGATTTCGCTCAATTCGAGCCTTCACTTCCCGAACCATTTCTGCCGATGTTGCTGTTTTTTTATGACCACCTCCATGGCGTTTTGCAACGCTGCCAGTATCACGGTAACGAGCTATGGTTCGAGACACAAATGATTTATTCACGTTGAGGTGCTGGAGGGCTCTAACGATAGCTACATGTGGTTTGCCAGCTAAATATAAAGCAATCACACAATCACGTTTGAATTCCATTGCGGATAAAAATTGTTCAACACAACTGAGACGCAAATCGTTTCAAAGGCTTGTAAATAATAAAATTGTCTGTCATGTGTCAAAATTTGAGCTCACTGTCGTGAAGGGTTTGGAAATTATGGCAGTCTGAAGTTGGTTGCAGTTCGAGTCATTCAGGGTGTACATTCCACTAATCGGATCGGATCGGTCAAGGGGACTTGATCCGAAGGACATTGCTAGTTGCTCTACAGATTTGCTGGGTTATTCATTTCGGAAGCTTTTACAGTGCAATTGTAACAGGTTTGTGGTGAAGACGTTATATTGTAGATGACAAAGCAGTACTTATTTTTCCATCAATCATAGTAAGACATGCAAGCTGTTATGATTTATGTCAACAGGCAATATGGTGTTAATTTGCTGTTGAATTGAATCTACTTCATGTTTGATCGATTCAGTTGATTCTTTTGCAAAACTCACTTTAATAGGCCAGCAGTAGGTTGTAGATGATGGGGCTGAGTTTTTCTAAAGTACATTTTTAGATTCTTCTTTTAAGAAACAAAACTGAATGATCACCTGATGAAAAATTGTTTGTATGGCTTTTGCTGAGCACCGCCCCAACCCCAATTTATTATAAGGAATATTTCTTTTAAGCCCGTTTTAAAATCTTCAACAGAACTTAACACCTCTTTTTGAAATAAATATATATGCTTAGCGCGCTATGATTTACTAAGCCTTGTAAGCCGCTTTCAGCAGAGGATTCGTTCAAATTTCCGTTGTCGGGATAGAGGGCAGTAAATTCATTTATTTTCTGGCGTATTATTTCAAATTGATTATAACTCTTCATGTGCAGACTTTGACAAAAAGCAAGAGTTAGTAATTTCCAGTGTTTTCCTTGCAATATTTGTCAAAAATGCCAAAAAACTAATTTGACTAAAATAAAAAAAAAAAACTTTTTTTGGAGAGCATATTGACAATTGCTTAATTGCAATAGCAGTATTTCTTTTACCTGATTTTCTAAGGTTTAGTTTATTCGAAGTTGCAATTTCTTTAGCGCTAAGTCCATCTAAAAGGGTTTGTACTTTTTGCACAGCATTCGTCAAATCTTTTTCTTGGTCCTCCTACTTACACGAGATGAAGTGTAGGTAGGTAGTGTCGTAATTTCATTCAACTATTAATACTTTCGAAGCAATCTCGACGGCCAGCACTTTTGGTCATCTCTTCGTCAAACCTCAAGCATTAGTTTCTTAAGGTTGTCTTTATTGATTTACTTGCGTCCTCAGAAAACGTAATATTATTAAAGCAGCCTGTTTTGTAATTCAATGACGAACCAAAGGAACAAAAAAAACAAGCAAATAAACGCGAATGAAATTCAAAATTTATTTGGTGATCTAAATCCAAGTGAACGAGGGAGTCGCTCAGTAACAGCCATTAACTTTCACGCAACTCACGCACATTTAAGAATTTTTAGATTGCTCTTAATTAACAGTGCTGCTGTGTGATCTGTAATTCAACTCAACTGTACACGTATCGAATGATCAGTACAAAATTTATAATTAATTTGATATCGCGTGGATATCATTTGATACATGTACAGTGAGTCACAACATAATCTCATGTGCATTTAAAGTAAAAATGCAAAGTACAATTAAATTATTGAATAGTTAATTTTTTAGAACATGCTTCACAGTCAGGGGAGAGTACGATAACTTAGGCGCCAAAAATTGATAACGATTTTTTGTAGAACACGTCAATACAAGCGTGAATTTTCTATAATGCGAATCACCAAAACTTTGTCATTAATGTGAACTTTGTAATTTTGGAATGAGTACTGGATAGTAGATAAAGAGTATTGATGACATAGGCGCCTGCCTGACAAAAAGCACCTACCCCGAGCGGAGCAACGAAGTAAGCGCAAGCAGGACCTGCCGCATGCGAAAAGAGAGTTTAAATCCCTTAATCCCGCGAAGCGGGTCACCCGGTAACTGTTGATATAGGCGCCTGCCAGACATTTAATCTATTATTCATTCACTTACCTCAAAGGAAGACCACGTAAATGCCAAAAAAGCGAATCAAAAATAGTAATTTTCATTTTTCGCAAAAACTAGAAGACAGAAGACGGATTTTTGTGTTCGATTCCGAATTGATAAGCATTGACTACAAAAAGCCACTTTAGTATTGGGTATATAACTTAATTCGTGCGTTTTTTTTTTTTTCAAAATTTGAATATTTATTTAAGAAAAACATGTACAATAGTATTATTCAAAGTATTGCCCATCTGAAGCTATGACTTTTTCCCATCTTTCTGGCAATTTGTGGATCCCATCCCAAAAGAACTGCGCCGGCTTGGCAGCCAAGAGTGAATCAAGCCAATTTTTGATATTCTGCTCTGATGTGAACCGTATTTCAGTGAGGGCGTTCTGCATCGACCGGAACAAATGGTAGTCAGAAGGGGCAAGGTCTGGGCTATAAGGCGGGTGGGGTAAGACTTCCCATCCACTGTTTTCCAAATAGTTCTTAACCGGAATAGCAACGTGCGACCGAGCGTTGTCATGATGGAAAATTATTGCATCGTGTCTGGTAGCATATTCCGGGCGTTTTTCGGCCACTGCTCTCTTCAAATGGATTAATTGTGTTCGGTAGCGTTGTCCATTGATGGTTTCACCCGGTTTTAGCAGCTCATAATACAGCACACCCATCTGATCCCACCAAAGACAGAGCATTACCTTCGCGCCATGCATATTCGGCTTTGTCGTTGATTTGGCTGGATGGCCGAGTTTCATTGCGATTGGGGTTGTCGTAATGGATCCATTTTTCATCACCAGTAACAATCCGATGCAAAAATGACTTCCTTTTGTGGCGTTCCAGCAGCATTTTGGACATGCAAAACCGCCTTACGACGTCTCTCGGCTTGAGTTCATGTGGAATCCAATTTCCAATTCAGCTGCTTTTAAACGTTCTGAAATGGCTGCTTGAGTGACACCCAAAGATTCTGCGAGCTCTTCTTGTGTTTGGCAATAATCTTCATAGAGTAATGCTTCCAATTCTTCATCTTCAAACTTTTTTGGCTTGCCAGGACGTTCATCGTCTTCCAAGCCAAAATCACCACTTTTAAATCGTGCAAACCACTTTTGTCACGTTCGCTCAGCTAGCGCATGTTCACCATAAACTTCCACCAAAATACGATGACTTTCGGCAGCAGTTTTCTTCATATTAAAGAACTCCCCGCAAAAACACTTTTTCAGGCACAAAGTTCGACATATTTGAGTGAAAAAAAATTATTGTTGTTTACGCTTCAAATGAATGACATATACTGAAATGACGTACAATGAAAGTAGCTTTGCAACGCATGTTCCAAAGGAATAATAACAATGGAATAATACAAGTTACGCCATCTCTTAGCAAACCGCGCGAATTAAGTTATAGACCCAATACTTCATTTCACAATTTTGAAAAAAATTGGTCTAATTTTTTTTTCACTTTTTTTTATCAAAATTTTGAGTTTGCATGCGATTTCTTCAAAAACTATTGACATAAATAACTTAATTTAAATTTAGGATTAAAGAAGAGGTTTATGGCTTTCAAAACCGGTATAGTGCTTCATTGTAAGTGTTGCCGTTGTTTTTTAATAACTTTTTTTCATTTTAAGTAATTTTGTTTTAAAATTGCCCCTACCACCTAAACGGGGCGTGATAGACCCCCTCTCCCATAGTAAAAAATGCTCGTATTGAACTGCTATACAAAAAACCGTTATTATTTCTTGGCGCCTAAGTTATCGTACTCTTGCCCACAGTCATTAAGCGGAAGTGTAAGCTGCAAGAAAAACAGGTTTTTGTTTACATTTGTACAAGGCGATATTTTTAGTAAATCCCGCTAAATAGGCAAATTGTCACACTGTGCCACGAAAATTTAGTGTTTCCTCCTTTCCACTGTATGCTAATAAATACTCGTTATTACTTGGTATATCTTATACTGCGTGAATCGGATGGGTGGCGTATCCTCTCTTTCTGAAGCTACGCTTCCGTCTTGAAGGTCCGGTACTTCCTCGAGTAGACTGATAAAGGCTTTCTCGTGTAAGGTTTCTGAGTATACGTACTTTCCCTTATGTGTCCCGCATATACTGTGGTTTTTAAAAAAATCAGGGTTTCGGTCTTTTGGAATAAATACCACCATCGTCTCCATTGTTATGGGAATTTACACCATATTTTTGGAATGTTGCATAGCGATTCGCAATAATTTTGGTTGAAGTTCTGAACGCCCCGTTTATTAAAGCGTCGAATATGAGTCTTGTACATCTGCGGCTTAGGCTTCTTCACTTGTGAAAGAATGTACGGTCTCCAGCTCTTCGTACATTGGGAAAAAGCCACTGGCTATCGCATTTATGATGCTCGAGCTTGTGCGGCTTATGTGATATTTTTGAACTTGTTCTATGCACTCGTAATGTGGTAAGTTCTTCAAACAACACCACCATTTACATCTTTAGCAAAGACTAAAATATGTGCAATACTACAATGATTGTCCAATACAGCAATGCTTGTCACTCGATACAACAATCCAGTTATTTACTTTCTCAGATTGTGTTGCAGTCAGCGGTGGGCCAGGACCTTAGTTAACATTCTTCTCACGCCAGCGCGATCTTTTTCCAGCTACCTCCAGTTGCGCAGACGAAGTGAGTTGCAACTTCCGCTTGTGTGCAGCACCTAATAAAGATCGACCCTTACTGGGTTTTCCTTTTGGGTTTGAGCCGAATACTTTTCGGCTGAAACTGCCCATACGCTTAAGGTGATCTAGCCATCTAAGCCGATTATCCGCGCTTTTCTAATGAGGTCTGCATCGCTGTACAGCCCGTATAGTGCACTGCTCAGACGTCTCCGCCATTCTCCATTGATGCAAAAGGGGCCGAAAATTACCCGAAAAACCTTCTCTCGCTCTGATCGAGACCATTTTCACGCGGTTTCGTTAGTGGACTGGGATGATCAGAGCCTTATACAAGGTGGCGCAAAAGTTGTCACCCGATGTTCTTTGGCTGTTATTTTTTTTATGAATGAAAAACTTTGGTTCTGATATCGGCTAAGTGGCCGCCGCCGGAATTGATGACCATTCGGACCCGATATGTGGCATTTTCCATCACCCTTGCCAGAACTTCCGGCGATAGGTCCTTGCACTCTTGACGAATATTCTCTTTGAGACCAAAAGAAGTATGAAACGGTTAAATCAGGCTATCTTTTCGGCCAGTGCAAATCGCCAAAACGACAGAATTTAGGTTGTGGCTCTTGCAGTATACACCGTTGCTTCATCTTGTTGGAACCACATGTTCTCCAGTCCCAATTCATCCAATTGAGGAAAAAGAAAGTCATTGACGGGAGTCGTTATTTTATTTTTTTTAAAAAAAGAACTTAAAACTCAAGTGGGTATGAATACACTTATAATACCTCTGCATGTGTTAAGTTTTTTTGGAACACGGGATAGAGAGAGAAAGAAAGATGTTTGGGCTCAGTGGTTATCTCGCTCCATGGGTGGCATCCAACATTTAATGGGGAGACTAAATTCTTAGTGGAGGTTGGCTTGATGTTGATTTCTAATCAACCACTCGTCTTGCTTGATTTTCGTTAACTGAAAAAATGGATGATATGTCTTTCGGGCGAGACTGGGATTCGAACACCGAACTTTCCGATTTGGAAGCCAGTCCACTACCACTTGAGCCACGGCTTTTCGGCTTTTCTGTGCTCCAGAAGCGATAATTTTGCTTATTCACATATCCACAGAGAAGGAAATGGGCCTCGTCGCTCATGAAGATTTTCGACGAAGGAGCCTTGTGGTCCTAACAATTATTCCGCGTTCTTTACGAGTATAGCGATTTATGTCTTGTCGACGTGTATCTGTTTACTTCACAAATGTCAAAGAAGAATTAAAATTTGCATTTGCATAAACTATAGCATCTACCGATAGAGTGATGCGTCGCTTAGTATAATGTTTTTTTGGTTGCTCGAGAGAGGGCTTTACTACTCAATTAAGACAAAGCCAAAGAAGCAGAAATTAGCAAAAGTAATTCTTTGGGTGATTTCAAGGTGGGTATCGTCGTCGGAGTTCAGAGCGTAGCCGAGGTAGATAAAATCCCTTGCTACCTCAAAATATTAGCTACCTATCGTAACGTTTTTTCTTAGACGTCAATGTTATGTGTCACTCTTTATTGACAGCATATGTGTTCTTTATTTCTCCTTCGTTGGTCGTTAAACCCATTTTTTCCGCTTCTGCTTCAGTGTGCTCTCTAAACAAATGCGTCTGCGTTGCTCGCATGTAGCACAGAGTATTGGGAACAAATTGCTTACCGAAATAGATGCGCGTCCGTTTTTCACATATGTCAAATTCATTCGATTTTGTTGATCTTTTTTGTTGTTCAGATTAAATCCTTCAGTTTTTTTAGATACTTATTATACTCGTATCTAAAATATTCCCATAAAATTTCTAACCGAAATTCCTCCTCCCTAAAATGTTATACGCACATACCTATACATAGATATATGAATGTATGTATGTACATTGTACAACCTTCGAAAACGGTATCTTCACGCGCTCGATGCTAACCAGCCCTTCCGCTGGAAGTGCAAGGTCTTTTGAAACCGATTTTTGAAAATTTAACGGAAGACGAGGCGCTAGAAAAATGCTTTGGAAGAAATACCCAAAACAGCAACGAGGGTTTAAACCAAGGTACATGTATAGAATATACTCCGTAATATACTCCGTTTCGTTCTGCGCATCTGTCAAATTCTCCCAATATGGCCGCCGTCTGTAACATAGTTACACGAAAGAAACTTTATTTACATTGGTTATATTATTATTTAAAGTGAATATAGAAGATTAAAAGTGGTAAAATACGCTATGCAGTTGTTGGGTGTTCTGTGAACAATAATAACAATAAAAATAAAACTGGGAATGATATATCATATCATTCATTCCCAAAACAAAACAAAATGTGCAAGCAGTGCTTTTTTTTTGTCCCTTCGAAAAGATAAGTTCAACACGAATTTGTTCTAAACATTTTGAAAAAAGTGATTTTGTGCCAAAGAACCGACTGTATGAACAATATGGAATTTCTTTAAAAACAAGACGTCTCAAAGAAGACGCAGTGCCTTCCGTTTTCTTGCCATTTCCGAATGACGAAAATGAAACTACTGCTCGGGATTTACGTATCAAAAAAAGGCTTTTTTTTCTCCAGGCAAGTGCAGATTAATTATTATACTCGTTATTCAGGTATACTAACATCAACTAATTTTTTATTTTAGTGATCCAGTAATTGACAAGGAGAACATAGATCTGGAAGTCCCCACGGACGATTTATTCCTATCGAACAATATCAATTGCTCCACACAAACGGGCGAGGAGACTACTAAGTTAGACTGCGGATCACAAATTGAACATACAATGATCAATTGTATGTAGTACGCAAATTGAGGAGCTCACCCCGACATATTCCCAGTACGTAAATCACAAATTAAATAAGTGTAACGCGCTAAAAAAGAAGTTCAACTCATATGTTTGTATTTTGCAGATTACTGGAACAAATAGCAGAGCTGAAAGCTAAGATCTGGAAACAACAAAAAGTCATGGACTCCGTTGGCCATATTTTTGCCAAGGGGCAAATAAAGAAATTGGAATGCCCTCACAAGCAGATAAAATGCTCATCTGAAGATATTGCGAATGCAATGGTGAATAGTCATACATGCAGCTGGCCCCCGAGCTTACCGACTACTGTTGAAAAAGCAGTGTCCTGTTCCACCTGTAATTACTTTGAAAAAGTCGTGCTCAAAGCTAGATGGAATAATTCAACCCGTGTTGGATATAATGAAAAACGTGGACATGGAAGAAATGTATAGAATCTGTGTACTTTCATTTAACGAAATGAAAGTTAAAGAGAAAATAGTGTACAACAAACGCAAAGATGAGACGCTTAAAGCGGCAATGATAAGGAGCTTGTTTGACAATTGGAAACAGCCAATTTTTTACGATTTCGACCAACGGATGACCAAAGAAATACTTTTTATTGGGTATATAACTTAATTCGGTTTTTATTCATTATTCAAAGTCTTGCCCATCTGAAGCAATGACTTTTTCCCATCTTTCTGGCAATTTGTGGATCCCATCCCAAAAGAACTGCGCCGGCTTGGCAGCCAGGAATGAATCAAGCCAATTTTTGATATTCTGCTCTGATGTGAACCGTATTTCAGTGAAGGCGTTCTGCATCGACCGGAACAAATGGTAGTCAGAAGGGGCAAGGTCTAGGCTATAAGGCGGGTGGGGTAAGACTTCCCATCCACTGTTTTCCAAATAGTTCTTAACCGGAACAGCAACGTGGGTTGCTACAAAGAGCGTTGTCATGATGGAAAATTATTGCCTCGTGTCTGGTCGCATAGTCCGGGCGTTTTTCGGCCACTGCTCTCTTCAAATGGATTAATTGTGTTCGGTAGCGTTGTCCATTGATGGTTTCACCCGGCTTTAGCAGCTCACAATACAGCACACCCATCTGATCCCACCAAAGACAGAGCATTACCTTCGCTCCATGGATATTCGGCTTTGTCGTTGATTTGGCTGGTTGGCCGAGTTTCATTGCGATTGGGGTTGTCGTAATGGATCCATTTTTCATCACCAGTAACAATAAAATAACTTCCTTTTGTGGCGTTCCAGCAGCATTTCGGACATGCAAAACCGCCTTTCGACGTCTCTCGGCTTGAGTTCATGTGGAACTCAATTTCCTTGCTTTTGAATATATCCAGCTGCTTTTAAACGTTTTGAAATGGCTGCTTGAGTGACACCCAAAGATTCTGCGAACTCTTCTTGTCTTGGCAACAATCTTCATAGAGTAATGCTTCCAGTTCTTCAGCTTCAAACTTTTTTGGCTGCCCAGGACGTTCATCGTCTTCCAAACCAAAATCACCACTTTTAAATCGTGCAAACCACTTTTGGCACGTTCGCTCAGCTAGCGCATGTTCACCATAAACTTCCACCAAAATACGATGACTTTCGGCAGCAGTTTTCTTCATATTAAAGAACTCCCCGCAAAAACACTTTTTCAGGCACAAAGTTCGACATATTTGAGTGAAAAAAAATTATTGTTGTTTACGAGTCAAATGAATGATATGTACTGAAATGACGTACAATGACAGTAGCTTTCCAACGTATGTTCCAATGGAATAATACAAGTTACGCCATCTCTTAGCAAACCGCACGAATTAAGTTATAGACCCAATAGTATTGTCGAGTAATTAAGTGCGTGTGGTTTTAAAGTGCGTGCAATCGTCTGTGATCTTGGGGGGACAAATCAAGGCTTGCTGAATGAACTTGAAATCACTGTAACAACATCTTTTTCCGAAATCCAACGGATGATTCGAAGGAAGTATATGTATTTGCTGACGTGCCTCATCTTAACAAACTCATCCGGAACAACTTTGTCGATAGTGGTGGTTTCATTTTGGACGGGCAAACCATTTCCAAAGAATCGTTGAAGAACTTATTTCAAAAACGAATGATACGAGTAAGTCTGATGTAAGTATTGCATACAAAATATCACTAACGAATTTGAATATTAAAGGTGCAGAGTGTCTAAAGTTCAAGCTAGCTACAAAAAATTTTCACACACGGTATCTCAAGCTATTATGTGTGTTGGCAGTTTGGGTGAACTAAGTTCTGAAGGATGGTTTAAGTGTTCTTAATTTTTCAAACATGTATCTAATACAAGTAATTTTTTTTTTAAATCAAATATTACAGACATATTTACAATTTCAGGTGAATGATTGGTTCGATTGTCTTAACGTAAGACTTCCTTACCAAGACAGTCGCGAAAGAGTTCAAAGCGTTGGAATATCAGAATCGCTTCAATTCGAAATCATCAATAAGATGACGGAGTACAAGGAAAAAAAACATGATGCCCTTCCAAAAAGGTACTGTTGAATTAAACTCGTGTTTTTTTTTTAAATTTTATTTAAGTTTTACATCACTTTTAGGCATTATCATGGCGAATAAGTCTCTACAGCTTTTGTACAATGACCTGAAAACTAAATACGATATTTCGTATTTACTGACATACCATAGAGGCTCAATCAAGATGTTTTAGAGAATTTTTTCGGAACGATTCGATCGAAAGGTGGCCTATGTGATCATCCAAACCGGTTGGAATTTATCTACCGACTTCGGTCATATATACTTGGACGAAATGAAGGGAGTTTATAACTGAATTATTATTATTTGAATGCAACACAATATTCTATTTGCGTCTTTCGCAGGCAATACCTCAGTAGATGGGTTAAGAAAATTAAACTATAAAAAAGTTATGTCACAATCGTTATGCGAGTAACGATTCAATAATTGTGAACGCGACGACTTGGACTCTTAGTCGAACAGTACTAATTTCGTTTATTCTTCCTGTCCTTCTGACATGAAAAAAGGGGCGCAAAACACGGTGTAGGAATACACGAATTCCTCTATTATTAATATCTGTCAGCTTCAAGAAAGTGTCATTTGAGAGCCCTAGCCGTCGGACGTGTCTACTTGTAAAGTAAGTTACTTGCACCTTAAATTTTAAAAAAACTCATATGTATTTCCTTTCAGAGAATAAAATGCCTCCCTTTCCATTTATTAAAGAAATCACTTGCCCAGTATCACGAGAGAAGTTAAATTCTTTAGACACGGGGGTCTATATTGCCGTCGCTATAAGATGACACATCAAATTTGGAAGGTACGCGCTATTTAAGTAGCACCCTTCTAATGACACTAAATCCTGACTTTCCAACGACTGAAGAACCGGCGGATGAACTGGAATCTTTGCAGTACGATTAATTGGAGCATTTGGCAGGCTACATTTGCCACATGATCAAAAATCCGGATTTATCTATTCAAGATATGCAGCAAGGATTATCATTTACTTGGACTAGTCAACTGACGGAGGGAATATGGAAAGAATGGAGGCAATTTTTAAAAACGCCAATAAGGATGAAATAGTTTATTGTCGTAGTTATTTAAAACAATTGCTAAATTTATCAAAAGACATACGCTCCGAAAGAAAAGTAAAAGAAATTTTCTTTCGGTCGCGAATGTACTTCAGAATTAAGCAAATTAATTATGCTATCGAAAATAAGTTGACAAGAAGAAAAAGAAAAATGACGAAAACAATTTTATAAAATAATAGACATATGTAATTTTCTTTTGAACTTGTAATATTTTCTTTTAAACATGGAATAATTTTGATGTAAATTTGTGTATCAATAAACTGCATTTGCCATGCGTATGTAAGTACAGTCGTGGAGAACTAATTAAGAACGATGGCACAAAATAACACTATTCAATGTCTTTTTTACTTAAAGTTAAAATATATTGCACCTTGTTATATTTTTTTTTAATTTACAATATAACAAAAGTAACAGGTAACAACAAACAAAAAATATACGTTTTAAACAAGAAAAATTATTTTAATTCAATTAAGTGTCTCAAAATGATTGGCGGACTAATTGGGAACGTTATGCAATTGTTTTCATAGTTGCGGAATTGACATGTCCTGGCTCAATATTTCGCTGGAAATCCTTTATTCATGATCTTGGCCTTACATCTCCATGGCATAGATTCAATTAGAATGCGGCATTTTTTAGGTGGTATGTTGGCTCAAGCCATCCTTGCGACTTCAAATAATTCATTCAAATTCCCAATTTTGTGCTTGGCAATTACGATTTTAAGTTGATACCACAAGTATTCTATTGTATTTAAATCCGGACTTCATGATGGCCACTCTAAAATGTTGACATAATACTTATTAAACCATTGTTTTGTTACCCTTGCCGTGTGCTTTGGGTCATTATCTTGCAAAAATCTCCAAGTAACGGGCAGTTCTTCCTCAGTATAGGGTAAAATAACATTTTCTAATATTTTTATATAATGCTCCGAATTCATAATAATTCGATATAAAGGCCCGGTTCCCTTAAACAACATACAACCCCAAAACATCACACTTCCTCCTCCGTGTTTAAGAGTAACCGTCGTGTATTTCGGATTAAATGCCTCATTTTTTGGACCCCGAAAATATCTCTTACCATCTGATCCCATCTATTAATCTTTGTTTTGTCGCTTCATAATATTTTTTTCCACTCAGAAACCGTCCAGTCTTTATGATTCTTCGCAAAAGCGGGTGGTAGTGGACTGACTTCCAAATCGGAAGGTTCGGTGTTCGCATCCCAGCCTCGCCCGAAAGACATATTCATTTTTTCAGTTAACGAAAATCAAGTATGATGAGTAGTTGACTAGAAATCAACATCAAGCCAACTTCCACTAAGAATTTAGTCCCCCATTAAATGTTGGATGAAACCCATGGAGCGAAATAACCACTGGGCCCAAAATCTTTCTTTTTCTCTTTATCCCATTTTCCAAAAAACTTAACACATGCTGAGGCATTATAAGTGTATTCATACCCTCTTGAATGTTAAGTTCTTTAAAAAACAATCCTAGCTTTTCGGTATTTTTCAGAGAGCAATGGTTTTTTTCGAATCGCTCTTCCAAAAAGTTGGCTTTCATACAATCGTTCCCGTATGGAAGGTGCTGAAAGGGCACTCGAATCTTCACCAAAAACTTCCTTTTGAATTCCTTTAGAGCTCATAAACGGATTTTTTTTGGCAACTCGAACAATTCTTCGATCGTCAGCCTCATTAATCTTACGCGGTCTTTTGCGTCTTCTTACCTTTTCCGTGGTTTGATGTTTTTCACTGTGTTTTACTGCGTTGAAGACCATTGTTTTTGAGCAATTCAGCCTTTTCCCGATTTCTGAAAACGATAATTTCTTGACAGTTCTCATTTTTACAATGTCATCCCTTAACTGTAATGTGCAATTCCTATTTTTCCCCATTTTTTCTTCAATCAAGCTCTAGATTATCGAAAATTAATTTGTTTTTATTCAATTTTGATAAATATTTGTATGTTTACCGATATTATTCCTTTCATAAAAAAGAAATTCAAACGCCTTTTTCTCAAAATGACCTTTTTTAAATCGGTAAAGAAGATTTCTAAGAGACTAATTGTCGGATTGGTCCAAAGTTTTGTGCAATATGTTCGTAAACGTAGTGGCTAGTTAGTGAAGTAGGATATTAGCTCAGGACACGGTACATACTTCTCTCTCGCCTTTTTTTATGCAAAATTTTTTTTTTTTTAAATATCCTAGTTCAATAGCTAGATCGTGAAATTTTTCAGAAAATGCCATTTGGGTTTTCTACATATTTCAGACCAATAGGTGAGTAGCAGGTGTGTTTACCGTTTGGCATTTAATTTTTTGGACATCGGCGCAAGAGCACTCCTCCCGTATCAGGAATCACAAAAAAAAGTTTTTAGTTACTTTCAGGAAATATAACTACACTTAGAAACATTCAGTTTCGTACGGATTGCTTTTTCAGAAAAGTAAAGTTTTTGGTAAACAATAAAGGTATTTTTATTTTTTGGAATCAATTTCCATGTTAATAATTTGGTTTCTTAGAATGGGTAAAAATATAAGCGAAGATGTACGATCATCGGCAACTTTACACCGAAAGGATAAAAAATCTTTTGCCGAAATAGGCAAAATATTACACCTTCAAAAGTCAACTGTACAATACATTTGTACACGGTTCTTTGAAGAGGGAAGGATAAAAAATGTGTGTAGCAACAAGGCACCCAGAAAAATTACCAAGTCTGCACAAAAATTTATTCTTCGTGAAATAAGAATACATCCCAAGTTGACTTCAGTGGAATTGAGTAAGATGTTAATTGATTTTAATGGAACCAACGTGAACCCAATTACAATCAGGCGCATACTTAAGAAACATGGCTACTATTCACGTGTATGTCGTAGAAAACCTTTGGTCAGCGAGGTCAATAGAATCAAGAGACTGAATTTTGCCAAAACTTACAAAGATAAGCCAGTAGACTTCTGGAAAAATATCATATTCGCAGATGAAAGCAAATTCTCACTTTTCCGAAATGACAAAAAACAGGAAAAAGTTTACCGGAGACGTAACGAAGCTTACCTTACAAAAAACTTGTCCGCGACTGTAAAACATGGTGGACAAAGTGTTATGGTTTGGGGAGCTATGGGCTGGGAGAGTGTTGGAAATGTAATATTTATCCAGGGCAATATGAATAAAAATATATACCTTAATATTCTCAAAGAAAATTTAAAAGATTCAGCCAACAAATTGAGAATTAAGGACACGTTCCACTTTTACCAAGACAACGATCCAAAGCATAAGGCATTAGACGTGCGTTTCTGACTTTTATACAACTGCCCAAAATGCATTGAAATACTTCCCCAGAGTCCAGACATTAATCCTATCGAACATCTGTGGGAACATTCGGAAAGACAGATAAGAAAAACAAGGACAGTGAAAAACAAAAAGGAGCTTCACACTCATATTGGAAGAGTGGAATAAAATTCCATCAGATATAACCAAAAATTTGGTTGAGTCGCTTCCAAGTAATTAAGCACAAAGGAAATCCTACACCGTATTAAATTTATTAATTTTTAAGTTTTTTTTAAGTAAACTAAACCTCGTACGAAACTGAATGTTTCTTAAGTTCTTACCTTTATATCATTTAACATTAATTTTTTTGCTTTTAAATGGAATTTGAGTTTTTTTATTTATATTTTTCTAAGTTATTCGATTAAATTTAAAAATTAAATAATAAATAAACTGGGAAAATATTTTAATTTTTTCGAGAATAACGAATACTTCGCAAAGATATTCTTCGTACGAAACTGAATGTTTCTAAGTGTATATATACTCGTATATAATATTGTAAAAAAAATTATTCCTCTAAAAAATAAAGTTGCTTAGAAAAAAAAATTATAAAACTATGCTTGTTTGACCCAAGAAATGAGAACAGCCATTTAAAGAAATGCTATTCAAATTTGTTCTATATTGCACACAACTTCACTCCGTAGCGCGCGCGAAAATTGAAAATAGATATTTGGTTTGCGCTAATGCGTTGCGAGTTTCCGTTACCTGCATACAAAGTATATGGGCATGAGCCGATATTGACATAAATGCAACGCAGACACATTGGTTAAACGAGCACATAGGAGCGGACTGAGTAATCGCAAACGCTCCATTGGCAGTTCGCTGTGTTATTCCCATTATTTCAATGTCATCTGCATACGGGATTAACTAAACAGACCTTTGAAAGATAGCGCATTTCGAGTTGGCTTATGGATTTCGCACAATTCTTTGAAGAGCGATGTTGAAAAGACCACATGACAACGCATTGCCTTTGCTGACATTGAAAATCACGGTTTTGTCATTACCGTTTGGCAGGGATGCCAAAACTAGAAATGCCTCTGTAAAGTTTTGTTAAAACACTCGGTTGACTTTCTTTAGCACTTATTTGTTAGGATGCTTAATTGCGACTGACTTACTTAGAAACAGAATTATATAATTCCAGATTAATTTTGTATGTACATGTATGAAGTATACATTAGATTGTGCAATATCATTTACTTACGTATTTACACATGCATGCATATATAATTGTATAAATATCCTTGTATATACATATATTAAAGTATGCGACAGGATCTGTACAGTTCTTCTCTATAGATGGTGTCATATACGGCTTTGAAATCGATTTGGAACTCCCGGGGTTTTTCCAAGATTTCCCGTAATGTGTAAATTTGACCTACAGTGGACATTCCTGATCTAAAACCACACTGATAGGGGCCAGCCAGACTGTTTACGGAGGTCTTAGGTGTTCAAATAATACGGCTGGATTTTATATGCCATGTTGAGGTGACTTATACCGCTGTAGAAAAACAATGCTAAGGTTCCATTCGTCGGGCTCACTTTCGTCGACCCAGATTTTGGAGATGTGTTGATAAGGTGCATATCCAATCAACACCTTCTGCTTTAAACAGCTCGGCACTTAAGCTATCGGGTCTAGCAGCTTTGTTGGACTTCAGCTTGAAAATGGCTGTCATAATTTCATCTTGGTCGGGTGGACGGAAATGTGTTCTGTTTTCCTCCAGGTTGAATGGTTCATTTTGCTATTGTTCCAAATCACCGTTTAACCCTCCGATGAGTGAATAATTTTTTTCGCTTTATGTGGTGAATAGGTCCCTAGGGATCTACTACCGTTTTCAACTATAATACCTGCAAAAATTGGAATTTTTCGACGTTTTAAAAAGCAAATTTTATTGTTAGGCCATAATATATTAATAAAAATTAATTTTATCATTAACTTTTAATCTTTGCTATTTATTTTTCAAAATATATTAAATTTTACATGTGTTAATTATTATTACCACTACATTCATTACATCTATATATTTTCTGCTGTTATGACATAGAGCCCTAGTCTTTCGTTGGCGTTTGTTTAGCCTACGGTAGAGGTAGCAGGATGGCCTATTTGATTTTGGTGCGAAGGCAGGTATATCTCCGTGTACTGGCATTTGATTCATAATTACACCAAAAGCTTCCATCGCATTCCGTATTTTAGGTTATTAGCACGAATTTTCATGTTAGGCGTGGCTAATTGTTTAATTAGTGCGTGCAGGAACGAACGCCGTTTGTCAGTTGGTTTGGTTGGAGCTAACTCATCATAAATTATAAATGCAGCCAATGCAGCTACTTCTATCATGTTGAAAAGCATAGCTAGTGACCATTGCCTGGTGGGCCTCTTACACGTATTTGTGCCCACCATCTGGTCCATGGTATTTACACCCGACTTATTGTGATTGTAATCCAAAATGGCCAACGGTTTCAACTTTGCATTGCTATTGTCTATAGCACACGCATAGTGCATAGTTGACAATAAAATGACCGCCTTATTTTCCTTCGGCACATATGAACAGAGTGCAACATCACCTTCGTGGAATCCAAATAACGTGCTAAGTACCGGATGGGTCCTATTTTTACAAAATTTCTTTGGAATAAATCTTTTATTCTCACGTACTGTGCCTATATATGCGGTTCTCTGCGTTAAATGTGTCTTCGCCAAATCCATCGTAATAAAAAAACTATCTGCATAAATTGTGCGGCCAGTATGCATATATTTCTTCGTTAGTTAGTTAGTTTCAATGGAAAGTGTGATTTGGAGTCACACAACCACCATACTTTTATGCCATATTTAGCCGATTTTGAAGGTATACATATACGTACGACCTCTGTACGGAGACAGTTGTTCGTCGACTGTCAAAGAATCGTGTGGTATGTAAACCGCTTCTAGGTTCGCTTGCATCATTGTCCAGACATCAGTTGACGCTGTCTTGCTGTTTTTTTGACGTTCTGTGCGAGTGTTGACGTTGTCAAAGCGGATACATTTCTTCATAAACAAAAACCGCTCCAAGGGCATAGCAGCTTTATAAATAGGTGCATAGGAAGCACCCCATAACTCCTTGACTGGCTCATTATTTGATTGGCACAGTCCAGCATGCAAAATTATTGCCAAAAATGCATCCATCTCCAACATATTGAAAGGTTGCCACTGTTTTTGCTTCTGAGGGTGAGCATCATTCCATTCCTTGGTCACTTGTTGTCCTTTTCGTTTTGTTTCTCGTAAAATAAGCAATGCAATCGGTTCCGTGATAATGGACTTGAATACGTATTTGTAGCGGATCATTTGCTGTTATCAATGGGACCGGTTTTCTTTGGTTATAATTCATTAAATTATGAGCACGAATTCGTGGCTGAGTTTGCTTTTAAATGGTGCCATCTTTTGCTGTGTAGGAGTCATTACTACCAAGTACAGCATTATCAGCCTCATTTTCCGATTCATCGTCTTCTTCTTCGTCTTCATAATCTACGCTTATCTCGTTTTCGCAATCTGAGTCTTCAATAGAAATTTGTTGGTATCCGACAACTGCTTCTTCATCGTCATCATCATTTGCAAATGGATTGAAAATATTTTGCTCATCTGCCTGGTCAAATATACGCGCTAAACTTTCAAATTCAATATTTTCACTCTCCATTATCTATAATAAGAATAAATCTAACGTAATTTCTAACAAATAGTACAAAAACAAGTAAAAAGCAAACTAACTTCAAACGCTATGTATAGTAATTCAGTTATTCCAAAACGAAGTAATATTTTTACTGTATTTTATTTTCCTGCAGAAAACACAACTGGACCCTCTAAAAGATACTTGATAAAGAAATCGCAGACACAGGTTCTGGAGATACTAAACAGACACAGATTCTGGAATTTCTCATAATTACGAGAGGTAAAAAGCAATCATGCAAAAATTGGTTAACCCCAATAAAGTAAATAAAAAAAAGTAAATGCCAATAAAAGAATAAAATTATGCATCTATCACTTTGATTTTTTTTTAAAACACAGAAAACAATATGCTTCTGCAATACATGTTGGGTCGAGGGTATCATGCTTTGTAGGAAATGGTCGTAAAATCGCTTCAAAAGGTCCTCACGTCGGAGGGTTAACAATGCACCGACTGTGGTGCTACTATGAAGGCTCGTTCTCCATCATTGCAAATTTCTGTTCGGGCTTTACAGATTTGGTATATTCGTTCCGAACTTCATTCTTCCGGTAATACCTCCCTAAGACATCAATCGAGCGCTTCTCGTTCTTTTTCTTTTTTCTTCTGAGGAGCCTAGGGTTTTTCCTTCTCTTCTGTTCGCAGTGCTCACAAGCCCCACTCGTTCTTTCCAGCAAGGCCGCTCTGTACATCCGTTGTTTTTCCAGATTTGTCTGTCTGCATTCATTATCGAACCAGGGATCATTTTGTTGGGGAGTGTTGAAACCCAGTACATGCGAGGCGGCCTCTCTGATTACTCTTTGCCACTGGTCTTCTACGTTCTATGGAATGTGATCAAAAAAAAACCCCTGGTGGTCTCTTGCGATTGTAGCCGTCCGTCGTTGAGCTTCCTCACAATGGTTCGGTGGCTTTGAACTGTTAGGGATATCCGCATCCGTACCTTGGCTACAACAGGGTAATGGTCCGAATCGATGTTAGCTGCTCAGAACTTTCGGACATCAAAAACACTGGAGAAGTGATCTCCGTCGATAGCAATATGATAAATTTTGGTGACGGTTTGTTAATCAGGATATCAAGGTGTGGAAACCGTATCGTTACATTACCTCCCGCCGTGAAAACAATAACCCTTTGTCCGTCTCCTGAGATGATAGCATGGAAGCTGTACTTCCCTACTATATTACCAAAGACGTCAACAGTGAATTCCTTATTATCCGAGGCTTTTTGCTGGTTCGTCACATTTTTTTTAATTTGTTTCGTATAGAGTTGTAAGCCCAAAGACGTCGTAGTCTAGCATTATGATCTTGGTCGAGCATACCTTTGATATATTTATATTTACTCGTGCGGTTACCGAGGACCACAACTGGCAGGTAAGGCAAGCACTACTTGAAATTAATAAATTATTTCCAAGTTCAAAAATGTTATTTTGCGCATTTTCTTTTTCTTCTATACAAAATTAAGAAGAAAAATGATTTCCTTTTCATCAGTCCCCTTTTGATAAAAGTACAATATAAAATTTATAATACATATATTAATTGTTTTCTCCTTTTTATTACATATTATAACTACACAAAATTTTAAATAAAAAATATATATCACTTAATAAATAGAAATACAATGAGTTTCTTGTTTAATAAAAGAAGAAAACCAAAAACAAAATTGTGTGCTGGTTTCGTAAACCACAATACGTACGCTACGAGTAAATGTGCACAGTCATTTATCCGCTGAACTCTTTATGCATTTACGCGTCAAATTAGTCTCACAGTGTATCTGTTAGGGCTTAATATTAAGTGTGTTAGCCATTTAGGATTCTAAGAATTAGTTGGCATTTGTTTTCAACGATAACAGCGAGTTTAATTAACCTTCTTTTTATTGCCAGGGTTCTGTTGATTATTATAAGTTACCCCATTAAGTTTCTTTACATCTTTTGCTGCTTCTGAAGGCATACTAGGTTCGATTAGCTCAATAGCACAACGTCTGGGGAACCAACCGCGTAAAGGACCTTTACGTTTTGATTCATTACTAGATTCTTGGAGCACTCGCTCTCCAAATAACCAATGTTTACGGAAGCGTGTAACTTTAACTATATCATCGGGCTCTAAACGAATTCTAGCTTCGTCAGTACACGGTGGAGACATACATACCCGAAGTCCTTGTGAAAAAAGTGGAAGAAAACGTCCTGTGGCCGGACGAATAACTTTATATGTTTTTGTTCTTGCACGTTTTTCTTGTTTTTGAGCCAATTGTTCTCGCTGTAAAGAAAAGTTTCATTGAAGTTCATTATGTAGAGATAATTGCAAAAATAAAATAATTACCGTTAGTGTATATTGATCAGAGGATTCTACCACAGGCCAATAGATGCCATCACCAATTGGCGCACATGAAAAATTTAAAACTTCAGCAATATTTCTCTTCGCTCCCAAGTCGTAGGGGTAAACGAAGTCGTCTTCTTCTAAACTATTATATCGCCGATACCTGGCCTTTTCGACTATACAGCTCTCGATGCCGGTTTGGTTGGTCACAATTGATTTCAACTTGAAAAGGAGAAAACTGTGAGTATGATAAGAAGGATATAGGATGCAAACTCACTTGGAAGTACAATAACATTCCCAAGGCAATAACAACACCGATTGCTAACCCTAAGCTAAAGATACAAAGAATCAAACTAGGCAAGCCAAATTGAACAGTTGCAAGATGAACCATTCCATGTGTAAGGTACCAATAACGGTGAATACCACGATAAAAGGAACATATCAATACGATGGAAGCTTGAAAGCTACCAATAATGGAGAAGGCCAGGAAATATGTAAAGTAAGCGTGGTTTGCCCATCCAACGCAATTATTTATCCAAGGGCAATGATGATCCATCTTTTTAACACAGCGGTTACCTGTAATAGGGTTAATAAATTTAGGATGTACAAAATTATTATTTATCGTTTCAGTTGGTACCCACACTTTTTACAATGGTGTACTCTCGGTGCTTTAAAACCTCTGCATTCTTTGCAATACTGGAGGTTCTTTTCATCTGCTTGAACCTAAAAAAAAAACAGAAAAGTCATTCCTTAAAAAGAGTAGGAGAATAAAGTACTCAAACATAAGATTTAATATAGATTCGCTAACACAAACCATCACATCTGGTATTTATCATCTTTTGTGATAACGGATGAGGCCATGAAATATATCAAGTTATACCAAAAAAAATGTATGGAACTGCTGCTAGCGACTCTGAAAAGATTATTATTCGCTTGTAGCCTGGCACTGTCATAAATACCAAACCTCTGGCAAGCAATAAGAGCAACTTTTGTACCAAAAATTGGAACAATAACTAAACATTCGCTCCGAGCTCCTTACCAATCAGTTGAAGATCATATAGAGGTTAGTTGAGTTTCATGTGCCCAAAACTGCTTTCCGAATGCATCCTTTGTGCCAGATGCAGCATGTCCAACAGCGCGAATCATTCGCTTCAAAATCCGATGGTGAGAATTGAAATCGCACTCGACAAAAAGGAGTAACGTAAGATTTGATACACTCAGATATAAAGAAGCCAAGATTTTGGATATCATACTGAAACACAAACTTCTTTGGACTAAACATGTCGCGTCGAAAATCTCTTAGATGTTTTCGTCTTTCTGGCAGTATAATCAGCAAGACATTAGGCTTGTCGGCGTCGTTTGTCTGGTGGAACAAGCTTTCACGTAAATATGTCTATGCTGCTTTTGTCAGACCCGTGCTGTTGCTGCCACGCCTGCCTCTATTCCAGACGTACATATACTATATATGGCTGCACTCTTAAAGAAGTGGCATTTTGTAGCAATAAGCACGAATCTTGCAGTTCGCAATATTTTGACTCTGGTCTCGTGGGTATCCCGTCTGATGCAATGACACCAGAACTCCTGTTACTGCGACAGTAATAACCAATAATAATCTATATTACGCAGGCGAGAGAGCTTTTTAACACTAGAAAGACCAGACCCGTCAATTATACGGTTTTTGATTTCCACATGTCCATGGCTCTGTATCGGCTTGACATGTGATAAAATCGTTTTCTGAATTTTATAATTTCATTATTTTGTTTGTTTATTGATTTGCATATCAAACAGTTCTACAACAACACAAAATATGGAGTTGACGTGTTCGATCAAATGCTTAGACAATATTCTGTCCGAGGTAGCACTAGAAGATGACCTATGCATGTTCTGTACAATGTGTTGGATATGGTTGCCCTTAATTCCTGGATAATTTATAAGGAAATTACAAAATCTAATATTTCTTGTCAAAATTTCATTTTCCAACTTGTTCAAGAATTGGCAAAAGTAAGCGCATCTGCAGCAGAACATGAACTAACAACCGCTGGACCATCACAAGTTGCTCCTGTTGTCTCTATCATTCAAAATAACAAAAGAACACAGTTTCAAATCAATGCAAACTGTAAGAAAAATTGATCATCAGAAAGTTGTGGAGAATGTAATAAAGTTATGTGTGGAAAATGTGTCAAAAGTGTAAGAAAAATATGTGTCAAATGTCAACCTATGTAAAATAAATCTTTTAACAATAATAAGTATTATTGCACTTATAGTAATGCGTTTTCAATATAGCCGTTAAATTGACGGTGCTGGTCTTTATAGTTGGGCAAAAACTCTGATCTTTCTAGTGTTCAACAGTATCGGCACGTAGATGAACCAGTAAGTTATTTATCTGCTTGCAACGGTGACCAAGTCGATCTTTATGTATGCATCCCTCATTTGGGCAGTAGTGACGGGTCGGAAAACGTACATGAGACGGATGAATTCGGTGCACAGAATGTGTGCTGCGCCTTCAGTTTACAGGGTGAATGACTCGAACTTCAACTTTTTAAAACGCTATAATTTTTTTATTTTTTCATAAATTTTATTGTGCCAAAGCAAAAAATGTTGGAAAATACATCAATTTTTAAATTTTATCAGTAGTTTTCAATATGTCCACCTTTGGCGCGAATAATGGCCTTGAGATGGCCGAAGAAAGCTTCTCACGCTGCACGCAAGTGGCTCTGCGGTATTTTGGCCCATTCCCGGTGAAGTGCTTGTTTGAGGTAGTCCAAACTTTGGTATTTTTTAGTGCCAACTTTCGCCTTCAAAATACCCCAGACAGAGAAATCCAACGGTTTTGGCGGCCCAAACCATCACCATCGGTGCTGCCTGCTTTTTGGTGGCCGTCCGAAGGTGTAAATTTTCGAAGGACCTCTCTGGCAAGTAAACTCGGTCATTTTGTTTGTTGACATATTGCTCGATAACAAATGGGGACTCATCGGAAAAAAACAAATTCGGCAACACACCTCTTTCGTGCAAGCGTAGCAACTCCTTCGCTCTTTTTTCTGTTGCGGTGTAAGATCGTGTGCTTTTTGGAACTGCAATGGCTTGAGCCCAAGCTCATTTTTCAGTATGTGTTGCATCCATTCCAACGATATGTTGAGCTCACGAGCCATTTTTCTTCCATTTCGAGCCTTAACTTTCCGAACCATTTCTGCCGATGTTGCTGTTTTTTATGACCACCTCCATGGCGTTTTGCAACGCTGCCAGTATCACGGTAACGAGCTGTGGTTCGAGACACAAATGATTTATTCACGTTGAGGTGCTGGAGGGTTCTAACGATAGCTACTTGTGGTTTTCCAGCCAAATATAAAGCAATCACACTATCACGTTTGAATTCCATCGCGGATAAAAATCTTTCAACACAACTGAGACGCAAATCGTTTAAGAGGCTTGTAAATAATAAAATTATCTGTCATGTGTCAAAATTTGAGCTCACTGTCATGAACGGTTTGGAAATTATAGCAGTCTGAAATTGGTTGCAGTTCAAGTCATTCAGGATGTAGTATTGATTATGCTAGCTTAATTTCTACGCGATTGCTCATCGATTTGAAAATCAAAAGTCCGCGGCTCTAAGCTAGAAGCAACCCGAGAATTTAGGAGCAGAATGGCAACTCATGCTGATCTCCAGCAGAAAACATGGAGGAATATATAGGTACTTCTTCACAGTTTTTATCGGGATATTGATGCCTCGGCGAGTACGTCCATTCATATATGAACTGGATCCACACTGTGAAGACAAAGTCTAAAATAGGGAACAGTCTTGGATGAAATGGCGAATGACGCAACGCAGAGGAACACGGTGACGGTTAGGATATAGAGATTGCAAGCAAATGTGCTTTTGTTCAATCGGATTTTGATTGTTTGTATCTTTCTATAAAAAAAAAAACAATATATCATCTTATTACATTTGCTAACTGATTATATTTCGAGGATTCCTTGATTACAACGATGCCCAGGTTCTTCAGATTAAAAACCTAGCAACAACTAAGAGACTATCTTTTGCTGTAAGCAACAATCAATATAGTAATTTCCGACACCATATCGTACCATCGGGATGTTTTGAAAACGCTTTTTACAGGTACCGCCAAAAAAAAAACTGGATGGTGGTTGTTCAGAAGCCTTTTTCTGAATTGATTAATATGAAGCACATAAACTTGATATTGTGTTGAAGGTATGTATTGTGAGCACTTAAACCTGTTCACTAAAAACCACTGGTAGCTGAAATTAAAAGATTGAATTAAAGGCGGATGGTATCGATATTAATTAATACTGACTTTATTCTTGATTATTTCACGTCTTTTATACAAAAATTTTGCTTATCGCCATACGCCACTGGCTAAAATTTATTTCTCTTGCTTCAGTGTTGGAAATTCTAAAACTAAGTTGTAGGTCTGTTTTGTTATTTCTTGAGGTCTGCCCCAACTGGCGACTATTAACATCAATGTACTATATTATACTTATTGTGGAGCTGATTTGCTCTGTTCGCCAGCACTCATGCTTATGAGATCAGCTAGTCAATATGGACATTTTATTGCTAAAACACACACACCATCCCTTCATAACTGTCAACTTCTTAAAATCTATATTAAATCTTATGTTTGAGTACTTTATTCTCCTACTCTTTTTAAGGAATGACTTTTCTGTTTTTTTTTTAGGTTCAAGCAGATGAAAAGAACCTCCAGTATTGCAAAGAATGCAGAGGTTTTAAAGCACCGAGAGTACACCATTGTAAAAAGTGTGGGTACCAACTGAAACGATAAATAATAATTTTGTACATCCTAAATTTATTAACCCTATTACAGGTAACCGCTGTGTTAAAAAGATGGATCATCATTGCCCTTGGATAAATAATTGCGTTGGATGGGCAAACCACGCTTACTTTACATATTTCCTGGCCTTCTCCATTATTGGTAGCTTTCAAGCTTCCATCGTATTGATATGTTCCTTTTATCGTGGTATTCACCGTTATTGGTACCTTACACATGGAATGGTTCATCTTGCAACTGTTCAATTTGGCTTGCCTAGTTTGATTCTTTGTATCTTTAGCTTAGGGTTAGCAATCGGTGTTGTTATTGCCTTGGGAATGTTATTGTACTTCCAAGTGAGTTTGCATCCTATATCCTTCTTATCATACTCACAGTTTTCTCCTTTTCAAGTTGAAATCAATTGTGACCAACCAAACCGGCATCGAGAGCTGTATAGTCGAAAAGGCCAGGTATCGGCGATATAATAGTTTAGAAGAAGACGACTTCGTTTACCCCTACGACTTGGGAGCGAAGAGAAATATTGCTGAAGTTTTAAATTTTTCATGTGCGCCAATTGGTGATGGCATCTATTGGCCTGTGGTAGAATCCTCTGATCAATATACACTAACGGTAATTATTTTATTTTTGCAATTATCTCTACATAATGAACTTCAATGAAACTTTTCTTTACAGCGAGAACAATTGGCTCAAAAACAAGAAAAACGTGCAAGAACAAAAACATATAAAGTTATTCGTCCGGCCACAGGACGTTTTCTTCCACTTTTTTCACAAGGACTTCGGGTATGTATGTCTCCACCGTGTACTGACGAAGCTAGAATTCGTTTAGAGCCCGATGATATAGTTAAAGTTACACGCTTCCGTAAACATTGGTTATTTGGAGAGCGAGTGCTCCAAGAATCTAGTAATGAATCAAAACGTAAAGGACCTTTACGTTTTGATTCATTACTAGATTCTTGGAGCACTCGCTCTCCAAATAACCAATGTTTACGGAAGCGTGTAACTTTAACTATATCATCGGGCTCTAAACGAATTCTAGCTTCGTCAGTACACGGTGGAGACATACATACCCGAAGTCCTTGTGAAAAAAGTGGAAGAAAACGTCCTGTGGCCGGACGAATAACTTTATATGTTTTTGTTCTTGCACGTTTTTCTTGTTTTTGAGCCAATTGTTCTCGCTGTAAAGAAAAGTTTCATTGAAGTTCATTATGTAGAGATAATTGCAAAAATAAAATAATTACCGTTAGTGTATATTGATCAGAGGATTCTACCACAGGCCAATAGATGCCATCACCAATTGGCGCACATGAAAAATTTAAAACTTCAGCAATATTTCTCTTCGCTCCCAAGTCGTAGGGGTAAACGAAGTCGTCTTCTTCTAAACTATTATATCGCCGATACCTGGCCTTTTCGACTATACAGCTCTCGATGCCGGTTTGGTTGGTCACAATTGATTTCAACTTGAAAAGGAGAAAACTGTGAGTATGATAAGAAGGATATAGGATGCAAACTCACTTGGAAGTACAATAACATTCCCAAGGCAATAACAACACCGATTGCTAACCCTAAGCTAAAGATACAAAGAATCAAACTAGGCAAGCCAAATTGAACAGTTGCAAGATGAACCATTCCATGTGTAAGGTACCAATAACGGTGAATACCACGATAAAAGGAACATATCAATACGATGGAAGCTTGAAAGCTACCAATAATGGAGAAGGCCAGGAAATATGTAAAGTAAGCGTGGTTTGCCCATCCAACGCAATTATTTATCCAAGGGCAATGATGATCCATCTTTTTAACACAGCGGTTACCTGTAATAGGGTTAATAAATTTAGGATGTACAAAATTATTATTTATCGTTTCAGTTGGTACCCACACTTTTTACAATGGTGTACTCTCGGTGCTTTAAAACCTCTGCATTCTTTGCAATACTGGAGGTTCTTTTCATCTGCTTGAACCTAAAAAAAAAACAGAAAAGTCATTCCTTAAAAAGAGTAGGAGAATAAAGTACTCAAACATAAGATTTAATATAGATTTTAAGAAGTTGACAGTTATGAAGGGATGGTGTGTGTGTTTTAGCAATAAAATGTCCATATTGACTAGCTGATCTCATAAGCATGAGTGCTGGCGAACAGAGCAAATCAGCTCCACAATAAGTATAATATAGTACATTGATGTTAATAGTCGCCAGTTGGGGCAGACCTCAAGAAATAACAAAACAGACCTACAACTTAGTTTTAGAATTTCCAACACTGAAGCAAGAGAAATAAATTTTAGCCAGTGGCGTATGGCGATAAGCAAAATTTTTGTATAAAAGACGTGAAATAATCAAGAATAAAGTCAGTATTAATTAATATCGATACCATCCGCCTTTAATTCAATCTTTTAATTTCAGCTACCAGTGGTTTTTAGTGAACAGGTTTAAGTGCTCACAATACATACCTTCAACACAATATCAAGTTTATGTGCTTCATATTAATCAATTCAGAAAAAGGCTTCTGAACAACCACCATCCAGTTTTTTTTTTGGCGGTACCTGTAAAAAGCGTTTTCAAAACATCCCGATGGTACGATATGGTGTCGGAAATTACTATATTGATTGTTGCTTACAGCAAAAGATAGTCTCTTAGTTGTTGCTAGGTTTTTAATCTGAAGAACCTGGGCATCGTTGTAATCAAGGAATCCTCGAAATATAATCAGTTAGCAAATGTAATAAGATGATATATTGTTTTTTTTTTTATAGAAAGATACAAACAATCAAAATCCGATTGAACAAAAGCACATTTGCTTGCAATCTCTATATCCTAACCGTCACCGTGTTCCTCTGCGTTGCGTCATTCGCCATTTCATCCAAGACTGTTCCCTATTTTAGACTTTGTCTTCACAGTGTGGATCCAGTTCATATATGAATGGACGTACTCGCCGAGGCATCAATATCCCGATAAAAACTGTGAAGAAGTACCTATATATTCCTCCATGTTTTCTGCTGGAGATCAGCATGAGTTGCCATTCTGCTCCTAAATTCTCGGGTTGCTTCTAGCTTAGAGCCGCGGACTTTTGATTTTCAAATCGATGAGCAATCGCGTAGAAATTAAGCTAGCATAATCAATACTACATCCTGAATGACTTGAACTGCAACCAATTTCAGACTGCTATAATTTCCAAACCGTTCATGACAGTGAGCTCAAATTTTGACACATGACAGATAATTTTATTATTTACAAGCCTCTTAAACGATTTGCGTCTCAGTTGTGTTGAAAGATTTTTATCCGCGATGGAATTCAAACGTGATAGTGTGATTGCTTTATATTTGGCTGGAAAACCACAAGTAGCTATCGTTAGAACCCTCCAGCACCTCAACGTGAATAAATCATTTGTGTCTCGAACCACAGCTCGTTACCGTGATACTGGCAGCGTTGCAAAACGCCATGGAGGTGGTCATAAAAAACAGCAACATCGGCAGAAATGGTTCGGAAAGTTAAGGCTCGAAATGGAAGAAAAATGGCTCGTGAGCTCAACATATCGTTGGAATGGATGCAACACATACTGAAAAATGAGCTTGGGCTCAAGCCATTGCAGTTCCAAAAAGCACACGATCTTACACCGCAACAGAAAAAAGAGCGAAGGAGTTGCTACGCTTGCACGAAAGAGGTGTGTTGCCGAATTTGTTTTTTTCCGATGAGTCCCCATTTGTTATCGAGCAATATGTCAACAAACAAAATGACCGAGTTTACTTGCCAGAGAGGTCCTTCGAAAATTTACACCTTCGGACGGCCACCAAAAAGCAGGCAGCACCGATGGTGATGGTTTGGGCCGCCAAAACCGTTGGATTTCTCTGTCTGGGGTATTTTGAAGGCGAAAGTTGGCACTAAAAAATACCAAAGTTTGGACTACCTCAAACAAGCACTTCACCGGGAATGGGCCAAAATACCGCAGAGCCACTTGCGTGCAGCGTGAGAAGCTTTCTTCGGCCATCTCAAGGCCATTATTCGCGCCAAAGGTGGACATATTGAAAACTACTGATAAAATTTAAAAATTGATGTATTTTCCAACATTTTTTGCTTTGGCACAATAAAATTTATGAAAAAATAAAAAAATTATAGCGTTTTAAAAAGTTGAAGTTCGAGTCATTCACCCTGTAAACTGAAGGCGCAGCACACATTCTGTGCACCGAATTCATCCGTCTCATGTACGTTTTCCGACCCGTCACTACTGCCCAAATGAGGGATGCATACATAAAGATCGACTTGGTCACCGTTGCAAGCAGATAAATAACTTACTGGTTCATCTACGTGCCGATACTGTTGAACACTAGAAAGATCAGAGTTTTTGCCCAACTATAAAGACCAGCACCGTCAATTTAACGGCTATATTGAAAACGCATTACTATAAGTGCAATAATACTTATTATTGTTAAAAGATTTATTTTACATAGGTTGACATTTGACACATATTTTTCTTACACTTTTGACACATTTTCCACACATAACTTTATTACATTCTCCACAACTTTCTGATGATCAATTTTTCTTACAGTTTGCATTGATTTGAAACTGTGTTCTTTTGTTATTTTGAATGATAGAGACAACAGGAGCAACTTGTGATGGTCCAGCGGTTGTTAGTTCATGTTCTGCTGCAGATGCGCTTACTTTTGCCAATTCTTGAACAAGTTGGAAAATGAAATTTTGACAAGAAATATTAGATTTTGTAATTTCCTTATAAATTATCCAGGAATTAAGGGCAACCATATCCAACACATTGTACAGAACATGCATAGGTCATCTTCTAGTGCTACCTCGGACAGAATATTGTCTAAGCATTTGATCGAACACGTCAACTCCATATTTTGTGTTGTTGTAGAACTGTTTGATATGCAAATCAATAAACAAACAAAATAATGAAATTATAAAATTCAGAAAACGATTTTATCACATGTCAAGCCGATACAGAGCCATGGACATGTGGAAATCAAAAACCGTATAATTGACGGGTCTGGTCTTTCTAGTGTTAAAAAGCTCTCTCGCCTGCGTAATATAGATTATTATTGGTTATTACTGTCGCAGTAACAGGAGTTCTGGTGTCATTGCATCAGACGGGATACCCACGAGACCAGAGTCAAAATATTGCGAACTGCAAGATTCGTGCTTATTGCTACAAAATGCCACTTCTTTAAGAGTGCAGCCATATATAGTATATGTACGTCTGGAATAGAGGCAGGCGTGGCAGCAACAGCACGGGTCTGACAAAAGCAGCATAGACATATTTACGTGAAAGCTTGTTCCACCAGACAAACGACGCCGACAAGCCTAATGTCTTGCTGATTATACTGCCAGAAAGACGAAAACATCTAAGAGATTTTCGACGCGACATGTTTAGTCCAAAGAAGTTTGTGTTTCAGTATGATATCCAAAATCTTGGCTTCTTTATATCTGAGTGTATCAAATCTTACGTTACTCCTTTTTGTCGAGTGCGATTTCAATTCTCACCATCGGATTTTGAAGCGAATGATTCGCGCTGTTGGACATGCTGCATCTGGCACAAAGGATGCATTCGGAAAGCAGTTTTGGGCACATGAAACTCAACTAACCTCTATATGATCTTCAACTGATTGGTAAGGAGCTCGGAGCGAATGTTTAGTTATTGTTCCAATTTTTGGTACAAAAGTTGCTCTTATTGCTTGCCAGAGGTTTGGTATTTATGACAGTGCCAGGCTACAAGCGAATAATAATCTTTTCAGAGTCGCTAGCAGCAGTTCCATACATTTTTTTTGGTATAACTTGATATATTTCATGGCCTCATCCGTTATCACAAAAGATGATAAATACCAGATGTGATGGTTTGTGTTAGCGATTGTATAAACAAAAATTTTGGCTTCCAAAGACTTGCCATTTCCTGTCGAAAGTGATCATTTTAAAATGCAGTTAATTTTTGGGTCTTTCTAGTTTTAATGAAAGGCCTTACCTGGCTAAAAAAAATAAATTTTAAAACTCTAAAAAATTGCACTTAAAAGGCTTTAACTTAACCTCATTGAAGAACAATATGGATTGCAATCCGTAACGCGTTTATATGTTACATTTTGGTCAAACAGTTCACAGAAAAATACAAATTAAGCTGATCAGATAAACACTAGTTGAATGCTTTGGACATCAAGTTTACAATACCACCTTGACACTAAGAATTTTAAATTGAAATCTATTAGCAGCCTATCCGACATATGCGTGCTACAACTCATTTAAGTTGAATGCAGAATGCTTCTTTGCAATAATAGCGTGCAAGACCTAGCCAGACTATTCCATTTTTATAAGGGTCAGTAGTACATTTTTATGTACATATGGTGATACACTGTACGTATAGACCATCAGTTCAGCTATCGCATGCCTTTTGTACAGCCTACTTTAAAGAGTAAATGTTCCTTCATAAAAACTGCAAAACAACGACCATAACGAATAGGACAAATGACAAATGGGGGTTCTTAATAGTACTGATTGACCATGAAATACGATTATCCTTATTTAAAAAATAGTACCAATTAGTATGTTCATTATGGTTAATCAGCGGTGAATAGCCTTAAACACATTGAGCTTACATATATTTTTATAAATAAAACTCCAAGCCTATCATTACCTCAATGTTAAATCGTCCAGTAATATTAGCAAATTAAAATGTAAAAGCCAAAATTGTATACACAAAGGATTGCCGCACGAATCCCCATCACCAAATGGAACCTATAATATTTTACATCCGTTTCGCAGAAAACGACGGTACACTGTTATCGTGGTGCTCAAATCGTCTGAGTTAATTAGGACCACCTGCTTAGTTGCGCCACGCCAGACGAGCAACAATCAACAACATGACCAATCGAAAAAACCAAACAACAAACAAAAAGTTCACATAAAAAGCTACAATACCGCCACAGCACTAAGGAAACCTAGATCTTTATCGTAATAAAGTGCTTCTAATACATGTCCAGGTTTACAACTTAACCCCGTCGGTTATTCAATTACCTAGCATGTAAGGTCAGAGGCGAATTGGTTTGCATAAATTACTTACAAATAAACACTTGGGTTGGATGAAGGAAGGGAATAAGGAAACGGTCTCCTGACGATTGTTACTTTTCGACCTGAAAAAACAAGCCAATAAACATCCGATAGTGTTCCGATTGCACACAATTAAATTGTGCAATCAAGATGAACGCCTAAAATACATGAAAGCACAACCCAACCACATATGGTCGACAGGTTAAATACTGGGATATGTGTATTCGTATTTTGTGGTTACGCCTTGTCTGATGGTATCTTACAACTTAACATACGCGAACGCGTAAATGAATTCTTATGGCGAATTAACCGGATACACGAAATGGAATGCCGTGCTCTGTGTAACTATTCGAAGTGTTACTGCTATTATTTACATTGCTGAATTAATTAATTATGTTGCAAACGTTTAAGAAAAAGTTTTTATAACTAAAACAACAAAAAAAATCTACGAGTGATGCATGTAGATTAAGACATTATGCTTATGTTCAAGAAGTACGAGTAGAAGCTTATGTGGTGACAATTTGCGATAGTCGGAACAAACACGTGTTCTGATACGCTTAATTTTCATTCCGAGTTAGAGATTGATGATCGACAACATGTTCCTGATGATAGAGCCCAGCAAGCTTAAGTGAATCCGAAGCAAGACATTATTATTGAAATCATAATTTTGGTAGGGCCAAAGGCTCCCATTTATTCGGCTTAATACATGCTATGTATAACTTAAAATTAAATTTAAACTTAAATTGAGAAATTGGTTCGTTCGCGCCATAAGAGGAGTGGTGGTTGGTAGAAAGACGAGACGAGGGGTACGTAGATTACGAGGGTTAATGTTGAGGGAAATAGAGTTATGAAGAGACGCGCTTTCAACGTGACCTGAAAGGATTCGATCAATGAAGTGAAAGCCAGCTGCATCTCTGCGTTGATCAAGGGTGTTTAAGTTAATAAGATTAAGACGGTTTTAATAGGGCGGCAGAATAAAAGGATAGTCCCAAGGCATACCTCGAAAAACAAATCGAAGAAAACGGCGTTGGATGCTTTCGATCCTCGAGATATGAACACGGTGATATGGGGACCACACTTGACTGGCGTACTCTAGGAGAGGGCGAACAAAGGTAATATAGAGGGACTTGATCACGTATCGGTTGGTGAATTCTTTGGACCACCGTTTCACAAAAACCTAGTGCGGAGTTGGCTTGAAGGATTATCTCATCTATATGTAAACGGAAGTTGAGCTCCCTATCACACAAAATGCCGAGATCGCAAAGAGGACATATGTTAAGTTGGTTGTGGAGAAGGTAGAGTCGGGGAGGAGATTGGTGCCGCTTATGTGAAAAGGTGATAGATTGGCATTTGGCGTAATTAAGTTCCAAAAAATTTTTGAGGCACCAGACCGAAAAACTATCAAGGTTCTGTTGAAGGAGGAAGGAGTCATGGGCTAAAAGAGCTAAAAGCAAACGTTTTTAAGACGATTTACAGACAACCACAGAAGAAAAAAAGAAACAGGATTTATGCATTCGTGTGTGCACAAAAAAGCTGAAGAATGATAAAATCGAAAGAAGCTGTAATATCAGTGGGCATCTTTGATTGGAAAAAGAGAGATCCACATAAAAATTCTAACTAGTGACAAATTTTGTAATTAAGGAATGTTGAATGTAGAAAAATCAGCATTTGTGGTTTTATAAGCTCTTCGTTGAGTTATCTCGTAAAGCGGTTATTGCCATTTGCCATACGTCTTGAGCCATTTTGAATTCTCTTATCATTTGCGCTGATCCTTTTTTTACTTGAGGTTACAGTAAGCCCACTTGAAATAAGATTTCCAAAAAACTAGGTTCTGAAGTTGCGTACATAAATATCATGTGCTAATTATCTAAGGTTGCGTTTTTTCTTTTATATATCGCATAACGTTACGTAGTATGTTTTCTCGTGTGGTATACAGATTTAATTAATTTTTTACTTGAGTTTTCTCTAAAGATAAGTCAACATCCCGCTTACTAGAATATGAGTCTAATGCCATAAATGTGCTCAACATAAGTAACACAACTTTCTACAACGATCGTGAAGCTGTAGCTTACATCAGACTGCCTCGATGACGATTTACATCATATTACAAAGGCAGTGATGTGTTAAATGCTTTATTGGTCTTAAATATTCAAAAGCGATATATAACCAAATTTTGAACGAAAAAATCAATAAAGTGGAAGCGCAACCGCAGAGCTATTAAAAGCCATCCGCACTAAAAAGTATCGTTGATTGTCGAAAAATGAACCTGTACCTATGTGCATTATTTTACAGCGAACGTAAAAATATATTTAACAAATTTGACAGCAATTCATTTTACTATGGCTCTAGTGCGAGTTCAGTGCAAAACCATTGCGCACAAAAACACAGCGCAAGGCCTTAAGTGCGCTTCAGTACAGCAGTGCTTAACAGTACCTAAACACAAAAGTACGTTTTTAGTGTGCACTGAATGCACTAGGGCTTACAAAGCGAACGAAGCTTATATTTGCACAGCTCCACTAAGAAAGACAGCCTGGAAATCTTCGTCTTTTCCCGAAAAGAGGGAAAACGTTAATACAAGGTAGTATGCGATCAATGTTTAATTAATGAACAAATGTTAGTCACCAACTTCACGACGTGTATAGGGCTATAAGTTTAGCAGTTCAGGTGATCGAGATAGGCTGGTAGGTTGAAGCTCTCAGTCCAATGGGGTCCCCGTAATGAGAAACATTTTGCAGACGCTATACGCAATGCATAGGTGGTGGAAGAGGTCAAATAAAAGTTATTACTACATCGACTACATCGACTCCTTTGCCACCTTATACTCTTAAAAATCCGTATTAGTATTTTCGAAAGCATTGACTTAAGGACTGGAACGAATAAAATTTGGAAACTTCAAAGTAAAAAAAAAAATATTTTCATATTCATGTAATTTTTTTTTTTGCTTTAAAACTCTGTTTTTATTAAATTCATTCACAATTACAAAAAATAAAAAAAATTATTCGTGTTCCCATTCTTTCCTCAACTTCTTTCGAACGAATGTCCTTCATAAGGTTGGTGACAGTTACATCTGTGATCTTTTTGGACGATCTTTTCCATTTAGCACTAAAATCTTTTACGTCCTTTGCACACTGCTCACTTTTCCTCAATTTAGCTTTAACCAAAGTCCAATACCTTTCAATGGGACGGCACTGTGGAACATTGGGTTTTTGGGACAAAGTCGACAAGCAACTAGAAAGCTCAACGTCGCATGAGCCATAGTGGGCTGAAGCTAAATCTAGCCAAAATACCCACTATTTTCCTGTCCAAATTTATATCATGTGCTCCATTTTTAGCTCCACTTTTCTGTTTTCGCTTAACTGTCAACGTCTCCAAATAACAGAATCCACTGTACTGCATGTTATGTTTAAATTTTTTGCGATGAAATGGTTTGGACGCGAAGTATTTTCGAGCCATTTGTCGATGATCTTTTTACGGCCTTCCTCTTGACTCATATTTTATAAATATTTTAAACCGCACCGAACTAAAATCAATAACAAACTGAAACTAGAGAATATACAGGCTAATTTGCAATTTTTACGCATTGGAAGTATAGCCCGTATTAAAATTTACAGATTTTATTCGTTTCAGTCCTTAGTACCATGTTTTAGCGTTTACAGGGCGCTTTAGACCAGTGGACTTATGTGTTCCACTGCAGTTGACGCATTTTAGGTTCTTGGAAGTGCATTCAGTTGTTTTATGGTGCTCGGTGGAGATGGAACACTGAGCTTTTACATGGCAATATTCCTCACCATGACCGTAAATCTGGCAGTTATAACACTGGGTGATACGATTATGTTGTCGTCTTGCAAAATCCCATTTGACCTGTGTTTTAAATACAGATCTGAAATTTTTCTTAAGAGTCGTATAGATCCAAGCTCAAGAAACACTAAGTAAAATATTTCGACGAAACGTTCATAATGTTTTTTAATTTGTTTGACGTTTTGGCATTTTAAGCCAAGTGATATTAGTTCATCTAAACCGTACAGTATGACTTAAAGTGACCTTGATGTTGGCAGGTCATGAGTAAAGAACTGGATGTTTTTTTTATTTTAAGTAGAATGCACAGTTTTTGGTGGGAATCGACACTTTCACAGATTATTTTAATGCTGATGCTCATATTTTTTAATGTGTAATTGTCAATATTTAATTCGCGAAGCAAAACATGGACTTTACTCAAAGTTTTCTGTAATACACACACACTGATGGAATTTTCGCTTTTACATTAGAAACTGTTGAAGTTAAAATTTCATCGTAGTCTATGTCTCCGTTGTTCGAATCCGGTAGATAAAGGTTCGAAATAATTGGTTCTAGAACTGTTATTTCTAGAATCAATTTTAAATGACTTTATGTTTGAAGACCTATAATCTTCAATATTAGGCGACCGATCAAATTTGGGCATTTTTGTGGTGTACGTACGCTTGAGGAGACAACAGAACTGGTTGAAGAAGAGAAGAAGCAGACATTAGAGAAAGAAAATTCAGAGACAAATTTGACAGTTTCGGGAAATGGCACGTGAAAAAAACGTGGCCATACTTCACGTTTTGGTATAGTAACTCTGGCAGGAAAATACCATATTGTAGAAAAATCGTCGATTGGTGTGTAAAGTCTACTTACTGTCAGAGTTGTGTCTTTTGGGAAAATAAAAAAGACAGCGATCCTAAAGCTTACGAAGAATTGCTCTCACTACACGAAGATGATTGCGACATAAATCGTAAAGGACCGGCTTCAAAAATGGAAGTCGACAGTGTATAAGACATGTTTGGTCACTCGATTAGTAAATACGGGGTGAAATATACGCGGTATATTGGTGATGTGATAGTGCCACATATAAAGGATCATTAGACTGAATCCATTGCACTTCCACTCTGTAGAGAAACTAGAGTGCTATCTATAATACATGTTAAAAAAAGAATGAGAACACGATGCCGTAGTTTAAAAAAAGCCAATAAGAGATTAGGAGGAACAAGTAAAACAACGCAAAAATTAACTGTCAATTTAATTTAATTAATAAACTTCAAAAGTACTACGGCCTAGCGATCATGAGACATCAAGATAATGTGCCTGAAATGTATAAAGCAATCTGGGCTACATTTCATCATTTGAGTTCGAAATCAAGTAATTTTGGCGGGCCACAAATCATCAAATTTTCGGGAAAAATTCGACATTTTTTTTCAAAACTCTGCCATTTTTTTTAATTTCAATTTTTTTTTCACAATCATGGGTTGTTGTCTAGGCAATACCTTCCAGTTTAATAATCGTTTTTGTTTATTTTTGATTTTAGCCACGGTGAAGGCCGCACTCACTGCTGCAGTGGAGGTCCTTTTTTTGTGACTTGGGAGATAGCGAATAACTCGCTGAAAATTTAATTTTTTCCTTTGAAATTTTCAGTGTATATTATGTACGAGTATAAATATATCCAAAACTCTAAATCTTAAAACCTTTGATGCAGTAGCTTTCTTTAAAAAAATTCCCAAAAATCACCTTTCATCTGTTTCAGATGAAAACATCAAAAAAGTCCGCAAAATGATTACGAATGACCGTAAAGTGAAGTTGATCGAGATAGCTGAGGCTCTGAAGATATCAAAAGAGCGTGTTGGATATATCATACACGAATATTTGGACATGCGAAAGCTCTGTTCAAAGTGGGTGCCGCGTTTGCTCACAGTCGACCAAAAACAACAACGTGTCGATGATTCAGAGGAGTGTTTAAATGGATGAAACTTGGCTCCATCACTTCACACCAGAGTCAAGTCGGCAGTCAGCTGAGTGGCGAGCAGGCGACGAACCTCGTCCTCGGCTGGCAAGGTTATGGCATCCGTATTTTGGGATGCACATGGAATAATTTTCATCGACTATCTCCAAAAGGGGCAGGCTATCAACAGCGACTATTACATTGCGTTGTTGGAGCGTTTGAAGGACGAAATCGCTTAAAAACGGCCGCATTTGAAGAAAAAGAAAGTGCTGTTTCATCAAGACAATGCACCGTGTCACAAGTCGGTGAAAACGATGGCAAAATTGAATGAATTCGGCTACGAATTGCTTCCCCACCCACCGTATTCTCCAGATTTGGCCCCCAGCGACTATTTCCTGTTCGCAGACCTCAAAAGAATGCTCGCCGGAAAGAGATTTAAGACCGAATCGGCGAAACAGAGGCCTGTTTTGAAGCTAAACCGAAATCGTACTACAAAACTGGTATCGAAAGATTGAAAAATCGTTTCAATCAGTGTATCGCCCTCGAAAGAAAACTATATTGATAAATAAAATTGAATTTTGCAATAATTTTGTGTTTTACTATAAAACGGCACGGCCAATGTGTTACTTGAACAATTTTCAACCAATTCACTTCAAATTTTAACTAGATCTTCAAAAATATATTGTCTAAATAAGTACGTAGGATTTTTTTTATATGGCATAGTTCATTTGTTTAAACAATTTTCTGCGAATTTTGCAAGTTTGATTTTGGAAGTGCGCTATTCGGTCAAAAATCAATATACGAGTATCAAAAAAATCCTACGTACTTCTCTAGCTGTTGTTATGTATGTTACAATAAAAAAAGATTTAGTGACTTATATTAATTCAAAATTTACAGGAGCTGTTGGTACGGTCATCTGAGAACCGCTGCACAGCCGGCATTTTTAAATAAATTATTCTATAAAAATTTTGTTTTACAGTCAATCTTATGTACAAACTTCTACCTTTGTAAGCTCGATTTATTTTATATTTTTCCCGAAAAAAATATCACAAAAAAGCCTATTTTTACGGCCTCTTAAAATAGTTTGGTAGCCAAGTGGGGTCAGCAAGAGAAGATACGAGGGCAGGTCAATAAGTCTGTGACTTTTGGATTAAAACACAGATTTTTTGATAAAAAAATAATTTTATTTTTCAACGTAGTCTCTCTTGAGCTCTATACACTTTGTCCAACGCTTCTCCAATTTTTTTACCCCTTCCAAAAAAAATGATTTGTCGAGGTCCTCAAAATGACGAGATGACTTCATCATTGGAGTCAAATCTTTTTCCACCAAGCCATTTCTTCAGGTTTGGGAACAAGAAGTAGTCGCTCGGAGCCAAATCTGGAGAATAGGGTGGATGAGGGAGCAATTCATAGCCCAATTCATGGATTTTTGCCATGGCAACTGCACATGTGTGCACCCTTGCATTGTCTTGGTGGAAAAGAACTTTTTTCTTGGCCAAATGAGATCGTTTTTTTTTTTTCAAATCGTCATTGAATCGGTCCAATAAGTTGGCATAATATTCCCCATTGATTGTTCTTCCCTTTTGAAGGTAGTCAATGTGGATTATCCCGCGTGCATCCCAAAAAACAGTCGCCATAACTTTATTGGCTGACAAACCCACCTTGGCCTTCTTTGGCGCCGATTCACCCTTAGAAACCCACTGTTTTGACTGTTGTTTGTTCTCTGGTGTGTTGTGATGGATCCATGTTTCGTCCACGGTTACAAAACGGCGCAAAAACTCCTCCATATTGCGATTAAACAACGCCAAACCTTCCTGTGAAGTTGTTACACGATTGCGTTTGTGGTCGACTGTGAGCAAACGCGGCACCCATCTTGCGGAAAGCTTTCTCATGCCCAAGTGATCATTCAAAATTGAAACCACTGAGCCATGCGAGATCCCTACGGCTTCCACAATCTCTCGCACTTTCAATCTTCGGTCGGCCAACACCATATCGTGAATTTTTTCGATTGTTTCGGGTGTAGAGACCTCAACTGGGCGTCCAGGACGTTCGGCATCTTCAGTGCTTGTACGGCCACAACGAAATTCAGTAAACCACTTTTTTACCATTGAAATCGATGGTGCAGAGTCCCCATAGTATTTATCAAGCTTAGCCTTGGTCTCGGTAATGGTTTTTTTTCGCAAGAAATAATGCTTAATAAGCACACGAAATTCACTTTTTTCCATTTTCTCCTCAAATTAGTGAGTAGTCTGATAAAAATAGCTGTCAAACACAAACTAACTGACGCAGCAAGTTTAAATTTTGACAGGAGTCAACTGACAAATGCCTGTTGACAGGAGCAGTGTTGCTGTTTCAGTAAAGAGTTCAGAAATTCAAAAATGCACAGAATTATTGACCCGCCCTCGTAAGACTTTTATTGAAAAAATATCAGCTTATGTCCCGGTCCACATTTCCAACAAATTCCAAAGCGGGAGAGTGTTGGTTCTGGAGATGGTGGAACAGTTGAGTGGGAGGGGACAGTGGTAAAGCTGTAATTGAGTAAGCCTGGTGAATGTGTTTGGCATATCTTAGTGGGTGGCCGTAGCTCAACTGGTAGTGAACTGGCTTCCAAATCGGAAGGTTCGGTGTTCGAATCCCAACCGTGCCCGAAAGATATTATTTTTCTCAGTTAACTAAAATCAAGTAAGATGTAGTAGTCAACTAGAAGACAACAGCCAACTTCAACTGACAATTTAGTCTCCCCATTAAATATTGGGTGCCACCCATGGAGCGAAATAACCATTGAGCCCAAACATCTTTCTTTCTCTGTTTATCCCGTTTTCCAAAAAAATTAACACATACTGAGTCATTATAAGTGTATTCATACTAATTTGAGTGTTGTCGATGTCCTGATTACATCAACAATGTCGACAGGTAATAAACAATACAGAATATTATTAACATTATTAGATATTAGAAGAGGGGTATTTCTTTGAGATGGACCTTGGAAACAAATATCGAGATCCGATCAAATTTCTCAAATCGGTTGTGCACTTTTTTAAACAGTTTATTTTCCGCAGTTTATTGAATCAGCAAACAATGGAACGCAAAATTGTCCTTTTAGTCATAAATTATTGTCCTCTTGTTTTTCCGGCACAGAACACATATTGTCTGCGAATAAGAAAAATCAATGGTATAATATTTTAGACAAAGTCATAGCTGTTCCACTTTATTATTGAATCCTCGGTGTTATATGGTATCAAGACTTATTACAAGAAAAACGAAAACGTTTTTAAGTATTATAGTTCCGAGTTTTCTGGGTTTTCAACGTGAAACTTTACAAGAGAAAATCGGTATGTTACGAGTATGAGCAGAAGTTGAAATAAGACCTAGCCCTCTATTGCTTCTCATACAATCATGGAACCCGCTCACTTATTTAGGACTCGAAAAGAGCGGCGATAATTGAAACACGTCACTATTGTAGTAATCACATATGATTCCGTGTAGGCAAAACCCACAAGAAAATGCAGGGCAAAATTGAAAAAAGTAACTCCTATTTAAGCAACAAATGTACTAATTAGCAAATACCGAATACTACTGACAAGGTTTCATTGATTGGAACCAAAAACTTTCTCAATTATAAGACTAAGAACTAAGAAAGAGCTTGTCTTCAAGATAGTAAAAATGATATAGCAATAAAAGATTTACTATTAGCGTACTCGACTTTGTTTGGATTTTGTTGTCGAAAAGAAAAACAGAAATATTTTGAATACAAAAAAAAAAACTGTTTTGCTAATAATAGTTTGTAAAAAATGCGCTCCTAAAAAAATACGTAATGCCCAGCAGTTAAAGACCGCTCCTGAATCTTTAAATAAAATATATGTACTTGTATGGCACAGTCCGCTTCTTGTTTTTAATTTTTAATTTTAATTACAAGATCTGTAATTAATGCGAAAAGCTTTCCAAAATTAAAAATAAAAAACAATTTCATTGAGATTTCACTGTCTGCATCCTGCATTGGATATTAGTTATTTGCTGCAAGGTCTTTTCTACTATATAATGGCTTTGCTACTGATATACAAACTAGATGAAAAGCATATTTTAGTATATTGTACATATATATATGCATGTACATACTTGCGTGCGCCACCTGAGTCGCAGTTTTCTTCTACCGAGCATTGGTTTTCATCTACTCTACCCAACCACCTCAGTCATTAAACCTTCACTTTTCTGGCTAAATCGTTGTTGTTGTACAGCCTGCACAGTTCATCATTGTATCTCCTCTCCACTCACCGTCTATGCAGACGGGACCGAAAATCCTGTCAAAACAGCTAAGAGCACCCTCATCCATTTTTGATAAAGTAAAGAGTGTTTTTTTTAGTGGTATACAAATTCAATATGAAATAAGACAATTGAAGTTAATGTTAATGTCTATAATATTAGCTTTATCTAATAAATAATTTTATGTCATTAGTGCAGTGGTTCCCCATCTTTTTCAGCCCGCTGCGCACCTACAAGTTTAGTACGGGGGCTATTCCAAAATCTACCTCCGAAGTGAAAAATATTTTTAAAAAAAACCAAAAACATTAATTTTTTGCACAAAATAGTTTTATTAAAATCTAAATTATTTTTCTACATAGTCTCCATTTAAATCTATACATTTTTGGTAAGGTGGGACGAGCTTTTATATACCCTCCTTAAAAAATGACACCGCCAGTGCGTTGAGGCATTGATTCACACCGTTCATAAGTTCCTCATTACTTCCAAAATGTTCAGATGCAACGGATGATTTCAATTTTGGGAAAAGGTGATAATCACTTGGTGCTAAATCAGGACTGTAGGGATCAAAAATATCCCAATTGAACTCCTCCACCAAAGTTTTTGTGCGTCTAGCAGTGTGTGGTCGTGCGTTGTCATGCAGAAGCACCACACCTTTGGTAAGAATTCCTCGTCTTTTGTTCTGGATTGCTCTTCTCAACTTACGTAGAGTTTCACAGTAAACCGCTGCATTTATTGTGTTTCCAGGTTCCATAAACTCGGTCAACAATATGCCTTTACTGTCCCAAAAAACTGTGGCCATCATTTTTCGATAGGAAATAGTTTGTTTGAATTTTGTTGGATTGTTTGGGGAATGAGTGTGCATCCATTGCTTTGACTGTTCTTTGCTTTCTAAGTTTACATACTGGACCCAAGTCTCATCTCCAGTCACAATTTGCTGTAAAAATTCTTCACCTTCCATTTCTAAACGTTCGAAAAATGCTTTTCCTGAATTGACACGTTGGGTCTTGTGGACATCTGTGAGCTGTTTTGGGACTCAACGGGCACAGAACTTGTGGTAACCCAAGTTTTCAGACACGATTCTGTATAGAGTAGTTCGAGAAATTTCGGAAAATCTTGTCGCACGATCTGAAATCGTAAAACGCCTGTTTTCTGGAACAAATTGGTCAACTTGGTGAACCACGTCTTGATTCATGATCGATTTGCGCCCTTGGCCTCCTTCATTATGCACATCTGTGCGTCCGTTTTTAAATTGTCTACACCAATCACGTACCGAACCACCACCCCTCACTGTATTGCCGTAAACAGCATGTTGATGATATCAACATAAAATAGTTATTTTCCTTCATTATTCGCATTTATTGCTTAGGTTAACAATATTTGTGTTTTTATGTGTCAACATTTGTTTTGGTATTCTTTTAACTTGCACTTTGTCGCTTCGTTTGTATTGTTTAGGCTAGCAAAATTTTTGTATAAATTAAGTTGAAATAAAGTTACTCGGCTCAGTCTTGTTATTTAATAGAACCAAGCCTTTTTGCTACCTAATGTGAAGCTGCATTATTTGATGTCCATTTGCGTAAGTTAAATCCACCATTCCGAAGTAGCTGCGTCAATTCCCTTTGAAGATCTTGGCATTCCTTTAGTGAATTTGCAACTCCTAGACAATCGTCTACATAGAATCCGCAATGTAGACTTGTCCGTGGATACTTTTGTTTTTCATCTTCGGCTAGCTGGCATAGAGTTTTAATTGCTAAATACGGTGCGGATGATGTGCCGTATGTAACGGCACCTGGAGTTTTCTCTCCATAAGATACGTTGTAAATTTCGATCCTCCTGATCGACATATTATTAGAGAATAATGTACTGGTTGCGACATGCAGAAACACGTCACCGAAGTGCACGTATATAATGAATTGTAACACATCAGAGGTTGATTTTGGAACAGCCCTCGTATTTTGTCACGACGCCCTACCCTACCTATTTGAAAAAGAAACAATCGAATGAAATAATGAATAGATAGGCACAAAAATTAAAACATCCTCAAAATGAAACTGAGTTTTTTATTATATTTATAAGAATTCAGAGTTGAAACAGAAAACAACAAGAGAGACTTAAGAAAAACAAAAATAAAATGCAATAGCTACACAGCCAAATCAATGTGATGGGTGAGCCTGGTGATCTCCATACAGTTTTTCAAAGCGGGGAATAAGGCTTGACACTGCTACTCTCATTTCTTGCTCCACATTGATTCGTGACCGATATTTGCTCTTGATTACAGCTACAGCTGAAAATCCAGCTTCACACAAATATGATATTGCAAATGGAATGAAAATTCTTAAAGCTTTTGAAGTTAAATTTGGATATTCATTTTGAATTGATAACCAAAACTCCACCAAACTGTAACTGGTGGAGCTAATTTTAAGATTGCTGTCGCAAGAGAGTTCAATGAGACTCTCTTCCTCTTGTGATGTGAATTCTGGTTTAGCTTGTGCATGAAATGAATCCTGGATCCTGGATACATGCAAACTTTTCGACATCATCATCTGCAAAGTATTTTGAAAATCATTCGATCAGTTTCGAGAGGTGTTCCGTGAAAAGAGCCATCAGGTCTTGTGAGACAACCAGTTCATTAGATGCCGCATATTTGTATTGAGATGGCGTAGCTTGTATTATTCCATTGTTATTATTCCATTGGAATATGCGTTGGAAAGCTACTGTCATTGTACGTCATTTCAGTATATATCATTCATTTGAAGCGTAAACAACAATAATTTTTTTTCACTCAAATATGTCGAACTTTGTGCCTGAAAAAGTGTTTTTGCGGGGAGTTCTTCTTCATTACTTTAATATGAAGAAAACTGCTGCCGAAAGTCATCGTATTTTGGTGGAAGTTTATGGTGAACATGCGCTAGCTGAGCGAACGTGCCAAAAGTGGTTTGCACGATTTAAAAGTGGTGATTTTGGCTTGGAAGACGATGAACGTCCTGGGCAGGCAGAAAAGTTTGAAGATGAAGAACTGGAAGCATTACTCTATGAAGATTGTTGCCAAACACAAGGCTGCACTCAAGCAGCCATTTCAAAACGTTTAAAAGCAGCTGGATATATTTAAAAGCAAGGAAATTGGGTTCCACATGAACTCAAGCCGAGACACGTCGAAAGGCGAAAGGCGGTTTTGCATGTCCGAAATGCTGCTGGAACGCCACAAAAGGAAGTCATTTTTGCATCGGGGATTGTTACTGGTGATGAAAAATGGATCCATTACGACAACCCCAATCGCAATGAAACCCGGCCAACCAGCCAAATCAACGACAAAGCCGAATATCCATGGCGCGAAGGTAATGTTCTGTATTTGGTGGGATCAGCTGGGTGTGCTGTATTATGAGCTGTTAAAACCGGGTGAAACCATCAATGCACAACTCTACCGAACACAATTTGAAGAGAGCAGTGGCCAAAAAACGCCCGGAATATGCGACCAGACACGAGGCAATAATTTTCCATCATGACAAAGCTCGGCCCCACGTTGCTATTCCGGTTAAGAACTATTTGGAAAACAGTGGATGGGAAGTCTTACCCCACCCGCCTTATAGCCCAGACCTTGTCCGTTCTAACTACCATTTGTTCCGGTCGATGCAGAAGCGCCCTCACTGAAATACGGTTCACATCAGAGCAGAATATCAAAAATTCGCTTGATTCATTCTTGGTTGCCAAGCCGGCGCAGTTCTTTTGGGATGGGGAACGAAATAAATTATATACCCAATACAATTGCGGGAAGCAATCTTAACTGCAACCTTCATTCATCTTTTTTATCCACAACTGCAATATCTTTCTAAATTTCGGAATGTGCGTGTTGTTGGTTTACAAAGATAGATTCAATTTATTAAGTTTCTCAAATATATCGCACAAATATGCTAGTTTCAGCAAAAAAAGCTGGTTCAGCAAAGTATATGGCGTTTTCATGACGTTCTTGTTGTAAAAAAGTGCAAATTTCTTCATGTAATTCGAACACATAAAATAAGACATTTCCACGTCAAAGCCATCATGAATTGGAGTAATACAGCAGGGCCGTATGTTCAGCTCCCATATCTGTGCATAGTTTTTAGAAAAGTCTGGCCTTTAGCGGCCTAGTTTTTATGTAGTTTACTGCAACAATGACACTTTCTAGTTCTTGGTTCAATTCAGAGCTCATTGACTTTGATGCAAGAGCTTCCCTATGAATGATGCAATGGGTCCACATAGCATTCGTAGCTTTTTTACGAATAAGAGCTTGTATTCCTCCATACCTGCCAGACATGGATCGAGCATTATCAGTACATACACCAATACACTTTTCCCAATTCAAACCATTTTCTGCAATAAACTTGTCAAGAATGTTAAACAAGTTTTGGGCCTTCGCCACCTTGGATGATGCTAACAGTCCGTTGTTAGGTGCTGAGGCTTACTGTGTGAATGCGTTTTTTGTTTTTATTAAATTTTGTTATTTCGAGATGTCGCTTTAAATTTTTAACTTACTCGGAAGCATACTTTCGGATGATAGTATTTTCAGCAAAGCACACACTGGGGTTTTTTTTCATTGTTTACTTCTATTGAAGTAAAGTCCAAATAGCTATCATAGTATCACTTCAACTACCGTCTTGTTTATTTAATAAAAATCTGTCCATTTCGCGTGAGTTTTCAACGAAAAACAAACCACACAATTAAAACAAAACACGACGACACGTCCGACCCTTCAATAATCTGTTTTGAACTACTACTACTGAATATATATCCTGTTTTTGCTTTTACTTCTCGCTGCAGTTTATACCTCTTTGTTCAACAAACGCTTTCTTAAGCACAGAAATAGCCCGCTTGTCTTCGACTTATTTGGATAATGTATATGTATCATTCACTCACTGGGCTGAGGAATCAAGTGTGTTGAGAATTGTAATTTGAAAAATACGCATTGCGCATGTCAAGTTGGTAATTTTTTTATTTACCTCGTTCTCGCTGGATAGAGAGATTGCCACTTCAAAAAAAAAAGAGCAGTCGCCTCTCTTTACTTTCTACGACGCACACTTTGTGAACCCCTGCATTAGTGTTTAAATATAATATCAGGCATATGCGCACCACGGCTAGCTCGAATGAAGCGCAATCGTCCATGTTGGCTCCCAAATCGTCGGCTGATTCGGATTCTCTTCAACCTTAATACCTCAAAGTTATATCTGTCGAGGATGACATACTGTCCGAGACGTGCGTATTGGGTGTCCTTTCTTGTTGAGAGCATATACTTGATCTTGCCCTCATTGACAGTTAAACCTATCTTCGCGACTTCTGTCTCAATAGTCCCGAAAGCGCCACTGATATCACACTGTTTTCTTCCGATTAAGTCAATATCATCGGCGTATGAGAGTAATTGGACGGACTTTTGAAAAATTGTCCCTCAAGAATGATGTTAAAGAAATCTTATGATAGCGCGTCGCCTTGTTTAAATCCTTCTTTGACATCGAAGGTCTCCGTGAATTCTTTGATGGCGCACCGTGCATTCTTCATCGTCTTCCCGCACAAACAGGTGACTTTGGCAGGGATGCCAAAGCTGTCATACGCGGCCTTAAAATCGATGAATAGGTAGTGTGTATCGATATGCAGCTCATGGTTTTTTTCTAAGATCTGCCGTAGAGTGAATATTTGGTCGATGGTGGACTTTCCTGGCCTAAAGCCACACTGATATGGACCAGTCAAGTTGTTCACAAACGGCTGATGGAGCAGAACAGAAAAATGCTGAGGTTCTATTTATCGACCATACTTTCGTTTGACAATATTTTACAGATGAGTTGGTGTATATTGCTTACCAAGTCATCGCCAGCCTCTTTGAAAGGTCGGCGGTAAGGACGTCCGCACCAGTAGCTTTATTGGTCTTATGCTTAGATATGTCTGTCTTCGCTTCATTCTGATAGCGGTATTTGGTTAGTCATCGCCGTTATACAGTCTACAGAAATGTGTTTTCCAAATCTTCAGGATCGACTGAGACTCTACTACTATGTTCCCCTGCTTGTCTCTATGACATTTTTTTTTTATCTTTTGGCAAAACTTCCGAATCTCATTCCTGGAGTAGCATCTCTTAATTTCCTCGACCGCACGCTTCTCATGCTCCTTCTTTTTCCTTCTGAGAAGGCGGTGTTCGTCTCTACTCTTCTACTCGGTAGTTAGCAGCTATAGTCCTTCAATGCAGCGCGGCTTTGTATGCATCTTGTCGTTGAGCTGCATGTGCTTGCCGGCACTCATCGTCAAACGGGTTTCGTTGTGGTGGCCGAGTGAAATCCAGCATATCAGAGGCGAAATCTCTGACGGCTTTTTGGCAATGCTGCAACTGGTCTTCGATACTTGATGCTGGCGGCATAGGACCTCTTAAGACACTAAAGGAGACTCGATCGGAAAAGAGTTTGCCGAACTCTGGCGACTGTAGGCGTTCGCCCTCGAACTTTCTCACAGTATTAGATACAACCATGTAATGGTCGCTCGATATTGGCCCTCGGAACGTTCGGGGATCCAGAATACTGGAGGAGAGCCTTGCGTGGAAACGGCGTGCTAGCTACGACAATGTTTCGCCCCGCGGCAAATTCGATTAGCCTGAATCCGTTATCGGAGGTGATGCCGTACAGGCAATACCTTCCGACAGTACTATCAAAGTTGCTTCACTTTCTAGTTTTGCATTAAAACCATCGAGGACAATTTTAATGTCATAGCTACGGCACTGATCGTAGGTCTTGCCCAAGAACTCGTAGAAGCTATCTTTGTCCTCTGTGGAGGTACGCGGAAATATAAGGCTAATGTAGGCAAATTTACCTTTATTGTTGTTATTGTTACGAGTTGCTTGTTGGTGCTTATAAGTTTGCCTAGTCGAGTTGGGATGGACGTCAACCAGTACCCGATGGTTACCACTTGGAGGTAAAACAAACACAATCGAGGTGTAGAAACTCGGTGCCTACCCTATTTCTAGAGCATCCAACCCAAATCTAAGCTTCGCAGCGAAATAAATATAGAGGCAGCAGTTGTTTTGAAGAATATCCATTAAATTTTAAGGATCCTTCTACTTTTTTTTATTAATTAATGGGACGTGCAAAGTTCTTTCCGGATGAGGAAAAAAAACGAGAATTTTAATTTATAAAGAAGATAGTTTGACCAATCGACAAATCTCTGAAAAATTGGCAAATCGCCAAAAGTTGTTGATCATTTTATAAATTTAGATAACAGCATGGGCAAAACCACGCGAAAGGTGATCCAAAAAAAGTGACGAACCGTCAAAAAAATCTGATTGTTGATGAGGCACGAAAAAATATGCTGTTTGGTTCGCAAATTAAAACGAAGTTGGATCTCAACATTGGAGCACGTCGTGTACAATAAATATTACAATCGACAATCAAAAAACCTGTGCTCTTTGCCAAGAATCACATGTCCTGGACCACTGAATGGAGAAGGGTTATTTTCAGTGATGAAGGTTAGGCTAGCTAAGAGTGGCTGTTGGAATAATCAACCCACTTAGGCCTATTGGCCCATTGTGATGAAACTTGAATGATGAAAAAAAGTTTAATTTGGATGGGCCGGATGACTGTCACATACACCTGTTTTAGAGTGGCCATCAATATGAACTTTATCCAAAATTTATGGGGGCGAATGGCACAAAAAGTGCACGGAAATGTAAAGCAGCACAATACCGTAAACAGCCTTACACAAATTGTAAAAATACGTTGCCTCTAACTTAATTTCGCAGTTCTCTAGCGATATTTTGTTTTATAACCGAGTCGACTACCGACGAGTGCACACGTTGGCCAGTGCACTCATAAATTCTCGTGTGTTGTGCAAAAAAAAAAAAAGGAAAAAATAAACCTCTCCCGCTCCTGGTCGAAGTACTGTTGCTCGTATTCAGTCACTGCCGTTACTGTATTTATCATATGGCACGGGCAGTAACTGAGTGTATGCAGCAACCGATGGATGGCCGGTTGTGAGTGCGAATTTTGTTGCTGCACTGTTTCATATTGTTGTATGGGAATAACACATACAGCAATTTGATTCGGTAAACCAACGTCAGAATTCTCACTTCGCAGCCTTGCTTAGCATCTTCAGTGTTTGCGTTTTTTTATGTTTGTTTGCGATTATGACTAGGGAGTTCAGGGTGTATGTAGCCAACAAATAATCACTTTTCTGCGTACGTCCAAGTCTGTAGTGACATACAGGTAGGTCCCCGCCCAGACCTCTCAGATCACTCTGATCTGAAGCTACCTGGCTACGAACTAGTGCCATTATTCTTTTCTCACGGCGGTCTCGCCATTTACGTGAGTAGTGATGGAGCTTACCAAACTCCACCAGAATGTGATCCATGTTCCAATCCGGAATTCAATTTCATGTGGTTAAAAGCCCCAAACTGGACAGCAACTCGGCTTTTCACGAGTTTGATGCGCTGTCTGACTCCATACAAAGAATTTCAATGTACACAATTCTGGTTGGCTTCGACATTCTGAACAGACATCACCCCAAGAACGGTGTGTTGAGATCTTCGCTGCGGAAAATAATTTTATCTAGCTTGTAAATGAGTCCATACGAATACCAGATGTTGATAGTCATATCGTTAACACCCTGGGATCGTTTGTAACTTCTCACCCTGATAAGCACACTGTTGATGTGCTAGAGGGGAAGGCTCGTTGGACCATTGTTAGAGAAAAGTTTCCTAAAAGAACCATATGGCAATATGCGAAAGCCAATTGGACCGGACTTAACAGCAGCTGCCATTGCTGATATGATCACAGTCATGCGTGGTACGACTCAAGCTGTAAAGAGGCTGTCAGGGTTAGAGAAGTTTTTTTTTGGTCGTACAAGACCGAACCTACAGAGGAAAATCGAAAAAGTTTCAAACGACCCAGCATATGAAATTTCAATACGACCAAAAACTGAATCAAAAAATACTACAATGTCGGAAAGGTAGTGAAAATTATTGGTCGTTCGCCGAAAACATTAGAAATTTTGTCTCATCCTCCATCTCAATGCTTACTTACAATGACATTCCAGCTGTCAGCTCTTTGGACAAGGCCAATCTGCTTACTGCACACTTTTCAGCCAGCTCAACACTTCCAGATTGTGCTTTGTTGTCCCCGCCTACACTTGAGTGCGCCGAATCTTCAATGGAACGAATCCACTTTCGCACTCATGTACGTGGGGCGTTCAACACATTCTCGGTATCGGGGTGAAGCCGTGGTTGTATATATAAATTGACTTATTTATCAAGTAATACTATTATTTTAGTGCATTCATGTAAAATTTCATATAAATGTGATTATTAATTCGCGTTTTATCTCTAGTTAAACAGAATCATAATGGCAACTGAGACGATGATGGTGAAAATTGAGCATCGCGCTGTAATAAAATTTCTCACTAAGCAAGGAAAAAGTCAAAAAAACTATTCATGAAGAGATGGTGGCTGTTTACCAGGGTTCCGTACCTTCATTATCAACTGTGCAAAAGTGGTCAAGTGAGTTCAAGAGAGGCAGAGAGAGCATTGAAGACGACCCCCGCTCCGGCGCCCCGGCTACTGCTTGCGTGTACGGGAGAAAGCATCAAAGAAGTCGAAAAACTTGTTCTTGAGGATGCCCGAATAAAGGTGAAAATGATGGCAGAGATCACCAAGCTTTCAATTGGTACCATTCACACCATTCTTCATGACCATCTTAACCTTTCAAAGGTCAGTGCAAGGTGGGTGCCACGAATGCTCACAGCGCCTCAGAAAAAAGTAAGAATCGCATGCTGTAGAGAGCTTTTGGAGATGTGTAGTGAGAACGCGGACGGTGTTATGGATCGAATTGTTACTGGGGACAAAACATGGGTCCACCACTATGACCCTGAAAGCAAACAAGAGTCCATGCAGTGGCATAAAAAGGGAACAGACCCCCCGAAGAAGTTCAAAGTCACTCCGTCTGCCGGGAAGCTCATGGCCACAGTTTTTTGGGACTCAAAGGGAATCTTGCTCATTGAGTACAAAAAAAAAAGGTGAAACCATCAACGCCACATCCTACGCTTCCACTTTGCATAATTTGCGGGAGAAAATTAAAAAGAAAAGACGGGGTAAACTCGCAGCGGGTGTGTTGCTTCTTCATGACAACGCTCCTGTTCACACGGCGCGAGTTTCCAAGGCTGCTGCGCGAGAGTGTGGTTTCGAAGAAATCCAACACCAATCCTATAGTCCAGACCTTGCCCCTAGATTTTCGGATGATAAAGAGCTCAAGTCGGCAATAAATGGGTATTTAGGAAATTTATTTTTTTGAGGGTTTAAAAAAGCTTATCTCAAGATGTAACAAATGCATTGATGTTAGGGGAGATTATATTGAAAAATAAAAACAATTTAAATTGAATTCGCATTTTCCTTCATATCCATACCGAGAATATATTGAACGCCCCTCGTAGTAGCAAGAGTACTTAAAGATTTTGATAGACATAAATCCACTGGTCCCAGGGCTCCGTTCTATCTCCGATACTCTTTTTAATTTTCATCAATGATCTCTTGCCTTCTACTTCTAATCCAATACATTCCTTTGCTGAAGACAGTACTCTCTGCTTTTCATGTTCGTTGCGGAACACACCACGCTGCTCTTCGGCTGTAGCTAACTAAATTAATTTAAATTAAATTAAAAGCATCACCAATTGGGGAACAATCAACAGAGTGGAATTTAATGCTTCCAAAACACAATGCTGTCTGCTGTCGTTAAACCGAAAATTAAATGTCAAGCCATTATCCACGAATGGCAATTGCATCGTCGAAACCGAACAACTTTACATTCTCGGTATGTGAGTCAGTGACAACTTACGTTGGAATGACCACATAGACGATGTCGTCAAAAATGCTGCGAAATAATTAGGTTTGCTCAAGCGATGTGGCTAGCTTCCTAATCGGACGGTTCGGAGTTCAATACCAGCCGTGCTTCGAGCATTCTTCTTTTTTTCAAGCAAACAAAATCTCGTGAGATAAATGGTTGCTTAAAATACAACAAGTCAATTTACACTAATAATTTAGTCTCCCCATTAAAAGTTGGATGCCACCCATGACCGCACTACTTTCATGACTTTTCTGCTTTGTAGCAGTACTAAACCTCCGTTTATTGTTCGATTGCCCTCGTTCTATAAAGGGACCATACATTCCACATACATATCCGAAGTTCGATTTCGTTTTTCGTGAGTCGTCAAGAGTAAATCCTTCCGTCCGTTACGCTTTTGATCACTTCCTAACAGTATGGTATTAAGGTGATTATGTAGTTAGGTCCACACAGAACTCCCAACATGAAAGGTCGGTACTACCTACCTATCTATCACAGTTCCCAAATTCTAAAAATGTAATAAAGAATAAAATTTCGCATCGATGAAATAGAGATTGGACGATTGCAATAGAACTTTTTTTTTCTTGGAGTTCGTTCAGACTTTGGAGATTGACTATCATAATTTTAAGTGTTCGGTTTAAATCAGGTACACACTGAGCAGAGTCAATCTGGCGATGCACAGGGCTGCAACATTATCAATTCACTGTCAGAAATGACTGAGCCTCAGAAGGTGGACGTACGTGGCTTTAACAATCAGTATGGACCAATCAGCGTTCTGAAATAGAAATGGTTGCGGATGAACCCTAAATGGATCAATGGTAACCACGAAGCTGGTTACCTATTCCGAAATATCCGCCCCTTTCGCCCAATGGGTCATAAAAGGGACTGCCCACTCAGGTTGGGGCTTGTGTGTGGGAGTAAATGACCGGCCATGTAAAAAGCTCACTACTGCGGAGCAACCAAAAGCCTGGGATAAGGACGGATCTGCTGTTGACGACCTTGCAACACAAAATAAGGACAACTACGTTCGAGTCTGCACATGTAATGTTCGAACCTTGAACAGACCGCGAACAACTAGCGGAGGCCCTCGACTGCTATAAAACAGATAGCACCGACGTTCAGGAAGTCCCGTGCAATGGGCCGGGGAAAAGAAGGACGATAAACTGTGACATATGTGACAGAGAAAACAGAAAGTGTCTATTTGGGTGCGGATTCGCAGTAGGCGAAAGACTTAGGCAAGAAGTCTTGAGCTCTCGTCAAATAACCCTTATAACAAAACGTATCAAGGCGCTATTCGCCAACATCAGGCCCTCCCAGAGGAAAAAGATGACGCTACCAACAAATGTGTCTACGAGCTCGACAAAACCTACGAAACCGATTAAGACTAATGGCTTTTACGAGCGGCGTACGCCGACCCGAACCACTACCCCGTTGGTGGTGATATGTCAAACACCATAACAACGAAGAACGGCTCCAATCTCTCAACCTCACGAGATGTCCTTATGCAAACAATATTAAGAGATTAAGAGCGTCGATGGTAAGAAGCCATCAGAAACGCCGCAATTTTTGTGCTGGGTTTTACTCGATTAACTCCACGAAACCCATGGTTTGATGAAGAATGCAAGTATGCACACGTGGGGAAACAACTCGCATGCGAAGCGGCACTGCATAGAAGAACGATTATCCCATGAGCTCTACGAGCAAAAGAAGAGGAAATAACATTGGCTTCTCCGGAGAAAAAAGAAAGGGCAAGGGGACAAGACCCAAACAGAGGCGATGAGCAAGGAAACTTAAAACTATTGAACGGAGAGGACAACATAAATTTCGTTGTCAAGGAGAATGAACCATTCAACCTGGACGGTGAAAGCTAAGAGCTCCGCCCACACTTAAGAACAAGAAGGCTGTGGGCACGGGCGGACTACCCGCCGAGCTATTTAAGGCAGTGGAAGATGACCTGCTAGGGAGCATGCACCAACTAATTTACAAGATTCGATCGGCCGAAAGCATGTCTGAAAAATAGACATAGATCATAAATCTGAGTGGACTTATAAGTTAGTTTTAATATTCAATTTCTATTTGATAAATGAATAACAAGTCGCCTAATCTACTAGTATTTTTGTTCCCATCATGACTTCAAATAGTATCTAGCATTCGGGAACAAACACACGTAAGCCTTAATTAAGTCATTCCGTTTTCTTATCGCTACGTCTCTTGATTTGTCATACACATTTTTGATACATTAAGCACTACGATTTGTTGTTAGCACTTGTTGTACGATATGTTGATCGTTGGTAATTTCACACCTATGATTTTGCAGAGGAAAAAAATGTGATATACTCGTAGCTAATCGAGCCTCACAGTATCATTTACCAGTATAACAAACAGAATATGTCATTTCAGATAAATGAGCATACCAAGTACCCAAACGATTTTTTCGATAATAATCCTCAAAATATTAATTTTACACATTACCGGTCGCTGATTACAAAAAAAAAAAATATATATATATACAATCGCAATACAAATCATTAAAAGCAACTTACCTCTGGTCGCCAACCCTTGGGCAAGTACCCTGGACCTGTCAACGTCGCCATAACATAATTAAATGTCGCTATCGAAGATAATAATAGGAAAACTGACTGATTCAAGAATCCGCCCAGACTTTGATTTGGTGGCCACCACATCGAGTTCATGTATAGCGTCATTACGGTAATGCATTTGATTATGCCTGCAAAGGAGAAAAACAAGAACAAAAGAGCGGTGAATTATTACTCGTACTGCTTGTAATTAAATGTGAATGGAAGAATAATTAGCTCATGGGAGACGTATTTATTCGGTGGGTCAAACGCAGGAAACGGAAAAACTGTAATTTACACGCAATGGTTTCTCCTAATTCCACCCACGTATTTTGAACAAATGGGATAGGAATAGGGATAGGCTTTAAAAGAGCACACCTACTGGTCCCTTTGGGAAACACAGGCAGATACAATTACTTTGAGTATTTTTTATTTTTTTTTTAGAAAGGGTTTAACAATTTAAATCAAATGAAAGATGAGTAATTTTTATATAAAGTTCTTTGGTTTGTTTATCGGCAGTCAAAAAAAAAAGCTGGTTTGTAGATACAACGTACTTAGTGCGGTTATTGGGCCCCAATGCAGGAACCGGCGAAAACTGGTTACTTTTATGCTCATGATGCACTTCTGCTTTTCCTTTGCATGAATTTTTCTGCTTATAGCTAAGATTTTATTTTATTTTTTTTAAGATAGAACCAATTTTACCAAATAGCGACACCCCAACAGCGGACTGATCACTGAAGAGCTATGACTGAACGAATTTGGCTTCACACAAATATTTTTCTAATGACAGACTTTGTTTTCAAATTGAATGAAATGTCAAATCTCAACGATATGCTCTTTAAGTATGGAGGAAAGTTATTTACTCTAGGACATTCTTGAAAAAGTCACAAAGCACTTAACGGAAACCGACCGTTAAATGTTTGTCTTTTTATTTAAGAATTAGAGAATATCCATGTGACACTAGGTTTGTTCACGATACTTAAACTTTAAAACTTTGGATGTGCAGCTTGAGTCGCATCTACTTCTGTGAGCAAAACCAACATTCCTGTTCATGTACTGTCAAAATCTATGAAAAACAAACAAAAATTGTCAAAAATGTTATTATTATAATGTGTATGAGTATTTGACATATCGTTTCATTTTTACAGATTCATGCTTGCTTGATGTTCAGTTTAACTTCGTAATTTATTTATTTATATATTGAATATAATGGTGGTTTCCATTGGCCGACGGAAGCCTTCTTTTTGCTCTCCGAAGAGAAAAAAATGACATAAAACTGTTCCGTTGGCACTCTTCTCACTTTTTCGGAAATAAAATTTCTCTTCTGGATTTTATGTCAAAATGTACTAAATATAAACGTCAAATAGTATCGTGTGTCAAACTACAATAGATTTCTGTTCTCGAGCAATCGACTGTGCTTGGCTTCACTGTAAGTATCTTCCACAATTTTTTAGTTTTTTAACTCAATAAAATCTGTAAATTTTAATACGAGCTATACTTCCAATGCGTAAAAATTGCAATCCCATTTTGTACCCAAATTAGCCTGCATATTCTCTAGTTTCAGTTTGCTATTTTGATTGATTTTAGTTCGGTGCGGTTTAAAATATTCATAAAATATGAGTCAAGAGGAACGCCGTGAAAAGATCATCGACAAATGGCTCGAAAATACTTCGCGTCCAAACCATTTCATCGCAAAAAATTTAAACATAGCACGCAGTACAGTGGATTCTAAACGATACAGTGGATTGTAAACGATATTTGGAGGCGTTGACAATTAAGCGAAAACAGAAAAGTGGAGCTAAAAGTGGAGCACATGATACAAATTTGGACAGGAAAATAGTGGGTACCATCGTAAAGAACCGGACTGTGTCATCCAGAGATGTTGCTCGGAAATGTAATACCAACCAAACAATGGTACAAAGATCTAAAAAACGTAATGGTCTAAAAACACGAAAAAAAACAAAAAATTCCAAAAGTTACTGAAAAGCAAAAAAAAGTCATAAAAACACGAGCCCGAAAGCTATACGAGTTGATCGGCAACAAAAAAGTGTGCTTAGTTTTGGATGACGAAACTTATGTCAAAGCCGACTTTACTACTCCTCCAGGTGCGCAGTTTTACAACTCGTTTGAAGCTGAGATTCTTCCGCAATCAACAACATCGATTGGGATGGAAAAATTCGGGTCAAAATATCTCGTTTGGCAGGCCATTTGCCAATGTGGACACGCAAGCTCATCGTTTATTACAACTGGAACAATTAACGGAGAAGTGTACATTAACAAGTGCCTAAAAAAACGGTTGATTCCTTTCTTAAACAAACACGAGGGTTCAACATTATTTTGGGCAGATTTAGCTTCAGCTCACTATGCTCATGCGATGTTGAGCTTTCTTGTTGCTAAAGATGTTGTTGGAGTAACGGTAAATTCAACAAACAGAGTACGCCCAAGGCTGAAGAAGATGCTTTTCTAGCAGTCGAAAATAAAAACCAGACTAATAAAGAATCTCTAGGAATCGTTCTTCAAGCGTGTTCAGTTTCAATGGAGCGAGATTTGGGCAACATCCCACGTGTGTAACAACAGAGAACAATTTTTAGAGTTCAGTGAAATACAAAATCAAACCGTTCCACTTGTCGTAGACAAAACATCGAAGAAATCGAACAGTGCGTTTGAATGTAAACTGTTCAAACGACACAAAAACTATTAAGATGAATAACGTACTATATGTTCCTGAATTAAAAACGAATCTACTGTCTAGTGCCAAAACTATTTCATAGGGTTACAGGATTCATTTTGATGAAAAGAATGCGGTCTTTAAGAACTGTGAAAATAAAACTATTTTAACTGCAACAAGAAGAGGAGATCGAATCATCGAATTAAGACCAGTCATCATTAGCTGCAAATGACAAACCTCATAAGCTAGACCATTGGCATCAAAGGTTTGGTCATCTAAACGAAAAAGATTTGAAGATGATTATCGCCAAAGATATGGTAAAAGGTATTCCTAATTTACCTGCTGGTCAGAAGTCCTTTTGCGAGGATTGCATTCGAGGAAAGCAAAGTGCAAGAACTAAACAATTATTAGAGTTGATTCATTCGGACGTCGGCGGTGCTTCATACTTCGCAACATTTGTGGACGACTATTCCAGATTTGTCGATGTTCGGTTTCTGAAGGCAAAAAGTGATGTCAGAGAAACATTTTTAACGTTCAAGAATCTAGTCGAAAATCAGACGGAACGTAAGATTAAATCATTACGAACAGACAATGGGTTAGAGTATTGTGGTCAAGATTTTACTCACCTAATATCAAAAGCTGGAATCGGAAGAGAACACACCATAGCGTACACTCCGCAGCAGAACGGGACCGCAGAACGAATGGCCAGATGTATTATGCTGCAATCAAATCTTCCAGCAAGTTTCTGGGGTGAAACCATTGCTACAACCGCCTATATTCGAAATAGATGTCCGACGAAAAAGTTGAACAACCTGACACCTTTCGAAGTAAGGTATGGGTACAAGCCGTATGTGTCGCATTTCAAAATTTTCGGTTGTAAGGCGTTTGCTCTTGATAAAAAGCCAGGTAAAGGAAAATTCGAGTCTGGATCAATCAAATGCGTATTTGTTGGATATTCAACTACATCAAAAGCTTACCGTCTATGGGATCCGGAAGCGAAAAAGATAATTTTAAGCAGAGATGTCAAATTTATTGAAAATTCAACACGTAATGCCTTTAAAGATGATTTCATAAAATTTGAAACAATTTTTGATTTAAAAAAACCGGAAGAAAGTAAAACAAAAATTTGTGAGAACGAAGATAAAAATATCGTTCAAATTGACATAAAGAACAACGAAAATATAACTAACGATGAAACTATTACAAGTAACGAAATCATTGAAGCATCGAACCAACCAAAATTTAAGATAAATAAAACGCCACTTAAGAGGGGGCCTGGGAGACCAAAATTTGAGAAATCTGGAAAAGGCCACGGAAACTATTCAACATGCTTGAGGCGAAACTGGAACCAAAAGCCGGAAAAGCAGAAAAAGAAATGAATATTGCCATAAGTCCTACATTGAAGAAAGCATTAGAGGGGTCAAATTCCTATGAATGGAAAGCCGCGATGGAGTTAGAGTTTAATGCGCTATGCGACATTAAAGCTTGGAAACTTGTTGAACGACCGAAGAACAAAAATGTCATAGGTTGCAGATGGGTCTTAAGAACGAAGTTCAATGCAGATGGAAGTATCCAAGTATATAAGGCTCGATTAGTAGCTAAAGGTTGCTTCCAACAACCGGGTATCGACTCCCAAGAAACGTTTGCGCCGGTAGCTAGGCAAAGCTCAATTCGTATTCTCATGGCTCTCGCAGTAGAATTCGACTTGACACTTTTTCAGTTAGATGTTGAGATGGCGTACATCAGCGGAGATCTCGAAGAAGAGTTGTTCATGGAACAGGTTGAAGGTTTTGTCAAACCAGGTGAAAAACATTTTGTTTGCTCCCTTAAAAAGCTAGTCTACGGGTTGAAGCAATCAGGAAGAACATGATACATCAAGCTCGAACAACAACTTTTAGAGCTGTGGATGAAACCGCTGAATACCGAAAAGGGTATATACATTTTAGAAACAGAAGATACTTTTATGGTTGTAGGCATTTATGTGGATGATTTGATTGTCGAGGCAAACAATTTAAATGTGTATAGAAAACTCAAGGATCTGATGTCGCTCGAATTCAAAATGGGAGACCTTGGTAAGTTACATTATTGCCTTGGTATTGAATTCAAACAAAATTTGAATAAGAACATTGTGACGATGTACCAATCGAAATACTCGTACATACAAAATATTTTGCTTCGATATGGCATGAATGATTTAAAGGCCACGGTAACTACATTGGATGGAAACGTCAAATTAAGCAAAGAAATGGGACCAAAAACCGAAGAAGAAGAACACGAAATTCATTTCAAATTGGTTCACTAATGTATCTTGCTGTTTCAACTCGCCCAGACATCGCTCACACTGTCAGTGTATTTAACTAGTACAATTCAAACCCAGGGCAGGAACACTGGAAAGCTGCCAAACGAGTACTAAGATACTTACAGGGAACACAGCACAGCACAGAAAATAGAATTTCCCGCAACTTTTAGAATACGTCGACTCAGATTGGGGCGGAAACGTAGATGACCGCAAATCGTGCACCGGATTTGTATTTAAGCTGGCTAACGCAGCTGTAACTTGGGAATCGAGGAAAGAAAGGTCAGTAGCTTTATCTAGTACTGAAGCAGAGTACGTTTCTCTGACAGAAGCTGCCAAAGAGACCATATATCTTCGTAACCTACTGAAAGAACTTGGATTCTTAAGAGAAGACGCAACATTTCATGCAAGAAGTAAGCACGTGGATATTCGCCATGACTACATCAGAGAAGTTTTCCAGAAGGGTGAAATTGAAGTCAAGTACTTGCCGACAACTGAGATGATTGCTGACGTCCTCACTAAAAGCTTATATGGACCATCACATCAAAAGTGCATCAAAGGACTTGGCGTAGAAGAGCAAAAAGCGTTGAGAGGGGTGTTGGTATTACAATTTAAACCCACATTGGCAACACGTGTTTATGTATATATATCTATCTTTGTATCTTTCTTTGTTATGTTATTCAAAGATAACCGATGCGTTTTACTTGCCCGGAGTTTTCAACTAATAAAACTACCACATTTCTGCTCAACAGGAACAATTTTAAAGGCCAAAATAAAGATTTCCATTGCTCAAAATCACCATTTTTTATTTAGTAAAAAAGTAATTCAAAAACAAAATTGGATGATTAATTTTGCGCCCCCTTGTATTTTCTGATGTCACTTTAGAATATTCCTTTTCTCAAGCCTGCATTGTATTGCCTATTATTGTATAATATGTAAACGGATAGCGTTTTCTCTCCAAATGGCAAATTTGGCTTGCTTTTGTTTAAGGGCTGAACATAATATGTATCTGTGTCTGTCTCAAGTAGCGCTATCAAATCTCTACCGCTTTTATTATGTGTGTTCTACACATGTACTAATTAGGAATAAAATTAATGAAAAAGAGGAAGCGCAGATGGTGGGTTCGTCCTCTTTATAAGGAAAGAAAGAGCACGACGAGGACCTTTTTTTAAAGCAACAAGGATGAGAAAGCAGCAGTACAATTTATTGCTAGGTTTGGTAAAAGAAAAATTGAAAAAAACATCTTGATGTGGGTTATAAAATAATAATAATAATATAAATTATGGTTTTCCTTTCTTGTCTATTTAGGTATTTGTCTCAAGGAGTTTCGCCAAACTATTTGGCTTGGGCTTTCCGAATGGGAGCGTCAACAGTCAGGGCCATTATCCGCGAAGTTTGTGAAGTCCTTTGGGATGTATTAAGTCCGTGTTCCTGATGACTGGAAACATATTCCATTCTTCCATTTTCACAACAAAGGAGATCTTTTGTGTACAAACTCCTAAACGTCAATCTTGTAGCGTAGCTTGTAGTTCAACAAAATCCAACTTCACGATACACGATACAGACGCAGATACACATTGTATTGCGGCTTACGGCTTTCTATACATTTAATGTCTTGACAGCTTACGACACAGATGCAGACACAGCTGCAGATACACATTCTGTTCGGCTCTTTATAAGTGTTATTCTGACTGCTCGCAGCTACCCAGTTTTACCGTGGCAACGAAAAAAAAACACTGTATGCTATTTGTGCCAGTCCAGGGTTACTTTTTCTTACCTACTGTATTGGATTACGTTATATTTGTGGATAACCCGGACTTTAGTTAACTGAAGATTAAGCTGTACAAGCGACTTGGGATTCATAAGTATTATTAAAGCCAACTACTTGACTAAGCAAAAAAAAGCCCGAACGAAAGCCTTCTCCTTTGTAGAATTTTTAATTTAGTGGTGAATTTCAAAATTAGAACAATAAACATACATATGTATTGGGTCTATAGCTTAATTCGCGCGGTTTGCTAAGAGATGGCGTAACTTGTATTATTCCATTAAAACATGCGTTGGAAAGCTACTGTCATTGTACGTCATTTCAGCATATGTCATTCATTTGAAGCGTAAACAACAATAATTTTTTTTTCACTCAAACTTGTCGAACTTTGTGCCTGAAAAAGTGTTTTTGCGGGGAGTTCTTCTTCATTACTTTAATATGAAGAAAACTGCTGCCGAAAGTCATCGTATTTTGGTGGAAGTTTATGGTGAACATGTGCTAGCTGAGCGAACGTGCCAAAAGTGGTTTGCACGATTTAAAAGTGGTGATTTTGGCTTGGAAGAAGATGAAGAACTGGAAGCATTACTCTATCAAGATTGTTGCCAAACACAAGAAGAGCTCGCAGAATCTTTGAGTCTCACTCAAGCAGCCATTTCAAAACGTTTAAAAGCAGCTGGATACATTCAAAAGCAAGGAAATTGGGTTCCACATGAACTCAAGCCGAGAGACGTCGAAAGGCGGTTTGCATGTCCGAAATGCTGCTGGAACGCCACAAAAGGAACTCATTTTTGCATCGGATTGTTACTGGTGATGAAAAATGGATCCACTACGACAACCCCAAGCGAAAAAAATCATATGTGAAACCCGGCCAACCAGCCAAATCAACGGCAAAGCCGAATATCCATGGCGCGAAGGTAATGCTCTGTATTTGGTGGGATCAGATGGGTGTGCTGTATTATGAGCTGCTAAAACCGGGTGAAACCATCAATGGACAACGCTACCGAACACAATTAATCCGTTTGAAGAGAGCAGTGGCCGAAAAACGCCCGGAATATGCGACCAGACACGAGGCAATAATTTTCCATCATGTTGCTATTCCGGTTAAGAACTATTTGGAAAACAGTGGATGGGAAGTCTTACCCCACCCGCCTTATAGCCCAGACCTAGCCCCTTCTGACTACCATTTGTTCCGGTCGATGCAGAACGCCCTCACTGAAATACGGTTCACATCAGAGCAGAATATCAAAAATTGGCTTGATTCATTCTTGGCTGCCAAGCCGGCGCAGTTCTTTTGGGATGGGATCCACAAATTGCCAGAAAGATGGGAAAAAGTCATAGCTTCAGATGGGCAATACTTTGAATAATACTATTCTACATGTTTTTCTTAAATAAACGTTCAAATTCTGAAAAAAAAACCGCACGAATATATTTATATACCCAATACATAGTGTATAGCTACCGTTTATAAGTTTAAGACCACTCCAGAGAAGCGATAAGCTATTATTTTTTGCATTTTTATTTATTAGATTACATGTACTACGCATATATGTACATTTTCAATAGTATTTGGTTTAACAAGTCTGGCTATCCTCTCTATCAATTTTGATGTTGATTTAGTTGGAATGGTATTCCAGATGTCATTCAGTTGCTGCCGAAAGGTTCCTCATGAAAAATTTGACTTTTGGTGGACCTTTTTGTGTAAGTTATCCAATAAAAGTTTAATTAGGTTCAATCTAGTGCCTATGGTGACTAAACCATGTTAATTTATAGCTTAATTCTGCAGAAATAATTGTTGCAGGAAGTTTATACACAACTTTCAAGCATGTTTATTTTCGTTATCGTGTTGAAATACAGGACACTCTTCAATTACTAGATGGAGTGAAAAGTGACCTCCTTGACCGCCAGAATGCGCTGCTACTGCAAAAAAGGTTATGGTGCCTTGAAGTCCGTTCATATTTAGGCAGACATGTTAAATTTCAGTGCGATACTGTCTTTAGTTTTGTTTTGACAGGTGATTGTTGTTGACGTGTTTGGCATCATGTTGAGTATGGACGAAAACGATTTTCGTTCTCTCATAAAACATTATTTTTTGAGAGGCAAAACGGTGAAGGAAACATAAGAAAAGTTGGATAAATATTATCGGGCTATTGCTCCGTCAGATTACACCGTCAAATATTGGAGAGTTTCGTTGTGGCCGCAACTCCACTACCGATCAAGTCCGTAGCGGCAGGCCCTCCGATGGGGTTACAGAGGGCAATGTCAAAAAAATACATGAAATGGGGTTGGCTGACCGGAAAGTGAAGGTGCGCCAGCTAGCAGATACCACAAGGATTAGTACTGAGCACACACGCCATATTTTGGGCAATATTCTGCTTATGAAAAAGTTATCCTGCCGCTGGGTGCCGCGAATGCTCACTCCTGACCAAAAACACGAACGCGAGAGCACTTCGAAAGAGTGTTTGGACTTGCTGATGCGGAATCGGGCGGACTTTTGGCGTCGATTGGTAACTGGATTTGGATCTCTCGGACTATTATCTCTTCCCAAATCTCAAAAGATGGCTCATCAATAAAGAAATCATCGACGCCACGGAGGAGTATTTTGCAGACCTTCCGGAAAAATACTTTTCGGACGGGATCAAGAAGTTGGAAAATCGCTGGAATAAGTGTATCAAACTAAAAGAGAACTATATTGAACAATATAAAAAACATTTAAAAAAAAATTGTTTTTAATTCCAAAGGAGGTCACTTTTCACTCCATCTAGTAATTCAATGATTCTTTCACACTCTTTCTTCAAAATTTGTTCGATAAGAACCAGATCGCTTTGTAATATATTCCCCACACCAAAATCGATTTATCTTCATAGCTTTGAGTGGGCGCAAATATTTCAATATTGATCTTCTCCTTATGCCAAACAACTCTAACTTGGATTTAGAAGACCAAAGAATTATTTCTCAATCAAATTTTCAGTTTTGATACGCTCTACATTCTTGCTATTAACAAGATAATGTCAAAAAGATTTTCACCATCATAAAAGATCAGAAATAACCCATAGATTACAACAGGATGTTGCCATACAAACAAGTCCTTAAATAACCAAAAAAAAAAATTATTTATTTATTTATTTTTACCATACATTGGTAACACTGTATTTTCCAGTTTACTGGTTGTTGACTTGAGAACAGTTATCTGTTTAAGTGCCTGTTCACATTGGCGCGGACAGGAAGATTATCCGAAAGAGAGGGAACGCTTTTTGTTGAAGTGGGATGAAGAAGGGTTACTTGCACTGAAAATCCATTTCTGAAGTGGATTCTCGGGTGAAGCACATCGTTTTTTTCCATATCGTTCCATTTCTGACATATTTTTTCATTTTAGTTTTGATCATTGATGAGCAACGAAGTGTAAAGAAGGGGAAGAAAGGTACGTTTCAGGCCAAGTGCCCAAATTTAAAATTAAAAATGTTCCGATTCAAGTGTTCCGCTTGTAAAAAAGTCTTTCAAAAGCATGAAAATGTGAACACAACGTCCAGGGTGAGGACTTTCATCCCCTCGCCAATGTGAACAGGCACTAATGTGAGCTTATATAACTCAGAGCACTTTTTGGCTAACCTGTGGCAGGTACAAATTAAACTTATGTGCAGTTGATTGTAAAGTGGTAAAAGTGTCACACCCGTAATAAAAAAGTTTAAAAGTTCTATTACCGCAAAACGGAGTTTGTAAAAATAAGATAATTTGAGGAAGTAATAATAATATTTTGATCTACTGTCAAACATTATTTCGTTAAATTTGGTTTAAGTTGTGTCACAACCGCGTAACTAGTTTGTATTGCAATACCTTGTCTTTCTGTTCTTTAACTTTTTTTACGAACAGAACTCATAAATTTCGAAAAAAAGCTTGTGAATAAAGTTGTCCCACATTGACATAAAAACCCTTCTAAGAGTGGTAAAGAGTTAGAAGAAATCATTGATCAAGCCTTGCCTGATAATGTGTCAGGGAATCTTTCCTCAACATTTGAAAATCCTCGTGGTAAGCATATTTCCCCAGAAACAATGGAAAAAGTAAAACAAATTTATAATAGAGATGAAAGATTGCAGATCAGTAAAGAACCCTGAAACCCGACAATGTGAAAAAAATTCAGAAGAGGCACCCGATTATGAGTACTATTGAGGAGTGTTATAGGCAGTTTAAAAAAGAGAAACCATGTGCGAAATAGGAAAATCTAAATTTTATGACTTCCGACCAGAATATATTCCTCCAATAACGTTTGTATTTATCACGCGAACTTTAATTTTCCTATTGAAGCTGCAAGCAACCACTTTCCTTCTTTGCCACCGTCTGCAAAAGAAGTGCTAAGGGAAGAGTGTAGTGATATCGAGGCTGAAGACTTCATGACTAATGTTTGCCAAGCTTGCTTTATAGTTACGGATCTTATACCGGCAAAGTATGATGAAAAAGCAACCGTATTTTGGAAACAGTGGGCTGATGGTGATGGGCGTTTACAAGTTCATCAACAGCAGGGAAGTGTCGCTGAATTTCGTTATATACAAACGCAGTACCCTATCATAAGTGGAGATTTAAGTCACAGCAAAACATGTGTAACACTGGGCAACAATGAAAAATACTCGGACATACTGAATAGTGTTTCTTATAGTACTCGACCTGTAGATAACGGAAAAAATAATATTTTGCTCAGGTCACGTACAGCAACCTAAAGACACACACTTTTACATCTTTATCGCACGAGGTCAGTTCTAATAGAATCGCACATCGTTTAAATCGGTTTTTCTGTTAGTAATTTAAAAAAATAAACTAATTTGCGTAAGAAGAATATTAGAAGTGCATTAAAGTGATAAAATGCCACGATCTTGTGTTAATTGTCCAGATTCATTCTGCTATATTTGTGGAGAATTTACACCAAGTTTCCGAAAAAAGAAAATAACACCATTTATTGAAAAGTGTTACTTTTCTTACTTTAAATTTAAAATAAACTCTGGGCACCACACATTTGCTGCCTTAAGTATCACCGACAGTTAACTGGTTGTTTTAACGGGTCATTTTCTGCAATGCCTTTTGGAATGCCTATGATATGGAGAGAGCCCCAGAGTCACATAGATTGTTACTTTTGTTACACCAATGTGAAGGGATTTTCTCGAAGATCAAAGCATTCCATAAAAGCCACCTTCCGGACGCCTTTCGGACACAGAAATATGTAAGTTCGTCATATTGTTCAGAAGAAATCATGGATGATCCCGAATTTGAGCTCCCTACATCTTCTGATGCACCACATCTCATCAGTCAGATTGAGATTAATGAACTCGTCAGAGACTTGGATTTGTCAAAATAAAAGTCTGAAATATTGAGCTCAAGGTTAAAGCAGTGGAATTTGCTCAAGCCTGAGGTAAAAATTACAGAGTACCGTACGCGACAAAGTGAATTTGTTTCTTATTTTTCGAAAGCCGATAACTTAGTGTATTGTAATGATATTAATGGCTTAATGCTGTCACTGGGTTATGAGCACAAAACCGAAGAATGGCGGCTATTCATCGACGCATCAAAGGTTAGTTTGAAAGCTGTATTGCTTCATAATGGTAATAAGTTTCCTTCAATACCTCTAGCGCATGGTGTGAATTTAAAAGAAACCTATGAAATTTATATTGGAAACAATTTAATATAAAAAATATAACTGGTCGATATGTTCGGATTTAAAAGTCGTTGCTCTACTTCTTGGACTACAACTAGGTTACATCAAATGTTGTTGTTTTTTATGTTGTTGTTCTTATAAAAAACTTTGTAAAGGCGATGAAGAAAGACCAACCTGGTTTCAATTTTTTGGAACAAAAGTTCCCATCACTAAGCGAAGCAAAAATTAAAGAAGGTATTTTTGTGGGTCCAGACATTAGAAAGCTTATAAAAGATCCAACTTTCATTCCTACTCTGGATTCATTAGAAAAACAGGCCTGGTGTTCATTTGTGAAAGTAGCAGAAAACATCCTAGGTATCAATAAGACTCCAGGTTATGCAGATGATGTAAAGAAAATGCTGGATGCTTATCATAAAATAGGATGCAACATGTCGCTAAAACTTCATTTTTTGCATTCTCATCTCAATTTCTTTCCTGAAAATATGGGTGATGTAAGCGATGAGCACGGAGAGATTCCACTAAGACATTGCTGCAATAGAGCAACGGTACCAAGGAAAATGGGAGCCATAAATGTTGGCAGATTACTGCTGGTAGCTTATAAGAGAAACTCCGAGGTGTTCTTATAAACGGAATGCAGATGCTTCCAAAAAAACAACAACATTTTACAAGAAATATCATTTTTCGGTAGCGTTTTCTCACAAAATCCCGATGTGACCTGGCTATTTTATATAGTTTTCCTGATTCTATAAACTCCAACGATTACGAATCACATAATTTTATCTCCGAGTAAAAAATAAATATTTTTTTTGTTGACCAGTGTAATTAATGATTTCAAGACAAGACCGGCACCTTCAAAACTGCACACGTTTTTTCAGATGGATGTGCCGCACAACTTAAAAATTGCTTTAATCTCTTTAATCTGTGTACTTCAATTGAAGACTTTGGCGTAGTACTATTACAGATGTAAATCCACATATTGCAAATTCAAATAAAAATAAATAATCTCCCACTCGAATTAGCTTGTCACATCCGTAACAGTTTTAAACAAAAATGTTGGACAATTTTTCACAAACTTATTTCTCATTCCTATACTGATATTAAAGATCAAATTTGTGGTAAATATTTGAAAAAGAATGGGACATAGTTTCCATGCAAAATTTTATACCACAACACCAGTTTTCTGAGGTCATACCCGTAACACAGCTAAAATTGGTCCTATAACTAAACCAAGCAGTTTTCAAGGATACCGTGCGTTTTGTTGATGATCTAACTTTTATTTTATTAATTTAGAATGTTGAGGAAATAATTTATGGGTTTCAATGCCACACCCGCAACAATGCAAATACCCAATCTTTTCTGATTGTAACCGTCCGACGTCGAACTTCCTCACAGTATTTGCTTGGCTTTACGGTGTTCGAGATATCCTCAACCGCACCTCAACAAGGTAGTAGTCTGAGCCAATGTTGGCCCCTCAGAGCGTTTGGAGAAACATAATATTGAAGTCCGGTTGACGGCAGATTGATCAGAACTTCTCCAAGTCCCCTTATTAATATCGACATGCGGGAACCATGTGCTAGTTACGACAATGTTTCGCCCCGCCGCAAAATTGATTAGCCTGAATCCGTCATCGGAGATGGACACTGCTCGTAAGTCTTGTCCAAGAAGCTATCTTTGGCGTCACCATCTTTCTAGTCTGTGGGGATATGGGCGTATATAAGGCTAATACGGATTGTTACGAGGCGCTTGTTAACATGCCGATAACTCAAGACGTTTGCTTACGTCTGCCTCTAAAAACAAATCCACATCCAAATAGGCGCTGCAATTGCCTTTGCGAGCAATCGCCCCAATAGAAGTCGCAGGTTTTCATACTCTTTTTGGCCGGCCCGTCCCATCGCATTTCTTGGATGGCGGTAATATCTGCCTCGCAGCAGCCCAGGGCCTCGGCTGTACGCGGCATTTTAGGTGACCTAGCATTCCGGGCCCCCGCCCAATTATCAAGGCTTCGCCCATCAATGACGTTTTCTAATAAAAAGCGGGGGCAGATTATTCTTACTGGTCTTATCGTAAACATCTTCAGATTACAGCCTCTGAATGGTTGCTACGATTTGACCAGTTACAAGTTGCCGGTCATAGGTCTTGTTGGCGGCTTGACCACCGGTAGTCAATACCAGGACTTAAATCACGGTACCATGGGAGTCAGGAACCCCCCGGATTTCGGTCCGGGCCTGACTTGTTAGAGGTAGGCCCCCTTGTGGGAGCGTCATGGTGGTCATTGTGGTTTAAACCCAAATCGCGGGTACGGGTTTCCTTTTTGGTTTAGCCCATTGTAGAGTTGCAAATAAAGTACTGGGTGCTGTGACCCTAAGAGCAGCAAGAGGTTTTAGGTCGGCCTCGACTCATACCAAGGGTGGAACTTGTGCCTCCAACACAAGTTCTGCTTTGGTATAATATATAAGCGAAGTATTAATATATATAAGCGAGTATTATTAGCGATGGCAAGGCGTATCCTTGCTCCCTATAGATGTATGGGCATCTCGTAAACATAAGGTCTTATGACAAGTGGCTTACGTTAAAAATCCAGGTACGTTCTGACCTAGCATTCCACGTTAAAATCCGAAATTCGTTGCCATTGTTTCGTTTGCAGGGATTGTCAGCAGTAGATCCGTCCGTATCCAAGCTTGTTGTTGCTTTGTAACTTTGTTTTTTTTTTCATGGTCTCATTCGCCACCATATTTTTTCCAAAACCCTGACTTAGTCTCGGAAATCTTTTCTAGCCGGAGTTTCAAATATGTCGGAGTAGCGCAGATAATGTCATTTGCTAATTCCAGGCTTCACAGTTGATTCCATCTGGAGAATTCCTCCGCCTACCCGTTTATAGTGTTGCTATTTTTGTATGCTGGATAGCACTCGGGCTAATAAGTTTGACAAGTCGAGTCCAGATGAACGTCAATCAGTACACGATGGTTACAATTGATGTGGAGAAACAGTTACAGACACCTCTCAGTGCCTACCCTATTTCTACAGCACCCTACCACCCCACCTTAAAAAGGAATGTTGCATTTGCTTTTCACTTTAACATGTTACGCTTAAGCGGCAAGACCGCTTGTTGCGATGGTGATGCAAGTTGTCGGAGAAATTGTAAAGATCTATGGGTTGCTAACTAGATGAATATTGATCTTCCTTTTCTATAACGGTGGACGAATTTCTGAGTTACATCTCTATCCTCAAATCTTGGGTGGTGATGGGCCTTTAGACTTCAAAAAATCTTGACGGTCAGTTTTGATCGTTCATATTAGAATAAAGATGCCATTGTTCCATGTGATTTGTGAAAAGGGAGACAGTCCATATATGGAACCACATGCCTTAGAAATCAATGCCATCCATTTGAGGCACAAAAAGCTGGATTTTTAATATTTGTGCGTTCTCTGCAGCTTCATCAAAACTAAAAATTCGCCAATATTGTGTTTTGTTAGCAAGAAGACGCATATCTCTCGCGAAAATACGCTTTCGAAATATTAAATATTTGACCACTATGCTGAACGCATATTCCTTGACTCTCGGTCTAAAATCAATAATCGACCTCGTTTCTTCAATTTTTTACAGTTGACGCACTTGGAACAGTTTCAAACTAGCTACGGCGGTCAAACAACCTTATAATGGTCCTTTAAAGATCCTACCCCTACTATCTGAAGCATTTTATTCAACCCTTTTGTGGAAAATCAACTATTTAGGCCTTAAATTTTTATTAAAGTCATGCGTAAATGTCGCTAATTGCATACAAAAGTAAATACCTTCCTCTATGTCCTCAAATAAGTCAATTGGAGATCTTTTCAGACTTTCAATCTTGTGATTCCATGCAAGATAATTGCTCTCATTTAATCACATTTCTAATTGCAAATAAAAGAAAAGTATAATGCAATTAGAATAAGATATTTGCCGCAATGGCAAATATGACATCGATTCAAAGAAACAGAGGTGGATTTAGACTTATGAACTGTAGTGTATGATACAACTATGCAATTTCCTCTACAAAATTGCAGTATCTAGTACAATCACGTGTCACTAATTCTAGTAATCTACTACACAAGCACAACAATTCATCATTTTTCCAACATTAGCATTGCGATAGCAATTTTCGGCTGGCCTAATATTTTTTGGTGCATAATGTTAGGTAAAAAGACAACAAATTACATTAATTGTTGGTTTACCTTTTTATTTGTTTAATTATATTTGATTTACAAATGTACTTTCATATTTAATGCAAAATATAACTCTTAAAACAAAGTCCAGAGGTTAATTGACTAAAGTTTGCATTCGTGTCAAGTGATTTCTTGTCTATTCTCTTGTGTAGAACACTTTTAGGCAATTTTCCCAGCAAAATATTTTCTTCGTAAATCATCAATTTTGAAGGGACTAAAATCAATAATTTAAGCCGAACCGGAGTAATAAAATTAATCCAATTGAAAATGTAAGTAAATTTTATCTTATATCTGCTTGTGATGTGTCATTTTGAAATCTTATCTTTTTATAGCAGAGTGATTGTGGGACGACTTTCTCCTGATTTAAGTGGAATAACGTGTTGGTTTACCTAATTTAATTGGTATTTTTCTAACATTTTAGGGAAAAGACTTTTTTGTAAACTTGCTCCTAAAGGATAAAAAGACTTGTTGCTAAAATGTGAATAAAGGCGCAACAAGTATATTCAATTATTTCATAAATTATCTTATAGTCGCCATTTTTGTTTCGTGGGGTAGTTATGATGATGGGAATGGTTCTTTCCGACTTGCTCGCATCTAGGGACACTATTTTTACATGGAAAAATGCCTAAAAGTAGACATTCCTTTCGTCAAAGGATAATTGATTGTTGATGTGGTTTTTGGATGTATGAAGGACCCCAGAAAATAAAGGTTTTATGGGGGTGGCTCAATAAAATCACCCCCCTCACAATTGCATAACCTCTTTATCAAGGAAAACTAGTAATCGATGCATTACTCGCTATCAATTACAGATTACAATCTGTATTTTCCGATAATCTAAATTCTTGCCAGCTATAACCAAAACCAATCAGGATTGGGCGCAGTTGGGCAGTAAACTTTGGAACCGTGCAACATCCCGCATGCTGCTTGCAGAAGGAGCTTTTGAAGTCTGAGATTTTCACCTTATCTGGTTGCATCAGCCTCGGTTTCTCTTCGTGTTCCGGCTTAAAGCCCCACATTGGAACATTGGACTCACCGGTGGTTTTGGTGAATCAAACGCTGGTTGGTTATTAAGGACCTGCTCAGTCACAATACACAAATAAAGCTTTATCTTAACCGTCTATCAGTTAAGTCCTCGCTGGTTTTCAGATATTCGATCACGAAAATCAATTTAACATTGTTAATCTATTATATGCCTAGGCGTCTTGAATTCTTCTCGACTCATTGCTTACTGCAATACAGTTTCCATAGCGAATCCAGTCAGTTTTGGATAAACAGCGTCAGTGAAAACGAAAGCAGGCAATTTAGCATTTTGATCAATATTTCGTTTTGAAAAGAAGATGCATATCTCATTATTCTTGTCTTTTAAGCCATTTGGTTTGAACGAAAACGGACTTCTTACTTCGAGAGTTATCCTGTTCAATCCTGTGATCTAACTTAAATCGGAAGTCGTCGGTTAGTAGGCTTACAAATTGGATATCTAAAGACTCAAACAAGATATCAGATTATTTCTTCTAAAAATAAAGTCCTACACGAAGTTTTTACCATTAGTACTAACAGAGCAATTTCCGTTAAAATGGATCAGGGTACACCAAAGTAAGCCTTTTCTTAAATCCTCGATAAATGATGTCAACATTAGAGATAGACCCTTACTGTAGAACGATTTTTTTCTTAGAATATGCCCAGGAATCATTTCCCAAATTATCGTCAATTAGGGGGCACCCTGTATACTCTCTTTCACATTGAGACCAGGGAATTGAACTGATGAAATGAGTTCTTCCAATAGTGCTGAAGATGCCTCAAACCATTACATTCACGTTGTATTATGCCGCCTCATGTGTAATGTGGGTATATTTTTTCGCTTGTTGGTCCTTGAACACGAATCTACCCATCGTCAACCTTCACGTTGAACTTTATTCAATTCATCTGAAATGAGTACTGTTTTCCATAGGCCATCGCAAATTCAAGTCCATTCATTAGAAGCATTCTACATGGCACTGTATATTTGTTTACGACGTTACTGATGCCAAAAGTTTGATGATGTTTTCACATTTGAGTGATCCAATTATATTTCTTTCGGTGTTTTCTTCGAGGCTCTATTGCTTTTTGAACCGTATTCTTGAACGTCCTTTGTTGAACGTGGCAAAACCAGCTTTCGTTACATTTGTTGACATTCGCAACATTTTTATTACCTTCGCTGTCATTTTTCCTTTAAATTTCTCGTACAACGTCGAAATTGAACCAACGACTGTCTTATATTTATAACAAACCTTCAGGTTTAAACCGCATTTTTTCGTCATAAAATACTGCGAAGTTTATGCCCCATTTCAGCCACACCACACTGACCACATTTTCAACGCAGTTTCTTCGGTGTTTACCCACAGAGCCTAATTATTTATTTATTTTTTTTTCACGATCACTCTTCAACAGGTTTCAGGAGTTGGGTCCGGGGCTCTAAAAGACTGATGTGCTGATATTCAGTTTTAGTACGATTGATTTAACTCGTTATCTTCTAGCGCCTTTATTCAATTACCAAGAACTGTCAAGTATAATACACGTTCAAACTCTGATTCGATTTTCTTTAATAGTATAAAACATAAAACTAAAAAAGTGGTACCTACAGAAAGTGCGTTTCATGTTGATTAAATGGAATGGAAACTCATTGGAATTATTAAATTCATTTAGTGTTTATTTAAGATTATACAAAAAAGAGTCGTTTTCCAGTTGTGTTTATTTAAGTAATCATAAAATGAAAAAAAAAATTAAATCCAATAACAAAGAAAAAATTAAAAAAAAGTTTTTGGTAGCATTTAGTATTGCCTCCCCTTGCTCGGATAACTGCCAGCATCCTTGTATTCACCGACATTACGAGCTTGACGATGAAATCTTGAGGAATTGCATTCCACTCCTCTTCAACTGCGATTCGCAGCTCTGGAAGCCTTGTTGGAGCAGGTACCCAGGCTCGAACCCGACGTTTCAGTTTATCCAATAAGTGTTTTATCGGATTCAAATCCGGCTTCGAGCTGGCCAGTCCATCATACGAATGCCGACATCACGTAGATACTGGGTCACCACATGAGCAACATGAGGCCTTGCATTATCATGCATTAACTGCATATCCTGTTCGAGATATTCTGCGTAAGGTACCACATGGTCTGTGAGGATTTCAGTAATGTAGCGATGAGAATCCACGAGTACGGCCCATCGGTTCAATGAAAACTAAAGCTGTATGTGCGGTTAAGGTGATTCCGCCCCAGGCCATTACAGATCCTTCTCTATAAGCAACAGTTTCCACGATGCAACATTGAGAACATCGTTCACCAACGCGACGATATACTCTCTGACGCCGATCGCTTCCTGGTAGACTCACCCTGGTCTCATCAGTAAAGAGTACATTACCCCACTGCTCTAACGTCCAATTCCTATGCTCTCGAGCAAATTCAAGCCGTGCTGGACTGTGTGCTACTGTTAATGCTACCTGTTGCAGCTCTCTTTGGAGCCAGGTACTGTTCAGAGTCTCCTTCTGAAGGTATCTGATATTATGAGCACTTGATGTTCGTCAAGCAGACTTTGTTGGGCTTGAACTGCATTGAGACGGCGATCTCGCAGAACAGTAAGTTTAATATAACGATCATCTGCTGCTGATGTAACCCTAGGTCTGCCGTACCTGGATGTCGATCGAATGCTCCAGTCTCTAGGTATCTTCTGTAAACTCGTTGCACCGGAGATCTGCTGATTTGAAGTCTTCGAGCGACCTCACGTTGCGCAAAGCCTGCTTGAAGTAGTGCTGCAGTTTGAGCTGCTTCCTGAGGTGTCGTATCCATTATTTACTGAAAAAAATCGCAAAAATACACGCGACTGTGCAAACGATGGACAAAAACTAAAAAAATGATAACAGACACTGACTAACCTCATTGTAGGAAAAAGAACGGTAATCGCGAAATCTAATTAAAACAGAGCAAATCGTTAGCATTGTGTTTGTTGCTTGTTTACAATGTGAGTTAACTGTGCTTAAGAATAAATTTAAAGTCATTTTAATCAACATGAAACGCACTTTCTGTAGGTACAACTTTAATAGTTGTAAATTTTATACTTTTTGAAAAAACTGAATCCGAGTTCCAAGGTAGCGGGTGGCCCGGTTTATTTGCTGTCTAGTTTAGTTGTCTATAAAATGATATCATCGGCAAAAAGTTGTAAGCCAAATGCAGATCCTTCGAACCGTCGCAATGTTTTTCCATCATTATTGGTAAAATTTGAATCGGTTCACACATAGACATGCTTCCAACGAATCCGCACTGATTGCCATGGAGTTTAATAATAGTACATTGTCGACGGTATATAACTTTCTTTTTATAGTATACGTATTAGTTTCCCCAAGCGGTATTTTTTGCAATTTTTCGTGTTACCATGACTTTATGCAGTGCATCAAGAAAGCTCACCCTCCACTGGTTATGCATATGGTCGTCTTTCATTATTTTATCAAACAATATCGCGAGATATTTCAGTACAAGATTTCCCATTGACCCCCATGCTTCGGAGATCTGGTCCGACTGGATGACTTCGGTTCTTTCTAAAATACTTTATTAACTTCGACTCCGGTAAAATCTGCCATTTCCTATTCGTTCGCGATAGCCGCAGGAACTGTAAGGCACGGGTACACTTTGGTGAGCCACGCATCTAAGTACTCTTCTTATCGGTTTCGTTATTTTCTTTTTAAAGCTTTGTTTTCTTTACCATGACATTTTCGTGTCATGGTGTCACCTTCGAGTTTATTTATGTGAAGCTGAGCAGAGTTTTTGCACTACTCTCACATTTTTCTTCGAAGTCGTTCCACATATTTTATGCGCATTATTGAAAAAAACTCATAATTTTGTAAAGTGTTCATGTATTCAATTGCTGAGCAACCAATTTTAATAAGGGGGAGTTTTGAACCTTATCGGAGTCTTACGGTCTTGTAATAAGATGTAATTCATTTTAGACTATAATCGTATACATTCTAAGTGCATTTCTCCCATGTATCTACATTGCTGCTGCGTTTGTGAGGTTGGCGACGTTCGCGCTCTATAATGGCTTTTTCACAAATTCCTTTGCTGACGGCAGTACTCTCTGCTCTTCATATTCGTCCCTGATCGTCAGTCGTAGAACGGGAACGGCAGCGTATGCTAAACTCATTAAATTCCGTAACCAATTTCAAATCTATCAACAGAGTAAAATTTAATGCTTCCAAAACACAATACTGTCTGCAGTCGTTAAAGCGAAATTTAAGCACCCAGCAATGGCATTTGCATTGTCAAAATCGAAAAACTTTCCATTCTCGGTATGTGTGTCTCGCTATGAATGCTCATCACTGTATTCTATGTGGTGATTCGTTCTTAAGCCTCTAAGCTCTCTATTTCCTGGTCATTATAACTTGCAGACAATTAAAACCAACGCGCATCGGTATCTGCCTTTTTTTCCTCCCTAACTTTTCTTCGCCCGCGGTGTATGCAAGAATTTGAAGGGTACGCAATCCCTTGAATGCGCGCCAATTATATGTTGTTATGCAGTTACCCAGACGCTACGTCTGGGAATCGACAAACTCAAGTTGCAGAAAACATTCTCACGCTGAGTAAGCAAGAAAATCTTACGAATAGAGGGAAACTCGCAACAAACGCTGAAGTTGGAGTCGAACCTTGTTATCATAGAGCATTATCGCTAACAATTAAGTTTAAGAGTACGTTAAATAAAACTACATTTATTGAGAGAATAAATAGAATCTTCGAATTCATCTCAGTGGTCTTGTGTGTGTTGTTGAAATCTTTGGAAGTCGTTATAAAATTGACTAAAGACTCATAAAAGTCAGTAATAAACTTCAAACATCTAAAATCACTGTAATCAAGCAGAGGTAAATACCGGAGCCGAAATCCTACGCAAAAACGGAATAAATTCGTATAGTTGTGTCCAAGGCACAACAATATACACATACATATATGTATATATATAAAAAAAAACACATCATTTACGCATTTTTTAAAGCAACTTACGCTGGCGGTGAAGATGAAGAGACCGCTGTGATCAGAGAAACTATTTTTATAACTGCAAAATGCCTGCTCACGAATTATTATTGCGTCATGTTGGCAACGTCAGGCAGATCATCTTCAATTTGCCAAGAATGGACCGTGATTGCGTTTTCTGAAACTGTGAAGGTGTACATCGCTCCATTCTTGGTTCTTGTAACCCCCGGGGCATAATGCCAGCTCCCTATCTTATAAGCGTTACTGCAATGTGTTTCAGATTGCTTCAACGCATTGCAAACTCCAACTGTCCTCGGTCCCAGCGTGTGCTTCTATAACATGGCATATTTTTCAGCGTTATTTTCTGCTTCCCTTCGTGTGCTGTGGGTTCATGATACGGGTTTCGGAAAGCAAGCCGACCTGATCAAAACATCTAGAGTTTGATTCTGTGGTTATCACCGCTGCATTCTTTTGATATTTCACTTTTGTGTAGGTCGTGGAGTTGTGCATTCCTCATAGGGTGGCCGTGGCTTAAGTGGCTGTGTATTGGCTTCCAAATCAAACGATTCGGGGTTCAAAACCAGCCGCGCCCGAAAGACATTATTTTTTTCACGCAACTAAATGTTGCCTAGAATACAACAGTGCAATTGCAGTAATAATTTCGTCTGCCTATTAAATGTTGGATGCCTGAAAATCTTTCTTTCTCCCTCTGTCCCATTTTCCTAAAAACTTAACATGTGCCTAGGCATTTTTTTTTTTTAAAGAAAAAGCATTGATAACAGCTATTACTTTCTCGGGGATACCTCTGATCCTCTGATGTGCAAAGCATTGCTGTCAAACTCTTTCTCGAAGTCGGTAAAGAGAAGATTGAAAAGAGATCTGTATTCCATGCTTTTTATTATGACACGCAAACTGTTGACGTGGTCGGGGCAAAAGGCTATAGGCTGTTGACCACAAATTTTTGATGTATTCCGAGAATTGCAGCACTTACTATAGAGGTAATAGGTAAGACGCAAATACTTATCTAGTTTCCGCACTTCATTAGGCTGCTTTTTCCCAAGGAGTTTCACTGGTAAGGATTTATGCTCTTACATATGTACGAGTATAATGAGTGGATGCAGAGGAGCTGCCGATGTATTTGAAGTTGGTTGATAAATGTCGACGGGAATGCTATCAAACCCGTTTTATTGTTGTTAAGATCTTTGTTTTACTTGGAGGTAAATTGCCTTGTTGGGGATTCGTTGCACTGGATAGCTCATTCTCGCGGGGATCAATCTGGGTGGACGTGTGTTGTCCATCAGTGGGAGTACATCAGGTATTATGCTCATATACGATAAACAAATATTTTTAGATTGATTGAAATGGCTTCAAATCTGCCAGAATTGTTCCATTAATTGGGCTGATAAATACAAAATAAGTATTTTCATTATAGGTGATGTTTCTTTTGCTAAAGTCAAGAATAACGTACGTAAATTTCTTAAAACAAGTGTGGAATTCACTTTCCATTTAACATTTCATCTAAAACATACGTAAGGTCCTGAATTAAAGTGTAAATATCGGGTTACGGATTATCGATTTGCAGTCCTGGTATACGGCAGACTTATAAAAACAAGTAGTGTTTGATATTTACTAACATAACATAATGCCACAAGTATACTTGTGTCGATCGTTTCGAATACCCTCTTAAAAATCCAAAAAGACGGCAACTACATAGTTTTTTGCTGCAAGCTTCTCTTTTCAGCATATGAAAACGCTATTTAGCGCTGTCTCGCATGAATGTTTTTTACGAAATCCCGATTGTTTATCGAGAAATAGGTTATTCGTTTCGAAATATTTCTCCAGTTGGATTTCAACAATTTTTTCCAAAACTTTCTCATACGCTGGTAGTGAGTTTATTGGCCGAAAATTTTCGCATTTGTCGGTTCTTTTGACTTTTTCAATGGGTGTAATAACCGATCCCTTCCAGGACTTAGGGACCATTCCACTGCTTAATGATAACTTTATTACTCGCTCGATTTCGGGCCCGATTATCTCCATTGCGTCAAGCATCATTTTCGGGCTGATGTAGTTGAAATCTTTCTTTTGATTAAGTGACCGTTGGGCTCGTTTAATGCTTTGTTCATTTGTGAGTTCGAATTGATACGCCGTGTCTGTCATCTCCATATTCTGGGGAAACTGTGTATACGGAATTGATTGCTTAATAACCATGATACTTTTAAAATAAACATCCTTTGGCGATTGTCTAATTTTCTTTAAAACGTGTATTTTTATCGCTCTCCACATGGCTTTTTGGTCTCTAGCTCGCTCAATTTGAAGTCTAATGTTATTGTTTTTTGCTCTTACTAGTTCAGCTTTATACTCATTTCGTATAGCTCGGTAACTTTCCCACGTAGAATCACTGTTAAATATTCTAAATTCTAAATTCTAAATTAGCACGCTATCATGCTAACTTTTGTACCAGCTACTGTTACTGCCGCTGATTACTTTAGTGCAAACTTATGTTTTGGTTATTCGAACTTGCAGAATTCTTCCAATTAAATGTAGATCTCCGCTATATAACTTTATTTCGCTGTGTCTACGTTGGTTCAAGAACGATGATTAGTTGTATTTAAGAACCTTAATCTTTTTTGCTTCTTCTATTTTTACCATCGGTTTTTTAAGGTTAACGTGGATTAATAGCGTTTCGTGGTCACTTATTTTGAGTTCGGGAATTACTTTCACAACAGTTGTGCTTGTATTTGTAACAACGTAATCTATGTATAAGCATTTGTGTGGTTTTTGCCACCCATGTCGGCTCAATAACAACTTGTTCACAAATTCGTTCACGCACTGCCTTTACTGCCTTCACTGCCTTTTCGTACGGACGAGGCGCGGGCGACCACTTCTTGGCCTGTCATCTACTCCAGACAATTCGCCGAAGCGAGCAATAGTCCGACAAACGAATATTCTCGATATTCTGAGTGGTTTTAGCGACTCGAAAATTTAGCCATCACTATTCCCGCACTTATGCTAAGTTTTTATTGACTAGTATTCTTCACTGATCAGTGCATGTGTTCTGAAAAAAAAGTTAACGATTCTATTCCCGCAAGAAGTTTTGAACGGTAAGCGCTGGAAATTATGTAACAGAACTTATGGCAGGACTAGGTAGATGCAGGGTTTGGTTTAAGCTCTGCAGTACGAGTATTTGACATTTGTGAGTGTTGTTTTTTTTTCAATTAAAGTTACTCTCCTTCGCTGCTTCATCAGATCCGCAACTGGAGTGGGAGTCATTTAATGGCCTAAGCACATAAATATGTTGAAAAAAAAAAAAAATAATAATAAACAAATCTAAAAAATGTCAATAGGTCTATTCATTTCCTTTTTCACTTTTTTTATTCAGGTCTTCCGCAACAAAGAGATCCTTAACTTCAAAAACTTCAAATAACGGTTCAGTTATTCTTAACGTCAAAAAGGGACGAATAACAAGAAGTTCAAAACGTACCATTCTCGATTCGGAAATTAAGAAAGAAGAAACCGATCCATCCGCGCCAACCGATCACTACTTATTAAAGGAAATTAAAGGCGACGATGAAGACGATATTGCATTTGTCCTTACAGAAAACTCATTTCATAATGAGAGTAGTCCACCACCTGAATGTGTTGAAGAAATTCAAATTGAAGAAAACTTTAACGGGGAAGGCGATGCTGATGAGCATGACGACAATATTAACACAAAGGAAATTGTCGAGCATGTTTGTGGAAAATGTTATAAATCATTTCGCTCGATTAAAGTAAGAATTTAATAAAATTATAAAATCATTAGCATACAATAAGTACTCTGTGTTGTATATGTAGGGATTGAAGCGCCACTTGGATTTTTGCAACTTCAACAGCGACGTTGTGTTGCGAAGGGCCGAAATGTTGAAGAATATAGAAAAAATCGAAAAGGAGGCTGTTATCATGGAGAAAAAAGACGTCTGTTTTTGCTGCGGCGATAGTTATGATACATGTCATGTAAGGACCCCTTAAATGAAACTTCTTGAACTAAACTTATAGATTGTTTTCAGTTAGGTCACATTAATTGCAGCGAGTGTCCGAAAACATTTAAAACACAACTCAGCCTTGAACGTCATATGTTCCTTATTCACTCTGAAAAAAATGATTTTCCATGTGAAATTTGTAATGGGCTCATTCGGACCAAATCTTTACTAGATTTGCATACAGAACAGCACAAAAACCGCGGCAAACCGTTTGCTTGTAAAGAGTGTGGAAAAGATTTTACACGGATGTATCACTTGAAAAGACATCATAACTTTTCGTCATGTGGTAAGCAACAAGTTGAGACGATGCAATGTCAAGTGTGTCAGAAGGAGTTCTTTCGCTTGGATAATCTACGTATGCATTTGAAATCGCACTTGGGTCATGGAACACCTAAGAAACCGGAGTATACGTGCCCCTGTTGCAAGAAATGCTTTTTCAGTTTATCAACACTCAAGTAAGTTATATATGAAGAAAATTCTATGAAACATAAAGGAATGGTTTTTTTTATTTTTAGTATTCATATTCGAACTCATACTGGTGAGAGACCTTTTGATTGTGACCTTTGTGACAAGAGTTTCCCAGCTTTAGTTTCTTTAAAAAAGCATAGGAGATGTCATACCGGTGAAAAGCCATATACTTGTTCAGAGGTTAGTGCATAATATAATAATTTTCAAAATGTTTTTTAGGAGTAAAATTGTTAAGGTTGTTTTTTTTTTGTTTTTTTTTTTTAATTTCAGTGTAATCAACACTTTGCTGTCAAGGAAGTACTTAACAGGCATATGCGACGCCATACAGGTGTAAAACCGCATGTTTGCGATGAATGTGGCAAGCGTTTTATTCAAGCCACTCAGTTGAAAAATCATTTACGTACGCATTTGCGACCTTATGAATGCTCCATATGTGATGAGAAATTCAAAACTGAAAAGCAGTAAGTATGAATTCATAGCAGTTATATAATCAATGAACTCGGTTATGACAACGTCGAAGATAGTTAAAAAGTGCCGCCTATCTTGAAACGAGATTGCGAATAAGTTCATAATCCACATTTGCAAAGTGCGCTGAAATGTTCGGAGAAACTGTAAAGTCGATGAACTTGCCAAAAGTGGAACAACCGTTTGAAATTTTCATGTACAAACTCGATGAAGAAAATTGCAAACCATTAGAAGGTATTTTACCTTTTAATTCGAATAGAAAGATCCGACCTATTCCGAATCAGAGGGAAAGAGTCTCCTATCTTTGAAACGCTCATATGCTATTGTTATATCGGCACCACCATAAGAGAATGCCTGATTTTGGCGCATGTGCCAATAGAGTAGGGAAGCCAACTCTATATAAACGATGTCTATAGCAGTGAAAAGGAGCTACAAACCTCCAAGGAATTATTTCTTCTTTGATAATTTTGGAGAACTGGATGAATAACCGTCAGCAGCCTCCTCGGTTTTGGTAAAATCAATAATAGTTTCTATCTTTAAGCAAGTGTGAGATATGTAAATCTCCACGATCTTCTGGCCTCCACGTTTAGGTGTGTGGATGTTAAGACCTTGTTGTATCAGAAGGTCTTCTTTGGCTTCTATAAGCCTGTTAGGCATTTTCAGCATTTAATTTTATTATTTTTTGAATCTTCCCGTAATTAATCCAGTCTCAAGTTGGAGCTTTTGGCGCAATCTATGTTCAATTCAATCTCGGATGTGCTCTTAAAATTGCATGCTATCACAGATAATAAAGTTACATAGATATCGCATGCAGAGCAAAAAAAAAATGACAACTTTTTCAACGACAAATTCTCAAACCTAAAGGTTGCTGCATCAATTCGGTATGAAACCATTTTAAGTTGATTAGTCGTGGATATCAACCATCCTCCAGTGTGTTCTAACTTCGATAAACACATTTTTTTCATATTTCGTTTTGCTGCAATGCAACCCTTTATTTTGTTTTACGTCTCAATCGATCTTGCAAACTAACATATACGACTGTGTCGCTGGTGTTTTTCGGTATCGTTACACTGTGGTGTGTTTGTGTGTATATAGGTATTTATTGAGGAGGCACATAGTGCATATGCACATGTATATATTTTGAAGAGGACGCCAATGTCGCTTTGGTTCGATCTTATTTTTCAATTTCATTTTCATTCGTCGTCAACTTTCGAGGGATTTGACTGTTTTTGGTTTATGATTGAGCAATTTTTTTTTCAGCGGTATACTTTTTAAATATTTAGCATTGCGTGATACACGTAAAAGGAAGTGTGGCGTTTTTCTTATTGATTCGTAAAAAATCGAAAAGAAATTTCCCTGATCTGAAAATTTTCGCATGTCCTTCAAATGAAAAAAATGAAATTTTGAGTAATTTGTGGAGGGAGGCATGCGATTTTAGGAGCGAAGGAAAATATTTTGTTTGTCAAAATCATTTTTCTTCGGAATTTATTGACAGAAAAATGCTTAAAAGGGACGCTGTTCCCTCCTTAAATCTAAATTTAGGCTTAAGTTTGGAAAATCTTTCATCTTTGCTACCAAAGTGGAGAAGGACCTCTAGTAGTTCAAATATTTCTTGCTTTAGATGCAATAAATTATTAGAAAAATGCGCACAAGAGGAGAAAACAAATCCTGAATTAAAAAAAAATATATTAAGCTGCAGACTTAAAATTCAAAACTTGAGAAGAAAACTTCGCTATAGAACTAAAACGCATAACGCTCTACGAACTAGCAAAATATCAACTCGTTTATCATCGCAAATTTAAGTACTTGATATATCAGAGCATTCAAAAATTTTTTGTGGTATATTGATGAGGCTGTCCACGTCCACGTCCAAAAAATTTAATGTTGCCGAAAGAGATCTTTCCGAAAACATTTTTTACAGATCTCAGAATGCTTATAAATTTCTTCGAGATAGCCTGGGATTTAGATTTTCCCACGTATCCACAGTTTATCTTTGGGCTCCTGTTAAAGGCTCACAACCTGGATTCCAAATACTGATATTTGATGAAATTAGAATGCGTCCAAATCTCACGTACAATATCAAAAATGGCTTAATTGATGGATTTGAAGATCAAGGAGTGGATCGAAAAAGATTGTACTGCAACGAAATTTGTGTTTTCATCGTAAACGGCGTTTTCGAAAACTGGAAAAGTATTTTAAATTATTTTGTTTCAGCAAACTCTGTCAAAGGTGTTAACCTGAAGTCTATTTTAGAAAATAATTTGACAATTTGCCAAGAACTTAGTCTGAAAGCTTACCAATCATTAGGTGTTACAGAAGAAAAGCCTTTTACAATTTTCAATAATGAAAAAATATTTTGTTTTTATGATCTTCCTGATTTATTAAAATCCATGCGTAATGTTTTACTCAAATCTGATATGCTAACTCCAGATGGTAATGTTTGCTTTGATGTTTTCAGAGAAATATTCAATTTAGGAAGAGATAATCTGACTAAAACATGCTTGAAATTTACAAGTTCACACATAGCCCCAAATGCTTTTGAAAAAATCAGTGTTCGCTTAGCAATGGAATCCTTTAGTAGGACAACGGCAGCATCAATACAAATTGCTGTTCAACTTAATTGCATAAAAAACACTCCAAATCAAGTTCTAGCAGCACAAGCGTTTACATTAAAAATGAATAATGCTTTCGTATGGATAGTTGGTCTCACTACGACAAAAATATTTTAAAGCGTGGATTTCAGATCGGAAATCCAGCTTATAACGAGCTTATAACGAGCTTAAACAATTCTTGTCTTACTTAAGATCAATGCAAAGTCTACTAATTTTCCGAGGAACTTTTATGTAAAAGGAATGGTACAGACAATAAACGGGGTTTTATTACTTAATGAAGATATAAGTGATGGTTTGTTCCGAAAAGTTGAATATTTCCTTATAAAGAGAACTGATCAAGATATTTTGAAAATTTATTTTCTATTATTCGCAGTAAAGGTGGTAATAACAAAAATCCATCTGTGTACGAATTTTATGTTTTATTGTCAAAAATTCTGTCCTCAAATCTAATTGCTTTCTCGCCTCATAGTAATTGAGCTGATGACGATGTAGAATTTTTAAATTTAGATACCTCCCAGACTCAACCGCACACATCAAGAACTTTTTTATTACCTGAAGCACGCGAGGAAACTGTATTTGATAATACTTTGTTCGAAAAAGTGATAAACGAAATCGAAATTACAAATGGAATTTCATTGAAAACGACTGCAAAGCATTATTTTACGGGATATCTGGCGTTTAAAATGCTTTTAAAAAGCAAGTGTGCAAATTGTTCGAAGTTGTTTTTAAAAAGTGATGAACAAATAACATGTCCGTCAGAATTTTTCATTTTTGCTAAGAATTTTTCCCAAAATAGTGATTTTGGAAGTCTCTTAGCACCAACTGATGAATTTTTTAATATTTGTAAGCTCCATTTCAAAGTACCATATACCATACAATTTTTAGAGATCGCCCGTATATTAGACATATGAAGGAAAGAATGGCCTTGGAATGCATGAGAATAACAAACCTTAGAGACTCGAACTGGTTTGATGAGCAAAACCAATTCTTAGAGCATCGCAAAGAAATCCTTTATTTTGCACTTCTTGTTCTCTTGCGAAAAGTTGTGCCTGGAAAATCCAAAAAAGAATTACCAGTAAAAATAAAAAAATTCGAATTTTGTGAGAAAAACAAATGCAAAACAATCACGAAATTGAACCAACTCCGCCAGAGTGAGAGGCACGGGGACCTCACTATAAACCAGAACCCCAAGTATGAGAGGCACCGGGACACCTAGTATCCCAAGTTGCTATTGAAAGATATACTTTCCTGCTAATCCCCTCTCACTGTTCTTAAAAAAAAGGAAATAACCTTGAACAAGAAATTCTTTCCATTGAATCACAATCAGAATCTGAAATACAAAAGCAAACACACTAGGTACAATGAAAAACAAAACACAAAGATAAATAAGCAAAAGCAACAAGCAATTTGTTGTTCCAACCAAATTTGAAAGAACTCATGTCTCATGCACGATTCGAACGAGTTCGATCAAACTGGGACGTAGTAGTTAATCCCATTCGCCTGAAAAAGTGAAATTGTTTTTACTCTGCAGGCGATATCTATGTAACTTTATTATCTGTAATGCTATGTTATGTTTTCTTGAGAGCTTGGCACATTTTTTTTCCTAAAATGTTGTGCAATAATTCTTGCAATAGTGCGTTCCACTTAATTTTTTTTCAGCTACCCCAGAAAAGTTTAATTTACTCTTCAATACTTTAATACCTATTCCGCAAAGTTTACTTAGGACGAATGCTTTGTCCTAAGCAAACTTTCGCCAGTATGGGTGAGTAAATAGCATTGGTACATTTATTTAACCTAACAGCAAATAAATTTAACCCAAACGCAAATATATTCAGCACTTTAAGCAATTCATTTTAACCCAAAAGCAAATATGTTTAACCAAAGACCAAATATATCTAAACCAAAAGCAAATCATTTTAACCGAACCACATATTTATTTGAACTTTTACAAAATCAATATTTTTAAATAATATTTGCTGCCTTCGAAATGAGTATAACTACATAACACAAGTCTACAAAAAAAAAAAAAACATTTAGAGCTGTTTTGGTTTTTTTTTTTTGCGTAATTCTTATGTTTTTGGGTGTGCAGAATCCGAAAATGACTTTAATTTTGTCATAGAACGTCACGTTTTCTGACAATGTAGGTATATATGATAAACAAGTTATCATCTTAAAATAAAAGATAAAAGACTAAAAAAAATTTTTTTAAATTTATAATTGCGTAACAAAACTTATTTTTTTATCTAAAATATATTCATTAGTAAGACACATTTCTTTTTCTCAGTGAGACTCCTTTTGGTACATTTTCGTTGGTAGGAAGCATCTGGAAGGTCTCTCTGAAGCGTCCAACAGTAGCCCGCCTTCATTGAGACGCTCCATCTTCCCTGGTATCCTTAATATCTTGGTGAAATCGTTCACCTTGCTCTTCACTCACATCTCCTAAATTTTCTGGAAAGTAGTCGAGGTGGGAATGAAGAAAATGTGCTTTTAAACTCATTAGGCAACTTAAAGTTCAAAATGTTTTTAACGTTCTTTTGACGATATGTTTGTAGTTAGGGTCTTTGTTATTGCCTAAAAATTTCTCTATGACCTCTTTAAAGGCAATCCACCCTTCTCTTTGAGGAGGTTGTGATGAATTGCGGATCAGCCATAAGCCGTCTAATATCTGGTCCAACGAAAACACCTTCCTTCGACTTTGCCTCTGAGAGGCCTAGAAACTTTGATATTCAATATATGAAGCAATTTCCATCTTTTGGAAGTGACTTTACAAATTGCTTCATCAATCCCAGCTTTATGTGAAGCGGTGGTAGAAGAACTTTATGAGGAGGCACCAAAGTTTCATGCAGGACGTTCTTTTCGCCAACGTTAAGCTCCCTCGGAGGCGAACACTTATTGGTCCAGTGATTTGCTCGGTCTCTACTATCCCATAGACACAAAAAGCAAGGGAATTTGGTAAACCCAGATTGTTGTCCGAGAAACATGCCCAAGATTTAGAAATCACTGCACACTTGCCAACCGTGGTCTTTATATTTTAATTTGCAAAGAACCACTTGCATGTTCTTGTAGGTTTCCTTAAGCTGCACGGAATGACTGACAGGAATGGAGGCATAGAAACCGCTATTGTGAAGCAGAACTGCTTTAAGGCTTCTTTTTGAAGAATCAATGAAAATACGCCACTGTGCTGGGTCGTATGAAATCTTAAATGTATCCATCAAACCTTCAATATTGGTACAATAAACCAATTCGTCCTCTTGGGCAAAGTAGGAAGTGAACTGCTTCTTACGATATCTAAACCAGGAGGAAGACACTCCCGACAAAAGTAAGTTCCTGCTTTTGAGTCTTGATCCAAGCAACTCAGCAGCGTTTTTGGGAGGATTCAAGTCTCTCACCAAATCATTTAGCTCGCTTCAAAACTTGACTTGTCATCGGGTTCAGGTACAGCACCATCTTCGTCAGAACTTGGAATCTCTTCCAAGATAGCAGGGGACTTGGGCACTGGTATTTCCGTCCCATGAGGGATGGGACGATTGCAAATTGGGGTATGAAATTGACTGCTTCCGTTTTGAATTATACCGTTTCACATTACACGAACAAAAGTAGCAATCATCACTATGGTTCTTTTGCTCGCGCCATGCCATAGGAATTGCATATCGGAAAGTTTTTTTCTTGCCCTTATGAGGCGCCCAAACTTTATCCTGATCTCCAAGTTTTAAGCCAAAATACGCGAAGTATACTTTTTTTCACAAAGTCCGTAATATTAAGTTGTTGCTTTAATACCATATATAATAGAGACTGTCAGACGAATTCACACACTTCCGCACAGAAGATATTGCACTAAATTGAACCAAGATCTATAAAACAATGGCGAGTTAACGCGTAATTGTACCGCACCACTTTTCTACACTATCGGGTAGGCTACAACATGTTTATGTTTGTTAATTTAGCTCACACAGGGCGTACTTTATTTAGAAAGTAATGATAGTTATGGCCTGTATACATTTAAAAACAATAATAAAAATAAAATTGTACCTATTTATTTATGACTTCAAGTTATCGCAAAAAACTCCTTTTTTATAATAAAATTTTAAGTTTTGCAAAATAACCTGACGTTCTGGAATTTTTTGAGTATTTTTTTAGTCTTCACACCACCTAAATACACAGCAATCAGTTGAAAACATCCAGACAGAATTTTCTGTGTGAATTAGCGCAATCGGTTTGTGTAATTTTATGCAAACTATCTTCGTCACTTAAAACTTGGCGTGTATGCAAAGTTAATTTGTTGGGCTTTTTTCAGTCACAACGATCTTTGGATCTCCATCTTATAGGCTTTCATAATACTTTTAGCAGTATTTTCATTAATTTTAGTGTTACGGCCATGTTACCATGGTGCAAAATCCACGAGTTTTCCGCCCACAATTCTGGTCTCTTTCGGCGAATTGCTTCACGCAAACGTCTCATAACGCCCAAATAATACTCTTTGTTTACTGTCTGGCCTTCTGGCAAAAATTTATGATGCACCACACCGTTGTAATCCATGAAAACCGTGAGCATTGCCTTCTTTTTTGACTGAAAACGACGTGGTTTTTTTTGGTCTCGGTTCATTTGGTGAACGCCATTCACTTGCCTGATGTCTGGATTGCGTGTCGTACTCATAAACCCACGTCTTGTCTCCAGTAATGATCCTTTTGATGAATGTGGGATCGGATGCAGCCTCGCAAATCATCTCTTTTGCGACGTCAACATGGTCTCTTTTTTGCATGAAATTGGGGTCTTTTGGCACCAACTTTGCTGCAACCCGACGGAAACCCAAATCGTTAACCAAAATGTCTTGGACGGATCCATAGGCAATGTTCAAGTCCTCCGCTATCTCTCTGATGGTTAATTTGCGGTTATTGACCAACATTTCTTTTACGAGTACTTCATCAATGTTTTCGTCGGTTTTCGATGTCGAGACTAACAACATACTTACCTGTTTTTAAGTAAATCTCGAATAAGCACATTCGAGATTAATTTAATAATTCATAGACATCGAAGAAATTTTCGATACTTCCTTAAAAGTGCAAGTTTAAATTATTGCATTATTCACCGATTTTGTTACCATATAGGTAGACAGGGAGATGAGTGCCTTGTAACCAATTAAATAAACATTGCTGTCTCTGGTTGTTTTAGAACCATCCATAAAGACTTAAACCAGCATGTTCTTCAGCTCGATTTTGCTTGAATACCAAGAGTTCTCATTCTGCCGTCAGCATGTGCAAGAGAGAAACAGGATCACCGTCAGCAGGTGAGAAACAGGATTAACTTGTGCACCTCCCTGCAGTTTCTGTAGTAATCGTTATACAAGGTCCTGTGATGTTCATTCATAATTAATTCCCAAAAAGGTATTAGAAACAAAATGTCCTAATATACACACTTATTAAACTTAAGTGAGATGCACATAAATGTTCATTGATTGTATATATATATATTTATTTATCAATTGCCAAGGGGCTTTGCCAAGACTTTTTTTCCCTGGTTCTTCAAATGTATGAAGGTAGACGCTTACAAGGAACTGTCTTTCGGATATTAAACAGGAGTATCTCATTTGCACCAACATAGAAAATATATTCTGGTTGACATGCTTGTATTACTTCGTAAAACAAAGCTTTATTAAATTTTCTACAGTACATCTACTATTTTGCGTGGATGGCACTTAATTAGGAAGATAAATGCTATGTTCATCCCCATGAGAACTTACAATCTTCAATGAGCTTTCTACTTTTTGAGTAGGCTTAGGAGAGTTAGCAAATTCACATTATTCCTATCTAAAGCCTTTCAATTTCTTCAACAACCAGCAAAAGGAAGTTATACAGCTTATTTTTTCTCGAAAGCCAGCTGACGGCTAGATGCTCTTGAATTTTGTTGATGTCCGCTACAAACCTTATCTTATGTTTCCTAAAGCGGGCGATGTGATCAAAAATGTTGTCTTATAGCCGTGGGAGAACAAATAGAAGACCAGTCAGTGATGTGCCGTCGGACGTCTTACATGATGCATCGAATACAATACGTAGTTTTGTGGTGGAGCTAGATTCCTTCCTCACTGCATGGTGGGGAACAAAATAATGCGCCTGGGTTAATGACGTGGTTTCTACGAGTGTCATGTGACCTAGCACTTTACAGTCGTCTACAACGCCTTGGTACTCTTTGTATAGCGATGGGTTTAGCCTACATTTCCTTTCTAATTGAAGATACCTAACAAGAGCGGATTTGAATCACAAGCCTAGTTTAGGACGTAACCCTTCCTTGAATTGTAGCTGAACAATATATTAACCATCTAATTGACGCTGGTGTGTTTTACAAAAATGCATTTCACACTGTTTTTCTTCCTCTGCGAAAATTTTCCTTATGGTTATCTCCTCAAGTTCCCAAACGTCGTCTCCGTCATGATGGGCAAAGATGTCACCGTCCTTTGGTCGCCAACAGATGTACAACCAGAGGGAATCCATTCGAGTTCTGTTCGTTGAGCAATGCGTGTATCTGGTTCTCCTTTGACAACACCGTCGAGTAGAATAAATGGATATACCATATGTCGCTCCCCAGTATGACATCGATTTTGTTTGGTTTGTAAAAGGTGGGGTCAGCAAATTTAAGGTTCTGGAGGTGCATCCAGCTAGCCCAGAGAATATTGTGCACAGGGAGGACTGCTGATAGCTTGGGTAGAACCAACGCATTAAGCTGTAAGGTGAAATTGTTGTTAACGTTCGAACGGATGGTGAGCGGAACCTTAGATCTGGAAACGCCATTGTTGGTTTCCCCAACGCTTATTATGTTGACATAGTCGCTGTCCTTTTAAGTTTCATCAGCTGTACGGCCGATTTCGAGATGAATGACGCCTCAATTAAAGCCCGCAGCAACAGCGGTTGGCCCACAGCTGTACAGCTGGAACAACCTTGATAAGCGCAGCAGCCAAAAGGACAGCCTTTGACTGACTGTTCTTGGATGCGTACGGATTGTGTACTGCATCTATTTTGTTGGAGGAGGTTGGATCTTCTAAATATTCTGACTGTGAGGATTGAACTGTAGTGGAGACGGGTTGAACAGGTGGCTGAATAACCAACGCTGAAGTTGAATTGTTGGCATGCATTGCGTTCGTGTTAGTTGGATCGCTTTCATGCAGCAATGAATGATGCCTTTGTTTGGATGCAGAACATGTAAAAGTGCTTGTACAGTTTTGCGTGGCATACGAGTGTGACAGGCAGTTGATGCACAGTTTATGCCTTTTGACAATGTCCCTTTTTCTCTGTGGAGCTAATGCCTTAAATTTGTAACACTTCCTAATTGAATGCAAACCCTGACACATCTGACATTTCGAAATTATTGAATTGTGCGTACGAACTGTGACTGAGCTAAATTGTCTTGATTTTGATTGAGGGGGGTTTGGTGAGGATTGTCCTAGGATTTCTAATGTTCTTGACCTAATGAGCAAAAAATCCTCTAGGATGTAATAATCTGCATAAGTCCGAATGTGCGATTCCCACTGACCTCGAGTGGTGATCGGAAGTTTTTGCACAGTGTGGAAAATTAAAGCGTCTTCCCACGAATCTACAGTGACTCAGAGATTTTCGAGAGATTGCTTGGCCTCAATTGTGGTATCTAAAAGTGATTGTATATCATCTGCTGATTCCTTAGATAGTTTTGGCTGATCAAACAGTAATTGAAATTGGTTGTCCTTAAGTAAACGTAGGTTTTGATACCGCTTCACTAACGTTACCCATGCTGGCTCAAAGTTGCCATCAGTGATGGAAGTGTTTCGAAGCAACCGTTCGGCTTCGCCGCTTAAATTAGCCTTCAACTTCTGAACATCGGATAAAGAAGGATTTTTGCCTACCAAGCTTTCAAATAAACTTAATAGGGGGGAGCTTCACATCAACCAACGGGGCTTTCGATCCTGCTATTGAATTATTCAGAAAACTCTGAGTTTGATTGGTATTTTCGGAGATACATAACTGCTCCTTTAAATCGGAGGAATATGTGTAATAGAGCTCTTTTAATTTGTGAAATGTTAGCGACTCAATGTATTTAACTTTAGCCTCTTCACCAGGAGCAGCAACAATTTTTCGATGACGTGCCTTTCTCTAATTTCTTTAACCGCGCCTCAGCCATGAAAATGGATTTCGATGATTTACCAAGCTCTTTATGCGCTATATTATCAGCTTCGAGTTCACTCCAGATATTTTGAAATGAATCGATTAAATTTAAGGTCTTAAATTTATTCATTTTGCAGGAAAGACGAAAAGCAGAATAGAAATAGCAGAATTGCACCCAGAATAGCACCCAATACACACGATAATATTATAATAAGAATAAGATCAAGAGTATCGATAAATTAATTATAATTATCTTATTAGGAATGCCACACACCTGATTATAAGCGTTGCTCCCGCATTGCACCAGCTTCTCGAACTCCAGCAGACGTCCTTAGTAAGCGCCAACGATCGATCGAACCGAATTTATGTTGATACTTCAATGCACCCGACGAATTATTCGCAATTAAAATTAATGTCACGTACTGAATAAAATAGTTTTTCACTTGTCTAGATCCTAATCCGCCTCGAAGGACCATATGTTCCGCACGAAAACTAGCTAAAAAAAATATATATATGTATATATACTGGCAAGATTTAATTAAGTGCCGATTTAGACACAATCTACTCTACTGACCGACACCTTCCTGGTCCAGCTGATTCTTGAAGGCATGTTCTTCTGGTCAATGACCCATTGCAGACCTTGCGGAAATTGTTCAGATCTTAGCTGCTACCGCATAGCGTATTTGGTTTTTCGTTGACCAGCGAGTGCATACATCACCGATACACGCTTATGTGCAAAGCGCCAATGCAAAATCCACTCATTGGACGGGGCTAATTGTCGAAAGCATATCATTTTTTTTAATCGTTCTCTTATGCTAGCGCTTCCACAACTAATGTGTTGCGGCTGTTTTTCGTGCGGAGCAGGTATCTTAAACTGCATCGAAAACTCCCCAGTAGTTTATGGTAGAAAATGCCAGTTAAACTTACAAATTCGTTAAACACGACAGTGTCTAACGGCTTAAAAATTGGCATGGCAGCGTTGGACGACAAATATAAAAGTCCGATGAATAATGGAAAACTTCCAACTAAGTAAATACGATGCGAAAAGCAATAGAGGCTGAAGTTCCATCTGGGGTTTGGAAAGGAGTCAAAAGAAAAATAATTAGGTCTGTCAAATGCGAACTCATCATTAAATTCTTGACCTCATTAAAGATGTCATCCAAAATAGAGCGCCCTGTAGGATATACATAACTAAGCTCCGCAAATTTAGCCAGCCCTACAAGCCACTGGGTACAAATGCAAATACGAAACAGAAAAAGAAGAATCTCTTCATAAAGATAACCAAATAGTCAAGAAAGAGACGTCGTGGAGTTATACAGAAGAATTCAGATGTCACTTTGGCTGACTAGATAACTAAACATCTGACCCAGTAAACCGAGTCTTGAAAATCTGTTTCTCTGTTTAATTTTTATACTGCGCAACATCATTCTTTTTTTAACAATTGTCTTCTTTTTTTACATAGATGTGAAAAACACATAAAAACGCATTCGAAACAATCTAGGAGCAAGACCGCAGGGAAATACAATTGCACTGACTGTGGGGTAAGCTTTAATGGTAGAACTGCTCTACAAAAACACGAACAAACTTCTAAGCATATTGGTAAGGAAACAAACTATATTTTTCGCTATTTAAATATATAGTAACTGTTTTATTTTTCCACAGCAAATGCAAAAAAGAACTGTCCCGAGTGTGGGGAGCTTTGTGCAAATACTAAATCTCTACATTTTCATATGCTAAAAGAGCATGGAGCTACTGACATCAAGTGCAATAAATGTGATATGGAATTTTGGCAATTCCATTTGTTGCAGCATCACATGAAAACTGTGCACAACGAGTAAGTTCAGGTGGTTTAAAATTTGCTTTTTCTATCACAATTCTACTTTTTTTTTTTTAGAACCAATGCTGATAAAAGAAAAAGCCGGTCTGAAGAAGAACCAGTTAAGAAGGAGAACGATTGTATAATTATTGAGGAGATCATTGTGGATTCTTTATCAAGTGAGGCAGTTATTCAAGCAAGCGCAGCACATGAATTTACCATAATTGCAAACAGTAATGGAGTTGTTCCCGAAATAAAGAAACCTCATACAATCAAACCATGTTCACCTAATCTGAGAGCTGAACTTAAAAAATCACTGGCAGATTGTTTACGAAAAGAGTCTCCTAAAAAGGTTACGAATGAAAACGCTATGGGCAATGAGGACAAGCAAATAACAGAGAATGTTGGGAAATTACTTGATATGTTGGTGGATGTGGAGACGCTTGTTAAATTTGGGTGGCCCGATGAATCTGTAGAAAATGTATTAAATGTTACATTTATGTCAAGCATGCGTTATTTACGGTTTTTATATTTTTGTTTTTAGGTTCTTTGTAAGGTAATTGAGAACTGTGGACATAAACTGCATAAAAGAGATTTTACTGAAGAGTATGGGACGAGGATGAGGGAATTTGTTAAACTTTTATTTACTGTAGTTATTCAAAATGATTCCATTAAAGAACTTCTAAACAATTACCCAATCGATGAGGTCATTGAATTTGCTCTTTTAAATGATGATGATGATTAGATTTTCGAAAGAAATTTTTTCGTATAAAATAATTATTAAGTTTATTTCGGGTTCAGTAAGTTTTACACATTATATAAAATGCCTTAAATCTCTCATTGTTTATATGAATAAAGGACTATTTTGAAATGATTCTTGTTCAAATTTATTTTAATAAAAAAATATGTACTTTCGGTATTCGTGAACATTGCTGATGATGGAATGTTCATGTTATTTTCGTTTTACCAAACTGTGTACGATTAACTGCTGCCATCAGCAATTCCGACTCTGATGCTCTGATTTTCGCTCGATCACAGCGAAACCAATGGTTGAACCAAGAATACTCCAAGGCACATGCAGTGGGACAAGAAGCGGCCAGAGCGACGTGGCATAGAAGGGTCAGAGCTGCTTGCTGGCTCTACGAAATTTTCAAAAGTGAAAAGCAGATACTTGAGACGCGCACAATCAAGGAAATAGAATGATGCTATTGCTGGAAACAAGTTATACAATTTAAACACAGGGTTAAGAGAACATGGCTATGAAATTTGTGTCGACGCCTGCAAAGACTGACTGTTTCCTATTGTTGTAAGGGCATAACACCTACAACAATTTGATTCGGTAAACCAACTCTGAATTTGTACTTCACATCTGCGCTTAGTTTGTGTTTTTTGTATTTGTCTTTCTTTCGGGAATTCAGAATAGATATCGCCAATATACACGGGCTAAAAAGTAATCACTTTTCTGCGTACGTCTACGTCTGCAAATACAGACCAGCTCTATTGGCATTTGGTGAAATACAGGTAGATCCCCGCCCACACCACTTAGATCACTCTGATCTGAAACTACCTGGCTACGAACTAGTACCATTATTTTTCTCTCACCGCGGTCTCTCCATTTACGCGCGTAGTGATGTAGCTCACCAAACTCCACCACAATGTAGTCCCTGTTCCAATTCGGAATTCAATTTCATGTGGTTAAAATTCCATCACCGTAAACAAATTATCCACTATCGTGTTATTTACAGAAGCCCCAAACTGGACAGCAATTCGGCCCTCAACAAGTTTGATGCGCTGTCTGACTCCATACAAAGAATTGTATCCCTGTATTCTCATACTGAAATCGTGATTACGGGCGATTTCAATATACACAATTCTGGTTGGCTTCGACATTCTGGAAAGACAACACCCGACGGACGGTGTGTTCAGATCTTCGCTGCGGAAAATAACTTAACCCAGCTTATAAATGAGCCTACACGAACATCAGACGTTGACAGTCATACCGCCAATACCCTGGACTTGTTTTTAACTTCTCACCCTGATAAGTACTGCGTTGATGTACTCTCCCCTCTAGGCTCGTCGGACCATTGTGTCATATCAGCTAAATTCTCGTACAACGACCACACAGTTAGAGAAAAGATTCCTAAAAGAACCGTAGGGTAATACGAGAAACCCAACTGGAGCGGTCTCAACAGCTTCTTTAGGAATTTTAACTGATTGTTATGTTTCCTCGATAATGACGTGGATGCCGCTGCTGATATGATCATTCCTCATCGGATGAAGAGTATCAAACCAAAAGAAAATGCATGGTACGGCTCGAGCTGTAAAGAGGCTGTTAGGGTTAGAGTAATATTTTTTCGGTCCTTCAAGACCATTCCAATAGAGGAAAACCGAAAAAAGTTCAAACGAGTCAGGAATGACTGCAACGTCTTTCTTAAACGTGTAAAATTGCATTACGACCAAAAACAGGCAAGAAACACTGCAATGCCCCAAAGGTAGTAAAAATGTTTGGTTGTTCGTCAAAAATATTCGAAATTCTGCTTCATCCTCCATCCCAACGCTCATTTACAATGACATTCCAGCTGTCAGCTCTTTGGATAAGGCCAATCTGCTTGCTGCACACTTTGGGGCCAGCTCAACGCTCCCAGATTGTGCTTTGTCTCCGTCTACGCTTGAGTGCGTCGAATCTTCAATGGGACAAATAAACTTTCGCATTCGTGTAGTAGCAAGAGTTCTTAAAGATCTTAACATTCACAAATCCGCTGGTCAAGATGGCACATCTCCCCTCCTTCTGAAGAGGTGTTCTTCCTCGCTGCCAAAACCACTGCGTAAGCTCTTTCATCAATCCTACTCCTTAGGACTCTTTTTGAGAAGATGGAAAACAGCATTTGTCCAGCCCGTCCCTAAAAAAGGCGAATCTTCCCCTCTCTCCTCCTACAGGCCCATTGCACTTACGTCCCTTCTTTTCATGAAATATCTCGAGACACGAAAACTTCTTAATGACCGGCAGTACGGTTTTCGTAGCAACAGGTCCACTGGTGATCTGATGGCATGTCTCACCGAAAAGTGGAACCAAAGCGTACATCAATCTGGCGAAAGCAAGATACTCGTAGTTGCACTTGATATTTCTAAGGCATTTGACAGAGTTTGGCATCAGGCTCTTTTGTCGAAAATGCGTGCTTTTGGGGTCGATGACTCTTTTCTTCAATGGATTAGAAATTACCTTTCGGAACGTTCAATTGACGTCGTCTTCGATGGTTTCAAGTCTGATATTCACAAAATAAATGCTGGTGTACCCCAGGGCTCCGTTCTGTCTCCGACACTCTTTTTAATTTTCATCAACGGTCTCTTGTCTGCTACTTCTAATCCAATACATTCCTTTGCTGACGAGAGTACTCTCTGCTTTTCATATTCGTTCCCGGACTCACGTCCCTGCTCGTCGGCTGTACAACGAGAACGCCAGCGTGTGTTAAGCTCATTAAATTCCGTTATCAACAGCATAACCAATTGGGGAACCACCAACAGAGTAGAATTTAATACTTCCAAAATACAATGCTGTCTGCTGTCGTTAAAGCGAAATTTAAACACCCACCCATTATCCATGGCACTTGCACCGTCGAAACCAATAAACTTTAAATTCTCGGAATGTGGGTAAATGACAACCTACGTTGGAATGACCCCATATTCGGTGTCGTCAAAAATGCTGCGAAATGTCTAGGTTTCCCCAAACGATGTAAGAAATACTTCACCCCCTCTGATCCGGCCTCAATATATAAGGCGTTTATCCGCCCGAAATTGGAGTACACAAACAGTGATCGTACCTACATCTTTGAGGGAATCAGTGGAAGGGTCAAAATCTAAAAAGGTCTCCATCTATTGTAGTTTAGTTAATTTATGATCTACCATACACTAAATGTTCCCACTGTGGAAAAACCCTTTTCACCAATTTTAGCTGAAGCCACTTATGATAGTCTCCATCAAACAACGACAGCAAATCTCCAGACTGCAAATCCATTTCACCTGCACTTAACAACAACAACAAATCACCAGACTACGCCAAAGGAACACCAAATTTCCACAACGAGCAACGCATTCCACTCCCACAAACATTAAGCGCTCCAATTACACCAGTGTCGAAAGTACGCGAAGGAATCCGCTGATGCAACAATCTTATTAAGTGCACCTTTAGTATTTAAGCTTATGCTTTGTTAGTTTTTAGTTATAAGTTTGTAATGAAGTGGAAGGGTGATCTCTGTCCAAGAAAATAATAATAAACATTTTTTTTGTAAAAAAAAGTAGATGTAATTTTAATTTATTTTTAGTATTTGTATATTTGTCGAACTTCTCCCCTTCTGCAGGAAGATGATTAAAAATGCAAGCTTTTCAACTTCAGTGAGGTCTTCACCGAGACCATCTACATACATACAGTAGACTCTCGATAACGTGAACAATTAAAAACTAAGGGATTCACGTTTGCGAAGGTGAAATTTTAATAAAAGAATGGGACAATCCCACTGTAGATTTTCGTTTTAAAACGTCTTATCTTTAACAAATTAAAAATAATCTCTTTCTACTATTACATAACAGTATACATATTTAATTCATTTATTTAATTTTAAACAAAAATTTTTTGCATAGGAACATATAAAATAAAAGGTTATGGCATAAAAAGTAACATTAAATATTGACTGAGCAAGGGCATTACCGATACGAAATTTAATGTTTTTGCATCTTTCTCTTCTCCAAAAGCATTCTCACTCACTCACAAAAGCATTCTCTCTTTCCCTAAGGCGCGTTAAGACACTAATACCATTTGGCTAACCAGCCCATTCCAAAGCTTTGTTAAAAATGTAAATGGCTTCATTAGGCTTAATTTTTTCTTTTGGCAATTCTAACACACCGTCATCATCACTTTGCTCATGATGTTGGTACTCTGAGCGACATTATGGTCTTCTTCGTCTTCGTTCCATTTATGGATGTCTTCAGCTGTGCAGTTCATCTACCAAAATGACTTGATTAAAGACAGCAATCCTAAAAAAGTAGAAATCAAATCTCAGGATTTATAGCATTCTCCACTTCAAAATTAATTTCTAGATACAACTTCTCTTTCAAAACACTTAGTACAAGGGCGGGTCAATAAGTCAATAAGTTTTTGAATTTCTGACCTCTTTACTGAAACAGCAACACTGCTCCTGTCAACAGGCATCTGTCAGTTGACTCCTGTCAAAATTTAAACTTGCTGCGTCAGTTAGTTTGTGTTTGACAGCTATTTTTATCAGACTATTCACTAATTTGAGGAGAAAATGGAAAAAAGTGAATTTCGTGTGCTTATTAAGCATTATTTCTTGCGAAAAAAAACCATTACCGAGACCAAGGCTAAGCTTGATAAATACTATGGGGACTCTGCACCATCGATTTCAATGGTAAAAAAGTGGTTTACTGAATTTCGTTGTGGCCGTACAAGCACTGAAGATGCCGAACGTCCTGGACGCCCAGTTGAGGTCTCTACACCCGAAACAATCGAAAAAATTCACGATATGGTGTTGGCCGACCGAAGATTGAAAGTGCGAGAGATTGTGGAAGCCGTAGGGATCTCGCATGGCTCAGTGGTTTCAATTTTGAATGATCACTTGGGCATGAGAAAGCTTTCCGCAAGATGGGTGCCGCGTTTGCTCACAGTCGACCACAAACGCAATCGTGTAACAACTTCACAGGAAGGTTTGGCGTTGTTTAATCGCAATATGGAGGAGTTTTTGCGCCGTTTTGTAACCGTGGACGAAACATGGATCCATCACAACACACCAGAGAACAAACAACAGTCAAAACAGTGCGTTTCTAATGGTGAATCGGCGCCAAAGAAGGCCAAAGTGGGTTTGTCAGCCAATAAAGTTATGGCGACTGTTTTTTGGGATGCACGCGGGATAATCCACATTGACTACCTTCAAAAGGGAAGAACAATCAATGGGGAATATTATGCCAACTTATTGGACCGATTCAATGACGATTTGAAAAAAAAACGACCTCATTTGGCCAAGAAAAAAAGTTCTTTTCCACCAAGACAACGCAAGGGTGCACACATGTGCAGTTGCCATGGCAAAAATCCATGAATTGGGCTATGAATTGCTCCCTCATCCACCCTATTCTCCAGATTTGGCTCCGAGCGACTACTTCTTGTTCCCAAACCTGAAGAAATGGCTTGGTGGAAAAAGATTTGACTCCAATGATGAAGTCATCTTGTCATATTGAGGACCTCGACAAATCATTTTTTTTGGAAGGGATAAAAAAATTGGAGAAGCGTTGGACAAAGTGTATAGAGCTCAGGGGAAACTACGTTGAAAAATAAAATTATTTTTTTTATCAATCTGTTTTAATCCAAAAGTCACGGACTTATTGACCCGCCCTCATCATCATCATCATCTTCTGCATCATTTTCATTACCTACGAAACTTAAAATATTTTTCCAGCACTTTGCGATTGTGTCCGTTTCCAATCGATCCCAAGCTGATTTTAAAAATGAAATGGAATCTCTTAAAGTTAACTTTTTCAGCGATTCTGGAATTTCCGCTTGCTTCGCTACAACCGAAGCTAACAGATTAGTTCTATTGTAAAGCTTTGTTGTTCTGATCGCATCCATGGGTTGGATCAGTGGCGCCACATTTGACATGACTGTAATAGAGTGATCATCTGTAGTTAACTCACTTACTGGAAGATACAATGGAGCATTGTCTAACAGCAGAAAGGATGTTACCTAAAAAAGTTTAATATTGAAGTCTATACGCATTTGGCTAATTTTCGTCATAAATACTTGTGGCACAAATGAATCATGAAACCAATCTCTGAATATAGCCGCGGTCATCCAGGATGATTTCGAATTCTTGTAGTCTACTGGCTTCCTCGCCAGTTGCATTTGCACAGGCGAGGAAAGTTATGCGCTGTTTGTCGGTTTTTCTGCCAGGAGGTTTTTTTTTCTAACGACGAAACATATGTTTTGTCTGGCAAAAGCTACCAAAACAGCCCGGTTTCGTCTGGGTTATAAAATTGGTCGGTGGTCACCCCCATCTTATCAATCGTTTCCTGCAGCTTATATTTGAATGGGTCTACCAGCTCGGGTTGGGAAGACAGATTTTTACCAGTAATTTTAATAAATCTCACGCCGTATCGAGTTCTGCATCCACCCTTCGCTAGCATTGAAGCTGCTTGGGTTCTCCATTAATCGGATAATTTTTTTCACGTTGTTCGAGAAACCACTGGTATAGCGCCTTTTCCGTTTTGAGAAGTTCCGTTGATCGAAGTGTTTTTCTTTTCCATGGCCCCGAAAATGTGTTGTTTACACACTTTACAATTTTTTCGCTCCTTTTGTTAACGGCACAAATAGTAGACTTTGCAACGTCGTATTTTTTTTGCCAAACTTGTTACACTGGAACCACTACGGATTTGCTCAATTAACGCGCATCTGTCCTTAAGTGACAAAAACTTTGGTTTCTTTGAGGACATGTTGACGCAAAGAACTAAAAAAGTAAAACCATAACGCGTACAAAACTTATGATGACAAAAAACAAAGAAAACCGCAAAAATCGAGCAGACAAGGCAATCAACAGCAATTATTGTAAGGAATAACGAGGAAAAAACTGACACGAACTGACGTGCAACAAACCGGAAACTGTACAAGACGAAGAATTGTACTAAGAATAAGGAATTTCAAGCTAAAATACAACTTGATCAAACAGTTTACTGTTAACCTGAAGCAAAAATTGTTGTTGACGTTTTAGAGTGTTCATGACTTGTTCACGTTTTAGAGATGTCAAGCAAAAAAAAATCTGTTCATGTTATCCGGTGTTTACACTAACCGGTGTTCACGCTAACTGGAGTCTACTGTACATATATGCAAAATAGATTATGGCAAGGCGGCACTTTGTCATATGATTTTATGAAGCCGAAGTAGTGCCTTAGTGATTATGAGGTGATTAACGTAGGGGTACCTCAAGGGTCTGTTTTGGGCCCTATTTTGTTTCTGATATTTATTAACTCCCTCTTTTCTCTACCTTTGGCAGGCAAAGTTGCAGCGTGTGCTGATGACCTTGGCATCGCTTATAGTTCAACGAGCCCTCTTAATTTAATAGCAGATATAAATAATGATATCCATTTGCTAAGGGTATGGTTTGCTGCTCACAGGCTAGTGGAAAGTTCGAACCAAGCTTAGGATCGCTTGTGCCAGCAGAAATTGACATCAAATTCACTTGTTACTTGTACCACTGAGCCATCCGAACTTACTTTCCATGCAAATTCCTTATGCAGCTCGAAGTGTTTTCAGGTTGAAGTTGTTAGGAACTTCAAGTACCTTGGCACAACAATCGACCAAAACATGAGTTGGGCTGAGTATAGTTTAGACTTGAAACGATACTTGCGTTCTTCTATTCGGTGTTTTTATCGTCTTCGACAATTTTGCTCCAACAGGTTTCTTAAAACTGTTTATCACGGAATTTTCCACTCGAAACTGCAATATGGAATTAGTTGTTGGGGAGGTGCTTACATTACCAATCTAAAGCCTTTTCTCATTTTGCAGAAATGCGCCTTACGTAGAATTTGTAATGCTCACCGCCTAGCCAATTCTATAGTATTATTTAGGTCCTTGAAAATACTCCCATTAAGGCACTTGTTTTATTTTAGAGTCTCTAAGATCTTTTTTATGAGAGGTGGCTATTTAGAGAGTCCTATATCTGATGCACACAACTTACGTCGAATTTACCGTCATATTGTGCAAGTACCAGCCTACCGCACAACGTACTATAGAAACTCCTACCCAGTTGTATCTTATAAAGTTTTTAACCGTCTTCCAGCCGATATAAGAGTCATGTCAACTTCTAGTAAATTCTCAAATAAAATCAAAGCATGGCTTCTTGGTTTCGATCACAACGAGATTGAAGTTTTGCTCACATAGCCTGTGTAATTATCTCTCTTATTTTTTTTGTTTCATTCTTCATTTATAGTTTCCGGAATTTTTTATATTGTTAACTTTTAATTTATCTTAATCTAAAATATTGCCACCCCAAAATAATTAAAGTTATTAAAGTTATTTCTTCTTGAACGTTTTGTAACTAAACTTAAGGCAAACTGTATAATTGTTAAGAAAATAATGAATTAATAAAAAAAAAAAAAAAGGTACAGTGGTGAGCAAAAATGAATACATGTTGCAAGTGAATGAAATAAAATGCAAAATTTTTATGTTTTGTTTCATTTTAGCTTTATAAACCATAGTTATCATTAATCCTAAAATGTTGATTTACTTTTAAGCCAATAAAAAAAATAAAAATATCCTTCGGAGATAACTGTAAAAAACGAAAATGTGAAAGAAACCATCATTTACTCAATTTTGTACGTTTCTCCCAGTTCTTTTCAAAGTCCCGTTAATCTTGACGAAGCTTTGTATCTTTGTTTTAATTGTTTTATTCTTAGTCTTGTATTAGGTCTGGATTGAAGGCGAATATTTGTAAGCTTAGTCTTATATATTTTTAGCATAAAAAAATGTTTTTTTGTAGAGAAAAAAGTAAAAATGAGGAAAATATCAGCAAATAAAGAAAACAGCATAATAATTTTACTTGAGGAAGGACTTTCTTCACGACAAATAGCCCAAAGAATACAGGTAAGCCAACGCACTGTACTTTTGGTTAAAAAAGAAGAAATGTGCAGTCCAGTAATGTCAATCCAGGACGACCAAGGCGTTTGATGAATCGAAGAGAGTGCAAGACACCAAAGGCGGCGTCGAAAGCCTTAAACAAAAAAGTCAGCGAGTGGACAGCTAGAAGAGCCTTACGTAAGATTGGCTTAGAGGCAGCTGCTAAGCAAAAAAAGCCAGCGCTTTCCGACAAAAATGTTAGAGCTCGCCTTAAGTTCTGCAAAGAACATAAGAACTGGAGCATTGATGATTGGAAACGAGTTATTTGGTCCGATGAGACAAAAATCAATAGATTCCAGTCAGATGGCAAGGCATCGACCAAATGAAAGTCTCCAGAAGTACCAGGTGAAAGAAACCATGAATCATGGAGGAATGTCGGTCCGCTGGTAAAAATCGAAGGGATAGTGAGAAAAGAACAATACCTTGATATTCTGCAACAAAATTTACCAGAATTCGTGGAGGAAGCAGCTTAGCCTGTCGAGGAAATTATATTCTAGCAAGACGGAGACCCCAAACATATGGCTAGAATTGTCCAGAGCTGGCTTGGAGAGCAGCCATTTCACACAATTAAGTGGCCAGCACAGAGTCCGGATTTCAATCCGATTGAAAATCTCTGGGCGATTCTAAAAAAACGGGGTGAAGCTGTGGTTGTATATATAAATTGACTTATTTATCAAGTAATACTATTATTTTAGTGCATTCATGTAAAATTTCATATAAATGTGATTATTAATTCGCGTTTTATCTCTAGTTAAACAGAATCGTAATGGCAACTGAGACGATGATGGTGAAAATTGAGCATCGCGCTGTAATTAAATTTCCCACTAAGCAAGGAAAAAGTCAAAAAACTATTCATGAAGAGATGGTGGCTGTTTACCAGTGTTCCGCACCTTCATTATCAACTGGGCAAAAGTGGTCAAGTGAGTTCAAGAGAGGCAGAGAGAGCATTGAAGACGACCCCCGCTCCGGCGCCCCGGCTACTGCTTGTACGGGAGAAAGCATCAAAGAAGTCGAAAAACTTGTTCTTGAGGATGTCCGAATAAAGGTGAAAATGATGGCAGAGATCACCAAGCTTTCAATTGGTACCATTCACACCATTCTTCATGACCATCTTAACCTTTCAAAGGTCAGTGCAAGGTGGGTGCCACGAATGCTCACAGCGCCTCAGAAAGAAGTGAGAATCGCATGCTGTAGAGAGCTTTTGGAGATGTGTAATGAGAACGCGGACGGTGTATGGATCGAATTGTTACTGGGGACGAAACATGGGTCCACCACTATGACCCTGAAAGCAAACAAGAGTCCATGCAGTGGCATAAAAAAGGAACAGACCCCCCGAAGAAGTTCAAAGTCACTCCGTCTGCCGGGAAGCCCATGGCCACAGTTTTTTGGGACTCAAAGGGAATCTTGCTCATTGAGTACAAAAAAAAAGGTGAAACCATCAACGCCACATAATACGCTTCCACTTTGCATAATTTGCGGGAGGAAATTAAAAAGAAAAGACGGGGTAAACTCGCAGCGGGTGTGTTGCTTCTTCATGACAACGCTCCTGTTCACACGGCGCGAGTTTCCAAGGCTGCTGCGCGAGATTGTGGTTTCGAAGAAATCCAACACCCACCCTATAGTCCAGACCTTGCCCCTAGTGATTATTTCCTGTTTCCGGATTTGAAAAAATGTCTTCGTGGAAAAAGATTTTCGGATGATGAAGAGCTCAAGTCGGCAATAAATGGGTATTTAGGAAATTTATTTTTTTGAGGGTTTAAAAAAGCTTATCTCAAGATGTAACAAATGCATTGATGTTAGGGGAGATTATATTGAAAAATAAAAGCAATTTAAATTGAATTCGCATTTTCCTTCATATCGATACCGAGAATATATTGAACGCCCCTCGCATGATGGTTACAAAGAACGACCCTAAAGATAGACTTTGCCTTCCTAAGTACTGCTATCACTTCTGAACAACAGCGCTGAGTTCAAATAAAGTTCCATATAAAACTTTCTAATCGCTGAATGCAACTGAGTAGCAAAGTCCATTCTTGAACAACTAAGGACATTTTGTACAATAACCTTATCATCTCAGTCCTACTCAATGGATGAAGTGGCCCGAGGCTATTATGAGAGGAAAGTTCTCCGGGTAAACTTAAATGTCATCTGCATAGGCGCTGACTGAATGATAAGATACATCGAACTGTCACAGACATCAACTTAGTCAGAAGAGTTCGAATCTCTTGGTTGGAATATGTTGAGTGGATGAACATCAGCGACCTGGGCCGAAGAATCTTTTAATCCGCTTCGGAAATTAGCTAAATTAGAGCAAGACCTTGATTCAAATGGCGCCCACAATTGGCAAGTCACAGCCAATATTTAAATTGTACTGAGTTACTCATACACGACGGTGCAGAAAAAGAGTACAAAGTTTTACGTAAATTATTGTAATTATTTCTTGGTACTGGAACAGCTGGCTACATTTAACTATGGTAAAACAACAGGTGATACCAAAAGTGATAAATAATGAAGCTTATGCGCCGAATCTTTCGTTGCCATGTAAACCGTTTCTACAAACATTTCAAATGAATGCATATTTTTTAAACGTTTCAACAAACTCGTAATAGAAAAACATAATAATGTAAACAATTTGTTAGTCGTAGAATTTTAAAATGTCTGAAGTAACAATTGATCCCGCTGTGATAAAAAAAACTCAGGATGCACTTGGAAAATATGTGAAAAAACCAGTGTTAAGTGAAAAATTATTGAAAAAACCACCATTTCGATTTCTATTTGATGTTTTTAATACGGTAAATATAAACAAACAAGAACTCATAGTATTGCAAAATGTTTCAGAACTATTGTAATATCCTTAGTGAGTCAAAAGGTTACTTCAAAGGAAATTGTAATTATTAACACCTGCTTTTGACTGATGACTCATTCGATACTACTCGTAATAATTTACATTTGAGCTTAGAACTTAGAATCGTCCCGGAGAACTCGAATGAACTACATAGTAAAGTAAATGAACTGACAATATTGGCGAAGTTCCGAATAGTAAAGAGAAATGTCTCTTCGAGTGTCCTTTTTCGATGTTTATTTTTTTTTTGTGGTAATATTTCAGTCTTTCATTCCGATATTCTATTTGAACTAAATTTAAAATCCAGAAAAATAATTGCAGTATTAATCAGGACCAACAATTGCAAAATACGTGGTATATTCTTAAGTTCTTTATATAGTACGCTGCGAAAGCTTTTTCTTCAACTCTATCCAGTACTACTTCTAAAAGATAGAAAACACCATTTATCCAGCCTGCAAAATCAAAAATCATGGAAACGCTAATAAAATGCCCATGAAAATATCAACCAACGGAAAACCTTTCTCTTACGTATTACTTCCACCTGTCTATCTTACTGATCCCAACCAACCTCGATTCCTACCCAATTGCTTTTGTGCCTGATTAAGTGAATGGATTTGGCTTCCACCCCCGTTCCCATTAGGAGCAGTTCGTTCGAGATACAGTTTGGCCCGAAAATTCGAATTAAAATACGTAGCCACCTACTCAGAAGGTTCCAGTTTAATTTTCGTGCTGAGCGCATTACTTTTCCAGATCTTTGACAATACCATATACCAAATGCAACTTTTGTTTACCTCTTTACTTAGTTGGCACTATCAATAAACTTCTCCAATTAGCACAGTCTTAGGCTGACAGCCTCCAGTTACGTACTTCAAGATGGGTTGGGATCACTTCAACTTGTGCGCGCCACCTAAGGTTATGTCTTTTTATACTACAATATCCTCCCGGGTAGGAATCGATGACTCTTCGGCCCGGAGAGTTAATTTCTTTCGCTCTACATGTCTCAGTCACTGATGGGCATTTTTCGGACCAGGTCGATTACGTTATACATGGTGACTTACTCGAACTTCAACTTTTTAAAACGCTATAATTTTTTTATTTTTTCATAAATTTTATTGTGCCAAAGCAAAAAATGTTGGAAAATACATCAATTTTCAAATTGTATCAGTAGTTTTCAATATGTCTACCTTTGGCGCGAATAATGGCCTTGAGACGGCCGAAGAAAGCATCGCACGCTGCACGCAAGTGGCTCTGCGGTATTTTGGCCCATTCCCGGCGAAGTGCTTGTTTGAGGTGGTCCAAACTTTCGTATTTTTTAGTGCCAACCTTCGCCTTCAAAATACCCCAGACTGAGAAATCCAACGGATTTGCATCCGGAGAATTTGCAATCCATTGTGTCGAAGAAATGAAGTGTGTAACATTGTTTTTTAACCAATCTTGGTTGACGCGCGCTTTGTGAGACGGTGCCGAGCCTTGTTGAAATGTCCACGGTCTCCGACCGAAATTATTGTTTGCCTAAAGCTTCGATACTGCCTCTAAGACAGTTTCACGATATACGATCGCATTAATTTTGACGTCACGATCCAAAAATACGAGTGGAGTGGGACCATCGGCAAATATGACGGCCCAAACCATCATCATCGGTGCTGCCTGCTTTCTGGTGGCCGTCCGAAAGTGTAAATTTTCGAAGAACCTCTCTGGCAAGTAAACTCGGTCATTTTGTTTGTTGACATATTGCTCGATAACAAATGGCGACTCATCGGAAAAAACCAAATTCAGCAACTCACCACTTTCGTGCAAGCGTAGCAACTCCTTCGCTGTTTCGACTCTAACTTTTTTCTGTTGCGGTGTAAGATCGTGTGCTTTTTGGAAGTTCAATGACTTGAGCCTAAGCTCATTTTACAGTATGTGCTGCATCCGTTCCAACAATATGTTGAGCTCACGAACCATTTTTCTTCCACTTCGATGCGGATTTCGCTCAATTCGAGCCTTCCCTTCCCGAACCATTTCTGCCGATGTTGCTGTTTTATTATGACCACCTCCATGGTGTTTTGCAACGCTGCCAGTATCACAGTAACGAGTTATGGTTCGAGACACAAATGATTTATTCACGTTGAGGTGCTGGAGGGCTCTAATGATAGCTACTTGTGGTTTTCCAGCCAAATATAAAGCAATCACACTATCACGTTTGAATTACATCGCGGATAAAAATTTTTCAACACAACTGAGCCGCAAATCGTTTAAAAGGCTTGTAAATAATAAAATTATCTGTCATATGTCAAAATTTGAGCTCACTGTCAAGAACGGTTTGGAAATTATAGCAGTCTGAAGTTGGTTGCAGTTCGAGTCAGTCATGGTGTATATTGTCCCTTCAAAGTAATCCCCATCGACTGCAACACACTTATATCAGCGCTTGATTCAATCCCCGCAACATTTTTTATATTCGGTTTTCGGCATGTCCATCAGTGCTTCCTGCGATTTTTCCATTACTTCATCTCGGCTCGGTGTATCAGCGTTCCCCGTACTGGTTTTTTAACTCGATTGAACAGAAAGAAGTCACAGGGAGCCAAATCAGGTGAATTCGGTGGCTGTTGGATGGTATTTGTTGCATTTTTCGTCAAAAAATTACGAATAATGATGACACTGTGCGACGGTGCGTTATCATGGTGCAAAATCCACGAATTTTCTGCCCGCAATTCTGGTCTCTTTCGGCGAATTGCTTCACGCAAACGTCTCATAACGCCCAAATAATACGAGTACTCTTTGTTTACTGTCTGGCCTTCTGGCAAAAATTCATGATGCACTACACCGTTGTAATCCATGAAAACCGTGAGCATTGCTTTCTTTTTTGACTGAAAACGACGTGGTTTTTTTGGTCTCGGCTCGGCTCATTTGGTGAACGCCATTCACTTACCTGATGGCTGGATTGCGTGTCGTCCCCAGTAATGATCCTTTTGATGAATGTTTGATCGGATTCAGCCTTGCAAACGCAAATCATCTCTTTTGCGACGTCAACACGGTCTCTTTTTTGCATGAAATTGAGGTCTTTTGGCACCAACTTTGCTGCTACACAACGGAAACCCAAATCATTAACCAAAATGTCTTGGACGGATCCATAAGCAATGTTCAAGTCCTCCGCTATCTCTCTGATGGTTTGGTTTGATTTGCGGTTATTGACCAACATTTCCTTTACGAGTACTTCATCAATGTTATCGTCGGTTTTCGATGTCGATGGTCTGGCAGTGCGTTCATCATCTTCGATTGACTCACGACCACTTTTGAACCGCTCGTGCCACTGGTAAACGATCGTTTTCTTTAGAGAATTGTTGCCGAAACACTTTTCCAAAATTTCCAACGATTGCGCACTATTAAATCCGTTTTTAACGCAAAATTTAATACGAAGTACAAGTTCGTTGTTGCAAATTTAAATCCATTTCTAAAATTGTAAAAAATCGCCAACACACACAGAGATACGAGTAGATGTACTCTTGGCTACGTAACTTTTGCAAATGTCAAGCTATGATGCTAAGATTAAGAGGGAATGTCAACAACAGATTTACCAACTTAACAAAACAAAAACAGAGCTCAAATCGGAACAATGGGAGCGCCACACGGTGGTGTCCCCCGAGAACTTTTTGATCAAGGTGGCATGACAATGGGTTTATTGTTCATTGGCGTTTTTGAAGGGTGTTGAGTCAGCACTGGGTAGTTTTGTACTCAGTGCTCAGATGCTTACCGTATGCTAGTGCACTATTCAGAACGTTAAGCTTTTAATTTTGTACATGTCCAAGCTACTGTGCGCTGGAACGCGCATTGACTAATAAATGTTCAAGCTCAACGATGGCAGCTTTGAAAGTATAATACGAGTACATTCAGAATGTTGTAAACAATTTTTTTATAGATCAGTTTTTAGTTGATTTGGTTGATTAATTGGTTCATTTTGTGGCGGCGTGAATGTGTGCATTCTGCTAACCTGAAGCCGATGACTATTGTAGTTCCGTAGAGGATTTACTTTCCAACGGCAAAATAGTCTTCGTTTTCGATTTTAAAGGTGGACTATCTTCTTGGATCTCCAAAATGAAGATCGTTTCTCACTCCAAAAAGTGTCTCTGTTTACTTGAGGTCATTGTTATTATGCCGTGCTCTGTATTTTAAAACCAAATGCGGAGAAGGCTGGAGAAAGAAGATCTCTTCATCACCATCTAAGTGAAAAATCTCCTGAAGTGAAAGAACATCCTTTGAATTCTTCACCATATCATACTTCGAATGTATTCGACCTTGCTTTTTTAACAAAACAAAATGCAATAGTCGCTACTAAACTATTTTACATCATTTCGAATACACTCTTCGCTTTTAGTATTTTCTTTTTTACTATTCTTTTATAAAATAGCTCTTCAAATTGTTCCTAGGTAATCCGAGATACAGGGTGTTTTGATGGCCTATATACTCTGGAAGAACTGAACATCGACAACATCAACGATCGAGATGCAAAAATGCAGTTTTTACAAAAAATGATTGACGTGATAAGTACAAAATTCGAGATCCTACGCCGGTATTACACTCTAGAGTACATATACATTTTATTTTTTTTAGAAATCGCAACAAATGAGCCGCTTTCCGTTAAAACTTCGAAAATAGTTGCAGGACATGAGCCCGATAAAACCAACGAACTCCTTCAATTAATGGGAGAGATTATCACCAAAAAATTGGATTGGAAGAGTGCTGTGGAAACTGTCCGAAATGGCGGATCACAAACAAATTCAAAATTAAAATCAAAGGAAAAGGAGAAGGAAGTGAAGAATAGAAAAGCCATCGACAAGGTATCACCTAAAGTTAATGGAATTAAAAAGACAGAGATTTCCAAAGATAAAAGCAAGACCGAATTAAAAGAGAAAACAAAGTCAAAAGACGTGAAGGAAAAATCTTCGAAAAAACCTCCTAAAGCGGATGTCGAAAAAAAGGAGGAGAAGAAAACAAAAGATAAACCATCTAGTAAAGAATCTCTTAAAAAAACATCACCTGATAAAACAAAGAAAACTCCAAAAGATTCCCCGAATCCTAAGTCTGAGCCCAAATCTGAACACAAGTCTAAGCCAGAGGAAGCTAAAAAATCAAAGGAGAAGCCAGTACTAATAGATGAAACGGTAGAGAACGAAGATGATCAGTTGCGTCAGAATGAGATACAAGCCGACAGTATTAACAAACTTGAAACTGCAGTCAATGAAGATGAAAATAGAAGACCGGCCTCGCCAGTATATAAAAATGATGAGCGTCGAGCTAGCAAGAGAGCAGAGGAGATACTATTATCTGCTGCTGCTGAAGATCTTAATCTACCGGAAAGTCGGCGATCATCTGGAAGTAAGCGATCATCTGCTAAATCACAAAGTCGGAGATCCAGTGCTGAGAAATCACGAAGCCAAAAAATTGACGATACTAACGGGAAAATGTCTGTAGAACCATCCGAATCCCTCAAACCTGTTGCTGAGGAGGCTCCTAGTCAGATTATATTGGACTCCCAAACCACACCAGATTCTGTACAAAATATAGAAGTTAAACGGGAAACAACCTTTGTAAGGGAAAACTCTCAAGGAGCAGCAACAAATGTTTCACGCCCAAGGACGTCTCTACGACCCCCAAGTGCTAGACCAGCTTCAGCGCGACCTGGAGCTCCACGACGAAGAGATAAAAACGTCGAAATAATTCTTCAACCGAATGATCAAGTTAAGTTATCCGGAATAAGCGTTAAGTTGGAGACTTTCACTTCGGAATTGGAAGATGATGGAGAGAATCTTGTGATCATAGAGAATCCAAACACCGAGGATCATTTGCAGGACATTATTGAAAGGAAACCTAAAGAAGATGAATCTCTACAACAGGGTCATTTAGTCCAACAAATTCTCGAAACTCAAAAGGAACTTGTTCAAGGTTCAGCCACAGATACTGAACAAAAGCAGGACAGGGTAAGAATTTTTTTAAAAATTGCCTGGTTGTTTATTTAGGCTTTAATATTACTAATATTATTTTAATAAAATATAGGACTACGATGTGAGCAAGCTGAGCTCTCGACAAAGTTCCGCTCGTCAAATGAACAGTTTGCGAGATGTCATCCAAAGTCTTACAAAGTCTGTGAATCCCTTGGGAAAACTAATGGACTTTATTCCGGAAGACATAGATGCAATGCAATTGGAGCTAACAATGTGGCGTGATACATACAATCAATCTTCAGCGGAACTTAGAAAGGAAAGGAGGTAAATAACTGTCAAACTCTCTGTACTTTCCTCTTATTACTAAAATGTGTGGTTTTTCTCCAGCTTAACAGAATCTGTGACAGAACCAATGAAGAACCAACTCGTAAGCATCGAATCCACCATCAAAGAATATCGCGAAATGATAAATGAATGTCGGGCAAAAATCTTGCAAAATGCTGAAAAAATCCATCGGCTATTGACAACTCAATAATAGATGTTTCCAAATCTGTTAGGTTTATCTTGTTGACTTTTCAATATTGCCTCAATAATTTAACACACTTTACACACTTATATTTAGATGGGGACCTATGACCATATTGATTGGTATCCCGGCGAAGCTCTCAATTTACAAACGTGTTAAAAAATCATAATAAAGTTGTTTATTTATCTCACCAATATTTGGAAACTTGTACTTGTACTTTACTCTTCTTGTGCTTTTACACAGTTATATTGATTGAAGAACTTGTATCTGTATTTACTTGTATTTTTGGAAAATTTTTGCATACTGTAAACATTAGTGTTTGCTAAAGAGATTAAGTTTAATTGCTTAGGAGAATAAGGAAGGGGCTAACTGCACGATCATTATTGTGGCGTTATTTAGCTCAAAATAGGTCTGGATGTAGGTTTTTAGTTGACAATTTAATTATACATAGAGCTATAATAACCGGATTAAAAAAGTAAGTTCAGAGGTATCTATACCTTATATTGAATGACATCTAACGCCTTGGTAATAAATTGTGTGAAATATTGGTGAATACAATTTAACAATCGTAGAATGTTTTGAGTAGAGAATTGAATAGATACACTTAAGACCATCGAACTCCATTTAGATTTAGAAAAGGCTATATACATAGTATCTGTATCTTTTAGCTTAGGGAAGAAGAAAAAAATCTCTTGGAGCTTGGTCTGATAAGTAATGAGGTTGATCAAGGAGTTTAAACCGTAATTCGTTGATTTTCGTCATGGCAATCGCTGAGGTAAGAGACTGCGCATCGTCTTCGTGAAACAAAAATTTTTTCTGCAAATGTGACAGTTTTTCCGCAATTTCTCCCTTCAACTTGTCAAGTAATGATGCGTAGTATGCTCCTGTAATGGTTTTTCCTTTTTGAAGATAATCGATTAAGATAACTCCTTTACTAAACCAAAAAAGAGGAGCATAACCACCACCACCAATAATCGCGGTGACATTCTCTGTGTACATTTCTCTACAAACAAGGTCAAAGAGGAAGTGATGAAGAGCAAGAAAATTGCAAACAATAGTATTATTCAAAGTATTGCCCATCTGAATCTATGACTTTTTTCCATCTTTCTGTAAATTTATGGACCCCATCCCAAAAGTATTGCGCCGGTTTGGCAGCCAAGAATGAATCAAGCCAATTTTAGATATTCTGCTCTGATGTGAACCGTATTTCAGTGAAGGCGTTCTGCATCGACCGGAACAAATGGTAGTCAGAAGGGGTAAGGTCTGGGCTATAAGGCGGGTGGGGTATGACTTCCCATCCAAATAGTTCTTAACCGGAATAGCAACGTGGGGCCGAGCGTTGTCATGATGGAAAATTATTGCCTCGTATCTGGTCGCATATTCCGGGAGTTTTTCGGCCACTGCACTCTTCAAACGGAATAATTGTGTTCGGTAGCGTTGTCTGTTGATGGCTTCACCCGGTTTTAGCAACTCATAGTACAGCACACCCATCTGATCCCACCAAATACAGAGCATTACCTTCGCCCCATGAATATTCGGCTTTGCCGTTGATTTGGCTGGTTGGCCGGGTTTCACATATGATTTTTTGCGCTTGGGGTTGTCGTAATGGATCCATTTTTCATCACCAATAACAATCCGATGCAAAAATGACTTCCTTTTGTGGCGTTCCAGCAGCATTTCGGACATGCAAAACCGCCTTTCGACGTCTCCCGGCTTGAGTTCATGTGGAACCCAATTTCCTTGCTTTTGAATATATCCAGCTGCTTTTAAACGTTTTGAAGTGGCCGCTTGAGTGACACCCAAAGATTCTGCGAGCTCTTCTTGTGTTTGGCAACAATCTTCATAGAGTAATGCTTCCAGTTCTTCATCTTCAAACTATTTGGCTGTCCAGGACGTTCATCGTCTACCAAGCCAAAATCACCACTTTTAAATCGTGCAAACGACTTTTGGTACGTTCGCTCAGCTAGCGCATGTTCACCATAAACTTCGGCAGCAGTTTTCTTCATATTAAAGTAATGAAGAAGAACTCCCCCAAAAACACTTTTTCAGGCACAAAGTTCGACATATTTGAGTGAAAAAAAATTATTGTTGTTTACGCTTCAAATGAATGACATATACTGAAATGACGTACAATGACAGTAGTTTTCCAACGCATGTTCCAATGGAATAATAACAATGGAATAATACAAGTTACGCCATCTCTTAGCACGAATTAAGTTATAGACCCAATACATATAAGTGATCATTGTATGACGGGAATCCTTTTTGAAAATATAAAATGCAGGAAATCTAACGTATCATCTGAAACCAGCTTTGATAAAATTAACTTTCCTGAATTGAACAATAGGCTACGTTATGAATATTGGGATAGTGTTTATGTTGAAAGAAATGCTTCTTCAGCTTATAGTGTATTTCTTAGTATTCTGAAAAATTACATAAGCGCATCTACTTGCACTATAACACACAAAAAATCGGAGTGTCGCCTTAAGCCTTGGATAACTCGTACCCTTATCAAAAAAATAAATATCAAAAACAAACTAAGAAAAAAATGTTGGAAACATCCTTTGAACACCAATTTGAAAAATCGCTTTGATAAATTCTGCACAAAAGTGACAAAGGAAGTCAAAAAAGGTCGGGATGACTATTTTCGTTCGAAAATACAAGCGGCAAGTGGAAATCTTAAGAAAGAGTGGCAAGTAGTTAATAGTATTGTTAGTCGGAAAGTGTGTACTAACGCAGATCCCATTGTACTTAAAAATGGAAGTATTAACATTTCAAATCCTTTGGAAATAGCTAATGAGTTCAGCAATTACTTTGCTTCCATTGGACAAACTTTTTTTCCAAGTATTGTAACCTGCAAATTTCGTGTAACTGTTGCTGGTTCTCAAAACAACTGTTCTAGAAACAGCTTCATGTTTAAGTTCATTACGGGATTTGAATTACTAAAAACTATTAATTCCCTTCCTAATTCCAATTCACATGGTAATGATAAAATATCGAATTTGGTACATTGGACCCAACTTAGTAGATATTTTAACTTACCTTTTCAATTTTAGTACTATGTCCGGTACCTTTTCATCTGAACTTAAATGTGATAAATCAAACTACAGACCAATATCTTTACTGCCATCAATTTCGAAAGTTTTTGAGAAAATAATTAAAACGAGAATATTAACTTATCTCAATCATTATAATTTTTTCTCTCCTATGCAGTTTGGTTTCAGAACTGGCCTCTCCACTGAGGATGCTCTATTGGACTTTTGCTCCTTCTTATATAAGGGACTAGATAAAAAACAGTTTTGTGCAGGCCTTTTTGTGGATATAACTAAGGCGTTTGATATGGTTGATTGACCACGTCATAAAGGGTCCGCCAAAAATTTTTTTTTTTTGAAAATGCTATAAAAAAAACTACTGAATATTTTCTCAAATTTCTTTTTTTATTTGAAAGTACAATCCTTCCGGTTAATAATAGCTGCCTCGGCTGGCCATGCAGTAGCCTACACGATCGGTCCAATTTTTAAGCACATTATCGATTGTGTACAGCTGTATTTCACCAATGACTTCACGAATATTGTCCTTTAAAGCGTCAATTGTCTCTGGCTTGTCGGCGTAAACTTATCTTTTACGGCACCCCACAAATAATAGTCCAACGGTGTCAAATCGCAGCTCCGGGGTGGCCAAACGACATCAGCTCTGCGGCTGATAATGCGATCTTCAAAAACAGGGCGTAAAACATCGAGTGTAGCTTCGCCTGTGTGGCACGTAGCGCCGTCCTGTTGAAACCAAATGTTGCCAATATCCTCCTCTTCAATTTTTTTGAACAAAAATTCGTTCAACATGGCCCGATAACGATCGCCATTGACTGTAACGGCCATTCCTTGCTCATTTTCGAAGAAAAATGGCCCAATTATGCCTCTGGACCAAAATCCGCACCAAACAGTGACTCGTTTTGGGTGTATCGGCTTTTCAATGTATGCGTGCGGGTTTTCTGTGCCCCAAATGCGACAATTTTGCTTGTTTACATAACCGCCAAGATCAAAATGAGCTTCATCTGAACAGATGATTTTTTGGCAAAATCGGCATCTTCTCTAAGTCGATCGCAGGCCCACTTAGCGAAGCGTTGTTCAAGCGTATACACAACCATATTCGTTCAGCGGAAGGGTAAAACTAATTATCTGTCAAATCAGACATGAGCTAAGTGTTACCATTCACGAAATAAGCACTAGTTGAAAAAAAAAACGTTAGATGGCGGACCCTATATATACAATAGTATTGTCAAAGATTTGTCCTCCTATCTAATTGGGATTATAGTTCATAATGTTCGGTCTGAGTCTATTTCCCACGATGTATTTGGATCCAATGACCTATCTATGATATGTAACAGCTTATTTAGTAAAGGTGCCCCAAAATAAAGTTTCTTTTTAATTTAGCGATGTAAATACATATATGGGAGCCATCTATTGAAAAATAAAAATTATAAATCATTAAAGCTTACACTTCAGGGAATTATTTATTTTAAAAAATAATTTTATATTTGTGTATAAATATATAAATAGCAAAGGTTCACTGGTTCATTCTGATGCTTGCGTTTCGGGTTTGTTTTTGTTTTTTTTTTTTATAATGAGCGAGCGCTCAAGGGGTTTGTGTACCCCTGAAATGTTTGCACACAGCGCGGGCGAAGGAAATTTAGGGAGGAAGAAAGGACAGGTACCGATGTACATTGTTTTTAAATGTTTGTAAGCTATAACGACCAGGAAACACAGAGATCGGCAGGGCATTCCATAAGCCTAGGAACGGATAACGATATTTTAGAGTACATCCGAAAATGGGCTCGAGGGTATACTAATGAGCATTATTAGCGAAACGGTTGTTACGGTTATAAGTTTGGAGGGGCGGAATTCTACTGGCGATTTCTATGGAGCACTGGTGGTGGAAATAGCGATAAAACAGAGTGAGACATGAGACATTCCGTTGGTGTTCGAGGGTATCAATTGATTGACTATAAGTTTTATCTCACGGTTTTGAATCCTATCTAGCAGGTACAGAGATGTTTTAGGACCACCTGGCCAGATGTGGGCATTGTACTCCAATTTTGGGCGGACGAATACCTTATACGAGGTATCCCCTAATTCGTCAACGATAATTTGCAAAATGATTCCTGGGCATATTCTAAGAAAAAAATCGCTCTACAGTAAGGGTCTAAATCCAATGTGGACATCATTTATCGAGGATTAAAGAAAAGGTTTACTTTGGTGTACCCTGACCCATGTTAACGGAAATTGCTCTGTTAGTACTAATGGTAGAAACTTCGTGAATAATAATTTTTTTTAGAAGAAATACTAGCCTTTGTAACGGCGTTTAAATAAAGTTAATATCTTGTTTGAATCTTTAGATATCCAAATTCTAAACCTGTTCCATTTTCATTGCCCGTGTTAATTTTTGACGTTGATGTCACTTCTCTCCAGAAAATGCCTAATTAACATAACGTTTTGCAATTTTTTTCTTATGAAAGTAACAATAATAAAAAAAAAAATCATCAATGAGTTTGCACAAAAACCCACAGATTTTATGATACTTGGAAAAACGCTGCCGTTCCCGTTCTACAGCCGAAGAGGAGCGACGTGATTCCGGGGAAAAATATGAAAAGCAGAGAGTACTGTCGTCAGCAAAGGAATGTATTGGATTAGAAGTAGCAGACAAGCGATCGTTGATGAAAATTAAAAAGAGTGTTGGAGACAGAACGGAGCTCTGGGCCACACCAGCATTTCTTTCCATCCATCCAAGACAACTTGAATTGAACGTTCCGAATGCTAATTTCTAATCCATTGAAGAACAGAGTCATCGATCCCAAAAGCACGAATTTTCGACAAAAGAGCCTGATGCTAAACTCTGTTAAATGCCTTAGAAATATCAAGTGCAACTATCTTGCTTTCGCCAGATTGATGTACGCTTTGGTTCCACTTTTCGGTGAGACATGCCATCAGATCACCAGTGGACCTGTTGCTACGAAAACCGTACTGCCGCTCATTAGGAAGTTTCCGAGTTTCGAGATATGTCATTAGCTGACGGTTTATCAGCGTTTCCATAACCTTGGTGAGAAGGGACGTAATTGCAATGGGTCTGTAGGAGGAGAGAGAGGAAGATTCGCCTTTTTTAGGGACGGGCTGGACAAATGCTGTTTTGCATCTGCTCGGAAAAAGTCCTAAGGAGTAGGATTGATGAAAGAACTTACGCAGTGGTTTTGCCAGCGAGGAAGAACACCTCTTCAGAAGGAGGGGAGATATACCAACTGGACCAGCGGATTTATGTACATAAGATCTTTAAGTACTCTTGCAACTACACGAGTTTGCGAAAGCCGATTCATCCCATTGAAGATTCGACGCACTCAAGTTTTGGCGGGGACAAAGCACAATCTATGAGTGTTGAACTAGCCACAAAGTGTGCAGCAAGCAGATTGGCATTGCCCAAAGAGCTGACATCTGGAATGTCATTGTAAATGAGCGTTGGGATAGAGGATGAGGCAGAATTTCTAATATTTTTGACGAACGACCAAACATTTTTACTGGCTTCGGGGCATTGCAGTATTTTTTGCGTCAGTTTTTGGTCGTATTGGAATTTCACACGCTTAAAAAAGACGTTGCAGTCATTTCTGTCGGGTTGGTCTTGTAGGACCGAAAACACATTTCTCTAACCCTGACAGACTCTTTACAACTCGAGTCGTACCATGCCTTTTCTTTCTTCATGCCGTACCTTTGATTCATCCGATGAGGGATAAAGCATCTCATTCCAAAGAGAATAGTTTCTGTGATCATGTCAGCAGCGGCATCCACGTCGTTATCGAGGAAACATAACGACCAGTTAAAATTCCTAAAGAAGTTGTTAAGTCCGCCCCAATTAGCTTTCTCGTATTGCAAAACGGTTCTTTTAGGAATCTTTTCTCTAACTGTGTGGTGGGTGTACAAAAAATTAGCTGTTATGGCGCAATAGTCTGACGAGCATAAAGGGGAGAGCACATCAACGGAGTACTTATCAGGGTGAGAAGTTAAAAACAAGTCCAGGGTGTTGGCGTATCAACGTCTGCTATTCGTGTAGGCTAATTTACAAGCTGGGTTAAGTTATTTTCCGCAGCGAAGATCTCAACACACCGTCCTTCGGTTGTTGTCTGTCTAGAAGGTCGAAGCCACCCAGAATCGTGTATATTGAAATCGCCCGTAATAACGATTCAGTATAAGGGTGCAGGGATACAATTCTTTGAATGGAGTCGGATAGCGCCTCAAATTCGTTAAAAGTCAAATTGCTGTCCAGTTTGGGGCTTCTGTAAATAGAGCAGTAGTGAATAATTTGCTTACAGAGATTGTATTTTAGAACAGGGACTACATTGTGGTGGAGTTTGGTAAGCTACATCACTACGCACGTAAATAGCGAGATCGGGGTGAGAGAAGAATAATGGCACTAGTTCGTAGCCAGGTAGCTTCAGATCAGAATGATCTGAGAGGTGTTGGCGGGCTTCTAGCTGTATTTCACTTAGTGCCAAAACAGCTGGTCTATATTTACAGACATGGACGTACGCAGAAAAGCGATTACTTTTTAGCCCGCGTATATTGGCTACGTTCACCCTGAATTCCCTACTCATAATTACAAACAAACACAGTTAACACAAACACCGACAATGCTAAGCAAGGCTGCGAAGTGAAAATTCTGACATTGGTTTACCGAATCAAATTGCTGTAGGTGTTATGCCCTTACAACAATATGAAACAGTGCACCAACAAAATTTTCACTCAATAACGGTATTTCTGCTTATTAACGTTCCAATTAAGATAAAAATGTTTCTCCTTTGAAAACAAAATATTATTTAATGTTGATAAACGCTCGGTTACATGGTTAACGAATTAGAGCTTCTGAATTGCATCTTGGGACTTAAATTCTTGAGCCAACTGCAGTTTGAAAGGGTGCAGTTTTAAAGCATTTGCTCGCTTACCAACTGATGGATGCGGGCTATCACGAATGAAGCGATAAACACTTTTTACGTTTTCATCAGTTCTGGATGACTTTGGTCGCCCAGATTTAGGCTTAACTGTTGTTGAACCGGTTTCTTAGAATTTATGATCTCATTTTCTAATAAGGGGAACACTTAATTCATCATTTATGTTATGCAAACCACGATGACTGCATAATTTTCTTCGCGCAACAGACGCCGAATTATAATTTTTGTAAGACTCGTGCACATCCAACGAACCGCTCCTTAGAAACGCTCCCATAAATGAATTAAACTCTACTAATGCTTCTGCACCTCCTTGCACTGCTCACAAATGCACTGTAAAAAAAAATACTTAAACTAGCCTAAGTCTATGTACAGCACGTGATTTATTGGTTGGGTTTAAGCTTGCCACGATGACAGCAATTTATACTGTATGTAACGTTCGCTATGTACGAGGTCTGTTCAAAAATATTCGACCATCATTTTTATTAGCAAAAGAACCAAAATTTCGTGGCGGGCGTTAGTGACCATTAGTAGGCATACCTAGTGCGCATGGTCAATTTTTTTTCAAGACCACGTGTAAGTAACAGTCGTCGGATTTCATTTTGGGAGAGAATGCCAGAAAAATTCTGGCTTTATGGGTGCGACCCAGAAACTCAGGCAATACATGCAACATCCCCGATGCCCAAAAAAGCAAGGCAGGTCTGTAATAAAGTGAATGGTCATGTTGACCGTCGTTTTTTACTACCGAGAGGTTCTGCATCGTCTTCAAACTTCATCACAATAATCCACCCGCACACTCTTCACACATGAGACTGAGTTTTTTTTAGCCAAACATAATACACCTGTCGTTCGCTAACCTTGTTATTCAACTGACCACGTGCCCTTGGACAATTTGCTTTTTCCAATCTGGTTAAAAGGGACCAGGTGTTCCCTTTCCAGCTTTGCTTCCAGTAGTGGCAGAACCGTTGGGACATACGAGGGGCGTTCAATATATTCTCGGTATCGATATGAAGGAAAATGCGAATTCAATTTAAATTGTTTTTATTTTTCAATATGATCTCCCCTAACATCAATGCATTTGTTACATCTTGAGATAAGCTTTTTTAAACCCTCAAAATAATAAATTTCCTCTTTCTCTGCAAAATACCGACTTGAGTTCTTCATCATCCGAAAATCTTTTTCCACGAAGACATTTTTTCAAATCCGGAAACAGGAAATAATCACTAGGGGCAAGGTCTGGATTATAGGGTGGGTGTTGGATTTCTTCGAAACCACAATCTCGCGCAGCAGCCTTGGAAACTCGCGCCGTGTGAACAGGAGCGTTGTCATGAAGAAGCAACACACCCGCTGCGAGTTTACCCCGTCTTTTCTTTTTAATTTCCTCCCGCAAATTATGCAAAGTGGAAGCGTAGGATGTGGCGTTGACGGTTTCACCTTTTTTTTTGTACTCAATGAGCAAGATTCCCTTTGAGTCCCAAAAAACTGTGGCCATGAGCTTTCGGGCAGACGGAGTGACTTTGAACTTCTTCGGGGGGTCTGTTCCTTTTTTATGCCACTGCATGGACTCTTGTTTGCTTTCAGGGTCATAGTGGTGGACCCATGTTTCGTCCCCAGTAACAATTCGATCCATAACACCGTCCGCGTTCTCACTACACATCTCCAAAAGCTCTCTACAGCATGCGATTCTCACTTTTTATCTGAGGCGCTGTGAGCATTCGTGGCACCCACCTTGCACTGACCTTTGAAAGATTAAGATGGTCATGAAGAATGGTGTGAATGGTACCAATTGAAAGCTTGGTGATCTCTGCCATCATTTTCACCTTTATTCGGGCATCCTCAAGAACAAGTTTTTCGACTTCTTTGATGCTTTCTCCCGTACAAGCAGTAGCCGGGGCGCCGGAGCGGGGGTCGTCCTCAATGCTCTCTCTGCCTCTCTTGAACTCACTTGACCACTTTTGCACAGTTGATAATGAAGGTGCGGAACCCTGGTAAACAGCCACCATCTCTTCATGAATAGTTTTTTGACTTTTTCCTTGCTTAGTGAGAAATTTAATTACAGCGCGATGCTCAATTTTCACCATCATCGCCTCAGTTGCCATTATGATTCTCTTTAACTAGAGATAAAACGCGAATTAATAATCACATTTATATGAAATTTTACATGAATGCACTAAAATAACAGTGTTACTTGATAAATAAGTCAATTTATATATGCAACCACAGCTTCACCCCGATACCGAGAATATCTTGAACGCCCCTCGTAGATAGACTAACTTAGTTGACAAACTTTCCAGATATTGGAAAACCGGTTTTCTACTGATCGCCTTTATCCGTGTCACCCTCATCAATGGCGATTTGCCCCCTATTTTACACAAAAAAAAGGCATCCAGATTACACACACGCATGCAAACCGCCCTCATTCTAGCAACTTTACTTGTAAAATACTCTTATTCTAGCAAATTCTGACAGGTTATAAAGATGTAAGTGTTGGTAATTCACTTACAGTGTGTCAGTGCGAAGGTTAAGGGGTTACAAAAGCATTAGTAGAGTTTGCCATCTAGGTTAGTTTATCTATGCTTTGGGAGAAGTGTGTAGCAGCTCAAGGAGAGTACTTTGAAGGGGATTAGTGTTATACAATTATATCTTAATACAATAAATGTTGATTTTCTAAATAAAATCAGGATACGTTTTGAACAGACCTCGTATGTGTAATAGGGATGTCGTCGATGTTGAAATGTTAGACGAATTAACATTGTTGACAATTCATACGTATTCACAGGCAGAGTCACGCGGATAGATGCAAACAGTAGAAAGCTGTTTTTGGAAGGGCCAAAATCTGGAAAGTGTTCCATCTGTTAGTTCATTTCTGAACGCTCTGTAGCGACTGAATTCCCGAAAGCCGGCCAATAGGTTGACATGCACCCTGCGCCTCCCAAATTTGTTGCGTTCCTGCATTGAGCCAATCAAATAGAAACTTTATTTGTTGTCCTATTCTGGAGCAAATACATAAACATAGGTAGCAACCTTTCCAGATTTCTGCCCTTTCGAAAACGACTTTCCACTGATTGCCTAAAATCGTGTAGTTATTTGTCTGTGAATATGGGGTTATTGATCAGCAACAAGTCATCCAGGCTGTGTTCGTGCAGATGTTTAATAGTGTGCGCGTTTTTTTACAGTGTATTTGTGAGCAGTGCAATGGTTGAAAAGTTGATTAGTAGATTTTGTCATTTAGTTTAGTTCATTTATGAGTAAATACTCATATCATAGCAAAGTTAATATGCATATAAAGAGAATTACAACAGGGTGCTAAGTAGAGTAACATGGCAGCGAAACTGCGCATAAGGCTTTGCTGAACTAAGCTATTGCGAAATTGCAGTTTCTTTGAACACAGTTTGAATGCTGAATTCACTGAATCTTGCCTGGGCTCCGGGCCATAATGGTATTGCGGAAATGAGATTGCCGATGAGCAAAAAGATGAGGATTTGTTAGGATCTGAAGACGCCTTTTGCCTGCCTGCGTTACCAGTAAGACCCTCCATTGCCAGTTGGGCTTCTTGTGAGCAAATCGTAAGTGGTCCCAAGCTACATGGTTGCTCTTCTCAATGCTTCCTACTTCCTGTAGAAAGTCAGCAAGATTCCTTCTGCCCTTGGAAGGACTACAAATACTGGGCGCTGGTACTGTATGTACCCTATTACTGAACCGTCTACTCATCTTTCTTCGAAGGACTGAGAAATTCCGTAACATGTTGCTTTATTACTTCAAAGTATGATCTGTTTAGGTTCTGTGAAATCCTACGTACGAAACTTGAATTGACTAGGTTGATTGGATTCGGAGAACCCCCACCGAAATACGTTGGCCCGCGATGGTGCTTCGGCCAAAAGCCGAATTGAGTTAATCGGTAACCCATCGCACGAAAATGTTCACTATTTAATTCCATTTTTTAGGTGAGATGAAGTTGCTACAAAAGACGCAAAAAGCACTGACATGACAAAACGTGAGATATTGCCACATCTCGAAACTTAAGCTACAACCTACGTATTAGCGGGCAAGAAACTATTGATTCAGAGTCGAAGAATAAGATTGCCTTATTTGAAAATTTTCGAATATACACCCTGAATGACTCGAACTGCAACCAACTTCAGACTGCTATAATTTCCAAACCGTTCATGATAGTGAGCTCAAATTTTGACACATGACAGATAATTTTATTATTTACAAGCTTTTTAAACGATTTGCGTCTCAGTTGTGTTGAAAAATTTTTATCCGCGATGGAATTCAAACGTGATAGTGTACTTGCTTTATATTTGGCTGGAAAACCACAATTAGCTATCATTAGAGCCCTCCAGCACATCAACGTGAATAAATCATTTGTGTCTCGAACCATAACTCGTTACCGTGATACTGGCAGCGTTGCAAAACGCCATGGAGGTGGTCATAAAAAAACAGCAACATCGGCAGAAATGGTTCGGAAAGTGAAGGCTCGAATTGAGCGAAATCCGCGTCGAAGTGGAAGAAAAATGGCTCGTGAGCCCAACGGATGCAACACATACTGAAAAATGTCAAGCCATTGAAGTTCCAAAAAGCACACGATCTTACACCGCAACAGAAAAAAGTTAGAGTTAGAGAGAAGGAGTTTGACAGGGATGAAGATCATTTAGGCATTCTTAAAACTGGATACTAAAACACTTTCAATACTATTAACAGTTAATATAATTTTAATTCATTCAATGTGTATATATAATTGTTTTAGTGTATACATTTTGCTATGACATACGTTTCATTTCTTTATTTTGTTTAAGTATAACATTTATATATATTAATGTATATTCCCTTAAGATTTTAGTTTAGTTGGTGAGATTGCACTTAGAATAGTAACAACAGACAATTGAATATTTTATTAAATTGTGAAAAGGTCATGTGAAAGTATTAACATCATTATTTAATGTAACATTAAGATTGTTTTAATTTTATTTTTTGTTTATTATTTTAATTATTTACAAATTATTGCAGAAGTCAAATTTTAATTGCTGGCCTGCATTTACCGATCAACAGTAAGGCAGGATCCATTTTTTCTGCAATTTGCACTTCATTATGATTGAATTTTTAATTTTATTTATTTTTAGTTTTTAGTTTTATGGTAAATCTAAATTAAGAAGAAAGTACAATAAAACAATCCCTGCTTCTCAATTCGTTTAGTATTTATTGAGTTTTATATTTAATTCCCTATTTCGATTTGTTGGCATTGTTATGTGTATATTTGATTTTTCATTTAGCAAATAATATTTGTAAAAAAGATTTGTGATGTGAAATATTTAAGTTTTACGAGTATCTTCTAAATACACATAACATATTCATATGTATGTAGATATATCCAAATTGAGGTGTGTTAATCTATAACATATCTAGATTTGCATTCTTTAGAAGGATACTTTAAATTTAAAAACACCCCATTTATCATTGAATATTTAAAAATGAGAGACTACTTCTGATCTCTTAAAGCAGTCTTCATCACGCAGAAGACCAAAAGCATCGTAGAAATAATTTGTTAGACCATGGAGGAGAAATTTTGGAAGCAAAGGCAAATAGCAATGGCAGTGACCAAGGAAATTAAACCAGTATAACGTCTTTCTTGAAGTAAGTAATAATAATAAAATTACTTGACAGTAATTTAAGGGGATAACGCTATGGATAATGCTGGTTGAAGTTAAAAAGTAAAAAAGATTCAGAATTCTAAAGGGCTAGTAGGGCTCTAGACACAAAATTCCTGTACAGTTGTTCAGAGCGGTATTTGGCGGTGAATGTTAAAAAACATAGTGATAAATTAAATACCCTATTAATCGAGAACACTTTTCGATTTCTGCCTTTGCTTAAAATCATCATGCAATCTTCATTTCCTATTTTTGTCTGAAACCTTAAAAAAATTGTAATATTTCTACAACGTTCTCTGTTACGCTTAAACTCAATTTCAACAAACGGGTGGTTGACCAGAGTCCTAGCCTTGACGGTTTGATAGAAAATATTAAGCGATGTCTAGAATACTATACTCGGTGCGCCACTGTATTCGAGTAATTTCAAAAGAAAATGGCGCACGACCTGAAGAGACTGTAGATCGGTGAATGTTACACCAATTGAAACCAATGAACCTCTCTCAGTTGGTCGCCTCCATTTCTATTGCTTGAAATCCGGTGGACTCGGAAGTCGATTGAGGTGAAAAATTCATGTGGAAAAATAAACTCGATGATTTTTTACCCGGCGCAAAAAGCTGAAACTAGTATCGCAATCAACAAGAACTGCAATTTAATGTCACAAGCAATATTAAAACTGAAATACAGGGTTTACTTCTAAAGTTCTGTTATCTGAACGAGGGGGGTAACTCTAGTAAAGATTCAAGTGATTGAAAATGCTCAACACAGCAAACTTATTAAGAAGTTGAGCAATTTTATGCCAAAAATCTCTTTATAGGAGCTATAACGTAATCAGGTCGCCCAAGTTGACGTAACCGTCTGCTCGACCATGGAGCAATTCAGGAAAATAGTGGATAATTTATTCTTATAAGGAGAATAAGTACAGAGCCTCTCGTCTTTTATTGTGAGTTAAGACATATGTATGTAGCTTCTGTTGAGATCATCAGGTTTATACATTTTTTTTTATTTCCAAAGGAACACAACGATACAAACTAATTTGTAAAGTCCGGGATTTTACGCCGGGGTACTATGCCCATGTGGTGTTTTCTGTGAACCGTCCGCGGTGTACCGAGTTCCCATGTGATGCCCATCTTGGTACTTAGCGTACCCAACACTGCTTGATTTCGATGATCTACTGGGAACAGGTTTATAAATTTAAAATTTAAGTCGGGGTCATCAACAGCTAATCAAAGCTCTCCGAATTAATGCCTTTACTCTCAACGTCAATAGTCAGCAGAAAATCGTAGGGCATATGAAATGACAATTGAAAAACACACCTTCTATGTAAAACATGATCGAAACATTTCTATAAATAACGCGAACAAGTAAATGCTTAGAAATGAAGAAATTTGAAATTGACCGCACTCCTTAAACACTCTGCATGCGAATCTATAATCTATACTAAGCTGACAAATTATATTTATAATTGTAAGTTGGGGTCGGAAATTAAAACATTATAATATAAGCTAAGTATAATTTATTGATTTCTTTGTCGGTTTAAGAAGATATTAATCCAGTGCTTACTTTGGAGTTGTCGGCTAATATACGCAGAACGAGGGTATTCAGTTTTTAAAGCAGTGGAATTAACTCAAAACTTGGGGGTATATCAAATGTAAATAAACATTGGCCCATATTGTTGGCAGCAACACGCAGAATGCTCGCCTTATGGTGAAGCTTTTTGTTATTATTTATTTCGTTGTTTTGAACGATAAGCAGCTATCGGTAGTGATTACAATTAATATTTGCTTTAAAAGGAAACAAATGTATGGTCTTTTACAAAAGCGCCATAATAATAAATCTTTATCTAAGCTTCTCACGTTATTTCTTTAGAAGAAAAATGAGTAAAACTAGTAAATAAGAAATGACTTACTCCCCCTAATCATTAAATGCTACAACCTACGAGTAATTTTCAGTCCTCAATCAATATTAATAATTGAATCTAATCTAAACCATATTTGATCTACAGCAGGTAATACTTTATTCAAATTGCTTTTGATAATAATAGAAATATACAAATACAACTGAATAGCGTGTAGGAGATTAAGAGATAAAGAAGCAAAATTATACGCCTTTTATTTGTAAGCAGTACTTTGCAACGCCTCGTTTATTTGGAGTACTTTAAAAATTCAAATTTACTTGCGGTAGTTTATAGCATTATATCATAAATTTACTATTCTTTCTTTTTTCTCTTTAAAAGATATTCGATTCATTATTATGGAAATGTAAAAAAAAAATTCAATAAAATTAATGAAAAAATCCATGTAGTGACTATACGGATTGTGGCTAAACAACGTCTGTCTCTCACTAATTAAAGATCAAATATGTTACGTGATATTTAAATGATGGACAACTGCATATTTATAAATGATATATGTACATGAGCTAATAAACCAACATCATTGTATAATGCCACTGTAAGCTTAACATAAGTCTGCAAGCAATTATTAAGTCTAGATCATAATCCATGAAGTGGTATGAATGTGGTATTTGCAACTATTTTATATCATATAATTGGACGGCCTGCAAATAAATGTGTTATGCAACGCTTAATTAAAATTTTAATTGATAACAAAATTTATCATCTGTTCCTGACCTTTTTTTTCTTAAATTGTACTAACTAAAGCAAAGAGTACATATCTAGAAAACGAAAATGATTTTTATTTAAAATTTACATTATTCCAAAAAGATTGTAAACAATTTGACTAAACTTAAATATTTACAAGAACTAATTCGTTTCAGATTTTTTTTTTTTATTTAAAGCTAATTTTTCATTTTCTAATATATTTTTTTCTTTTTGTTAATTTTTACTTAACTGAGCAATATATAGTTTTAAATTGTCTCTTAAATATCCAACAACACATAAACTAATCAATAGTACGTATTTTTTTGTTACACAATTTCACAATTTTTTTTGTAAAAAGTACATATTTCCTCCTTCCGGTTATCAATCATTATAGAACAAAAAACACACATTTATAATAATAAAAAAAGAACAAGAAACAAGAAAAAAAAGTAGAACACGAAATAAAACACAAATAAAATTGTTTGATTAAAATAAAATGTTCTTTAATACTTTTCATTTCGTTTTTCATAATATAAAGTTAATAGTTGCTAGTTCTTAAATTAAGAGAAAAATAAAAGAAGTATATATATTTATTATATAAAAAAAATTTACATAATATAACAAACTTAAGTAAAAGAAAAAAATAAAAAATAGAATCGAAAACAAAACAAAAACATGAATTTAAGTAGAAAAGAAAATAAAATTCATTCTCTTTTTTCGATGTGTAAAAAAAAAAAAAAAAAAAACAACATAGAGGAAGTTTTGATTTTCGCAATTTTTACTAATTTACCAAACGAACTAAAAGAAAATTTACGGTTTTCTTATTAAATAAATGTAAATTATATAGTTGTCTTTATTGATTTGTTGGTAGTTATTTTTCAGTTGCTGTTGTGATTGGATTTTGCAGTTTACTTTGCCTTAACACAGATTCAGGAATTAATTGCAATCAAATTGTAAATAATTTGTAAGATAATGGTAAGTAGATTTGATGTTTGCCTTATGCTACAATTGGAAAAATTCATCTTGTTGTTTTTCGAGGCGCTGCAGGGAGTTTTGCACTCGCCTTCCTTGTGTTATATTTAGAAGCTGCGCTGTGTCGGAGGTACTGCCTGAAGAACTGTGACGTGTATGACTCGTTTGGTTATTTTGATGGTAGTGTTTGTATGAGGAGTTATTATTTCTTCTTCGGTGTGTTCCGCCGGTGGTAAATAGATCATCATCACTTTGACTTGTTATTAGACTGAAATGAAAGACAATGTTTTGTTTAATAAATTTGGAGAAGAAACAAATCGATATGACGGAGATGAATGAAGTTAAAGGAATCTCGATATCAAATCGTAACAATAACCCCCACACATTTCAAAATGATTCTCTTAAACAACTACATATATCGTGCGAAATCTACGAATTTTTGCAGGTATGTAATACTCGTACATATTTTGTAAATATATTGAAGCATTTAAAGGGCAAAGAAAAGTACTACTGATATAGCGGTTCCTTATTTGTTGAGTTGTTTAAAATAGTTAAGCAAGTAAATTCATAAATTTATTTGCGTACGTGTGCGTAGATTTCTAATTGTTTTGTTATTTCTCTCTTCATTCATAATTTACAGCAGTACAACAGGGCTTCGATAATCCGAAAACTCGCAAATCCGAACCCTCAATAATCTAAACGACCCCCGTGAGTCCGGGAACAAGAGCGAAAATTCGAAGAATTGATTTAACTTGAGTCTACTGTCACTCGCAGTGCCAGACACGCCACGCAATACTAAGTATGTTCCCTTAGGCCCGGTGCACATGAGCTGCAACGTATTTCTACCTATCTATGTATTTCTGTAGTAACCTTAAGTTGACGCGCAGAGTAAGCAGATGCACCGGAAAACGATGACGAAGAATGGTATCACTTCACATCAACAATCCCAATAATACGCAGATACAAACATTTGGATCATAAATCGTGGAAAATTACATCTCAATCCAGGACCATTACAACCCTTTAGCTGTCAATCATCATCGTCAACAACAAAGGGGGGTCGTAAATTTTTGGTTGCGCAGTAGGACGAAGGGATGACCACAGGCTAACTTCGTAGGCGTAACTGCGTATCTTCAGGGTGGACAGCTGCAACAAGATGACTATAAATAGGGAGGATCTTAAGTCATAAGTCATCAGTTATCAATTGTCCTTAAAAGTGAAGTCAGTAAAAACTGTTTTATTTATTGAATCGGGCTCACATATTTTACAGTCGCTTTGTCGCGCAGTTTTGTTTTGTTTAACACTGTTGCGTGGTGTTTCTTCGGCCATATCGTGTGCTTTTTAAATTATGGCTTCAACATCGAAGAAAAGGAAACATATCACTTTAGCAATATCACAAAAGTGCGAGATTTTGGACAAGATTAAGCAAGGTATCTCGTTATCAGTTCTTGCAATGCACTATAACGTTGGAAAATCCACTGTTTTTAACATTAAAAGCAAGAAGGTAAAAATAAAACCATTTGTAGTAAACACAGAAAAGGGTCCAGACACCAGGAAAACATTAAAAACTCCTGAAAACTCCCAGCTTAAAGATACTTTATTTATGTGGTTTTTAGAGCAGCGAAGAAAGATCGTCCCTTTGTCAGGTGAAGTATTGATGGGAAAGGCCAAATTTTTCCAAGAAAGATTTGAAAAATAAAGTTTGTTGCCAGTAGAGGATGGTTTTAAGAAAAGGCATGGTAGGTATGCGCCAACTAAAATTGAGAAATTGTCGAATAATGAAGCAGCTGTGAAGCCATTCCAGGAAAAATTTATGGACGTTTGTAGGGAAAAAGATCTGATTGCAGATCAAATCTATAATACTGACGAATCGGGCTTGTACTGGAAAATGATACCAGACAAAACGCTGGAGTCTGGGTCCGAGAGTAGGGCCCTAGGTTCCAAAGCATCAAAGGAGAGGATCACATTTATGCCATTCGCAAACGCAACCGGAACGCAACAACGCTGGTTGTTAGCAAAGCACAATGGCCATGGGTATTTGTAACAGCCAAAAAATTACGAGTCCCTTAAACAGGTCAAAGAAATGCGTGGGTTGCAAGACCAATATTTTTAGAGTGGCTAAAAGGACATTTCATCCCCGAAGTAAAGAAATTTTTATTGAAAAAAAAAAAGCAATTTTACTTCTTGATAATGCACCAGCGTATCCACTTGAAGAAGATCTGCAATCGATCGACGGAAATTTCACTGTTTTGTACATGCCATCTAATTGCACAGCTCTTATTCAACCCATGGACCAAAATGTGATTCAAAACATTAAAGAAACATATAAGAAGAAACTCCTATTAGAGTTTGGCTAGCAAGAAGTTGATCCAGAATGCGCAGTATCTGAACTGCTTAAAAAGACCACAATGGAAGATGCAGTGTTTTCATTGGGTCAAAGTTGGCAGCAATTGTCTTCAAATTTGATTAAAAAGTCTTGGAAGCCTCTGTGGTCTTTGTTATACGAATCAGAGGAAATATCTAGCCAAAATGTAGGTGATTTTGATCATGAAGATGATCTCCCATTAAACATTTTTCGTAACAGAGGCTTTTCAGAAGTAAACAGTAGATTTCTCCAATACTCAACCTGTGTCTGCCTTAAATCCGAACGATTCGCTAGTCCGAACAGAGTATAAATTTTGGGTGTTCGGATTATCGATGCTATGCTGTATGTTGTTGAAGTTTCAATAGATTAAAAAAAAAAAAACAATTTTCTTGTAATTAAATGCTCAGAGTATGTTCCTTCTGTAGGAAGACGTATAAGCTCAAGTAGAAATTGTCTAAAAAATTATCATAATACGAGTAAAACGAGCAAGCGGATGAGCCTCGTACACCTATTGTGCTCATTATCAGCAAGCCCAATTTTTTAGAACATTTGGTTAAAGCCCCATTTATGTTTTTAAATGCGGACTTCCTTTTAAAAGTTAATTAAGTTTAGCAATGTGGGCTGTAAGTTGTATGTGTAGGATGGTACGCCACACCATCACCAACTGGAAATGGAACATGCCAGATCGAAGACGACGACAATGAGTACAAAGACGACGAAGAAGAAGACGGAGAGCAAGAGAAGCTGATACAGGTGAAAGGAGAACGACGTAAAGACGACATCCAAGACGGGCGCGAGTTTTGAACATTTATTATATTACTTACTATTACTTTCATTAACTTAAAACTGAATTAAAACCCTACATATATTGTGTTTTCAAAAGGGAAAATTCGTTTTATTGTTTTTTCTTCTCCGGGATCCCTACATATGGTCTGTACATCGCTATCAACAATACTAAAAGTAACCTCCTTGCGCTGCTACTGCAAAAAAGGTTATGGTGCCTTGAAGTCTGTTCATATTTAGACAGACATAACAAATTTCAGTGCCATACTGTCTTTAGTTTTGTTTTGACAGCTGATTGTTGTTGACGTGTTTGGCATCATGTTGAGTATGGACAAAAACGATTTTCGTTCTCTCATAAAACATTATTTTTTGAGAGGCAAAACGGCAAAGGAAACAAAAGAAAAGTTAGATAAATATTATAGGGCTAATGCTCCGTCAGATTACACCATCAAATATTGGTTTCAAGAGTTTCGCGGTGGCCGCAACTCCATTACCGATCAAGTCCGCAGCGGCAGGCCCTCCGATGCGGTTATAGAGGGCAATGTCAAAAAAATTCATGAAATGGTGTTGGCTGACCGGAAAGTGAAGGTGCGCCAGCTAGCAGATACCACAAAGATTAGTACTGAGCGCACATGCCATATTCTGGGCAATATTCTGCATATGAAAACGTTATCCTGCCGCTGGGTGCCGCGAATGCCCAAAAACACGAACGCGAGAGAACTTCGTAAGAGTGTTTAGACTTTTGGCGTCGATTGGTAACTGGATTTGGATCCCTCGGACTATTATCTCTTCCCAAACCTCAAAAGATGGAAATCATCGACGCCACGGAGGAGTATTTTGCAGACCTTCCGGAAAATTACTTTTCGGACGGGATCAAGAAGTTGGAAAATCGCTGGAATAAGTGTAAAAGGGGACTATATTGAATAAAATAAAAAAACATTTAAAAAAAAATTTTTTTTTCATTCCCAAGGAAGTTACTTTTCACCCCACCTAGTAATTGCCCGGGTTATCAACTACCAACAAGAAAAACGGTGTCTCAGAATCTATTACCAACAATTTATAATGAACTTGGGACTGAAGTAAAGCAAAAATTATGCACTGCATCAGCAGTTTGCCTAACAACACATACTTGGACTTCAAGGACAAATGTGAGTTACATTGCAGTAACTACACATTTTGTTGACTCAACCACTAACTTATGCTCATATTTAATCTCATGCAATGCATGCAAGGAGAGACATACGGCTATCAATTTGTGTAAATTGCTGAAAATAGTAGTAATGGAATGGAACATTTCAAATAAAACTGTTGCTATTGTGAGTGATAACGCTTCTAATATTCTCTCCGCTGTTAGCCTAGGTGGATGGGAGTCGATAGGGTGTTTCGCTCATTCTTTAAAGTCAGTGGTCCAAAAAGCCACAAAAGAAATAGCTGATCCCTTATCGAAAGTAAAATCAATCGTTGAATATTTTAAAAGAACTTCACAAGCACAAAATAAACTTAAAGATGCACAAAAACAAGTGAACCTTCCAGAACTTAAATTGAAGCAAGATGTTCAAACGTGTTGGAACTCAAACTATGATATGTTGAACGTATTTTCACTATAAGTACCGTTGCGATACTAAGAAGTGATTTATCACTGAGTTCTGGTAACTGGGCTGTTATTCAGGAAACTTTGCCAATCCTCAAGCCATTTTACGAAATAACCAAAGAAATAAATGCGGAAAAGAATGTGACATTATCAAAGATAATAGTGTTCAACAATCTGCTGAACGATTTCCTTGGAAAATGTTGGATCTTTGAACCTCTGCAACATCGTTTGACAAAATTGCACTCTGTCTGGATAATCTCGGGGTAGCAGACTTTGGGCTCGTTGTACATGGTACGGACGGAGCTGGTTTTTCCTTAGAATTCGGTGTGTTGCACTTTTGGGCACTCCTATGTTTTCTTCAATTGCACGTACTGAGGTACTAGAGTCTTGTGCGACTGCTTGTATGACTTCGTCCTCGTAGGGCGTGACGGGTCTTCACTCACTAACGATTAGATTTGGAAAGCAACCCTCTGGGAATGGCCGGTGCGCATTTAAAAACACTTGATGATCCAGATGACGCTGAACATTAGGGTATCTCTTATGATAAAGTTTGGTTGCAGCACTAGCATTACACCTGCATTCCCCATAAATGAAATGCATGTTAGCATATTCCTGAGCAGTGTATCGAGATGGCATGATGGCATTCACACTACACAATCACGGGACTAACGATCAACACTAGTCCAGAAGAAATCCAGGTTCAACAGAAACGGTCAGATAGCAAATCAAAGTCGCAATGAAATGAAGTCCAATAAAGAAAGCTAAAGTTGTAAGCACGAAATCAACACGAATACAGAATACTGCACTGTAAGCGAAGGAGCGTAACGTACTGTAGTATTGCATGATGTAAATATGCGTCACTGCTTGACAAGGGTGGCATCTCTATCTGTTTTATTTACACTAGCCGAAATGGCGTGTTTATCCATCTCAATCACGGCGTCACTGTCTGTCTCGCTCACACTTGGTACTCATTTCAACTTATTAAAAATAATTAACTATGAATCGGATTTCTTTAACAAAATATTTTTTTTTGTCCTCAATTAAGCGTTAGTCTAGCAAGTGTCATACCATTTTGGAATCCAGACTATATACGTCATCTTTTAAAGTTACTTGCCAAAATGGCACAGTACATTTTTTTATCAGTACAGTCAGTTCAAGTTAGGTGATTTTCAGGTGCATGGATGGACAAAAAAAGGAATATTTTAGTTAAAACCGATAGAGTTATATTTAAATTTTGGACCTTAATTTACAGAACAGTTACTCAGGGTTATGAGACAACAAAAAAATCGATGAAACGCAAAGATTTGCGGTCACAGTACTTGAAAGATCGTCACACGGTGTCAGATTTCTCGATTTTTTTTTGAGTGCCAATCATTTTAAAATTGCATGACTTAGACCTTTTTATAATTTTGTGATAACCGACACCACTTGACCTATCACCCCTTTCCGGCTTGAAGTTGATTTTTGGGACACCCTGTATATATTTGTTAATTGTAACTATAGATACAATTAGGATCTAATTGTGGGTCTACCTATAAGTGTAGGATCTGCGTCTGTTATTCTGTTTATCTGTTTTATCTTTCTATCTTACTTTGTTAATGCCTGTCCTCCCTCCTTGCCCACCTAAGGACTGAAACGAATAAAATCTGTAAATTTTAATACGGGCTATACTTCCAATGCGTAAAAATTCCAATTCCATTTTGTACCCAAATTAGCCTGTATATTCTCTAGTTTCAGTTTGTTATTGATTTTAGTTCGGTGCGGTTTAAAATATTTATAAAATATGAGTCAAGAGGAACGCCGTAAAAAGATCATCGACAAATGGCTCGAAAATACTTCGCGTCCAAACCATTTCATCGCAAAAAATTTAAACATAGCACGCAGTACAGTGGATTCTGTTATTAAACGATATTTGGAGACGTTGACAGTTAAGCGAAAACAGAAAAGTGGAGCTAAAAGTGGAGCACATGATACAAATTTGGCCAGGAAAATAGTGGGCATCATCGTATAAAACCGGACTGTGGTATCCAGAGATGTTGCTCAGAAATGTAATACCAACCGAACAATGGTACAAAGATCTAAAAAACGTAACGGTCTAAAAACACGAAAAAAACAAAAAATACCAAAAGTTACTGAAAAGCAAAAAAAAGTTATAAAAACACGAGCCCGAAAGCTATACGAGTTGATCGGTAACAAGAAAGCGTGCTTGGTTTTGGATGACGAAACTTATGTCAAAGCCGACTTTACTACTCTTCCAGGTGCGCAGTTTTACAACTCGTTTGAAGCTGAGATTCTTCCGCAACCAACAACATCGATTGGGATGGAAAAATTCGGGTCAAAATATCTCGTTTGGCAGGCCACTTGCCAATGTGGACACAGAAGCTCATCCTTTATTACAACGGGAACAATTAACGGAGAAGTGTACATTAACGAGTGCCTAAAAAAACGGTTGATTCCTTTCTTAAACAAATACAAGGATTCAACATTATTTTGGCCAGATTTATCTTCAGCTCACTATGCTCATGCGACGTTGAGCTTTCTTGTTGCTAAAGATGTCGACTTTGTCCCAAAAGACATGAATCCACCCAATGTTCCACAGTGCCGCCCCATTGAAAGGTATTGGGCTTTGGTCAAAGCTAAATTGAGGAAAAGTGAGCAGTGTGCAAAGGACGTAAAAGATTTTAGTGCTAAATGGAAAAGAACGTCCAAAAAGATCACAGATGTAACTGCCACCAACCTTATGAAGGACATTCGTAAGAAATTGAGGAAAGAATGGGAACCCAAATAATTTTTTTTAATTTTTGTAATTGTGAATGAATTTAATAAAAACAGAGTTTTAAAGCAAATAAAAAAAAATCCAAATTTTATTCGTTTCAGTCCTTAGTGTTGGGTTGTTGAGATCTGCTTGTGAACTCGTCGTTTCCATTGTGGCACATGCATTTTTGATTGCCAAAGCATATTCGATTAATAATTACAGGTTCTCGGCTTTCGGAGGTGTAATTTAACTTGCCTTTTCAATCATTGTATGCATGATTTATTTGGGACGACTGAGCAACATGCGCAACGTCTTCAATACATCTGGCAGCACGAGCCTGTATTTGACAGCTTCCAGCAATTTCCATTGGTCACTTTCTGGGTTACAATCGAATGTTGGCAAGTCATTCGGGATTAGGATTTCGCCCGGCAATTGGGGTTGAAGAAAGAACCGTTGATTCAGTATGTGCTCATAATGATTAAACACTGCCATTTAAATTATTTTTATGCTCCACATTGCTACTTCCTTCCAGCTGACGTTGTTGGATTGACTTAAAGTTGGCTGTGTTCTGCAAGTTTATTTGCATTTCGCTGATAGATGCTTCTTCGTTTTCAGAGTTTAGTGTGAGGAGTTGATATTTTTTTGAAGATACATTTGATTGCTTTGGTTTGGTCTCGCAAACGCTTTTCTTCCTCCAGACGCTGAAGAAGCAGTTGGTTTTTTTTTGCTCATTGATGATATTGACGAACGACCTTGCATAATCGTCGAGAAGATTTTTTGATTGGTCGACGATTGCGCTGACACTCTCACTGCGACTGCCTCTGTACCCGCTTCCTGCTGATTGTCCACTTTGGTGTGAAGAGTCTCTACATATCCAGTCCTGGTCTGCGACTGAGGAATCAACTTGCAATGGCACCAAAGGTTGCAATGGTCCCTATTGTTGTTATTTTCTTTCACGCGATCGACATTCTCAAATTTCGAGGGTATACAATTTTTAAAAAATTGTTCCTCGGAGTTAAAGTGAAGAGAAGTTCAATAGCCCGGCAGCTTCAACAAATTTAGACCTACTTCAATGAGTGTCAAATGAAAAAGAAAGTTTTTATTTTATAAACTTCTAATATTTCTCCCACATGTCTTTTATTTGGCTTTGGACATTACAGGGTTTCGATAACAGTTACCCTTTAATTAAGGCAAAGAATATAGACTGTACACTATATGCTCAACATCGTCGAACCTGAATAATTAAAAATACTAATACCGCTTCACTAATGGTAAGTTTAATTTTTAATGTAATCTTCGGAAGGCGATAAGACTGTAAAGGCTACCCATTATGTGCATTATGGCAGCCGGGATTAAAAACCAAAAGACTGTAGAGAAATCCATTGGCAATCAAATTATTTGTTATTCGTAAAACAGCGATTAACTGCTTGCATCATATATGTATACGAAACAAAAATAACTTGCCACTCCTGTCCTGTCATGTAGCTAAATGTTGACAAAACCAAAATAAGTCCTTACGTAAGAACACATGAAGTGAAAAAATCCTTCCATCAACGTTAAACGATGGGGTTCCTTCTAAAAATAAATATATGCACATACTCGTACATATACACTTTAAGTCATACAGATATTTTTGTATTCTACGAATTTATTCATTCTATTCGAAACATCTTTGAATAACCACAATCGAGAGACAAGCTGCTGCTATTATCATCAACTAGAATCTAAATTGTAACATAACCCGGCTGATTTAAATACACCAAAGAATGTACAATGCAAACAACAATATGAATTCAAAATTGAATGCAAACAAATGTCTAATACTCACTCTGTTCTGTTGCACGTTGATTTCTCGACGTATTTCTTTGACTCAGCTATTGTGGAGTCAATTTTACCCAGGAAGTCATCAATGCATTTTCTGTTCTCTTCCTCTGGACTCATTGTAACCGAATCCATTGATTTGCTGCCATTTTTGCTTGTGTGATTCTGTTGTGGTGGAGGTTGTTCTGTGTTAACCAACATTTCGCTGCCCGCAATCGAATACGGTCGTGTAGGCAACGCTTGAGGTCGATCATCTTTCGGATAATAGGGTGATGACTTCTCAACTGGTATTAGTAGATATTGACGAAGGAATAAGCTGTCGGATGCAAAAAGACGATTGGCACGACGTATCTGCTCTGTCTGTAAATAAAACGAAAAAAAAAAAAAGACAAAAACTAATAAGTCAAGTGGAGTAAATAAATCAATATTTAGTCTTAACTGACAATCATTTTGTTATTACTGACCATCGAGTACCTTCATTATTGTGGCAACTCTTTATGATTACTCCTATCAGTGGCTACTGTCGCGAGTGATTTTTAATTAATTATTCAATATACTGGAGTGTGAGTGATTGATATATCGGCCCAATAACAAAACAATTGATGAACAGAGATAACACGATGATGGGAAGGCAGGCAACACTTAAATTAATAGAAGACAACGGACAGATTATTATTATATGGAAACATTTGGCGATCCACATTGAACTTGAAAGAGAAGTGTAAAGCTCATGATTGGTTTGCGGTTAAATCCAAGGTTATGTTATTTGTATATTCGCAAACGCTAATTGTGAGTATGTGTTGACCTAAGCAACAAGTTGTGCAGTTGGTAAAAACATGAAACTTTTCAAGGACAACATAAATCATTTTACACTCTCCTTAGTTCCTTAGAGATTCCTTCGTTTAGAAACGCCACGACACCAAAAGAGTTGTTTTGTAGATTAAACAAAAAAAAAAAAAAGTTTTGGCACGCCTTTTTGCACTAAAGGGATTTTATTACGTAAGTATTGTATTTATATGCAAGGGCCATTGCAAGTAATAGGTTTTCGTTTAATGCCTGGGCAAATGAAAGAAAATATAAGCACTCCCAAGCTGTTACTGTAGTCATGAAAATAGGTTGTGCATGGTTATATTTGTATAATACCTTTTACACTCAAATAATAATAATGCATGCGAGTTTGTTTACTTTGTATTGAAACTTTTTCAAGGTCAGAAATCTGCTTGCGTGTTCAACAAAGGACACTGGGTTAATTCGCGCCAGCACGTGATGTTGGTTTGGTTCTTAAATTTGCTACTTTCTGCTTCTGCAGCTTTGTTTAGACCATAATTTATGATACCAAATAATTATAACGTGCCCTTAGAACATGCTTTGATATTTACGAGTAGTTCGGTTCAGTTGATATCAGCTTGCCATGACAACGACTTATTACTTTTTTAGAATCACTACTCGATGTAACCTTTGGAAAATGTGGATAAAGGAATCAATATTTTTGATTGGAGCAATAGAACAATATTAGTCTCGAGAACTCCAAAGGAGTTCACGATACGTACTGATTTAAAGAAAGGAGAGAAATCGAAACAGGACCGTTTGTGTGAACCTACCAAGCCTCGTAGAATGGTTAGGCTGGATTTTTTAGAATTTAATGACAACAATGATCAATGAATTACCTCCTGATAGATGAATTCACTGAAACGAGTTAGGGATGTATTTTGTATGGTCTTCTAGTGTCGTGACCTTGATGGCAGAAGCATGTGGCCTCTTATTACAACCGTAATAAATTTGATACTCTATTAGAGTCATCGTAATTGTGAGAGAAGATTTTAATGTGAAAGTACACACGTAAAACAATGATGATCGGCTCGTGTATATCTGCAGTGTCAACCAGATGTTTAGTCACATTTTAGTTTTGGTTAGTTACAGACTGCAAATTTGTGTCTAGAATGACCATGTTGTTATTAGGTAACTTTTTAGGATGTTTGAAACAGTTTCATTCACTCATTTCTCGACAACTAGAAAATACAAATCATAATAGGTCTGTTTGTTAACTTGAAATATCGAACAAATTTCTACAAATTCGTACAACTTTTTACAAATTCCTGATTGTTTACTCCAAAAAGTTGCAACAAAGAGACCCGATGAGAGAGATAAACATTTCCCCTCCATTGAAATAGTTACAATTTTCTGCCTCATAAATTTCTGTGGGTAAGCTGTGTAACAACTGTCAAAGCAAACAGCTATTCTGCGAAAGAATTTATTTGATTTGTTTTTATTTCTTGTGATTGGTGTTTTGACTTGACTTTTGACGTTTTATACACAAATGTGGTTTACTGCGTTTGTTTACTTTTTTGCAAGTTTCTCTCTCTCTCTGCCATTTTTTGCCATCTTTGAATTTTGACAGCTTTTACCCATTTCACCACAAAAAGTAACCAAACAGACCTAATGATTCCCAGAAAAAAGATTTGGATGAAAGCAAAAAATGGATCGGAGATTGGCCACAACTCCACCTCTGCTGGTTCCAGCGCACGTGAAACATAATCGAGCAGCCTTTAGAATGGAGTTTACATGTACCTCCTATTTATTGACAAAGAAAACTTCCGAAGCTAGCTACACTACATATGAAATTAAGGGGCCTTACATTAAGCGCTTCCTATCTTTAAATTTAAGTAAAAGAAAGTGTGTGTGAGACATCATCGAAATGTTTTATTCGTTTGAAAGGTCTATCGATGCCATTATGTGTGGGAATAACATCGTTCAAATGTCCACAGCAGCTTCTCTGAGTGGCTCGCATCCGAAATGTCAGCATAAATCAAGCTGAATTTGACCGATGGCATGGGTTATGTTGGCTTTGAGGGCCGCTGTGGTTTGGGGCTTATTCGCATAGCCCTGCAACTTCAGAAAACCCCACAAGAAAAAGTCTAAAGGGGTCAAATCGCACGATCTTGGTGGCCAGTTCACATCAGCTCCACGTGAGATGACCATGTCCTCGAATCGCTCGTGCAGAATTTCCAATGTGGCGTGAGCTGTGTGGCACATGGCGCCGTCCTGTTGAAACCACATGTCGTTGGTGTCCATATCATCCAATTCAGGCCAAAAGAAGTTGGTGATCATCGACCCATAGCGCTCGCCGTTGACGGTGATGGCCTGACCAATGTCGTTCTCAAAAAAATATGGATCGATGACGCCGCCAGCACAAAATCCACACCAAACAGTGATTTTTTCGGGATGCATTGGACGCTCTTGGATCTCATGTGGATTGGTAGCGTTCCAAATTCAAAAATTTTGTTTGTTGGCGTACCCATTCATCCAGAAATGGGCCTCATCGGTGAAGACGATTTTTCGATGAAAACTAGGGTCAGTTTCCAACTACTCCAGAGCCCATTTAGCGAACACGCTTCGTTGTCTATAGTCGTTTACCAGCTCCTGAGTTAGTTGAATTTTGTACCGGTGCAAGCCCAAGTCAGAACGCAAAATTCGCCAAGTTGTGGTCTGCAAAAGGCCGAGCTCTTGTGAGCGACGCGAAATCGACTGCCTTGGATTCTTCTGCACACTCTCACGGGCAGCGGCGATGTTTTCGGCAGATCTTGAGTTTCGTCGACGTATGGGTGTTAGTTTATCGTTTATTCAACCAGTGGACTCAAATTAATTCACCACACTGCGAATCGTCCTTTCGGTAGGACGATTATGGCGACCAGAAAATGGGCAAAGCGAGCGGAACGTTACCCGAACAGAACACCCATTTTGATAAAACAGTATTATCCTTTGCACGTGTTGTTAAACGCTATGTCCGTCCATGGTGATTTGGCGAAACAGACTGAATAAATGACAGCCAATTTGACAGATGTAGCTTCAACAATATAGCCGCTATCAACTGTCAAAATTCGGAAGTCCCTATTGGAAGACCCTGTATAATCTAGGAAGAGTTAAATGGAATTGAATCGGCCATATGTTTGTACAGTCACAATTTAGGAGGCAAAGGAGAGGAGCTCTTAAAACCTTCTGAACGGTTTCCTTTTTTATTTTGGGTGCGCCTTATGTATTTTTTTCAGTCCTCTTAATTTTGTTATTTGTAGAAATGGCACCTATCGCAGAGAAGTAATGTAAGTGAAGGAAGTAATTTCATAATTAATTGAAGAGTGCAAATTAGTGCTTTATACTCGTAGCGCAGGGGTGCGATATTAACTAGTCAGCTGTCACGGGGGTAACCGAGCTTTTTTTTAATTTGTTTGTGCTAACTGGAATGACCGATTCCGCATCTGAAGCAGCGAAAGAACTTTATAAAGTTACTGGAGACCAAGAGAATTGATACGCTTAATTGGAAGCTGTATAAGGATGATGTGATAAAGCGAGAAAAAATGCAGTCGTTTCCGTAGCGATTGTGATTGAGGGCTTGGAAAAAAAAAGCGGGCTTGGGTCTTGGACAGTTCAAAGCCCAGATGTCAACTCAACTCAAAATCGTTGGGTCAATCTAAATACTGCTCTTATCCAGGATTATGATGCACTGCCATCGTCTTTAGCCCTTCTCTGGGAGAAAACAAAAACAGAAGACAAAAATTTGCACAAATTATTGCCAACGACTGTCTGAATTAAGAAAATTTAGAAGGCAAAGACTTTGGACGATGTACGTGCTAATGTTTTATGTTTAGTTGCTAAAAAAAATCGGTATACTTGTGATTTAGAAACTTGCTATCGGAGTAGGCCTAGTCATGTAATGCGTTATCACGTAATTTCTTCAATTTAGAAGACAAAATATTTAACAAGCGCTAGGGCTGAAGACATCTGCATCGGTGTAACTGATAACACCGGACGTGTCGTTGTATTTAGAAGCGATTACTGCAATTAAAGAAAACCAAGAAAAGACGAAATACAACTGTCGAAAAATAAAGAAGCAGCTGCTGATCATTCGGGACAGTATATCGTAATCGCCAGCTATATTTCGAAGTGAAGAAATTTACCTGTAGTGGATGAATACTTCATAGAGTCGCCGAAAATGGTCATAGCGAATCGTTGCGTTGCTATTTGCGTTGGACCAAACGATCTAATTCCAAAAAATGACGAACTGTTACGATACAGGTCGAAAGGAAAATACTTCAATGCATACTATGTAGGTGCCGACAAGTGAGTGAGAGTGAATGGAGTATTAACTGAATAAAGATGCGTATAAAAAGAGCGTTGAATCGCAGTACCTTAGTTTTACATGTCAAGAGTATTCTAATCACCCATCAACTTATAGCGTATGCTAGAAAGTTTGATGTGATGAACTGAAATAATAAAAAAACATTCAATCATTTGGCAGTAAGCCGCGAGTTAGACGTGACAATGTTTGCCATTCTCAAATTACTTACAGCATCAGTTCAAATATGCAACACTATAAGGATTTTGAACATTGAACATTGAATGAAATGAATTGAAATGATGATGATAAGCTAAGCGCGCCCAACCATCCAGCGGAATTGAGCTGTTTCGAAAAATCTGCTTTCCACCGAAGCTACTAAACCATTGGAAGACGCTCTTAACTAGAGAAAGTCAAAGCGCGTGGCTGATCGTGACTACTGATTTCATCAACGTATTGACTGCAGAAACAGAATAAGCATCAATAAATATGAGAGGGCACCTGTCTTTCAGGTGGACCTGCGTATCGATTGATCGGGGAACTGCTGATTGTTCTATAGCTTGGATTGGGACATCAGTGCAACAATCTGTTCGTAGCGAAATGCCTCCCTTACCTCCCAGTGGTGATGGTAAATGGCAATGGTAAAATGAAAGATGTCATCTATAAATTTGGGATGTTTATCATGAAATACTACACAATGAAAGAAAAAATCCAAATCGCAGAATTTTATTAGGACATTCACGTCCAATCGCGGCGACGATGCGAAAAATTCGAGCTAATTTTGCATGCACAGAGACAGGCTCAGTACAAGATGTGAAGATGACGAAATGTGTTCGTCCCGTTCAATGGAAAATATCGCCGCAGTAAAGGAAATTGTCGAAAACAACCCAAACGCCTGTATTCGCCACCGTTTTCAGGAGGTTGACCTCTCCACAGCCACACTAGCAGCTCTCGAAATGTCTAACATGACAATTTTTTGTGCCGGAACTCGGGGATATGGATACGGACGACGGACGACAATCGAGTTATTGCGCACGACGTTTCTTGGCCGCGTAATTTGGCTTTTCGGAGACACCCATTCTGAAAGCGAACATTGAAGCCCCCATCGCCGAAATTGAGACCCAATTATGTGAAACACTGATTGAAAATTTTGAGAAAAGGATGCGGATATGCAAGCAGACCTGAGGCGGTCATTTGGAAGACATTGTGTCCCATAAAGCAATAAAGGTTTCAGAGACATCTCGACAATTTTTCGTTTTGTCAAAAAAAAAAAAAAAAAAAAAACAAATACTACACCTCTTGTTGAAACACTCTTTACTATGATGATTGCTATAGGGAATCGGATGCAGATTTTCCATATGCGGCAGACTTAGGCAAGAAATCTTGAGCTTCCTACACGTGAGCCAGCGTCTTATGACAATCCGCATCAAAGCTAACATAGCCGCTAACATAAGCCTAATATGCGCCCATGCCCCTATGGGAGACAAGAACGATGCCACCAAAGAATGTTTCTACGAGCTCCTCGACAAGACGTTAAAACCGTATAACGCCAGGATGAGAAAGGAGGACTTCGTTAGTAGTATAGTTGGTAAGAATAGCCTACATGACACCAGCTCTGGCAACGGACTTAGGCTTATTAATTTTGCGGCGGGACGAAATATCACTATAGCAAGAACACGGTTTCCTCATCTCATAAGGCATGTATCCAATGATCTGGACGTCCGAACGTTCCGGACAATCAACATTGACTCGGTTAATCACCTTTCGCAGCCAAGGTGCGAATGCGGATTTGTCAAGAGCAACAACAAAGAAGTATGTGAGAAGATGTAACGTAGAAAAGCTGCAATCGCTAGAGACCTTTAGAATTTTCGCCGACGCGTATCCCGAAATCTCACAACAACTCCTATGACGCCAACATCAAGTACCGAAGACCTGTGGCAACGCTGCCAACATACTATCAGAGGCGCCGCAACTGATGTCCTGGGTTTCATTCGACCACCACTAAGAAATCCCTGTTTTGATGAAGAACGCCCGCAAGCACATGCAGCTATACAAGCAGTGCACGAAACCTTGATGTAAAGAAGGACGACAGCCGCTCCTGAGCTCTACGAGTATAAGAGAAGGGAAGAACAGCGGCTTTTCCAGAAGAAGTGAAAACAGCAAGAGAATCGCGCGTTCAAAGATATTGAGACGTTTTACTCCAAGAATAACGTACGGAGGTTTTACCAACAGGCAAAGAAAACGTGTCAGAGCCAGAAAACCCATACAGAAGCCTGAAGAGATGAAGAAGGAAACCTTGTAGAAGAGTAACAGTCGGTGCTGAGAATATGGAAAAACTTTTTTTGCAGACTATATAACTTCCGTCCACCTGGATAGCAATATCTAAGCTGAAATTCAACAAAGCAACCGGACCTGACGGCCGAGGTATTCAAAGCTGTTAGAAGTTACTAGATAATGAAGTTATGGAGAGCATAGGCGCACTCATTTCTCAGATCTGGTCAGAAGAGTATATGCCTAACAAATGGAATCTCAGTATCGTTTGCCCGATCCATCAAAAAGGAGACTACGTCAACTACGCAAATTATAGAGGTAAATATCTCCTCAACATCGCATTCAAGATCTTATCTGTCATATTGTGTGAAAGTCTGAAACCCTTCGCCAACAACATGATTGATCCCTATCAGTGCGGTTTCACACCATGAAAGTCCACATTCACATTCCGACAGGTCTTGGCAAAAACTATAGAAGTGCAGATCGATTGCCACCATATTTTCTTCGATTTTAAGGCTGCATATGACAGCATTTATAGAGACAAGCTATATGGTATAGAGCCATGTCCAGTTTTGGCATCCCTGCCAAGCTGGTCTGTGTAGAATGACGATTGAGAACACTCTAGTCCTACTAGAATGATTTATGGCGCTGAAGCACGGACTCTATTGAGATGGATGGTACATGTAGAGCCAATGGACACCAATTCTCCGGGCGCAGAGTCTTCAAGTCAAACCCGGAAGAATAACGCAGTAGAGAGAGACCTCGCCTTAGGTGGCGCGCACAAGTAGAAGGTCGCCTCATCCGACTTGGAGTGCGCAACTGGAAGCAGGTAGTTAAAGACCGGGCTAACTGGCTTTAAAGCTTGTTAGTTGAGGCCCAGATTCACACCGAACTGTAGTGCCACCTAAGTAAGTGAGTTCTAGATAATTTTTCCTACCCAGTTCTGATGTAGTTTGATCACTAAGGAGATGAAAGGAAACTTGAAGAGTTGAAAAAGGCAATAAAAGGCAGAGTTACCTTAGAATGGCAACTGCTAAATGTAGTTCCACAAATATTCATAGCAAAAATCACTCCCGAATGATTAATACTAGATGGAGTGAAAAGTGACCTCCTTGGGAATTAAAAACATTTTTTTTTTATATTATTCAATATAGTCCCCTTTTAGTTTGATACACTTATTCCAGCGATTTTCCAACTTCTTGATCCCGTCCGAAAAGTAATTTTCCGGAAGGTCTGCAAAATACTCCTCCGTGGCGTCGATGATTTCCTCGCGTGAGCTGAATTTTTTATTGATGAGCCATCTTTTGAAGTTTGGGAAGAGATAATAGTCCGAGGGTTCCAAATCCAGTAACCAATCGACGCCAAAAGTCCGCCCGATTCCGCATCAGCAAGTCCAAACACTCTTTCGAAGTGCTCTCGCGTTCGTGTTTTTGGTCAGGAGTGAGCATTCGCGGCACCCAGCGGCAGGATAACTTTTTCATATGCAGAATATTGCCCAAAATATGGCGTGTGCGCTCAGTACTAATCTTTGTGGTATCTGCTAGCTGGCGCACCTTCACTTTCCGGTCAGCCAACACCATTTCATGTATTGGGTATATAAATATATTCGTGCGGTTTTTTTTTCAAAATTTGAACGTTTATTTAAGAAAAACATGTACAATAGTATTATTCAAATTATTGCCCATCTGAAGCTATGACTTTTTTCCCATCTTTCTGGCAATTTATGGATCCCATCCCAAAAGAACTGCGCCGGCTTGGCAGCCAAGAATGAATCAAGCCAATTTTTGATATTCTGCTCTGATGTGAACCGTATTTCAGTGAAGGCGTTCTGCATCGACCGGAACAAATGGTAGACAGAAGGGGCAAGGTCTGGGCTATAAGGCGGGTGGGGTAAGACTTCCCATCCACTGTTTTCCAAATAGTTCTTAACCGGAATAGCAACGTGGGGCCGAGCGTTGTCATGATGGACAATTATTGCCTCGTGTCTGGTCGCATATTCCAGGCGTTTTTCGGCCACTGCTCTCTTCAAATGGATTAATTGTGTTCGGTAGTATTGTCCATTGATGGTTTCACCGGGTTTTAGCAGCTCATAATACAGCACACCCATCTGATCCCACCAAATACAGAGCATTACTTTCGCGCCATGGATATTCGGCTTTTCTTTGGCTGGTTGGCCGGGTTTCACATATGATTTTTTGCGCTTGGGGTTGTCGTAATGGATCCATTTTTCATCACCAGTAACAATCTGATGCAAAAATAACTTCCTTTTGTGGCGTTCCAGCAGCATTTCGGACATGCAAAACTGCCTTTCGACGTCTCTCGGCTTGAGTTCATGTGGAACCCAATTTCCTTGCTTTTGAATATATCCAGCTGCTCTTAAACGTTTTGAAATGGGTGGTTGAGTGACACCCAAAGATTCTGCGAGCTCTTCTTGTGTTTGGCAACAATCTTCATAGAGTAATGCTTCCAGTTCTTCATCTTCAAACTTTTTTGGCTGCCCAGGACGTTCATCGTCTTCCAAGCCAAAATCACCACTTTTAAATCGTGCAAACCACTTTTGGCACGTTCGCTCAGCTAGCGCATGTTCATCATAAACTTTCACCAAAATACGATGACTTTCGCCAGGAGTTTTTTTCATGAAGAAGAACTCCCCGCAAAAACACTTTTTCAGGCACAAAGTTCGACATATTTGAGTGAAAAAAAGTTATCGTTGTTTACGCTTCAATTGAACGACATATACTGAAATGACGTACAATGGCCGTAGCTTTCTAACGCATGTTCCAATGGAATAATACAAGTTACGCCATCTCTTAGCAAACCGCACGAATTAAGTTATAGACCAAATATTTTTTTGACATTGTCCACTGTAACCGCATCGGAGGGCCTGCCGCTGCGGACTTGATCGGTAGTGGAGTTGCGGCCACCAAGAAACTCTCGAAACCAATATTTGACAGTGTAATCTGATGGAGCATTAGAGAGAACGAAAATCGTTTTTGTCCATACTCAACATGATGCCAAACACGTCAACAACAATCAGCTGTCAAAACAAAACTAAAGACAGTATCGCACTGAAATTTGGCATGTCTGCCTAAATATGAACGGACTTCAAGGCACCATAACCTTTTTTGCAGTAGCAGTGCATTCTGGCGGTCAAGGATGCCACTTTTCACTCCATCTAGTAGTTCCCTTCTAAGATCCTCTCGACTGCAATAAAAATGAGTTTCCACTTCAGATCTCCGATAATGAATTTGTCAATGAAAACCTTATTTGAGTTGCCTTACGCAAAGTGGTGTCAAAGCTACTTTTGACTATTATCAGGTCGACCATTAATTGAAAATAGCTGGCGAAAATTAAACTGGCTGCTGAGAAGATCAGATCTGCCTTTGCGCTTTCAAATGTCCCAGACGTTCTAGGTGGTTGAGACATTTCATGAAGAAGAAAATAAACATCAGGACCGAGAAAAACCTTAAAGCAATTAATTCATATAGAATAATAACTTCTTCATGCTAAATACATCTACGATTTCGAGGTAAACTAACAAAATAACGGCTATCATTCTCGCATATCAATACAGCAAAGATTAAATCAATTACACGACAAAGAATCTCTTGTTGCTGACTCTTCAGAGTAGGTACCTATTAGGCATAATTCTATCTGAGTAAAATTCTCCGATTTAAACAGCTAATTAATAACAAACAATCGAATTTGCATAGACATACATCGCCTCTCTTTCTCCTTCCGCTTGTGGCGACCACATCATTCACTTAAATATACTCCAAATTATCACACTCATACAACTCACGTTTTACTTGTTTATTGACAAAAAAAAATTCGCTGCCGACTTCTTGAACAATTTCGATCGGACAATGCTCTGAGGAAAGGCAAAAACTTCACAAAAATGATAAACCCACGGTGCAACAACCTAAAAGCTAACCACATCACCCACAGACATTGGATTGTATGCCAACTTTGAAAGCTCCATTCCAGCACATAAATCGAAAGCAGTCAGATCAGGTTGACTCTAAAAAGTTTTCCCTCACATACGCTGTCGCCACATACATACATACGCTAGCCAACCAAATCCAACTTATCCCCCTTTCAAATCAACTGCTGCCACAAGCATTAATCTTTTCCAACCACAGCACCTGTATTTACCAACCAAACAAGTGTTATCTTCACTATGTACACCTCGTGACTCGAAGCCATTAGTATGTACAGCATCTGATAAGACGCGCAGTTTTAAAAAAAATTTTAAACAACCTGTTCCCTTAATTATTTGCCTTGACTGACCCGCATTCAAATCGATATTTACTGAATCCATCGATGATAAACAGGACTAGATGGGGGTGAGGTGATTTGATCCACCCACACCAACACAAACATAGTGCACCTTAACCGCATAGAACCTTTTCCACCTAATAATAGAATTTCATGCCCCATAACACGAACATGAACTTCTTCATTCACCTTCCAGCCAAGTCAATCGCTCCGAACAGAAACACAAACAAGACCAACAAATTATGACCGAACAAAAAAATCAATGTTCTCCATTAACGCAGGAATGGGGAGACGCAGCCAGTAAAGTTTGGGGGCAGTCTGGCAACAAACATCAATTGTTTGTAATTGATTTTCATACTAGAATTGTTGACTTACCGTGCATCCGTACTTGAGGGCGATTCCCTGTAGCGTATCGGTTTTTTCAACTTCATGCCGTACCAGGGTGTCGTTGTTTCTCATGTGATTACAGGTGCTGCCGTATTTTTTCAGAGATCGCGCTGAGTCACGAATTGATTGTTTCTCGTTGAACATGTAATCATCATCCATGTCTGGTACGATCTCTGTGAACTGAAAGAAAGACACAAAAACTCAAGTTAGACAGAATGAAAAATGAATGCAATCAGAAAAAAAAGAAATCTAGAAAATATTTAAAAGGAACACAAACTAGTGTCTACACGAATTATTCGATTATTGCGTATTAAATTGATAAAATATTCAACTCACAGCAGTGATGTAAGGCTAGAGAATCGCCCAGTACAGAAAGTAGAGCAAGATGTAATTTTGTCAATTATTTTGTGTGGAAATAAATAAAGAAGGAAAAAGTTCGTTCGCGTGACGGCACACGACGAGAAAAATAGAAAGTCTATCGCAATCACGTTGACAGTTGAGCGACTGGTGGTGTTTTTTTTTTGTGCCTCCTTTCTACCAAAATAAAAATTTCCCTCATCCAGGGGTGGTATGTGGTTGTTGTGTGCGCGAATAAGACTTGGCAAATGTCAGATAACATGAGGGAAATTTTCCGTGTGCACCTTATCAATGGATTGCATCTAAGATGTGGGGTATTAATGGGAGGACAAGAAGCACTGCCAAGTGTAGGTAAAAAAGCAAAAAACAATTTATGCATTGGAATCGAGTTCGTCTTTAAAAATAATTGTTTACAGAAGTGTATCATAGTAACTGATAGAGCAAGTATCTACAATTTTGATGGCTCGTCATGACACCGTTGCCATTTTGATTTATAAAGATATCATAATCTACTTGTGGCCTTTTCCAATGGATTCACTTCGTTGTTTAATCGCCCCGGATTCCAAAGGAACACTAGAAAATCCCTCGGATTTTGCTGTCAAAATCTTTACATGCATTGGTAATATTGTTAAATGTCAAATTTTCATTTCGCAATTTCTTTGTTTGGCAGGATCCAATAAAATACTTATTATTCCTGCTTCTATATTCTTTTATATTTGCTTGCGGATCAATTTGAACATTCAAACAAAAATTTGGTTTGACAGACAATACTATTTGACGTCTTATTAGCACAAAAGTGGAGTTTCAGATTATCATCATTGGTGAAAGTTTTACCATTCAAAGAGTTTTGCAAACTTCGAAACAAATGGAAATCCCATCAAAAATCTTCAAAAGGGTTATTGCGTTTGAGATGCATATCGCAAATATTGATTCGTTGTGTTAAGCGAATATCTTTCAATTCATGTGGAACCCAAATATCGAGCTTTTTAACGATTCGCAGCCATTTAAAGTGGTTTTCAATTGTTGTGTGTGGTGCATTTAATCTCTCTGCAATCTTTGATTTAGTCGGTTTAACAGAAAGATAGTCATATTTGAGTGAAAAATCTTCAATTCTGACAAGCAGTCAACTCAAAAACCTTCACATATGTATCTCCTTGTGAGCCTCAGCAGCTCTCTTGCAATATTCTAAACCAACTTCTATGTACAATAAAATACTATATGTCTTAATGTATTAATTATATTTGACAAAATAAAAATACAATAGTTATTGAAATACTGCCTCGTAGAAAATACGAGTAGTTAAATTTTGTTTACATAAAACACAAAGAAATTAACTTAATGACGATTTATTAAATTAATTCGAAAGATTATTTCATGCCATTTAATATTTGAAGATAGTTTTGGGCATATGTCCACCATGGCTACCTCGTACAGAGCGCGTTCTATAGGTCCAAATTTCGACCATGCTGCGAGCAATTGGGGGCGTATTGTCCGCACAATGTTTTGCTACAAAGCGTCAGTAGTTGTTGGTGTATCGGCACAAACTAGCGACTTGACCTAGCCTAATAGAAAATAATCCAATGGCGTCAAATCGCACTATCTTAGTGGCCACTTGACGGGTCTATTTCTTGAAATGAATTTATTGCTAAATCGTGTTTTTAATAAAGCGATGTTTTTGTTGGTAGTATATGGTGGAGTACCATCTATTGGAACTGTTGGAACAACAGTTCTTCCACAATGATGTCACGTAAATTTGGGAAGAAATAATCGTTGATCATCGCATTGTACCGGTGTCTATTGACAGTAGCTTGTGATCCAGCCTCATTTTCCTGGATGCAATGGAATCTGGGGAACTTCTTGAGGATTGTCCTAGCTCCAAATATAACAATTCTGCTTGTTTACCTAGCCCTCATCACTGAACAAAATTTTTTCGTTAAGAAACAGAGTCAATTTCTAGTTGATTTAAAGCCCAATCACTGAACACTCGACGCAACAGATAGTCACGCGGCTTTAGCTCTTGTACCAATTGAATCGTATACGCCTTGAGACCAATATTTGTATGCAGAATTTTCCTGATAGTGGATGGACAAAGGCCAAGTTGCTGCGAACGACAACGAATCGATCAATATTAAATAAAGTAGAAATCGGCCATATGCGCGCCACAGTTAGCTCGAATGAAGCGCAATCGTGAAGTTCAATTTTCGACAACTTTATCGAGCAACTGGAAGACGGCAAATGTTGATTTCCAAATCGCCCAACGTCTCTAGTTTATCGGGAGAGACTAGTGACTTCACATACCCCCAAAGAAAGTAATCTAAAGGTGTGAGATCACAGGGTCGTGGAGGTCAGTTCACAGGTCCATTACGCGAAATTATGCGCGAAACCAAAGCTCTGTCACGTCAATCCCATTCAACTGAGGAACGAAGAAGTCAGAAATCATGTTTCTATAGCGCTCTCAATTGACGATAACATTCTGGCCGGCATCGTCCTTAAAGAAATATGGGCCGCTGATTCCACCAGCCCATAAAGCACACCAAACAATGAGTTTACTCCACTCCGAATTCCGCAATTTTGCTTGTTTACATATCCATTTAACCAAAAATGGACCTCATCGGTGAACAAAATTTTGCATTGAAAATGAGGATCAAGCTGAATTATGTTTTCGGCCCATTCACCGAAGCTACGATGCGTATTATGGTCACGCGGTTTCAACTCTTGCACAAGCTGGATCTTATAAGCTTTTAATCCGAGATTTTTTCGTAAAATCTTCCACAAAGTGGATGGGCATAGCTCCAATTGCTGTGCACGATGGCGAATCGATTCATTCGGATTCTCCTCAACACTGCGCTCCACGACGGCAATAACGTCTTCTGTTCGTCATCTTTGGGGATGCGTATACTCTAGTGGATACACTATAGTGTACGTAGTGCGAAAACAATTCATTGTGTTCCGAATAACTTGCTCAGATAGACGATTATGTCAACCGTAAAATGGACATAGCGCACGATAAGGTTGGCGAATCGAACCATGGTTTTCAAAATAAGTTTGCATGCGCTGTTCTGGCGTTAATCTATTCATGGTAAAATGGCAAAACGTACTAACCACAAATCAACTTTCAGCTGTCAAATTGACAATCTGTAGAAATAGTGTTGCCAGTCTAAAAATCAAATCTCTAATAAAACGAAATTTACTGGAATGCGCTTTTCTTGATTATATACTTTATTGATGGCTGGGTGTTGTACGAATATGGAAATTTTGGCGTAAACCTGGCGATGCCCACTGATGTTACCTTAACTACACCTCCTCGTGGAGGTTACCACGGCGTATTTGGCTCGTCCAACCGATCTTCCCATATGCTGTTAAGGACTGTTTCTACGCGGTTGGCGACAAAGCAAACCATTTTAATGCTTAAAAGGTAGAAGGGAACAACTTTGGTGCATAATCGGAAAGTATAACCTACCCGTCACCTCGTCTTGAAACAACTTAGGATAGTTGACTTTGTTGCAGGATGGAATATCTTCGTAGCTAGCACATGAAACAAATATTTTAACTTAACCACATCAAGGCAGCCAGACCGGACGGGAATGCAAAGGGAAATTTAGGAAGAAAAAATGGCGAGATATCGATGCACGTTGGTCTAAAATGTTTGTGGGTAGGAATGAAAAGTAATAAAGACTTAAAAAATGCGTACCTCCTAAGCGTGTTGTTTGGCTTTGAAACGAATTACTGTATTTGCGAGTAAGCTCTATTACGGGTTTAATGATAAACTAATAGGTATGCCTACCGATACGTGTGAAGGCTTAAGGACGCGGTTTATTACTATAAGATTAGAGAATTGATGGTGAAGTAAGCATTGAAATCAAGAGAAACAAACGACCTTATGATTGAGTGCTATATGTAGGCATTGCACTGCAGTTTTCTTTGGCAGATGCAGCTTTATTCATATATTGAGAACTCATCGGATGGGAATTTTGAAAACATATCTAAATATAAAATGTCTTGAAAGCATTCAATTCTACTGTACTGATACATTACCAATAAATGATGCTGTTTATATTGAAATTTAATGAGCTTCTTAAACGCTGCTTAGTCTCATAGCTGTTGGAAGCAGAACAGATCCTATCAGCGTTTTATTTGTGAGTATCACTCTACTCTCACCAGATTGGTGTAGATTTATACTTTTAGCTGAAATGGGCCATCAAGTAACCAGTCAAATACTACGAAGTTTTGCTGTATTAAGATTTTCATGAGATGACAATTTAGAAGCGTTTCCACATTCTTGGAAATGTGTTTGCAATAATTTGTAAATAATGTACAATACATAAATAAAGAAGACAGCCGGAAAATCTCTGTACGCTTTAGGTTTAAACCACAACGACATTCTCGTTGGAACCGAAGTTCCAGGGTTCTTGACTGCCGTGGTACAGAATTAAGCCTCTGTCGGGCTACCAGTAAGACCCGTAGAGATCTCCTGTCTCTCCTGGCTGATAATGGCGTTTAAATATTGTCGCTGGTCTAATGCTTTTTACATCAGTTACTCCAATCTGATGTTCTTTTATTTAAGACCAGCTTTGTTCTACCTCGTTTAATATCGCACTACGCGATTGAAAAGACGTAGCCTGTGTAATTTAGCTGGGGCCGCTTTTGAGGTACAGAACGTCTCTTGTATTTTACGTGAACACCTGTCAATATAAAAACTAAAGTTCACGTGATGTCTGTACATCCATGGGAGCAACGATACGCCATGCCATCGCTCTCCGTCATTCCTTTGATACCAATTCGGAATCTGTGTTGAGGGTACAGGTTCCACCCTTGCTAGGTTTAAACCACAGCCATCGCGACGCGTACCTAAGTTCGGGGGGCTCTGACAATCACGGTACCTAAAAAAGTTCCGGTAAGCTGTACTGGTAGTCCTGCATTTCAAAAGGACGTTAATGACCAGCAGCATGTAATGTTACTAGTCAAATCGTAGCAGCCTTCGGTGGCGTCAATCGGATAACATTTACTACGATAAGACCAGTGTTTGCTCTACCACCGCTTATTATTAGGCTGCGCCATTAATGGGCGAAGCCTTGATAATTGGGTAGGGGCCCCCCTTTGAGATACAGTCGGTATGTTACTCCGACCTATTCGACACTGCAGCCAGAAATGGATTTAGGCTTATTGACTTTACTGCGAGGCGGAATATGACTTTAGCCAGAACCGAATTGCCTCAATATTGACAAAGGAATATGGAGATCACTTGGCCATCATTGACTATGTTGCGATCGACGCCTGTGTTATAAATGTCAAGACACTCAGTAACCTAACATTGGCAAAAATTTTTTTTATGTATTGTGTGCATGTCTGAGGACCAGTTCTATGACCAGTAAACCCACTACGCCAAATCCACCTCTTTGTCGATTTCAAGGCCGCTTCTGAGAGCGCCTAAAGAGACGAGTTGTACAGAGCCGTGTCTAGTCTCAACATTATTGTCGAAATTTTCAGACTATACAGAATTACTCTAAAGAAGACTCTTATCATCTCTTCCTATTCTATTGCCCAGAACATGGCCGTAAGCGAAGGCTGGTGAAAAACCTATTAATCTTCGAGCGATTTTCGATCCTGTTTGCGTTAACGGGCAGGAGCAGATACAATAATCAATTCTACGAACTTTATAACGACATCCGTAGTCGCATCAGTCGCCTGAGATGGCTAGTGTATGAGACATAGTCACACTTTCACTATGATCAATTGAAAGCCATTCGTAAAACACTCGTGTTATAATTAAATCGTTCCATGAGTCCTTGAAAAACTGAGACCTTATTATTGGCTATCGTATCTTGATCGCTAATTAATTGATCCTAATGAAATGATTACAGCTCTTTCCATTTAGAAAATTTATAATTATTAATAGACATTTCGTGATATATGGTATGTATAAGTCTAGTCTAGCCCTCTGATATTGGACATCGAAGATCATTTACACTGATACTCGTAGCATCAAATTCTATTTACTATCCCATGAGTACGTGGTTTAATCGCTAAGAACTCAAAGATTAATTAAAAAGTGATTTCAACAAACGGATACATCAAAACATACTCGTATACGAACTTGTGCACTTTATCAAATACAAGCAGACCAATTGACACCACCTGCTTTTCATTATCGCCTGTAGTTGGAATTAGAAACTTCCCGTTCTTAGATATGCGAAGAAACCCACTTAAGAAGTTCCATAGAGAATGATGCATGCACGTTAAATTAGAACTTAAATGGAATTTCCTCAGATTAAGGCAATAAATTGCTTCTAATTAAAATTGTGCTATCAAATCCAACTTAATTTGAAGCAGTTTCCAAAAATAAATAAACAGTTGGTTTCTATTTTTTTTTTGTAGTTTCCTCATTTTATTTTAATTGTACAGCATAATAAAGAGAAATCTTATCTTGGCGCACTTGAAAAAGATTTATTGTAAATATATTAATAAATTTAAGCTCCCTATCTTTAATTGCTGCAAAATAAAAACAAACACATACATATACGAGTATTGCATAAACTGTTTGTTAGGTTTTTAGATAAGATCAGAAACAAAATCAAAATCAGGCCTTATTGACAAAATACAATATCAAGCATATAAAATCAGTTCCGCCTTATTCAGCAGCAACATAAAAGTATACATAGAATCGTACGAGATGATAAAAATCACTTTCGAATGTTATCTAAGTGGTAACAAGCTTTTAGAATGTGTATCTTTGAAAGTCATAACATCACGCGTCACATGTGACAGTTTCACCCGCATAATGACTATTTAACCCTGCTTAGATAACGTTATTTTTTTTGTACTGAAAAGATAACGTACGTCTGAGAGACCTACATTGACGTCCTTTAAGGATGTCAATGGAAACCATTTGCTAATTTTTGTTATTTAAATAATTTATTTAATGAATAATCTCTCATCAAAAAGTTTCCGGAATTTATTCAGAAAATTAAAAATACAAGTTTATTCATCTATGTAAATCTATATTGTCCCCTTCAGAGTAATCCCCATCGACTGCAACATACGAGTACTTATGCCAGCGCTTGATTCAATCCTCGAAACATTTTTTTTATTCGGTTTTCAGTATGTCCATCAGTGCTTCCTGCGATTTTTCCATTACTTCCTCTCGGCTGCTGAGCCACGTCCCCCGTAGTGGTTTTTTAACTCGATTGAACAGAAAGAAGTCACAGGGAGCCAAATCAGGTGAATTCGGTGGCTGTTGGATGGTATTTCCTGCATTTTACGTCAAAAAATTCCGAACAATGATGGCACTGTTGGACGGTGTGTTATCATGGTGCAAAATCCACGAGTTTTCTGCCCACAATTCTGGTCTCTTTCAGCGAATTGCTTCACGCAAACGTCTCATAACGCCCAAATAATACTCTTTGTTTACTGTCCGGCCTTCTGGCCAAAATTCATGATGCACTACACCGTTGTAAGGACTGAAACGAATAAAATTTGGAAACTTCAAAGTAAAAAAAAAATATTTTCATAATTCATGTAAATTTTTTTTATTTGCTTTAAAACTCTGTTTTTATTAAATTCATTCACAATTACAAAAAATAAAAAAAAAATTATTTGGGTTCCCATTCTTTCCTCAACTTCTGTCGAATGTCCTTCATAAGGTTGGTGGCAGTTACATCCGTGATCTTTTTGGACGTTCTTTTCCATTTAGCCCTAAAATCTTTTACGTCCTTTGCACAATGCTCAGCTTTGACCAAAGCCCAATACCTTTCAATGGGACGGCACTGTGGAACATTGGGTGGATTCATGTCTTTTGGGACAAGGTCGATATTTTTAGCAACAAGAAAGCTCAACGTCGCATGAGCATAGTGAGCTGAAGCTAAATCTGGCCAAAATAATGTTGAACCCTCGTGTTTGTTTCAGAAAGGAATCAACCGTTTTTTTAGGCACTCGTTAATGTACACTTCTCCGTTAATTGTTCCCGTTGTAATAAACGATGGGCTTCTGTGTCCACATTAGCAAATGCCCTGCCAAACGAGATATTTTGACCTGAATTTTTCCATCCCAATCGATGTTGTTGATTGCGGAAGAATCTCACAGCTTCAAACGAGTTGTAAAACTGCGCACCGGGAAGAGTAGTAAAGTCGGCTTTGACATAACACATGGGCTGAAAAGTCCGTGTCGTTTGTAAGAGAGGGCACCACTTGAATTAAATCCATACCATTTTCAGTTAGTACCAACCTTCAAAAGATACGTGTATAAATTTGACAGCTGTCGGACGACTAGTTCTCGAGATATAGCGTTGTGAGTGAAACAACTTTAGTTATAGTAAAAAAAAGATGGATTCAAAGCAATTTCGTGTGTTGATTTATGATTGCTCTTTGATGGGAAAAAATGCAACCGATGCAAAGAAATGGCTTGATAAGTGTTACCCGGACTCTTCACCAGCCGAACGAACCATTCGCAAGTGGATTGAAAAATTTAGAAGTGGTCATACAAGCACCGAAGATGATGCACGCAGTGGACGTCCAAAAGAGGCTGTTTCAGATGAAAACATCAAAAAAGTCCACAAAATGATTACGAATGACCGTAAAGTGAAGTTGATCGAGATACCTGAGGCTCTGAAGATATCAAAAGAGCGTGTTGGATATATCATACACGAATATTTGGACATGCGAAAGCTCTGTCCAAAGTGGGTGCCGCGTTTGCTCACAGTCGACCAAAAACAACAACGTGTTGATGATTCAGTGGAGTGTTTAAAGCTGTTCAACCGCAATAAAGCCGAATTTTTGCGTCGGTATGTGACAATGGATGAAACTTGGCTCCATCGCTTCACCAGAGTCAAGTCGGCAGTCAGCTGAGTGGCGAGCAGGCGGCGAACCTCGTCCAAAACGACCAAAAACTCAACAGTCGGCTGGCAAGGTTATGGCATCCGTATTTTGGGATGCACATGGAATAATTTTCATCGACTATCTGCAAAAGGGACAGACTATCAACAGCGACTATTACATTGCGTTGTTGGAGCCGAATTTGAAGAAAAAGAAAGTGCTGTTTCATCAAGACAATGCACCGTGTCACAAGTCGATGAAAACGATGGCAAAATTGAAAGAATTCGGCTACGAATTGCTTCCCCACCCAACGTATTCCCTAGATTTGGCCCCCAGCGACTATTTCCTCAAAAGAATGCTCGCCGGAAAGAGATTTAAGACCGATGAAGAAGTAATCGCCGAAACAGAGGCCAAGAAAGACTCGCCATCACTTTCCCAGCCGAAAAAACAGTTTTTGCTTTTTTTGGAACCGGCTCGCCATTTGCAGTCCACTATTTTGACTGAATTCTTGTTTCGAGCGTATAACACATTGGCTGAAAAGTCCGCGCCGTTTTATAGTAAAACACAAAATTTTCGCAAAATTCAACTTTATTTATCAATATAGTTGCCTTCGAGGGCGATACACTGATTGAAACGATTTTTCAATCTTTCGATACCAGTTTTGTAGTACGATTTCGGTTTAGCCTCAAAATAGGCCTCTGTTTCGGCGATTCGGTCTTAAATCTCTTTCCGGCGAGCATTCTTTTGAGGTCTGCGAACAGGAAATAGTCGCTGGGGGCCAGATCTGGAGAATACGGTGGGTGGGGAAGCAATTCGTAGCCGAATTCTTTCAATTTTGGACGTCCACTGCGTGCATCATCTTCGGTGCTTGTAGGACCACTTCTAAATTTTTCAAACCACTTGCGAATGGTTCGTTCGGCAGGTGCAGAGTCCGGGTAACACTTATCAAGCCATTTCTTTGCATCGGCTGCATTTTTTTACATCAAAAAGCAATCATAAATCAACACACGAAATTGCTTTGTATCCATTTTTTTCACAATAACAAAAGTTGCTTCACTCACAACGCTATATGTCGAGAACTACTCGTCCGACAGCTGTCAAATTTATACACGTATCTTTTGAAGGTTGGTACTAACTGAAAATTTCATGGATTTAATTCAAGTGGTGCCCTCTCTTAGAAACGGACTTTTCAGCCCACGTGTTAATTTCCTCCGTAAAGAAGACATCAAAGCACACAATTGGGTCATTTAGCGATTTGCATTGTCGAGTAGGCCCAGTCCTCTTAGCGTTCGAACAATATTTATTGCTGAAACACGTCCAGCATTTTGACCTTTGTTCAGCAGTGCTTACTTTTACTTCTAAGAGTCGGTTGTGATACCGTAAAAATGCCACTATCGGAGTCGTCCGCAGCGATTTGAAATTTTTCTTGGTACGACATTATGTTTTCATCAGGCTCAAGGCAATCCATAAGTTCTTCTATGTCGCTTTGAACATTATCTTCAAGCACTTTATTTTCGGTTTCGCTAATATTTTCCGATGAATTTGAGACATCCAAAAGATTTTGCAAAGGGGCATTTATTTGTGTGTCATGTATACTCTTATTATTTGGCATTGTTTTAAGCTCAATAGAACACAAAACGTTATAAAACACCTCATCAGAGTTTCATAAAATACAACCAAAAACGACAACTTAAAGAATGTCAAAAGGTACACAGAAGATAACGATACGTCTTTTAGACGTACCTCAAAAAAATAATCGTTTATATTTTAGAAAAGTAAAAGCTTACATCTTAGAAACAACCACCACCGGCAAGCTGCAGCATACGACTGAGAAAACTGAGACTGAGAATGCTGTGGTCTGGCGCTTGTGAGAGGGAGGGCAACAAATTAGAACGTCGCACGTGAGACAGACGTACGTTATCCAAGCAGGGTTAAATATGAATATGCATATCTAGGAATATGCGTAGAATGTACTCAGATTTTTAACGCCATAAAACATCTGTAATGCGTCCCAATGGCAGTGATAAAAAACAGAGAACCATCCGAATTTCAAAAGAACAATTGCAATAAAAACTACAGCAAAGGAAGGCATTATTCTGCATCCATTTGTTTCATAAATATTCGAAAGTGCCATCTTTTGACACATGTCATAAAGATCTTTGACTAGTGAGCCAATCAAAATCAATTGAAAATAAAGAACAGAACTATTTTGAGAAAGTGTTTCATTAGATTTTGTCAAAAAATGACAACCTGATGACAAGATAAGTAGATCATATGATGTATTAGACCACATTCATCTTTTGACAGCTAATACAAATACAAAAGGTAGGTGTACTTATTTCGAAAATTTTCAGAGTAAAGGAAGGCATTTTAATTGCTATTACATATATTGAACGCCCTGTTATTTCACCTAAAAAAAATACAACATATGACACAGTGTCATAACACAGGTATTTCTCTGGTCATTTTAAGCCAGATAGCAGCTGTCAATAGATTGTACGAGTATCATCTTTTTGATTAAATGAAATGAATTACGCGTGCTTAACTAAGTGATCGACGTGTGCTTGTGCCCTAATCTTTACCGATACGTCTTAGTTTGGTAGCTGACACATGTCTTATATCTTAACAGAGATAAAATAAAACGAATCACTTACATATTATGTATATGTATAAGGTGAAAGATTAATGAAAAATTGCACAAATTTGACAAATTACAACGAATGTAATGGTCGACTATTTTAAAAACATGCGTTGCTCAGTTCTCCAACTGTGTAGCGTACGAGTACGAGTATGTATGCAACCTTCGTCCATATCTGATAAAGGTTTAATTCGTATTTGCCTTATACTATTTGTATTTGTCATTTTATGACATTTCAGTACGTTTAATCAGAGTACTACAGACTGTTCAATACTTACTCGTACATAGCGCAAAAACCAACTTTATAACCAGACACTGCTTATCTTTGGCGTGGTAATTTCTGAGAAATTAATTTTGAAGCTGAATTCGTAAGTTCAGAATCGTCTAGTATTTTTTTAACTGGACTAGAATAAAAGGTAAAAGTCTTCATCAATTATGAAAACCCTTTTGAAAGTATAAGTAAAACATGTTAATTAAAGAGCTTGTTTAAGCATAAGTTCTGTAACAATTAATCTTCAAAGCAAAGTGTAAAACAAATTATTACAATGACAACAGCTACAGGTTTAGGGTTTCCATAACACAATAACATTTCAGTAAGTGGAAGATTGCAAACATATACAGGGTGTCCCAAAAATCAACGTCAAGCCGGAAACGGATGATAGGTCAAGTGGTGTCGGTTATCACAAAATTATAAAAAAAAATTATTGGCACTCAAAAAAAATCACGTAATCCTGAGTAACTGTTCTGTAAATTAAGGTCCAAAATTGAAATATAACTCTATCGGTTTTGACTAAAATATTGCTTTTTTATCCATCCAGGTATCTGAAAATCATTAATCACCTAACTTGAACTGACTGTACTGATAAAATAATGTACTTCGCCATTTTGGCAGGTAACTTGAAAAGATGGCGTATTTAGTCTGGATTCCAAAATGGTGTGACACTTGCTAGACTAACGCTTAATTGAGGACAAAAAAAAATATTTTGTTAAAGAAACCCGATTCATAGTTAATTCTTTTTAATAAGTTGAAATGAGTACCAAGTGTGAGCGCGACAGACAGTGACGCCGTGATTTAGACGGATAAACACGCCATTTCGACTAGTGTAAATAAAACCTCAGTACGTGCAATTGAAGAAAACATAGGAGTGCCCAAAAGTGCAACACACCGAATTCTAAGAAAAAACCAGCTCCATCCGTACCATGTACAACGAGTCCAAAGTCTGTTACCCCGAGATTATCCAGAAGATACGAGTATGCCCGTCTTATTACCAGATCACTTGTAAGGAGATGTAGAGCTTGTATTGCCGCTGAAGGCAAACAATTTGAACATTTGTTGTAAGATACAATAACGGTAGATGGCGTTTAGTCGCGCAACAAACAACAGTTATGTAAAGCGATCCTGGTAATATACACCAAAAGAACGTAGTGTTTTGTGTGCTCTGTGATGGAAAACAAATGAAATGAAATGACAAGGGAAAGTTTTTCGTTTACGACGATGCAAGTGCCATCCATGGATAATGGCTGGTGTTTAAATTTCGCTATAACGACAGCAGACAGCATTGTGTTTCGGAAGCATTAAATTCCACTCGGTTGATAGTTCCCCAATTGATTATGCGGTTAATATCAGAATGAGCTTAACATACGTTACCGAACCGAAGAGCAGGGACGTGAGTCCGGGAACGAATATGAGAAGCAGAGAGTACTGTCATCAGCAAAGGAATAAATTGGATTAGAAGTAGCGGACAAGAGATCATTAATGAAAATTAAAAAGAGTGTCGGAGACAGAACGGAGCCCTGGGGCACACCAGCATTTATTTTGTGAATATCAGACTTAAAACCGTCCAAGACAACTTGAATTGAACGTTCCGAAAGGTAATTTCAAATCCATTGAGTGATCGATCCCAAAAGCACGCATTTTCGATAAAAGAGCCAGATGTCAAACTCTGTCAAATGCCTTAGAAATATCAAGTGCAATTATCTTGCTTTGGCCAAATTGATGTTTGGTTCCACTTTTCGGTGAGACATGCCATAAAATCACCAGTGGACCTGTTGCTACGAAAACTATACTGCCGGTCATTAAGAAGTTTTCGTGTTTCGAGATATTCATTAGCGTAAGTGCAATGGGTCTGTAGGAGAGGGAAGAAGATTCGCCTATTTTAGGGACGGGCTGGACAAATGCTTTTTTCGATCTGCTCGGATAGAGTAGGATTGATGAAAAAGCTTACGCAGTGGTTTTGCCAGCGAGGAAGTTCCTCCTTAGAAGAAGGGGAGATATACCATCTGGATAAGCGGATTTATGTACATTAAATCTTTAAGTACTTTTGCTACTTACTACACAAGTGCGAAAGTGGTTTCGTCCCATTAAAAATTCGACGAACTTAAGTGTAGGCGGGGACAAAGCACAATCTGGCAGTCTTGAGCTAGCCGCAAATTGTGCAGCAAGCAGATTGGCTTTGTACAAAGAGCTGACAGCTGGAATGCCATTCTAAATGAGGATTGGGATGGAGGATGAGGCAGAATTTCTAATATTTTTGACGAACGACCAAATATTTTTACTGGCTTCGGGGCATTGCAGTATATTTTGCGTTAGTTTTTGGTCGTATTGGAATTGCATACGCTTAAAAAAGACGTTGCAGTCATTTCTGTCGGGTTAGCCTTGTAGGACCGAAAACACATTTCTCTAACCCTGAAAGCCTCTTTACAACTCGAGTCGTACCATGCCGTACCTTTGATTCATCCGATGAGGGATAAAGCATCTCATTCCAAAGAGAATAGTTTCTGTGATCATATCAGCAGCGGCATCCACGTCGTTATCCAGGAAACATAACGACCAGTTAAAATTCCTAAAGAAGTTGTTAAGTCCATCCCAATTAGCTTTCTCGTATTGCCATACGGTTCTTTTAGGAATCTTTTCTCTAACTGTGTGGTGGGTGTACGAGAAATTAGCTGACATGGCACAATAGTCCGACGAGCATAGAGGGGAGAGCACATCAACGGAGTGCATATCAGGGTGAGAAGTTAAAAATAAGTCCAGGGTGTTGGCGGTATGACTATCAACGTCTGGTATTGATGGGGGCTCATTTACAAGCTGGCTCAAGTTATTTTCCGCAGCGAAGATCTCAATACACTGTCCTTCGGGTGGGGCCCCCGCCCAATTATCAAGGCTTCGCCCATTAATGACGTTGTCTAATAAAAAGCGGGGGTAAATTATTCTATAACTGGTCTTATCGAAAACATCCTCAGATTTATAGCATGAATTGGATGATACGATTTGACCAGTTACAAGTTGCCGGCCATAGGTCTTGTTGGCGGCTTGACCACCGGTAGTCCATACCAGGACTTAAATCACGGTACCATGGGAGTCAGGAGCCCCCCGGATTTTGGTCCGGGCCTGACTTCTTAGAGGTAGGCCCCCTTGTGGGAGCGTCATGGTGGCTGTGGTTTAAACCCAAATCGCGGATACGGGTATTCCTTGGTTTTGTCCATTGTAGAGTTGCAAATAAAGTACTGGGTGCTGCGACCCTAAGAGCAGCAAGAGGTTTTAGGTCGGCCTCGACTCATACCAAGGGTGGAACTTTTGCCTCCAACACAGTTCCGAATTGGTATCAAAATTTTTGTGGCGAGCGATGGCAAGGCGTATCCTTGCTCCCTATGGGTGTATGGGCACCTCGTAAACATAAAGTCTTACGGCAGGAGGTTTACGTTAAAAATCCAGGTACGTTCTGTCCTTCGGGTGTTGTCTGTCCAGAATGTCGAAGCCAACCAGAATTGTATATATTGAAATTGCCCATAATCACGATTTTAGTATGAGGATACAGGGATACAATCCCTTGTATGGAGTCAGACAGCGCATCAAACTTGTTAAAGGTCGAATTGCTATCCAATTTGGGGCTTCTGCAAATAAAGGAATAGTGGATAATTTGCTTACGGAGATGGAACTCTAACCACATGAAGTTGAGTTCCGGATTGGAACATGAATCGCATTGTGGTGGAGTTTGGTAAGCTACATCAGTACGCACGTAAATGGCGAGACCGCGGTGAGGGTTTGTGGGAAAAACACCCACACCATCTGTAACTGAAGACGTACATAAGCTGTGAATAATGAACCGCCTAATTTAAGATCACGATCCCAAATGAAAAAGGACTACGAATTCAGTATAAAGAATATACGTACAACATATATTAAAAAAATTATAACCCATCCTCATGGAGCATAGAGTCGAAAAATCAAAGGTACGCTGGAAAGGAATACTCGTAGATATGCTTAAAGAAATGCTTTCAATAATTCCGAGTATTTACGTATTTACTTACCTAATTATTTAGGTCGCGCTACAGTTCACGACGAACATGGGCCTCAACTAACAAGGCTCTTTAATTAGCTCGGTCGTTAGCTTACTGCACTCTAAGTCGGTTGAGGTCTCCTTCTACTTGTGCGTCCCACCTAAAGCAAGCTCTTCCTTTACTGCGTTGTTCTCCCGGGTTAGTTAGTTAGAAGACTCTTGTATTCACTCTTCCATGTTCTAGTCATCTCAGGCGACTAATGCGCAGTATGACGCCATACATATGGTAGAGTTCGGCGTTGAGTCTCCTCCTCCCAAGCCCGTTAAAGAACACTGTATGGAAAATCTTACGAAGAATTTTTCTACGAAATGATAGAGGATATCTTCATTCGCTTTCCATTGAGTCCATGCCTCAACGCCGTGGAGTAGGACTGGCATGACAAAGTCTCCTTAATTGTTCGGGATAGTGCCTGCTGGCCTAAAGAAATAGCGATTGGTAAGTGATATTCTTCGTTTTATTTCTACTGTGGTGTTGTTGGTAGAATTGATAGCAGAGTTATGGTAGACAAAAACTGTTACTACCTCAAATTTATAGCTGTCGACTATGACGTTTTGTACACTTCATCGATGTGATGTGGTGTATCCGTTTCAATATCAGCGACCGTTTATGTCGATATCATCCGTGTACTCTTGGTTTTGGTTAAGTCGTTACCTACCTTAGCAGATTTGCGAGCACTCTCCATCGCCATTCTGCACAGACATGTTTGGTTGGGATGCCCAAACTAGAGATGTCTTTACATATTTAGCTCGTCTCTATAAATGCAGTCATGTGCGGCGAGGATCTGCCGTAGAATGGAAATTTTGCCGATTATATTCTTCCCTGACGAAGGGTTTCAGATGTTCACACAATATTGCAGATATGATCTTGTAGACAATGTTAAGAACCGTTATACTCTAATATATAGTAGGTGCAGTTGAGGGAGGTCTCCTTTCTTGTGGATCGGGAAACGGTGCTAAGACGCCATTCATTAGCCAAACACTTTTCTAACCAGATCTTAGAAATGATAGTTACTACAACTGAGATGATTCGTGCATTCGGCCGATAAGTGACCGCCTTCCTCGCCCCCCCTAGGAGTCAAATTCTTCAACAGAAGTCTTTAAAACTGAATTTATGAATCTCAAGGACGACAAAGTTAAAACCTTAGTCGATAGATCCAATGCTAAAGATTCAAATGAAGCAGTGATATGTAGAAAAATAAATTAGCTTAGCGTTGACGGTTTAGTAATTCTAGAATAGCTAGATCTTGGGGTAGGCGCTTAAAATAAAACCTCTCAGTATACCGAAATCATCAAAAAAGTAACCAATACAAATTTGAGCCTTCAACAACTTATTGGAAAAATTCTGTGATATAGCGTCCAAACCCAAGGCTTTCGAATAATCCCGTGTTAGTAAGAATACTCGATGTTGGGCTGTGCTGATGACATCATCATCATCGATTGTACTAGATTACCGTTGCAGAAAATTAAAGAAAAGGTGAAGACAGCAGATCTGAAACATACGAGGGTTGTCTGACAAGTTTCCGATCGAACAATAATACAAGAAATTTTTTCTCAAAATTTTTTTTTATTTTTCTATATAGTCTCCTTGTAACTCTTCACACTTCTCCCAGCGATGCTCCCATCTTTCTAACCCGTCCAAATAGTACTTGGCGTTTTTCTCTGCAAAATAATTGTTCACGAAGGTGATTTGACGAAAATCTCTGTCCTCCGTGCGTAGTTTTTAGATGAGGGAACAAAAAGAAGTCGCTTGGGGCTAGATCTGATGAATAAGGCGGATGGTCAAGCAGTTCAAACTAATTCATGGATTTTCACCATGGCAACCACTGAGGTGTGAGACGGCGCGTTGTCTTGGTGAAACAGGATTTTCTTTTTCTGCAAATGTGGCTGTTTTTCCGCAATTTGTGCCTTCTGCTTGGCAAGTAATGATGCGCAGTATGCTCCTGTAATGGTTTTTCCTTTTTGAAGATTAAGATAACCCCTTTACTATGCCAAGAAAGACTCGCCATCACTTTCCCAGCCGAAAAAACAGTTTTTGCTTTTTTTGGAGCCGGCTCGCCCTTTGTCGTCCACTGTTTTGACTGAATTTTTGTTTCGGGCGTATAATGGTGTATCCAAGTTTCATCTACAGTAATTAATCTACGCCAAAACTCGGACTTATTGCGCCTAAACTGCGCCAACAGAGCGTTGGAAATGTTCATTCGAACACGTTTTTGGTCTAACGTAAGCAAACGCGGCACCCAACGCGCGGACAGCTTTCTCATGCCTAAATCTTGATTTTATATGTAACAAACACGTTCTTTGGACATTTTCAAACCTCTACTATCTCTCTCACTTTAATTTGGCGGTCGTCTAACACCATTTGGTGAACTTTAGCAATGTTATCGTCAGTGGTTGCAGTTTTTGGACGTCTCGAAAGTTCATCATCTCCCAAGCTCTTACGGCCACGTTTAAATTCAGCTGCCCAAAATTTCACTGTGGTAAATGATGGTGCAGTGTCCCCATACACAGAGTCCAACTCATTTTTGATTTGCGTAGGCGTATTGCCTTTCAAAAACAAGAATTTAATAACAGCTCGATACTCAATTTTTTCCATTTTCACAAAAAACACTCAAACGACTGTCAACTAAAAACTGCGCATCCAAAATGACTGAAACTTCGGTAAGTAACTGTCAAAAGATGTACAACTAGCATTCACTAGCTTTTACTGACAGGTGTCGCTATCTTTACTAACTTTTCAGACAACCCTCGTACAAACAACTATGTAACTGTTCAACCGTTGGAGCAAGATATCACTCTCGAAATTAATAACCAAGGTAATGAAGGATTGTACATACCTTGTTCAACCTAGAAAGGACATATAAATGGGGATGTGAAGACGACTGACCTTAGCAAACTGTGGCTATTTGGATTGAGCCAAAAATTGGGACACCAAGATGATTTCTGATGGCACTTACCTTGCCAGTTCCACTTTGCGTCGCCTAGTGTTGGACGAAAATCAGAAGAGCAGAGTTGATGTTTGGGTCCTTCCAATGTAAAAAAAAAAACTTAATAGGATACTATGTCCCGCCTGCGTGAAGAGCAAATAAAACAAAATCGGCACTTCCGGCCTATGAGGTTTATCAAGATGTGGATTTGTGGATGCTGCGATCAGGAATGCTGGAAGAGCATTGTATTCTAAACACCTGAATAGTCCATTAAGTTAGTAGGAAAGCAAATTCTTGCAGCATAATCTGAATCATCTAAATAAGCTGAAAATAAATCGGCAAAAGATTCCTTAATTTAATTAACAAGGAGACAAAGTATGGATTGGTTATACCCTACGAAAATGATATGTTTCTACGAGTACAGCTACTAAAGCTATGCAGTGAAACATACTTAGCAAGTTTCATAAAAGCGAAATAAAATCGAACACGCTTTTGAAAAAGTGTATTTAGGTACAACTCTGTAAGAATTGACAGAGAACTCGACGTGCCACAGATTACATTCATTCATGCATTAAGATAGTCTTTATAATATTTACTATCCAATGTTTGTTGTCGCATTTATCAGCTGAACGCCACCACCAGGATAAAATGTAAGAACGCACCCCACAACAGAACTGTCAACCGAGAAGGCCGCCAACGGAATTGATAGGGGTGGGTCACAAAAATACTCGTTTGTTGTTCTTAATTGTTCTCGTTCTGTTCGTTTTCTCTGTTTTGTTTTTTACGTTTTACATAAAAATCTAATGTAAATAACGAATCGTACTCGAAACGATCGCCGATCTGAAGGAATATAGCTTTTATCTTAAATATAAGATATCTGTCTTACTCGTATTTGTATAATGTATTTCTCTACATTTTATTTGCTTCTAATATTAAAAAAGTCATCGATCAATTATTTCATCTTTTGCCTATTTTTAGTCGAATGCAATGAAGATAATCGTTAAGACATTCTTGAACAATTCAAAACAAGATTTATAATTTCTAAATGACAACGAGTTTTCGTTGGCAGACGCTACTTGAGTTTAAAACGTTCATATTCATACTTGTATAATAAATTATTCATTCATATTTGCTGTTGTGACGAGGCAGATGATTTCTTACACCTTGACATGATTTATGGATCATCACAATTTAAAGATGATGCTCATATTGACCTCAGCACACTAATGATTTTCGCTGTATGCGATGGATTGTAATAACATGTCGGCGATTTCGGATTTTTTTAAAACATATTTAAGATCAATAAATCAATAAATATTTCGTCATTGTGACAGTTTGAAAAATTAGAAAATAAAAAATAAAATAAACAAGAAACCCCAATGCAGCCGGTTGAATGCGGTTGGAATTTGACGCGCCAATTGGAATGTTATATTATTTAAAATGTTAATTTAAAAAAATGATCGTCGCGTATGGGAAATATTTAATTAATACCCCCTAGTCTGTATTATTATTATTGTTGTTAAACATCTATTGGTACCTTGTTCTTTCAGTTGGCCTCTTGAGCTCTAAAAAAAGCCATTATACAACGGTTTTATGGTTCTATAGGGTGACCAGGTAGCACTAGTTTTTCCAATTGTTGTGTTTCAGCAGCTGCCAAAATTATCAATGACACCCAGCTGTCAAAACATTCAGTAGGGTGTACCATTTCATCATCCATCGTTTTACGCTTGCTGAACGTGCGGAAATTATTAAAAAAATTTATCGAATTTCCGGCTCAGTTGTAAATACGTAACGTGAATTTCGTCGTGAAGTCGGTCGTCATCATGGCTTCAGTGTACAGGCAATTAGTCACACCAAGGAAAGTTTGAGTGTGACTACATTCTTTTTTGATTGGATTTTAAGCCACCAACCAGATAGAGATTCGTGCGAAATGAGGAAAACATAGCCGCCGTAGTGGCCAGTATCGAAGAAGACTCAGAAATGTCGATTCGGCGCCGATCAGCTGATTTGGGCATCGCCAGAGAGTCAACCCGTCTTATTTTGTGGTTGGGTTTGGGCCTATATCCGTATAAGATTGTACTGACGCAAGAATTGAAGCCGGAAGACCATAGACAACGCTGTGAGTTCGCTAATTAGGAGCTGGAAATGTGCACCGTAGATCCAGATTTTGGCCAAAAAATCATATTCTCGAACGAGGCCAATTTTTGGCTCAGCGATTATGACAAAAAGCAAAATTGCCATTATTGGAGCGAACGCAATCAACAAGTGTTCGGCCAAGCATCAATGGATCCACAAAGATTAACTGTTTGGTGCGGTTTATGGCATGACGGCATCATCGGACCTAATAGAGTGATGTTAACCGACTTTATGTGATCAGAGCTCAACAACATCGATATATCCGAGCTGTGGTTCCAACACTATGGCGCTACATGCTATACATGCGACGCAACGCTCGAAGGTGTTAAGGAGAAATTTGGCGACTGGGTCATTTCACGGCGAGCGTTCATAAATTGGCCGACAGGATCATGCGATTTGACACCACTCGATTATTTTCTCTGAGGCTACATTAAGTCCTTAGTCTACGCTAATAAGCCAACCACTTTGGACGAGCTCGAGGCGAACATTCGACAAGCTATGGCCGGAATAACGCCGCACATTTTGGACCGAGTCATAAAAAATTTAACCGGCTGCCTGAAGCACTGCCAGCGAAGCCGAGGCGGCCATTTCAATGATGTGCTATTCCATGCATAATGGCATGAACGCAGCCTCAAAACAAAGCCAGAATCAATTTTATATTAGAGCTTCAGATCATTCACGTGAATAAGGTGAAAAACGTGTTCACGTTATCACGTGATTTAATATTCACGTGAATGTTTCCGGCTGTAGAAAAACAACGTTCTGAGCTGACAGAAGTTGCTGGCATGCACAAATATTGTTTTGCTAAGAATGCAATAGCGGGATATATTACTGCTTTATGTTTCCACCATTCAAAAGGGTTAAACGTAAACCTTAGCTGAGGCTCTTCTGAGTATGATTGGAGCTGCTTTTCAAAATTTGCTGGAATGACTCTAGTTTCTTGGTAAAGAAATTCCAACTCGTTTTCTGTACCGTCATTGTTTTCTGTTTGGCTAGAATCTTGAAGCTGTGCTTGAGGAAAATTTTCTTCAAGAAGTTGTTTCAACTTGTCTTTTATTGCATCTCGAATAGAATAGCATTTATGCTGCAGATCTTTGTAGCGTGGATCTAGCAGAGAAGCAATTTGTAGGTCTAACCGTTTACGTAACTCGGAAGAAAATAAATTCGGATTCTTCTATATGAATTTCTAGTAGCTTATGCGCAAGTGGTCGAACAATAGATGTTGGTAAGTCCTCCCTGCTTAACACGCTGGTGAGAACTTGCATCGGGTTGAGTATGTCTGCAAGTTGTTTCATCAATGTCCACTCCTGTTCGGATATTTCCAATTTTATTGCGGATGCAAATGAAGTAACAGTTCGATCTGCTAATACGTTGGTGATTGGGCTTCGGTTTTGTATCAGTCGCTGCAGCATAAAGTAAATGGAATTCCATGTGTTGTTCGCTAAAGATTGAACTGACAAAGACAATTGCCTCTGATTTTCTTCTAAAGCATATTTAGCTACACTAGAATGCTTAAAATGTCCAACAAGTTTGCTTGCTTTTTCGATAATTGCTTGAGTATGTTCCGACGAGATCGACTTTTTTATTGCTATTTGAAGACTGTGAATGGCACACGTCAAATTTTGTTTCTCTTGTGTTTCCTCCAACTTTCCAACTGCCCTCACGATGTTAGTAGCATTAGGGTAGCATTTACTTAACGTATTTTTCATATTTTGAAGGAGATTTTCAGCAGTGTGACGTACATCTACTTCATTTGTGTTAAGAGTGTACGAATACTTTACTTTACAAGCCTTTTCTAATTTCTCCTTAATTAAGTTTTCTTTTTGCTGTCTCAAGGCCTGAAGCCGCTTCTTCTTTCAAAGGCTTATAATTTGGCTCAACAACAGCCATAAATTGACGGCAACCCTCGCTGGAACCAAAGAGATATTGGCATTTGATTCACTGCTATCATATTTGCCAGTGCCTGGTGGATTTCTTCCATTCTTTCTGGGAAACACTGCGATCTATTCGAATTTGTTTAGCTTTCAATCAGGGAAAACCAAAAACTTTCAATTCTCATTGAAAAATTCTTCGAAAACAGGAAAAAAGACATTATTCACGTGAATTTTCACGTGAAAGTGTATTTCACGTGAATCGCGTGAACCAGCTTTCACGTGAAATCGTAGGCTCTATTTTATATCTTATATCGTTGTTGTTTTATTTAAATTTTTTTTCCTATCGCTCTTACTTTGCGAGTATATAATAGTCTAATCCACTTGAAAAATAGATAATTTAATTTTATTACATTTTTCTGACCCACATTTATGCGATGTTATATTGAACACAAAGCAACTTTTATTACAAAACTATTGATGTAGTGTTTATTCATACATCTTTAAGGCCGCAATACATTTGATTTTGACCATCTTTGAGGTATCGTACAAAAGTAAATTAAAAAAACGAATCATCTGCTGAAGCAAAAGAAAACAAGAAAAAGCATCAACTCTATCAGACAGCTTTCATATTTTCTTTGTTCTTTTTTGAATTAAGATAAGCTTACGTGGTCATGGCAATATCTGCGGCATTTTTTTTTTTCATTTACGAGTACCAAATTGAAAAGTCAACCGGTACAACTTGTTCTTCAAGTTTGCTAAGCAATCAAATTGTAAAAAAAAAAGAAAACGATTATCATGCAACCGAATCGATTTGGTTGTACATGAAAATCGTCTATTTTTTGAGACGCGCTGCTGTGGTAAATTCTAACGTCAAGTGACGCTATTTTAGGTAACGATTTAATTAATATTAATTCATATTAATGGGTTTAAATTAAGTTTTATTAACAAATAAAAATTACATTTAGTTTGATCTTGAGAATGAAATCAATATCTAGTTGCTTACGTCAGTTCTAGCTAATTTACAAAACACTGTTAGAACTGTTTCTGTCTTTTGGTTTTTTTTTTCAAGTTGATTAAATTGACAAAGAGGTATCCGTGATCGAACAATTAACACACCAGTTAATCATTTATTTACTTAAAAAAAAAAAATAATAATTATCGGGGCCTTGAAAGGAAAATTACGAACACACTTTAGATTAAAGTCCGAAAGTGTGTTAGAATTAAAGATTTTTGGTTTAGGCCCTTACAAAACCTTCAGCATACTCGTACCTCCAATGGCATCTTTTATTAGTTTCACCCCAAAAGTCACGAATTTATTTAATATCAAAACTGGGAACCATAGGTGGAAAGTATGCTTGGGAAAAAGTAAAAATATGTGTTAAGATGCATTCCTTCTACGTAGAATATACCATATACTCGTATATAGCGGGTTATAAAGACTGCTTTTTTAAGAGCTGGAAGACTTGAAATTGAAATAAAATACCCACAAAGTTGAGCAAACTAGCCAAGGCTTCCTTTTTTTTCGAGTAAATGCCGTATCTCACAAATGGTGGCTCATTTGGAATCATTTTTGGGTTGTTCGCATAGAGCAACGAATTCAAATGTTAATACTTAAAATAATCCAGTGGCGTCAACTTATATGATATTAGAGGCCAAAGCACAGGCGCATCTTTGGAGACAATGTTGTCATTGAACACTTCCTTCAATAAGTCGATGGCATGTGGCACCATCCTGTTGAAACCAAATGCCCTGCAGATCATACACTTTTACCTTTGAAAACAAAAAAGAAGTACGGCCTGATGTTGCCATCAGCCCATAAACTAACGAGTCAATTTTTCCTACTGCATCGAAAGCGGAAGGATCACATTTGGATTTTCACATTTCGACATTTTACTTATTAACAAAGCCACTGAACAACAGAAGTGAGCCTTATCACGTTAAAAAACCGCCCAATCCGCGAAGTCACAACGCAAGCGATAATCGCCTGGCCTAAATTCTGGCAGCAATTGAATCTTGTAAATGCGTAAACCAAGATACTTGCGGTGCGGATTCCTGTAAGTGGCTGCAGTCTAAAAGAGTAAATTTCAGTCTTTGCATGATGATAAAAAAATGGTGTAAGCTATCAGATTGACTATTAGCGGTCTGAGTGTTGCTATATTGAAAAAAAAACATAGAACAACACCCTTTATGAGCGTGCTTCGAAATTATCCTAATCCAGGAAAAATGGATTGTAGAAGGCGTGGTTCGTGGACTTAGGACAACTGTATATGCTCCGCTCTATACAACAGACAAAGGTAAGAGTAAAACTTGTATATTAGTGAAACGTAGCCTTAATGCACTTCTACTTCCTAATCTCAGCGACCCCGACTTAACCGTTGTCAGTCTAGCATCGGCATACCTTGGTCACGATCATGTGGGCCCTCTTCCTGGTGATAACCTAGAAAGGGTAGTACTGGAGGCTGGAAGGCAAAAAACTGGCCTCATCATCGGATGCGACGCTAACGCTCATCACACGGAGTGGGGCAGTGCCGATATCAACGATAGAGGTGAGCCACTTTTTGTTCATATTTTAAGTACTAACCTAGAAACCGACAGAAAGTGCTAGATATCATTCGTGTCTCCGATAGCATCACTCAAATACTAACAAACCAGATGGTATCGCCTGAACACTCTTTTTCAGATCACAGATACATCCAATTCAGCCTGAGTGATGCTCCTCCCAGCCAACCAGCATTCCGGAATTATCGGAAAACTGATTGGCAAAAATACAGAAACTGTCAGAAACAATATTCTCTGAAATCTCATGTCCCCCGCGTGATACAAATGAGCTTGACATGAAAGTCAGGGGATTCACCCTGGCTGTCAATCAGGCTATGGCCGCTTCCTGCCCTCTTATTCAAACAAGAGGCAAGAAAAAACCGCACTGCGAGTGCATAGAAACACTTGCAGCACAAGAAAAGTGACTGACTGGGACTCAAACAAAGAATCGCTCAAATTATACAAAACAGAACTGAGAAAGGCAAAGTGGCAATCCTGGAGTTCATTAGGTGACAAAATCACGGAAACTTCTGAGTCATCGCAGCTAAGAAAAATCCTCTTTACAAATCCCATGATGCCTAGCTTTTTGAAAACAACCGATGGCTCTTGGACAACCTCAAGCGATGATTCACTCAACATGCTACTGGACACCCACTTTCCAGGTAGCTCCCAATTCGCGGCCAGTAGCAACCTAAACTGGCCTACTGCAACCGGGACCAAAATTCATGGTCTGATCACAAGAGGCAAACTGCTCTGGGCGCTGCATAGCTTCAAACCATACAAGTCTACTGGTCCGGACGGTATAATACCTGTCGAGCTACAGAGGTCTTCAGGTATTATTCCGCCTGCGCTAGAAAATATTATGAGGAGCTATGTAGAATTTATCCACATTCCACTTTTATGGAGAGATGTCAATGTCGTTTTCATTCCCAAAGCCGGAAAATGTTTTCAGACCTATAAGTCTATCAGCTTTCCTTCTGAAAACTCTACAACGACTGATTGATATTCATATACGAGCTAAAATTGATCCAAGGTTTCTGTCAACGGCTCAACATGCCTACTGTAAAGGAAAGTCGGTAGAAACGGCTCTGCATTCACTGACTAGCCACATCGAGCGATCCCTACAATATAAAGGGTACACAATGGTTGCTTTCCTTGACATAGAGTGTGCCTTTAACAACGTCAACAAATCCGCAATCACGACTGCGCTGTCAACTCTGCAGGTAGACGAATCGCTTGGGGAGTTGATCAGTCTTATGCTAAACAGCAGGATAATCAACCCCAAGCTGAGTGAGGCTTCTGCTAAAAGATATGTCAGCAGAGGTACGCCGCAAGGCGGTGTCCCCTCTCCGCTTCTCTGGAACTTAGTAGTTAATGAACTGCTGATATACCTGGAAGCAGGGTGATTGCCTATTCGGATGACGTTGCTATAGCTGTCTCAGGTAAGCATCTTAATATCATTAAAGAACTCCTTCAACTAAATCTGAACAGATTAACCCGTTGGGCAGATCGCTGTAGATTCGGAGTAAACCCACATAAAACTGATCTTGTCCTCTTTTCCAGTAAATACAAAATTCCAATTATAGACTCTCACTCATTAAACGGTACCAGTTTAGTCTTTTCCGAACTGAACTGGAAGCGTAACATTCAAGAAAGAGTTAAAAAAGCTACAGTAGCTTTATTCTCTTGCAAAAAAGCCATTGGGAATAAATGGGGCCTTCAACCCCGCACAGCCCACTGGCTATACATGTCGGTCATAAGACCGATACTCTCTTACGGGGTTGTCGTCTGGTGGACGGCTTTAAACAATACACCAAACTAAACAGAGCCCAAACAACAGTGTGTCTATGCATAAGCGGAGATTTACGGTCTACTCCCTCTGCAGTATTAGACATTCTGTTTCATTTGACACCCCTCAATATTTTTAGCAGGCAAGTGGCTTCGACTGCAGCTATCCGCGTTAAAGCAACTACACAGTAGACAAATAATTCCCTCACAGAGAACATCGATTACATCTTACCTGAACTTTGGTTTGACAAAGACTTCCACGTAAGCTTCCCCTCTAGATCCTTCTGGGAGGAACACGCTTTCATCCCCATCCATCTACACAGATGGATCTAAAAAAGATAGTGGGGTTGGTGGCGGTGTTTTCTCAGATAAGCTAAATCTAAACCACTCTTTCCGTCTTCCAAATCACTGTAGCGTGTTCCTGGCGGAAATTTTGGCGATTAAAGATGCTCGGTCGTGGCTGAAGAAAAACGTGCATCTTTTCGGATATTTAGCCAGCTATCAAATCCCCTCACTAAATTCGAAAATCGCCCTTGAATGCGGATCATCTCTTATGGAGATGGCAGAGCAGTTCGACCTTCACCTTTGCTGGGTGCCGGGCCACAGAGCCATTCCAGGGAACTGTAGCGCCGATGAACTCGCCAAAATTGGAACCACTCCACCTATTCTACCGGAAAAGGGTAGCATAGGTATACCAATCGCTACATGCAAATTTATATTAAACCTGGATGTCAATAAAAAAAAAAAAACGTTAGGTGGACTGTTGGACCAATATTTCTAGCGACTAAACAAATCTGGCCAAAGCTAGATCCGAATCGCTCTAAAAGTCTGATCCTTCTAAATAGGAAGCATCTCAGCACCATCATAGGTGTCATCACTTGACACTGTCTCCTAGGCAAGCACACAAGACTGCTTGACACCTTTACAAATGATTTCTGTGGAAGCTGCATGGACGAGGAGCTCTGTACATGTCCAGCTCTCTCCCAGAGAAGATAACTTCACTTAGGAGCTTTCTTCTACAATGACTTAAGCGATTTAAAAAAATATATACAATACGTAAACAGTCTCCTGGTTCAAACTGGTTCCATTAGTAAGAGGATCAAAGATCCATGCAGCATCACGATGGGTCAAGTGGGTTGGTGTTTCTTACCTACCTACCTACCTACCATGCATCGGAATTGCATCGCCGCGGCTGAACGAGAAGTATGATGTGAAGCACAGGGTCCTAACATTGATGTAGCTGATAAATGTCAGATCCAGACATGTACCTTCCGAGGTAGTACCCTCACAACAAAACTGTCTGTGGTGCGTAAATGATTAAAGCTTTCACGTGAAGCCTTATTTAATTACATGAGGAGGTTAAGAGTACGAGTACGAGTATATCCCTTATTTTGGTAAAAGCGAGAAAACATTCTAACCCGGTAGTAGAAATATTTAAAGTCTGTTTGTTGAATTTTAATAATTTGGCTTAGAATTACAACAAAAACAACAGCATTATCAATGTTTATTTGTAGAGGATACATTTAACTCATAATTTTGCAATATTTTCACAGAAGTTTTTAGATCCCTCACGACTGAATGTTTGTGTCTAACGCAGGATTACAAAGCCGTATACCATTTAACATATTACTTATATTTGGAGAATTGCCGCTATCACAACGATCTCTGGATCGCTGTTAATGGAGAAATGAAAAAACAATTTAAATTCTAAGAAACATGAAATATCATATTTTCATCGAGGGTGCCCTATTGCCTTAAATTTCGGTTAATATTAACTAAAGGGTCTTTCATTAAGCGATTCTTATGCGTTTGAAAGGCCTATCGATGCCATTATGTATGGAATATAACATTGTTCAAATATCCGCTTCTCTGAGTGGAGCGCATCCGAAATGTCACATTTTCCATGACTCTGGCGCATAAATCAGGCTGAATTTGACCGATGGCATGGATGAAGTTGGCTTTGAGGGCCGCTGTGGTTTGTGGCTTATTCGCATAGACCTCCGACTTCAGAAAATCCCACAAGAAAAAGTCTAACGGGGTCAAATCGCACGATTTCGGTGGCCAGTTCAGATCACCTCCACGTGAGATGGCCATGCCCTAGAACCGCTAGTGCAGAATTTCCAATGTGACGTGAGGTGTATGGCACGTTGGGCCATCCTTTTGAAACCACATGTCGTTGGTGTCCATATCATCCAATTCAGGCCAAAAGAATTTGGTAATCATCGCCATGACGGTGATGGCCTGACCAATGTCGTTCTCAAAAAAATATGGATCGATGACGCCGCCAGCCCGAAATCTACACCAAACAGTGATTTTTTCGGGATGCATAGGACGCTCTTGGATCTCATGTGGATTGGTATCGTTTTAAATTCGACAATTTTGTTTGTTGACGTACCCATTCATCCAGAAATGAGCATCATCGGTGAAGACGATTTTTCGATGAAAATTAGGGTCAGTTTCCAACTACTCCAGAGTCCATTTAGCGAACACGCTTCGTTGTCTATAGTCGTTTACCAACTCCTGAGTTAGTTGAATTTTGTACAAGTACAGGCCTAAGTCACGATGCAAAATTCGCCAAGTTGTGGTCTGCGAAAGGCCGAGCTCTTGTGAGCGACGCGAAATCGACTGCCTTGGATTCTCGGACAGCGGCGATGATTTCGGCAGATCTTGCGATTCATCAACGTACGTACGGGTGTTTTTTTATCATTTACTGATTCAGTGGACTCAAATACATCTACCACACTGCGAATAGTCCTCTCGGTAGGACGATTATGGCGACCATAAAATGGGAAAAGCGCGCAGAACGTTACCCGAACAGAACACCGATTTTGATAAAACAATATTATCACTTGCACGTGTTTTTGAACGCTATGTAAGTCCATGGTGACTGAACAGACTGAATAAATGACAGACAATTTGACAGATGTAGCTTCAACAATATGGCCGCTATCAACTGTCAAGTTCTTATTAAAAGATTCTGTATTTTAGACTGTTATCCATCAAGTTAAAATAATTCTTAGATATTCGTATTATTTCTGATAAGCCGTTCTCTAGCTTCAATGGTTTCAAATATAACATCACCCACCGCCCTGACTGATGAGGTCAAAGCTATATAGTAGGCGAAATTAGTTTACACGCACCCAACACTGCATCAAATATAGTAATTACAGAATTGCTGTCATTTAAGGGTTTTAAAAAAAAAAATCCATATTTGCACGATCGTTAGTTTTTAAGCGGTAGTGTAGATTTAAGAACCAGTTTTGATAATGGCATCTTTTTGGAATAAAGATAAGACAAAGAAAATATTGGCAGCTGTTTAAAACACGAAATTCATTTATAGGCATTTAGTATTTCAGTGAAATTGATTAACTCCTGCGGCAAAATTTAAGTAAAAGTTAAAAAAGGTTAAAGATCACATTTTTCTAAATAAAAAAATAATATCTTAGAACTGATTTTTAGAAAAATAAGTATTTAAATCCATAATGGGAAAAGGAAAATATTTAACAGCGGAAGAAAAGACTAAGATAACGGTCTTAAAAGAGTGCGGCATTTCCAATAGGGCAATTGCACGTGAAAGCGATCGTTCCGTAGGGCTCATCAGAAATTTCCTTAAAAAAGGCGATTCGTATGGGATGACTGGTGGTCGGACAGTCTGAAATAAAATAACTCGAAGAGAGCGGAACCAAATTGTCATCGAAGCTACCAAAAACAAGATGATTGCTGGCCAAATTGTTGCTCATCTCGATTTGCCAAAAACAAAGCGTCGAGTTCAACAAATTTTATCAAGTAGGTACTCCGAACGTAGCTTACGAAAAACAGCTTAAAAAGTCACTTCTGAAAATCCATCATAAAACAGCTCGATTAGCATTTGCCAGAGAGCATATGACACTGGGACGAAACATGGAATATAGTTATATGGTATTCTCTGACGAAAAGAAGTTTAACCTTGATGAGCCAGATGGTTTCAGTTGTTACTGGCATGACTTACGTCACAACAATCCACCAAGAATGAGCAGGAACTACCATGGAGGCAGTGTAATAATTCGGGGAGCTTTTTCTCCTTTTGGAAAAGCGCAATTGTGTTTTGTTCCAACTAAAATGAACTCGGAAAGATACCATATTGTGAAATGTTGGAAATAGCGCTTATTCCGTGTTTAGAAGACAATGTTCCAAATATTGAGACAGCGAATGATTGAGACAGCGAAACATCCCAGTTATGCGTTGGCCGGCACGCAGTCCTGACCTTAACCTCATAGAAAATAATGGCACGAGAGGTTTATAAAAACTGCCATCTTTGAGTTTTAGAGTAAACAATCTTGTGTAATAAGAGAACAGTTCTATATTTTAAGAGTGCCTTCCATGAACATCCAGCAATTTTGTTGGTGAAAACTGACCTGTGGTTACATCGTTTCAAATGAAATTTGTATCTTGCGCAGTTGTTAATGCAACATTTAATTTTCTAGAAAACGAAGAATCTAAACTTCCAAAGACTTCATATCCGTTCAGGATGATGGGCAGAACGAAAGCTTTGATTAGTTACATCTTTACTTTGCTGGGCAAGTACTGTTTTGTTGGGCTTTGTGCCCTAAGAATGCCATATATCTTAGAGACAATGTAGTTTATGTGATCGATCCAGTTAATATGTTGGTTGAAGTGGATTCCTAGATTTTTAGTTTTAGTTACAAGTTCAACAAAATCATGATTAACATTTAGCTGCAAATTCAAAATCTCGAAATTTTTATTACATATCAACAGCACCTTGGTTTTGGATGAATTAAAGCTTAAACAATTTTTTTACGACCAAACAAATATATGTAGAGTGAAGGTCTATGTTAAATTCGTTTACACTTTGGATACTGTTTTGTATAATTGAACATCATCCGCATAAATATGATAATCGCAGTACATTATTCATTTATAAATATCATTTATAAACAACGTAAACAAAAGAGGGCCTAGAACAGATCCTTGGGGCACACCGGAAGTTACTGGCAGATTCAACGATTTTTTGTCACCGTTGTAAACAGCTTTGTTCCGATTGTTAAGATATCATGCCACAAGTTGACAAGCATGACCATCAAAAGCAAATTGATTTCTTAATTTATACAGGAGAATGTCATGGTTTACTGAATCAAATGCTTTTGAGAAGTCAAGACAAACCAGAAGTGAGATCATATCTTCATCGATGGTAGAACGTATATCATCAGTAGTTTTCAACAAGGCCGTGGAGCAGTTGTGCTTAGATCTAAAACCAGATTGGTGATTCGTTGTTAAATTATTTTCTGCGAGGAAGTTCTTCACTTGTTGGCTTACAATTTTCTCAAATTCTTTGCTGAGGAAAAGAAGGATAGCAATTGGTCTGTAATCGGAATTGTTTGGCGAGCTTGATTTGGGAACCCGGAGTACTTTTGCGGGCTTCCATCCTTCGGCGATAATACCGGTCATTATAATTATAATAAAAAGATGTGTAACATGTTTAAAAAGAAATGTCAATAGAATTTTTATGAATTTCGGGTGGATATTATCCAAACCTACAGTGTTAGACTTAAGATATTAAAAATAGCCTCACCTACGGTTGTCTCATTGACAAATTGAAAAGAGAAAGTACAAAAAGTGTGTTGTTCCGCTGTGAAGGCGTCAAAAACGGGAGAAGTTACTTTGATTGCTACTAGCTGGTGTACTATTGGCAGGTTTTCGATTAAGCTCATTCAGGTCAGTATTACTGATGTCAGAGGCACTTTTGGTGATGCGGGTTTGGCAAACAGATTTCGAAAACGCTGAGCTTGATTTATCAGAATTAAACTTAGCTTGGTAATACTTTGGTTTGTTTTTACGAATCAAAGAGGTTACAGTGTTGCGGATTTGTTGGGGTTGGTAATATATTAATGGACATTTATATCTACGCCAACTAAAGTACAACAAATTACACTTGTTTATCAATTCTTTAATCTGTTGGATGAACTAAGGGATATTTCTGTTTTCTATTTTCATAGCTTTGAGAGGCGCATGTTTATTAAAAAGATAGTCAATGTTTTTTTTTGTTTTTTAGTCCAGAAGAAATGATAGGACAAGAGACAGAAGTGATTAGTTTTCAGCTCAACCTTTTTACCAAATCCAAGTAGCAATATTTTGGTTGATGTACGAGTAAATATGTAAATATTAGGTCCGAGGTAGGTGGGCTTCTTGCCTACTTTGAAGTTGTAGTTATCTAAAACGAAGTTTACTTCAAACAATGGACAGGTAATACCTTTTCTGTCGACAGTATATACAGGGTAAATGACTCGAACTTCAACTCTTTAAAATGCTATAATTTTTTTATTTTTTCATAAATTTTATTGTGCCAAAGCAAAAAATGTTGGAAAATACATCAATTTTCAAACTGTATCAGTAGTTTTCAATATGTCCACCTTTGGCGCGAATAATGGCCTTGAGACGGCCGAAGAAGCATCGTACGCTGCATGCAAGTGGCTCTGCGGTATTTTGGCTTGTTTGAGGTGGTCCAAACTTTGGTATTTTTTAGTGCCAACCTTCGCCTTCAAAATACCCCAGACAGAGAAATCCAACGGATTTGCATCCGGAGAATTTGCAATCCATTATGTCGAAGAAATAAAGTGTGGAACATTGTTTTTTAACCAATCTTGGTTGACGCGCGCTTTGTGAGACGATGCCGAGTCTTGTTGAAATCTCCACGGTCTCCGACCGAAATGATTGTTTGCCCAAGACTTCAATACTGCCTCTAAGACAGTTTCACGGTATACGATCTCATTAATTTTGACGCCACAGTCCAAAAGTACGAGCGGAGAGCGACCATCGGCGGTTATGGCGGCCCAAATCATCACCATCGGAGCTGCCTGCTTTCTGGTGGCCGTCCGAAGGTGTAAATTTTCGAAGGACTTTTCTGGAAAGTAAAGTCGGTCATTTCGTTTGTCGACATATTGCTCGATAACAAATAGCGACTCATCGGGAAAAAACCAAATTCGGCAACCCACCACTTTCGTGCAAGCGTAGTAACTCCTTCGCTCTTTCCACTCTAACTTTTTTCTGTTGCGGTGTATGATCGTGTGCTTTTTCAAACTTCAATGGCTTGAGCCCAAGCTCATTTTTCAGTATGTGTTGCATCCGTTCCAACGATATGTTGAGCTCACGAGCCATTTTTCTTCCACTTCGACGCGGATTTCGCTCAATTCGAGCCTTCACTTTCCGAACCATTTCTGCCGATGTTGCTGTTTTTTTTATGACCACCTCCATGGCGCTTTGCAACGCTGCCAGTATCACGGTAACGAGCTATGGTTCGAGACACTAATGATTTATTCACGTTGAGGTGCTGGAGGGCTCTAACGATAGCTACTTGTGGTTTTCCAGCCAAATATAAAGCAATCACACTATCACGTTTGAATTCCATCGCAGATTAAAATTTTTCAACAGAACTGAGACGCAAATCGTTTAAGAGGCTTGTAAATAATAAAATTATCTGTCATGTGTCAAGATTTGAGCTCACTGTCATGAACGATTTGGAAATTATAGCAGTTTGAAGTTGGTTGCAGTTCGTATAGATAAGCATACTTCTTATTAGATCAAGTTTTGTCACATCAGCAGAGATTCGTAACATTCTCATTTCTGTCCGTCATTTTTCCTATATACCTCACCTACTTAATGAAGGAAAATAAAAGAGACAGTCAATGCCCTGAAGTAACCATCTTTTTTTATTTTTTGAACAGTAAAATTGATCTTTTTTATATATTTCTACAAGATCATAGTGTTGCCACAGCAAAAAGGAACTTATTGTAAAATTCTACTGAAATATAATTTTTTTGTTCATATCCGGCCATGGAGTTATTTACAACCACAAAACAGAATTACAAGTCTCATTGAAACAAAGCGTTAATTAGTTCGAGAGTTGAACAAAGCATAATCTTCATTGTTATGAAGATAAGGTTTATCGGTTAGTTGTTCTTTAGGTCAACCTTCTTCCGTCCCTGATATGGAATAAATGTTAGCATTAAGGAAATACACTCAAATGGTATTTAAACTTGCACGTGCATATATATAGTTACCGATAATAAAATAGGATCACCAGTATACTTTGACAACGTCAAATAAAATAAAAACAAATAAGCAAATTAGTAAAACTGGTTAGCAAAGATAATACCATATATATTAACTTGATCCAATGCAGGCTAACATCTGGAGAGCATTGAATATACTAAGGGTCTACAAGTACTTTTTGGCATACCATACCAAACTAACTGTACTTCTTCCATGGTTTTTGGTTTTATTGATCCGAATTGTTCCTTAATAGAGGCCTTTACACGATCAATAGTAATGTCATTACCAGTATTGCCATTACAGACAAATTAAATTCATCATTACTTTTGAACCTTACATAATCAATAATACTGCGTTTATATCTTGCATATCTACATGATAAGCCAGACTCTGTCTGTATAGACGGTATAACGAAAACCAATGCAATGGTTTCCATTCTGCAAGAAGGCCTTCCCACTAATCACAATGATCTGAGGCAACTTTTTATACGTCTTCATGAGCAATTAGATATGACTCCTGATGATGTGGCTAATGATCTCTCTTCTTTTGCATCTCACGTAAGTTCCAGCGAACACGGTCTAGGTTCAAAAACTAACATCGCTCCTAACCCACCACTCAATTCTTTGCCGAAGCCTCCCAAATATCTGTCCCTGTATTATCAAAACGTAAGAGGATTACGAACTAAGATTTCTGCTGTATATCTTAATTCGCAGATTCTGCCCTACGACATTTTTGCACTTACAGAAACCAATCTCACCCCTAATATTATGAATAATAAATTATTTTCCCAAGACTTTGATTTACACTGTGACGACGGTCTAGATAAAGAGGAAAATTTATATGGCCGTGGGGTACTTCTAGCTATACACTCTCGTCTCGAGTCTAAACCCTTTAAAAAATCGTCCACTGCATTCTTTGAATTTGTTTGCGCTAGAATTCCTATTTGCAAGCGGAACCTATGTATCTGCTGCTGCTATATTCGCCCCTCTCAACCAATGACAATGGTCTTAATCTAGACTTTCTTTACGATAATCCCAACCTTACGGTTAACGATGCTCTCGCATCCTTTTATACCGAAATTTTTAAATGTCTCTCCCAATCTGTACCTTTTTTACCCAAAAAGAATCCCTCATCATCACCACCCTGGTATAATAAAGAGCTGCGATCTCTTCGTAATAAGAGAAATAAGCTCTGGCGTACTTACTTAATATCGCGTTCCGACATCGATTTCTTTTACTACCAATCTGCCCAAATAAATTTCTCTGTACTTTGTCAAACTCTATATGACAAATGGACCGCACACTCATTTCCGACCCCAAGCGATTCTTTCAGTTCATCAAAACTAAAAGTAAATCGCATAACTATCCATCATCTCTGAATTTTCTAGATAAGTCGTCGGGCGATCCCCAAATTATAGCAAATCTCTTCGCAATTTTTTTTAGCCAAGCGTTCGCCACCCATTCCCAAGAGCCAGACCACTCTTACTTTTCCTACTTAAATAGCTGCCCACAAACAATTTTGGAATCTGTGTCTATAACTTTAGAGCAAGTCAAAGATAAACCTCAAAGATGATTATTCTGCCGGCCCTGATGATCTTCCCCTATATTTTTAAAGAAATGTGAAATGCACCTAGCCCAACCTCTTACAGCTCTCTTTCAACTTTCTATCACCCAGGGATTATTTCCCTCGACCTGGAAAAGGTCATTTATTATTCCCCTACATAAAAAAAGGCCGAAAAGATGATATTTCCAACTATCGATCAATTGCTAAGCCTTCCTGCATACCTAAGCCTTTCGAGAGCATTATTTACAACATAATGCTTTTGCATTGTAAACCCATTGTTTCCCAAAACCAGCACGGATTTCTCAAAGGTAGATCTACAACCACCAACTTAACGGAATTCGTATCAAGCATTTTATATGCACTGGAATCTGGAAATGAAGTTGATGTGATTGTCACCGATTTCAGCAAAGTCTTTGATAGGATTTCATATGATATAATCCTTCTGAAAGTAAAAGCTCTTGGTTTCCAAATAAACTTTATAACATGGGTTCAATCATATTTAAATGAAAGATATTACTATGTTTTATTTAGGTCCATGGTTTCTGACCCAATTAAAGCCTCCTCCGGTGTCCCCCAAGGCAGCCACCTTGGCTCCTTACTATTTATTCTGGCCATTAATGATGTTGATTGCATCATTAAAAATTCATACATATCTGTTTACGCAGACAATATGAAAATCTTTAGATATATATCTTCTTCCTCAGACAGCCTACCACTGCAGGAAGATCTTGACAGATTTTGCACTTGGTGTCGGAAGAATTTTCTTGAGCTTAACGTCAATAAATGTCAGGCTATAACGTATACCCGTAAGCAGCCCCCTACTTCACCACGCTGCTATCTAATCTTTAATCTGCCTGTTCCCTTAGTGAATGAGTTGCGTGATTTAGGTGTTATCTGTGATAGGGAACTCAATTTTTGTTCTCATAGAACAGAAGAAAGCCAACTCTGCTCCTGGTTTCATCAAGCGCTGGTCTAAGGAGTTTGCCAATCCTTATGTTACCAAATCTCTTTACATAACCTTTGTTAGGCCTCTTCTTGAATATGCAAGCCAAGTTTGGTCACCCTACTACAGAACACACATCCTCCGGATAGAAGCTGTTCAACGCAGGTTTTTACGATTCGCTTTACGTGGTCTTAGCTGGGATGATAGCCAAAATTTACCACCTTATACCGACCGGCTGAATCTTATAAATTTACAACCCCTTTCTATACGTCCAAAAGTTGCCGATATTCTCTTTATTCATCAAATTTTAGTTGTTAATATCGATTGTCCTTCCTTACTTCGACTTATTTCTTTTAATACCAACCCACGCAATCTTAGGTCTGTGCCACTTTTCCGGCTCAATCTTCACCAAACGAATTACGAACACTTGGAGCCAATGTCTAGAATGCTTCGTGAAGTTAACGATATTCTGCCTCTCTTCGACCACCATCTCACCAAACTCTCACTTAAGAACACTCTTATTTCCACCTATGCCTCACGTCCTAACTTTTTTTAACCGCTCCCACCCTTTAGTTGTTATCTTTAGTTTTAAGTGAAAATTTAAGAATAAGCTTGCAATAAGCATTAATAAATCTGTCTGGGGTTGACCCGGGCCACAATACTGTCATTACTTGCTCCACAATTCTGCACTTCTTCAATACTAACTAAACTAAACGATTCCGCTTTATCAGTCATGATAATATCCGTGTTGCTGCACCGGCTTCATAAACCAAAATGAGTAATGCCGAGGTATTGACATAAACACCTTACACGGTCATTACTAAGGCCAATACTGAAGGTAATGATGGCACGAAATCAGAAATTCCGGATTTTCGTCAATACCATCCATCATTCCAAGTATTGACAATACTATCGACCATACACGATCATTATTAATGTCAATATTTTGCAGTAATGACATTACTCGTACCATTGAACGTGTAAGGGCCGCTAATAATTACCCATAAATTTTCAGTTGGATTTAAGTGGAGGGATTGCACAGGCCAAGTCATGAGGTGTACACCGTTTTCGAAAAACCACTTCTTGGCTAGACCTGAAATCCGTGAAATCCCCAAGACCGTGGCATTCTCCACTCGTCGTAGGGCAGCATTATGTCTTTAAGTACAATAAAGGGTATTTTTTTTTAAGAGCTATAGAAATTCAATATAAAATAAAACACTTGAAGCTAATGTTAATGTCTACAATATTAGCTTTATTTAATAGATAATTTTATGCCATTAGTATTTAAATATAACATCGGGCATATGTGCGCGAAGGTTAGCTCGAATGAAGCGCAATCGTGAAGTCCAATTTTCGACAACTTTATCGAGCAACTGGAGCTGTATACTATAGCACATATATCAGCAATAACACGGCGAATGACTTCCAAATGGTCCAACGTCTCTGGTTTATCAGCATAGACTAGTGACTTTACTAGAAAGTAATCTAAAAGGTGTGTGGTAAAGGTGTGTGGTGCGCCGTGTGGCATGTTTCGTTATCTTGATGAAACCAAAGCCCTGTCACATCAATGCCATTCAACTGAGCAACGAAGAAGTCAGAAATCATGTTTCCATAGCGCTCTCTATTGACGGTAACATTCTGGCCGGCATCGTCCTTAAAGACATATGGGCCGATGATTGCACCAGCCCATAAAGCACACCAAAAGTGAGTTTTCATGGTTGTAAGGGCGTCTTGACAAAGGCCTCTAGGTTTTCTCCACTCCAAATTCGGCAATTTTGCTCGTTTACATATCCATTTAACTGGGCCTCACCGGAGAACAAAATTTTGCGTTGAAAATGGGGATCAAGCTGAATTAAGTTTTCGGCCTGTGTACCGAAACTACGACGCGGTTTGAACTGTTGCACAAGTTGCATCTTAAGCCAAGATCTTTCCGTAAAATCTTCCACAAAGTGTATGGGCATAGCTCTAATTGCTGTGCAAGATGGCAAATCGACGCATTCGGACTCTCCACAACAACAATAACTTCTTCTGTTCGCACTGTTTGTCGCCTTTGGGGATGCGTATTATCAACTAGAGTGTACGTGGTGCGAAAAAGATTCATCGTGTTCCGAATAATTTGCTCAAATGGATGATTATGTAAAATGGACGTAACGCACGATAAGTTTTACGAACCGAACCATGGTTTTCAAAATAAGTTTACACAATTTGCAAGCGTTGTTATGGCGTTAATCTATTCATGATAAAATAGCAAAACGTACTAACCACAAATCAACTTTCAACTGTCAAATTGACAATCTGTAGAAACAGTGTTGCCAGTTTAAAAACTAAACCTCTAAAAAGAACACCCTTTACATATGCTTGTCCATCGTACCCTGGACAAGACCACCGACTCCATACAACGAGAATTACATTTTATTGCTACCTCTATACTTTACGGTCTTAATGATATAACGGGGATTCATTTCAACGTTTCTTGGCCTCCTTACCCAGGGTCTGTCATCGTTTTTTTTTTTATTGGGGCCCATCCCAATTCAGGTGCGATTTTGGAAAAATATTTGATTTCTTTTCTGTCTTCTTGTTAGCATTGGTGTCCTTCGTGATTTTCTGCTAAAGACATTTTTTTCCACCAATCGTCCGAGATGAAATTGTCGCTCCTAATTCACACTGAATTGCCGCAGCTGACTTGACAGAATCTTAAATTGAGAGAAGTTTGAAGCGGTCGTCCTCTCTTGGAGTAGTTTTATGGGGTCTACCTCTTTCGAGATATGGTTTTTGGGGTAGCAAAGTATTATTATTATTTTATTTTTTTTAAAAACTTGAAACTCAAGTAGGTATCAATACACGTATAATGCTTCAGCGCGTGTTACCTTTTTTGTAAAATGGGATATCGAAAGAAAAAAAGATGTTATTTCGCTCCATGAATGGCATCCAACATTTAATGGGGAGATTAAGATCTTAGTGGAAGTTGCCTGTTGTTAATTTCTAATCAACTAGTCATCTTACTTGATTTTCGTAAACTGAAAACTGGATATGTCTTTCAGGCGAGGCTGGGATTCGAACACCGAACCCTCCGATTTGGAAGCCAGGCCCCTACCACTTGAGCCACGGCCTAAGTTTTGAGACCTGCCGATGGTTATAGCTATTTGGCGTTGCCTTTGTTCTTCGTCTCTGAACTTGAAAATAATGTTCCTGAATTATGTACATTTTTATCAAAACTATTTGGACTTTTTTTAAATATTTCAAATACTGGCCCTATTTGTTTGTATTTTGTTTAACACGAGTGACAAAGATTTTTCGAGTGTCCGTTATCGAAAAGCTACCAAATTTGGCACCTCCTTCTTAAAGGAGCATAACTACAACTATTTTGAACATGACGTCGTTGTTGTCAATAAAGGGCGAACGACAAAATGATTGAAAATATTTGTAATAAAGGCGGGACCATATTTTATTGTCTATAACTGCACACGTTTGTATCTGCATGCGTAGGTACGCATCTACTCTCCAAATAACTTTTATTTTTTCTCCACTACCATATATGGGAACAAACCAATTTTAGCTTGAAGACAAAAATATGAGCGGTTTTAACTTCAATCACTTGCAGTTATCTTGACACAACAAATATTACTCTTCAGCTACTATCTGACACTCGTATTTCTGCAATAGAAACAAATTACCCGCAATCGTTTCAAGATTAAAATGTCATATAGAGATAGTAAAGTCAAACATGTCAAGCTCTGAGGCGTTGGTTGGGGTCACCTGACAGAAATACTACAGTCGTTACGTGGACAGCGCTTACTCGTAAATATATTCCAAATTTCTTAATATTTTTTTGGAAAATAAACAATTCAAAATTATTTCGTCAATGCAGTGGTCATTAGCATGCATAGAATGTCATCTTGTAATCTCCCTTTAAGTGTCGGATGCTATCTACTGAAACAAAACATCCTTCGTTATCGGTCTAATTTTTGTCAATTTTCGTTTTGCGTGCAGGTTTGCTCTAAGATAGACCAAGGCAAGACGTTTTGAGCTTTCGACACATGTACGCTTTGTAACCATCCGATTCAGTTCTTAGTTCACCAAGATGAGCTCCTACAGAGGGAAAAGACGATGCTGCCGAAAAATGTTTGTATGCGGTCATAGACAAACCTATGAACAATACCCATAAAGTCGTTTCAGGTGACATTAACACCAAAATAGGAAAGCAGGACTTTTTAGTCGCAATCAAGACTGAAATCTGAAGCATGGCTTTTGCATTCAGTGCGGAGTGGAGCCAGCCACAAATTAAATTAAAGATTGTAAATTCTAATTGTTTCATTGGCCAGATATTTTAAGAGAGATGACTTAAATTTATTAGTGCTTCTAATTTTCCTAATATTTATGGGCAAGGAATTCCACAGCCGTACAGAATTTACGAAAAATTTGCGTTCAGAAGTCAAGCAGGCATAGCTCGTTTGAAAAAGCATACATGATCTACCGGTTGCTTAGTTTGAATTATATCATGCAAGAGACTAAGGGTTCTATATTTGAGCACGTTATCAAATGTACATCCGCTGATTTGTTTTGAGTAAGAGGAAACATGATCATATCGTTTTAGGTTAAATACAATGCGGGTAATACACCCTGAATGACGCGAACTGCAACCAACTTCAGACTTCTATAATTTCCAAACCGTTCATGATAGTGAGCTCAACTTTTGACACATGACAGATAATTTTATTATTTACAAGCTTTTTAAACGATTTGCGTCTCAGTTGTGTTGAAAAATTTTTATCCGCGATGTAATTCAAACGTGATAGTGTGATTGCTTTATATTTGGCTGGAAAACCACAAGTAGCTATCGTTAGAGCCCTCCAGCACCTTAACGTGAATAAACCATTTGTGTCTCGAACCATAGCTCGTTACCGTGATACTGGCAGCGTTGCAAAACGCCATGGAGGTGGTCATAAAAAAACAGCAACATCGGCAGAAATGCTTCGGAAAGTGAAGGCTCGAATTGAGCGAAATCCGCGTCGAAGTGGAAGAAAAATGGCTCGTGAGCTCAACATATCGTTGGAACGGATGCAACACCTACTGAAAAATGAGCCTGGGCTCAAGCCATTGAAGTTCCAAAAAGCACACGATCTTACGCCGCAACAGAAAAAAGTTAGAGTCGAAAGAGCGAAGGAGTTGCTACGCTTGCACGAAAGTGGTGATTTGCCGAATTTGGTTTTTTCCGATGAGTCGCCATTTGTTTTCGAGCAATATGTCAACAAACAAAATGACCGAGTTTACTTGCCAGAGAGGTCCTTCGAAGATCTACACCTTCGGAGGGCCACCAAAAAGCAGGCACCACCGATGGTAATGGTTTGGGCCGCCATAACCGCCGATGGTCGCTCTCCGCTCGTATTTTTGGACCGTGGCATTAATTTAATGCGATCGTATACCGTGAAACTGTCTTAGAGGCAGTATTGAAGCCTTGGGCAAACAATTATTTCGGTCGGAGACCGTGGACATTTCAACAAGACTCGGCACCGTCTCACAAAGCGCGCGTCAACCAAGATTGGTTAAAAAAAAACTATGTTCCACACTTCATTTCTTCGACACAATGGATTGCAAATTCTCCGGATGCAAATCCGTTGGATTTCTCTGTCTGGGGTATTTTGAAGGCGAAGGTTGGACCACCTGAAACAAGCACTTCGCCGGGAATGGGCCAAAATACCGCAGAGCCACTTGCGTGCAGCGTGCGATGCTTTCTTCGGCCGTCTCAAGGCCATTATTCGCGCCAAAGGTGGACATATTGACAACTACTGATAAAATTTGAAAAATGATGTATTTTACAACTGTAGGGGGTGGGTGGAAGGTGCGGACTCACAAGAAAAACAATTCGTTATCACGTCAAGTGTTATCTTTATTTGACTGACTGTTAGAGACATGCTCACTAGTATTTATGGGGTTTTTTCGGGTCGATCACCTGATCATATGGTCCAAACATGATTTTTTGTACATAGTCGCCGTTAACGAACTGCAAGTGTGAAATGTACAGGGTGTTCCCAATAGTTGAGTTTTAATTATTTTTTTTCTTCATCTACACAACATTTTTTGCTTTGGAGCGACCGTTTAATTTTACCTCCCTATCAGGACCGCCCCAAACTTCTCAATATGAATTCGTTAGAAGAACATAGGAATACTGCTGACATTCTTTTCATTCATCGACTTCTCTCAGGTTCCATCGACTGCGCATCCATTTTGAACTCCATTTCCTTCCAATACCAACCTCCGCAATGTACGTCTCTTCTATCTACCGGTCCATCGCACCTCTTATGGCTGCAACGAACCAGTCTCCCAAATGCTGCGAAAGGTCAACTCAAACCTCTCCCTTTTTGATTTCCACTTGAGCACTCCTCGCCTCAAACAAGATCTCCTCCAACACTTCCTTGGGCCCTAGCTCTTAAGTCTTTCTATTAGTTGTATTAAGCCAATAAATGGGGGCCTCAGCCCCCACCAAAATTAAATTTAAATTAAAAAAATTAAAAATTCGAAAGTTATTCGTGAATCGGTAATTAAGCATTAAAATTATCTTTTCCTCGTTTTGAGGTAAAAAGAATGATGAATCAGAGAAAATGTTGGTTCCGAATGGTGAGGGGCAATATAGGATTCAATTTCATGACATCTAATACATCTCTGGAAAGCTAGTCTACTAACTATCCGATTAAAAGCTTAGGGATAAAATGGAACTGCAGAGTGATGCCCCGAAAGGTCTGCGCTTGGTTTCAACCGATTTGAGGAAAGCTTTCGTCAGAGTCCCGAAAGATACTAAAGACACTATGTGTGCCGAATTTGGATTTCAAAAACTATTGGATCCGTAATAAAAATGATACGTGTGTATATCGTAAGGGAATTGCGCAGCAGAAATGTCCAATAAATTTAAAAGTAAAGTTAGAGTATAACATACGGGTACCAGGACAGTGTTCAAAGTAGTTTGCACTCCCCTGTGGTGGATGCTTTTGGAATAACTTGGAATAACTTGAATTCTAAAATTCAATATTTTAAAGACTTAAGTAGGTACTAAAATACTGGCAATTGATTTTATGTTACATATCATATATTTAGAACTGTGATCTTTTCACCGGAACGATGCGTTCTAACGATTATCACAAATGTGAATAAAAATTAAAAATAGTGGCCCTAAATTAAAATAATCATCACTAAAAGTTGTAAAACTAGGCGCGAGAATTATTGAATTAATAGTTTAAGTGTTAGTTAATACTAACAGATATTCTTGAGTCAATTATCTGCGTACTAAAACAGTGTTATGAGCAGAGAATTTCAAGAACAGCATACTTGTCGTCAATATTTAATTGTAATACCTTGATCAAAAATTTTCCGGAATTTATTGAGAAAATTAAAAATACAAGTTTATTCATCTAAATCTATATTGTACCCCTCAAAGTAATCCCCATCCAGTGCAACACACTTAAGCCAGCGCTTGATCCAATCCCTGAAACATTTTTTATATTCGGTTTTCAATATGTCCATCAGTGCTTCTGCGATTTTTCCATTACTTCCTCTCGGCTGCTGAAACGCTTTCCCCGTAGTGGTTTTTTAACACGTTTGAACAAAAAGAAGTCACAGGGAGCCAAATCAGGTGAATTCCGAACAATGATGGCACTGTGCGACCGCGACGGTGCGTTTTCATGGTGCAAATTCCATGAGTTTTCTGCCCACAATTCTGGTCTCTTTCGGCGAATTGCTTCACGCAAACGTCTCATAACGCCCAAATACTCTTTGTTTACTATCTGGCCTTCTGGCAAAAATTCATAATGCACTACACCGTTGTAATCCATGAAAACCGTGAGCATTGCCTTCTTTATTGACTGAAAACGACGTGGTTTTTTTTGGTCTCGGCTCATTTGGTGAAAGTCATTCATTTGCTGGATCCTTTTGATGAATGTGGGATCGAATTCAGCCTAGCAAATCATCTCTTTGACGTCAACACGGTCTCTTTTTTGCATGAAATTGAGGTCTTTTGGCACCAACTTTGCTGCTACACGACGGAAACCCAAATCATTGACCAAAATGTCTTGGCCGGATCCATAGGCAATGTTCAAGTCCTCCGCTATCTATCTGATGGTTAATTTGCGGTTATTGACCAACATTTCTTTTACTTCCTCAATGTTGTCGTCGGTTTTCGATGTCGATGGTCTGCCATTGTGTTCATCATCTTCGATTGACTCACGACCACTTTTGAACCGCTCGCGTTCGTGCCACAGGTAAACGACCGTTTTCTTTAGAGAATCGTTGCCGAAACACTTTTCCAACGTTTCCAACGTTCGCGCACCATTAAATCCGTTTTTTAATACAAGTTCGTTGTTGCAAATTTAAATCCATTTCTAAAATTGTAAAAAATCACCAACACACACGGAGATAGATGTACTCTTGGCTACGTAACTTTTGCAAATGTTAAGCTATGACGCTAATATTTAGAGGGAATGTCAACAACAGATTTACCAACTTAACAAAAAAAAAACAGAACTCAAATCGAAACAATGGGAGCGTCACGGGAATTTTTTGATCAAGGTGGTATAGTACGAAAATTGTTATCCGTTGCTGTACCAATCTGTTTTCACTACTATCTTTTGCTGTATACTGAATTTCGTGTTTTTCTGCAATTCTACGAGTATAATTTATTGCACCATATTGGTTTGTTTGTGATTTTAGCCACGATAGAACAGAGTCCATTGATTCAGTTATAGTCTTATCTGTGTCTTTTCCCCTTTATTCATTTCAAAGTATACCCCGAAAAACCCCGAACAAACCTTAATATATATTACAAATACGTTAAAGACAGCTTTCTTTGTTTCATTTCTACTTTATTTATCATATTTAAAAAACAGAAAATAAAACCTAATCTTGAAATATTCGGTTCTTTGACGGCACGAAAGGTTGTATGGGTTTAAATTGTCATCCTAAAACACAGATATAATTTCGACATCGAACAGGGTTTAACCCAATGTCAGATCGTTCAAAGTAAGCGAAGTAGAAATAAATATGATTCCAGGATTATCATATCCAAACAAATATATTATATAATAAATCGAAAGCAGCTACCTAAGTCCACATTCATCAATGCCAGGAATTGATAATCTTTTTTTTTTTGAAGTGGCTATCTCTATAAAGCCCGATAAAGAAATGTCGTATCATATTGAACGATTCAAGGTCCAAACATAGTGCTGGTCGACACAATAATGTCAGATCGTTAGTCAAAATCGACAAACAATTGAAGTTAAAACAATTAAACTTGTAAATGTGATGTTTAATTACCCTTTGCAATCACAGACCACTTGACATTGTCAATATTGATTGATCTTCCTTTGATGCATCTTCGAATTGAAATTGAAAATGATGTGCATTTTGAGCAGTTTGATGACGATGACGATGACATTTAAGAGAATTTGACATGTGACACAGAACTAGTGACGTTTGAATTAAGATTTTTCAATCAAAACCATGCATTCTTACAAGTTTTTGTAATTATAGATTGCTACTTGACTACAAACTGTAGTAAAGAACAATTTCATCTGATTATTGTGTTCGTGAAAATTGTGAAAAAAGTTTGAGTTCATCAATAAAGAAAGCTGCTAATTGTGTAGATGTACACACATATACTGGACGATAGTTTTATTTAGCCACTTAATTCTATAGTTAATCTACAATTATTTTGTAATTTTGCCCCTCCAAGTAACTGGTACTGCCATTCGGTGACAAAAGGTTATTTCTTCAAGACCGATTTAACTGACCTAGCAGAACATGCGAGTAAATGTTTACATTATTCAATAAGTTAGAGTCGGCCAACCTGCCTTTTCACTTTTCTAGAGCTCCATGATTTTAATAACAACGCCCACAAATAAAATTCATGAAACATTTATGACAAATAAGCACATAGGTTTTATTCCATAAAAAAAAACTGGAAGAAGATCAATGCTCGGTTTCAAGATCTTGAAGGAAGTCAATTTAGTGGCAAACCCACTCTAGAGGCCATAAAAATAGGCTTTTTTGGAGTTTTATGTTTTTTTTCAGGAAAAATATAAAATAAATCGAGTTTACAAAGGTCAAAGTTTATTGTACATATGATTGACTGTAAAACATAGTTTTTATAGAATAATTTATTTAAAAATGGCCGCTGTACAGCGTTTCTCAGAGGGCCTCTCCTTTTTTTGGAAAGGCCAACAGCTCCTGTAAATTTTGAATTATGAAGAGTCACTAAATTTTCTTTTATTGTACATAACAACAGCTAGGACATAAAAACATAAGGACTGAAACAAATAAAATTTGAAAACTTCAAAGTAAAAGAAAAAAATTTTTTAATAATTCATGTAAATTTTTTTTTTTCTTTAAAACTCTGTTTTTATTAAATTCATTCACAATTACAAAAAATAAAAAAAAAATTATTTGAATTCCCATTCTTTCCTCAACTTCTGTCGAATGTCCTTCATAAGGTTGGTGGCAGTTACATCCGTGATCTTTTTGGACGTTCTTTTCCATTTAGCCCTAAAATCTTTTACGTCCTTTGCACAATGCTCAGCTTTGACCAAAGCCCAATACCTTTCAATGGGACGGCACTGTGGAACATTGGGTGGATTCATGTCTTTTGGGACAAGGTCGATATTTTTAGCAACAAGAAAGCTCAACGTCGCATGAGCATAGTGAGCTGAAGCTAAATCTGGCCAAAATAATGTTGAACCCTCGTGTTTGTTTAAGAAAGGAATCAACTGTTTTTTTAGACACTCGTTAATGTACACTTCTCCGTTAATTGTTCCCGTTGTAATAAACGATGAGCTTCTGTGTCCACATTGGCAAATGGCCTGCCAAACGAGATATTTTGACCCGAATTTTTCCATCCCAATCGATGTTGTTGATTGCGGAAGAATCTCAGCTTCAAACGAGTTGTAAAACTGCGCACCTGGAAGAGTAGTAAAGTCGGCTTTGACATAAGTTTCGTCATCCAAAATCAAGCACGCTTTCTTGTTGCCGATCAACTCGAATAGCTTTCGGACTTTCGGTGTTTTTATGACTTTTTTTGCTTTTCAGTAACTTTGGTATTGTTTATTTTTTTCGTGTTTTTAGGCTGTTACGTTTTTTAGATCTTTGTACTACTATTTGCTTGGTATTACATTTCCGAGCAACATCTCTGGATGACATAGTCCGGTTTTTTACCATGGTACCCACTACTTTCCTGTCCAAATTTGTATCATGTGCTTCACTTTTAGCTGCACTTTTCTGTTTTCGCTTAATTGTCAACGTCTCCAAATATCGTTTAATAACAGAATGCACTATACTACGTGCTATGTTTGCATTTTTTGCAATGAAATGGTTTGGGCGCGAAGTATTTTCGAGCCATTTGTCGATGATCTTTTTACGGCGTTCCTCTTGACTCATATTTTATAAATATTTTAAACCGCGCCGAACCAAAATCAATAACAAACTGAAACTAGAGAATATACAGGCCAATTTGATTACACAATGGGATTGCATTGGAAGTATAGCCCGTATTAAAATTTACAGATTTTATTCGTTTCAGTCCAAATTTTGAATCTCAAACCGCGCTTACCACTTTCCGTAAATTTCACTTGCGATTTGCACACTTTACATACGACAACGTTTGATTTCAAAGCTGAAAAAAAACCGTTCATATCTTCCGATTTCTTCTTGAATTTTTTTGCGGATGTACTAGGATTCATTTCACTTGGTGCCTCTAACCCATGTCGATTCAGCGGCCTTCTTCCAGATATTTTCGGTCTCTGTATGTGCGTGTCTCTTTTGCGCCTTTTTGACCACAATACACTTTGTCACTCACTAAACAAAACAAAAAATTAGCACAATTATCGATAAAAAAAAAAAAAGTTTCTCAAATAGCGTCCCTCTCGAATGTTTCACTGTGCGAAACTGACTGAAACCGACGTTTCTAAAAACTAAACACGCAATACTCTGAACACAGGGCAAATAGCTTCAAAAAAATTTGTCGTATACTTATTCTAGTCCCCTAAAATACCGTCCCTCGTTTCGGTTATAAGAGGTTCGATGCCTATATACTTTGAAGCACAAGTACTTCAAGATATTTCCCGGCCATAATCTTTTGGGATATCATTTTTGAGGTCCTAAAGGACCATTGAAAGCAATAAAAAAAGAATCGATTTTTTGAAAATCCTAAAGTGGCCTAACCCCTTAAACTAAATTGCACTGCTCATATCAAAAATTGAAGCATATCTGAGTACGCTGTAAGTTTTGCCAGAATAAATGATTGTTTACTTGAGTAGCAACACGTGATCTTGAACTGAAACAATAATTTAGTTTGTTCAAATAACTCTTTAATGTTCATATTCAGCAACGAGTATGGCTTTAAGAAATTATCAGCTGGAAAAATGTTGTATGTATCTCGAAGTCTTTAGTTCGAATTTTGATTCGTTGGTGTGTTCTTAATTTATTAATAAAATTGACGAACAACTTTTCTGCAATAGCGTCTCTCATTTTTTTTTTAGTCATGACCTTGTCGTTGTTTTTCTCATAGAGCCAATTAACTGGTATGGCACCCTGTAGAATTCCTGTTTAACTGCATGCACAAGCCGGCTTTCATCAACAAACCTCGATCTTATTTTGGTAGTTGGACAAAAGCAGCCGTTTTTTTATTTGGAGAGAGCATTGCCACTAATTTTCTGGACATTATACTGGCTTACTTATGGGAATACTGCCGCGTCCCATTGTGAATCTGGACTATCACAATTTTGAAAATAAATAGTGATTTTTGGACCAAAAATTTGTTATTATTTTGCCTATAAAATTGCCTATAAACGAAACAAAAAAATCCCATGACAAGTACTAGATAATGGTGTATAGAATAACCAACAAAAAATTCAAGGCAATCGGTTCATTGATTTTCGAGAAACTTTGGGTACCGATTTGGAAAACGTGGTTTTGAGAAAAACACGTTTGAAAATTCGGGAATGAATAAATCATGAAATTTGTCAACTTACATGGAATCATCGATACCAGGCACATAGTGTAAGTCTTCTACGGTCGATGGAATTTTCATAGCTTCTAAATTTTATTGTCGGCGCCGTATTCGACCTTCTGTCATCTGTTCTTGCACTTGCAGCTCGACTTTCGCTATGCGAGTTTCGCCTTCTTGCGCAACATACAAGTGCGCTCCCGATAAGACCGATATTCCTAACACGTTCATGACTTCCAACAATGAGGTGACTTCATTGTTGAACGTGTATGTTGCAAGGAATACAGCAATGTTAACGATTTTGGTCCCGCTGTTCATCGTTTTTGGAGCTATCTTCCAAATAAGTTGGTTGAGGCTCTCATTACTGTTTTAGGTATACTATATCCGCCAACAATTTGTCATTGCTGAGGTCTTCGAATATTGAATTGATGACATCTAACACCATTTTTGGCAATGCTGAATAACCACGACGAAAATTTTTCTCTTGTACGAGTAGCTTTCGCTTTTGTATTTTGTATTTATTGATCAGATAAAACTCTGTACATGAAGATTAACTTATAATTAGTACAGGATATAAAATAACATTAAATTATATACAATGTGCGAAAGTATACAAAGAAAATTACAAATAATTAAAGCAAAGTAAATATAAAATAAATAAAAGAAAAGATCATAATACAAATAAGTTAAGATCGCAACCAAGGAAAATTAATAATCACTAAAAAAAAAGACAAATCAGTTCAAATTAGAAAAGTGTTCAAAGCAGACTGTATGCAATTGAGTAGATTATTCCATAGCTTGACAGCATAAATAAAAAATTGCATGAGTGATATTAAACAGGTGTATCTGGCAGGTCGCAACACTACAGGGTAAATGGCTCGAACTCCAACTTTTTAAAATGCTATAATTTTTTTATTTTTCCATAAATTTTATTTATTTGGCCTTGAGACGGCCAAGGAAAGCATCGCACGCTGAACGCAAGTGGCTCTGCGGTATTTTGGCCCATTTCCGGCGAAGTGCTAGTCTGAGGTGGTCCAAACTTTGGTATTTTTTAGTGCCAACCTTCGCCTTCAAAATACCCTAGACAGAGAAATTCAACGGATTTGCATCCGAAGAATTTGCAATTCATCGTGTCGAAGAAATGAAGTGTGGAACATTGTTTTTTAACCAATCTTGGTTGACGCGCGCTTTGTGAGACGGTGCCGAGTCTTGTTGAAATGTCCACGATCTCCGACCGAAATGATTGTTTGCCCAAGGCTTCAATACTGCCTCTAAGACAGTTTCACGGTATACGATCGCATTGATTTTGACGCCACGGTCCAAAAATATGAGCGGAAAGCGATCATCGGCGGTTATTGTGGCCCAAACCATCACCATCGGTCCTGCCTGATTTCTGGTCCGTCCGAAGGTCCGTCGAAGAACCTCTCTGGCAAGTAAACTCGGTCATTTTGTTTGTTGACATATTGCTCGATAACAAATGGCGACTCATCAGAAAAAACCGAATTCGGCAACTCACCACTTTCGTGCAAGCGTAGCAACTCCTTCTAATTCGACTCTAACTTTTTTCTGTTGCGGCGTAAGATCGTGTGCTTTTTGGAACTTCAATGGCTTCAAATGACTTCAAAGCTCATTTTTCAGTATGTGTTGCATCCATTCCAGTGATATGTTGAGCTCACGAGCCATTTTTCTTCCACTTCGAAGCGGATTTCGCTCAATTCGAGCCTTCACTTTCCGAACCATTTCTGCCGATGTTGCTGTTTTTTTATGACCACCTCCATGGTGTTTTGCAACGCTGCTAGTATCACGGTAACGAGCTGGTTTATTCACGTTAAGGTGCTGGAGGGCTCTAACGATAGCTACTTGTGGTTTTCCAGCCAAATATAAAGCAATCACACTATCACGTTTGAATTCCATCGCGGATAAAAATCTTTCAGCACAACTGAGACGCAAATCGTTTAAAAGGCTTGTAAATAATAAAATTATCTGTCATGTGTCAAAATTTGAGCTCACTGTCATGAACGGTTTGGAAATTATACTCGTAGCAGTGTGAAGTTGGTTGCAGTTCGAGTCATTCAGAGTGTATATAGCGATTAGTAGAATAAAAAATAATTAAATTAAACAGACAGTTTGGTTCTTTCTTATGAATAATTTTGAAAACTAGAGAACAGCACCGATATTTGAAAAAATCTTCCAACGTACATTCGAGAATTTGAATACAAACCGGGCAATTGAGTTAAAAGTAACCTTTAGTTTTTGAAGTGTAAGAGAGTCAGGATCGGCAAACAACTCACATCCATAGGATATGATTGGGATTATCAGAGCTTTAACTAATTTTAGCTCAACTTGCATAGGTAAAATTGTTTTAGTAATAGATAGTCCTCGTAGCGAAGCATATACCTTATTTATTACAGTGTTTATGTGAAAATACTATGTTAATTTGTTGTTAAACATGGTTCCAAGATTTTTAGCGTGAGTGACATAAGTATTCAACTTGGCAAGAGTCTAGAAAGATGGGAGGAAAATCAGAGAAACTCGGTTGATGTTTGGCGATTGGCATCGCTTTTGTTTTGATGGGATTCAGAGTCAGGCCATTACGTGCAGTTCATTCAAAGGTAGATTGTAGATCGTCATTCATTTTTGCTATTGCGTCCTCACTATGCCAATAGGAAAACTAATGTATAATTGAACATCGTCAGCATATGGAATCGAAAATGAGATAAATGAAAAAGTAGGTCATTAATGAACAAGGAAAACAGTAATGGACCAAGAATAGATCCTTGAGGAACACCATTTTTAACGGGAAGAAACGAAGACAGTTTACTATTACATGAAAAGGCTTACAGCCGATTAGTCAAGTATGAATAAATAAGTTTAATAGAAGTTAGAAATGCCGCTAGTTTATCACAGAGTATTTCAGGGTTAACACAATCAAATGCTTTGGGAAAGTCAAGTAGTGTTATCACAGTAGTATAGTGGACATCCTTTCCTAGCCTATCTTATGTCTTCGCAAACTTTTAATAAAGCTTACGTGCAACTGTTTACCCGACCGGAAACCTTGGAGAGGATTAAGGAGCTATTTGTTTTTTTAAATTGTTTAATATGGTTGTTTACAATACATTCAAAAACTTTGGATAAAAAAGGAAAAATAGCTATTGGTCTATATTCAGAATTTGTACCTTTTTTTGGAATTGGGATGATTTTGGATTTTTTCCAGACACAGGGGTAAGTAGATATCATAATGATAGTGTTAAATATATGGGTAATGTAGGATGAATATTATAAAGTCCAACAGACTTGTATTTAATTGAAAAGACTGCGTCTCCTACGCAGTACATGTCAACTGCGGCCAGGGAAAAAGCATTTTATCGGTCTTGTTGTGCTGTCGTAGGGCTACTGGTATGAGGTGAAATCTGTATAGAGAACTTAAGGTTAAACTCATCTAGAGTTATATTGTCGTCCGAAACTGAGATACTTGTCTTATTCAGTCCGATATTCCGAACTTCTTTATACAAAAACTTTGAGGAACGATCACAATTAAATCTGTCATTATAATAACTAAGTTTAGCGGATCGAATAAGCTTAGTAACAAGGTTACGGGATGCTTTAAAGTCACTAAACATTTCCGCACACCCAAAACGTTTCCAACGACGAAACGAGACGTCTCTCGTAGGATGTCATATCAAAGCCAAGGACAACTCTGTGGCTTTAAAACTCGAGTCTCAATAGGAACATGTTTACTAAATAAGTAGTCAATTGTGGCAGTCAAGAAGTCAGTTTGTTTATTTGTTGATTTCAAATAAATTGAATTCCAATCAATGGACAAACAGTCACTAAAAAGTCTTTCAACATTTACATTGCGAAACTCACGATATTGGATAGACTGGGACGAGTTTTTATGAACATGAAAATCGAAGGTAGCATAAGATCATGATCAAGATCATCACTTGCAAGAAATACATCTAATAAAGACGGAACGCAGTTAGACTTAAAGTGGGTAGGATTAGTGACGTTTAGAAAAGACAGCCCAAGAGAGTCAATTGATGTTTTAAAAGATTTAGAAGATGAAGTAAGAAGATTTATGTTTAAACCTCCACAAAGAATGAACTTTGGTGCACGATACAGCGCCATCCGAACACTTAACGTGATTGGACCTGATATACTTTCTAATGTAACGCAACGCCACCTCCAATTGTGTGAGTTCGTTTGTTGCCACTTGCACCACGATTCGGGGTCTTCGGGACAGAAATGATGTTGATGGTTGTTGTCTGTTGAGCCGAAACGGTGGAATGTCGCCCAAAGCACTTTTTTCATGTTATCGTTGGAGTTACAGTTTCTGTGAATAGCTAAGCCATAGTACTCGCAAATGCTAAGTTTATCTATAAATTTTGCCGCCAATTTGCTTTTGCCGGGATTTCTTTTCTTGCATTCGCAAAGATGCAAGGTTCCCATTTGCTTTTGAACGTGTCCCACGTATTCGTTTTTTACAATTTCAAGCTCATCACCATACGGTTTCGCATTCACTAATCCTGCGTAATTAGTATACATAACTTTATGCTTTTCAACGGATTTCGAAAATAATTCTTTCATGGCGTCTACTTCCATTTTGCCACGATTAGATTTCCATTCCTCAAATTGCTCGGTATTTTTGCGTTTATTTCAATAGTTACATTCAGCACAATAAGAAGATTTTACAAGTAGATCAACGACTTTTCCTATAAACTAACCAATGAGAACCGCAACTCCATACGATCAGGTAAAACCACGTTTTCGCCACGTACCATATCCTGAAACGGTCAGTTTTGTTATATCAGCACTCGAATTTTGTCTTGTTATTTCCTGTTGTTCTTCTTTTAAAGATTGTTTTAACACCAATTGAACAATACCTGAAGCCGCAGAATGAATGTTATGAATCATACGTCGTTTGTTGAAGCGGAGGCGGTAAATCCATGAGTCCACAGAATTTTATAGCTCAACGCAAACCAATCCCCAATAAGCGCATAACAACAAAGAATCGTGTATTTATTTCGTAAACTGTGTTGATGTACGGCCGCGAAGGAATGAAAGTCGGTTTGCACGACTATCTATTGAGAGTCGAACATCACTATCACTCTTTTTACATTTTACACATTCCGATAGGACAGAAGACAGTGTCAGAAAATTCAAAATTCGATACCAGATGCTTGGATCTTCTGGTGCGGATGTCTCATGATCAGTCTTCAATTTTCGGCACTGGAACTATTACCCTCGTCGGAATGTTTTTCGGCAGTATGTCGATTTTTGGGCGGTATTTTCTTCTTGCTCCGATCTTTGCGAAAAGATCCGGATCGATGAGTTTCTCGAGAGCCTTTATTTCTGATATCTACCTGCCTCTCGGTTCGAAGCCGCAAAAATCGTGCCACTCTCTTGGCTGTAACTGGCTTATTTATCGAAATATTGACTTGGCGTTTTCACCAGATATTCTTGAGACCTCAAGCTTCAAGAAAATGCAAAAAAACAGTCGATCTTTTTTCGACCATGCTAGGTGTAACATATATCTCCCCTTAAGCAGCACAGCAGTTCTGTTACATCAAACAATGTAGCAAAGTTAATATAAAGGGTCTTCCATTAAGTGCTTTCTATCTCTAAATTTAAGTAAAAGAAAGTGTGTCTGAGATATCATCGAAATGTTTTATTCGTTTGAAAGGCCTATCGATGCCATTATGTATGGAATATAACATTGTTTAAATGTCCGCAGCGGCTTCTCTAGGTGGCTCGCATCCGAAATGTCCAATTTTCCATGACTCTGTCGCATAAATCAGGCTGAATTTGACCGATGGCATGGATGAAGTTGGCTTTGAGGGTCACTGTGGTTTGTAGCTTATTCGCATACACCTGAGACTTCAGAAAACCCCACAAGAAAAAGTCTAACGGGGTCAACTCGCACGATCTCGGTGCCCAGTTCACATCACGTCCTCGTGAGATGACTATATCCTCGAAACGCTCGTGCAGAATTTCCAATGTGGCGTGAGCTGTGGGGCACGTAGCGCCTTCCTGTTGAAACCACATGTCGTTCGTGTCCATATCATCCAATTCAGGCATAGGTGATGGCCTGCCCAACGTCGTACTCAAAGAAATATGATATGGACCGATGACGCAGCCAGCCCAAAATTCACACCAAACAGTGACTTTTTCAGGATGCATTGGACGCTCTTGAATCTCATGTGGATTGGTATCGTTTTAAATTCGACAATTTTGTTTGTTGACGTACCCATTCATCCAGATATGGGCATCATCGGTGAAGATGATTTTTCGATGAAAATTAGGGTCAGTTTCCAACTGCCCCAGAGCCCATTCAGCGAACAAACGTCATTGTCTATGGTCGTTTACCTTCAGCTCCTGGGTCATTTGAATTTTGTACGGGTGCAGGTCCAAGTCACGACGCAAAATTTGCCAATTTTTGGTCTGCGAAAGGCCGAGTTCTTGTGAGCGACGCGAAATCAACTGGCTCGGATTCTCGTGCACACTCTCACGGACAGCGGCGATGATTTCGGCAGATCTTGAGTTTCATCGACGTACGTACGGGTGTTTTTTATAGTTTACTGATTCAGTGGACTCAAATACATCAACCACACTGCGAATAGTCCTCTCGGTAGGACGATTATGGCGACCATAAAATGGGCAAAGCACGCGGAACGCTACCCGAACAGAACACCCACTTTGATAAAACAATTTTATCATTTGCACGTGTTGTTGAACGCTATGTCCGCTCATGGTGATTTAGCAAAACAGATTGAATAAATGACAGCCAATTTGAGAGATGTACCTTCAACAATATGGCCGCTATCAACTGTCAAATTTCGCAAGTCTCTATTGGAAGACCCTGTACTTAGTTTTAAAGAAGGAAAGGTACCGATAGCATGAACACTTGATTTAGCTATCAAATTCCGCACCTATACGATAACAAAGAAATATCGATTTCCGTTGCATGTTCCTTTAAACACAGCAAGATCTCAGAACTGAGATTATATCAAAAGTACTCGTAAGTATCAAATAGAAAACTACTACAGTTACACTGATGAAGCAACGTTAAATCATGAAAAAAAGAAAATGACATTTTTGAATTTTTACTTACGAGTATTAAGCTTCAATTTATAATTGTGAAAAATTATAAAATCAAAATTCATGCATCACGCTTTAGACAGTTATATAATTTAACATTGAACGATGTTAACAGCTGTCTGTCATTTTCAAACGTCAGAGTTGTTTATATTATTATAATTTTATTATTCTTAGCTATTGTCAATAAATGATTTCTCTTTCTGCTGTTGGTAGTGTCAAGCGGCGCCATTACCATGCATTGCTAATAAGTTCTATTGATCGCGTACAGTACAACCAATTAGCGAAGAATTTTGAATTTAGTTGTCGGACTACTTGGACATACATACACTCATACATACATTCATAAGTAACTTTGTTAATTTATGACTATGTATCACGAAATGTCAAATTTGTTGAATTTTATTAAAATCCATTTTTTTCCATTATTTTGTATAGAATATTGATTATGAAGGTTTGAAATGAAATGAAAAGAAAAAGTTTACCAAGTAGTTCAACGTATATTTGAGGTACGCTTCTCCTGAGAATGATGTTTCTCATATTTATACGAGTAGTTGTGCAGTTGTATTGTATAAGTGTGCTTAATGTAAACAAATAAAAGAGTTCTAGTAGCACATATAAAAATGCATGCAAATATCTAAATGGTATCAAATTCTCTAAGAGAATTGATCGTGCATTTAATTTCAAAATTGACAGTAGTTTGTTAGAAAAATTCATAATTTGAATATTTCAATATTTCTCTGCTAACTGCTACCAGCAGACGTTTAGAGGGGCACTCCATTTCTTTGCTACCTTTAACAGCCGATTCTGATAAGCACCAACAGGAGTGATAAGGTAATATTTCGGTTACATTATGTCATAGGTATGTGTTTCCTGTCGTACGAAATCAATTAGAAAATAAACGTTTATTGCACATATCTACGTGGGCGATATAGTTTAGTGTTAACCTATATGAATCATATCCAAAAACGACAAGTAGTTATGACTGAAAACATTGGTACCGTCTATATTTATATTGTTCAACAATCGATAAAATTTATCCAACTCCAATGGATGATCTTGAATAGTAAAACGTTGATTGCCTTCATAAACTGAAATATTATTGACAAATTTTAACCTCTTAACAACCTATAAATTTACAAAATTTTATAGAAGAAACGATAATAGAATTCTTGTTGTAAGCATACAGAGTTAGTGGTAGAAATTAATTCAAAAAAAAAAAAAAATTATAATAGTAAACAATACGCTTCTCACGGTGGGTGAAAAAGAAGGAAAGAACTACGCAATAAGGTCTCTGCAGAGGGAAGCGAAGTAGCGTTTCTAACTAAGCAACTGTAACTTTGGCGTAAGAAATAAATTTTTTTTTCTAATCTTTTATACCATTTTGGCGCAGGCCACCCAACGTCTCCACGTAACGAGATTACGCGTCCTGGAAACATAGCATGTCGACATATCGATCGGCAGGTATGGCAACCGTCACGCCTTCCTCTTCAAAAAAATAGGGACTCCAAACGCCAAAAGATCCAACAGCACACCAAATGATAACAAATGGGCTGTAAAGTTGCCTTTCATGGAGCTGCCGCGGATTCTCTGGTGCCCAGTAGCGAAAATTCTGCTTGTTCACACGGCCAGACAGATGGAAATGAGCTTCGTCACTCGTTATTAAAAGAGCATTTTGTGGGATGTTTTGAAGAATATCGTTGGAGCATGCTCTGCGCTTTTCCCAGTTCCGTTCACTAAGTTCTTGCACGATCATCATTTTGTATAGGTGGAACTTCAGATCGGCGTGTAAAATTCTTCTCACAGAACAATCTGACAAACGCAAAACAGAGGCATGTTTAACAGCTGAACGGCTAAGAGATCGTTCAACTGCTTCTCTTACAGATGGAACCAATGTCTCCTCTCCAATTTGGCTTCACTAAAGGCAAATGTGTAGAGGACGCTTGGTCTTTTCTTAAAGACAGAGTGCAGAACAGCAGCGCCAGTGTGGTTATTGGCATCTTTATCGATTTTAAAGGTGCGTTCGATAATCTGAACTGGCAAAAAATACTCACCAGGTTGAGAGAATTGGGCTGCCAGGAAATTGGGCTTTGGGAAAGCTATTTTTCTGGAAGAAGAGCGAGTGTGGCTAATGCACACGACAACGTTTGCATCGACGTAGAGAGGGGGTGCCCCCAGGGATCCATCTGCGGTCCTTTTATCTGGAACCTCATGATGGATCCGCTTCTGTGGCAATTGAGTGAGCTCTGTTGCTGCGCTTATTCAGACGACCTGCTCCTTATCCTCGAGGGCCAATCCAGGGCTCGTGTGGAGGAATTAGGAGAGAGAGCTCTTTCTATTGTTTCCGAATGGGGCGAAAGCGTTGGCGTCAAAGTGTCACAGGAGAAGACAGTATCAATGCTGCTTAAAGGCAAATTGAATACGAGAAGTCGGCCTCCTGTGATTCGGATGAATAATGTTAGCATTAGGTGTGTGACTGAGGTCAGATACTTAGGCATAACACTGGGAGAGCGCATGAAATTCATGCCTCACCTCGTCCAAATGAGGAGACGCATGTTATGTGCTGTAGGCCAGGTAAGGCGCATTCTGTGATCTGACTGGGGGCTTAACAGACGCTCTGTTCGTGTCATATACAACGGTCTTTTTGTTGCCTGCGCAACATATGGAGCGTCGGTATGGTACGACAGGGTTATGACTGAAGAGGGCCGCCGTCGGATCTTGGCTTGCCAAAGAGTCGCCTTGCTCGGTTGCCTGCCTGTGTGCCGCACTGTCTCCACAGAGGCAATGCAAGTTTTGTTGGGAGTACCACCTCTGGATCTGGAGGCGATACGTCTTGGTATCGCTTTCAAGATAAGAAAAGGTCTCCCTCTTAATGAACGAGACTGGGTTTCCCCAGCAGAAGTGGATGGCATATCCCTGAGGCAGCGTAAAAGCATTACTACACGCATGCGTTCTATCTAGATGGCAATCTAGGTGGGATGCTAGCGAAAACGGCAGGGTTACTTACGGCTTCCTGAGGGATGTGCTGACCATGACAGTTTTTCCTGAACGGAACTTTACCCTCAGCCTGGGCTTTTTATTAACCGGGCATGGCTCCCTTAATGCATTCTTGCATAAAAGAGGGCTTAGTGGGGCGGCAAGCTGCTCATGTGGAGCCACCCATGAGGATTGGCTTCATGTACTCTGTGAGTGCCCAAATTATTCAGATGTTAGGAACTTGCATGCTATGGGCATCATCTACAACGGTGATGCCTACGACGTCAGTGGTATTCTCACTGACACCGTATGGTTCGAAAGAACCCGTAGCTTTGCAAGAGAAGTATTTCTTAGAAGACGCAGTAGGCAGTTAGCGGGTGGTTTCTTTTAAAGTTAGGGAAGCCTTAAGTGGCAAAGGCCGCCAGTCCTGGGCAGTGAGGTGCCCAACTGGAAGTAACCTCAAGGTTGCGAAGCTCGACCGGAAGCTATATTTTGGTACCACGGGAGGTCAGGAGCCCCCGAAACTATGGTTCCGGCCTGACCTAGGAGTTGGCCCCCTTGTGGGAGTATCGTGGTGGCTGTAAGTTTGTACCCAAAATCGCGGGGAGAGAAGAACTAATGGTGCTTGGACATCTCATGGCTTAGCATATGTGTAGTCTACTACGACCTGTGCCAAGCCATGGGATTGTTTTGATATTTCGTGCAGAGACGCACCGTAGGCTTGAGCCTTCACGGCAGGTACCTACGTTAAACACTAGTGACATCTGCTTCTCTTACAGCTGCAACATTTTCAGGTGCCCAAACACTTCTGGGTCTACCAGTTGATTTTCTTTTTAAGGCTGAACCTGTAGCTCTGAAATTTGAAACCCACAACAGTATTGTTTTGCGATCTGGAACTGGAGCATGTCTACAAAGCGCGAAGTGAGTACGAAAAGTTCTTTGCGTCGTAATCACAGATTCGTTACTTTTCATAAATGTTTCGATAACAACTGGAATGGCAAGGCGCGAGCTACCAACCGACTACGCTAAGCTCCCCCTCTCTTCAGTGGTTCGGGCACAGCGGCGGTGCAAAATGTGGGAGATCATTTCGACGGACCCTGCACTATATGTATGAATGTTGATTACAAATAAAATAAAAACAGGTACTTACGAGTACATATTTCGTTGTTGGCTTTATTGGTTTTCTCCTCGAAACTTTCACAAAATACTCGGCAAACACTTATCCACGCCGCTCTTTTCTTTTGCCGGTCATGGTATGCCTCGGAAGCAACACTCCATATTTCTGGAAACCTTTTTATCGATATCGAATTCTTCCATGTTTGACATCTTTCTTTCGAATTTAATTAGCGGCAAAATCACGCATGTGTGCACTGCTCAATAACAAACAATGTACTGAAAGACGCAACTGCGTCTGCGGTGACGCAACGATCTCGTGGAAACCTGCGAGTCTTTTTACCCGCAAGAATGACGCGATGCCGCAGCGAATATGTCGAAGGATGTATGGGACAGATTGAGCGGAATCTACGTGCCTAAAGGGCCAGCTCGAATGACTAGTCTGTTCAAAGAGTTGTTGCAGGCAAAAATGTTAGACGGGCAATTAATGCACAGTGACCTAAATGAATTCTCTGGAACAGTGGAAAAATTACGAAAGAAAATTTTGTAGCTGCGGTCGAAAGTCGGAACACTTTTCTCTCTTATGGTAGCTTCAAGGTCAAACTGTTAGACGAAGATCAAAGAAGAGTCAGTAAAGACAATACTAACGACTCGGCAACTGAACACATTTTTGCTGTGAAATCTCGCAAAGAAATCTTACTTGAAAATCTAAACATACCACAAAGGGAAAATGCTATTTTTGTGGTAAGCGTTGCCATTACGCAACGTAGTTGCGATATTCAAAAGCAAAAGAGTTATTTTTGTTTGGACTTTTTTCGTCAATGGACGGTTTGATGCTACAACGGAATAAATGGTGCTTGGATAGCAGTGCAACATCGCATATGTGCTGTAATAAGCAGCTATTTACCGAATTCTGTAATACTCGTATCGTCGGTGGTGAAAAAGTGCAAACGATAATTTCGGCGCATCGAATGCAATTGCGAAGTTAGATTGAAACTAAGTACAGGTGATATCAATCTGCAAAATGTTTTTTTTTAACATAGCCAAACATAAATTTACAGTGGATTCCTATGCGATGTTGCTGTTGTCAAAAATTGCAAGAATTGTTAAAATTCCAACAGAATTTCTTTCTTATCATCCCAGCATTAAAACTAGACACGATGGAGAGATGACACCAAAAGTGTGGACATCTGAACACGAATTGTCTTCAAGAGCTCAAAAATGAGAACATGGTGATTGGCCTTAATATTGATTCATCTGATGTAAACGTGGATTTCGTTGTGTGCGCAAAAGGCAAATTGACGGCGCAACCATTCCCTAAGGAATCATCTACTCGGAGTAAGTCAGCTGGGGGAGCAAGTTATTTCATGACATTTATCGATGATAAGTCCAGAAATGTAAAAGTCTATTTTTTTGAAACAAAAGATGAAGTATTTCACTCATTTCAAATTTGCAGGAACAAGGAATAACGCGTCAGCCTAGGGTCAAGTATACTCAACAGCAGAAACGGTGTGGCTGAAAGAGCTCATCGAGACGGCCAGATATCTACTGTTGGAACAGAATCTCCCCAGAGTACCTGTGGGCGGAGGCCATTAATACGGTTGTGTTCCTGAGAAATAGGTCACTGTCCAGGATTTTAGATAATTTAGGGTAACATTACCCCATTTGAAATTTGGACAGGAGGCAAACCCAGTCACACTCTTTAAAACCTTTGGTTCGAAATCCATAGCCTTGAACAAAAGACCTAGAAATTCAAAATTCGCTGCGAAACGTCGAGGCCCTTTTTTGGGGGGATATTGGAAGGAATTGAAAGGATACTGACTCTTCGATCCCAAAACAAGGCAAACTGAAAAAAGTGGTGATGCTAAAATTTTTGAAAACCAAGCACAAAACGGTTTTATTGATATAAAAGATTTTCTACTTGGAGAAGATGATAAAATTGGTAGAACCAAAATGCAACAAGACCAAGCAAATGTAAATGAAGATGTCGTAGACTACCTGAGAGCCCGAAGGCACCAGTCAAAAGTGCTGACTCACCGAATCCGCCAAGAAAAATTAAAATAGCTGGACCGGGTCGTCGTCGGGAATTAGTGCGTACGAGAAAGCTTGGTAGACCAGGCAAGCAGTATAATATGATCGAAAAGGTCAGTGCGATGGGAGAATCGTCGTCGCTACCATCATTACTTGTACAATAGAAGCAAGGGATTGCTGTAGCGCTTCTGAATGGAAGTGTGGCATGCAATTGGAATACGACGCACTTATTAAAAATGAGACCTGGGTGCTCCTGGATTCACCACCAAGAGTGGGATAAATTTTAACGAGATCTTCTCCCCTTTCCTCCGTTAATCGATCATGCGGTTAGTTTTAATTATTGCGGTGCAGTGTGTACTGCATGTGCATCACCTGCATATTACGTCGGCATACCTTAATGGTGAGTTTAGCGAAGATGTCTATAGTATATGACCCAAATCGAAGGCTCTGTAGATCAATATGTATAATCCAAATAAATCTTGTAAACTGCGGAAGTCTCCCCATGGTTTAAAACAGGCGGGAAGGGGGTCCAGTCCAGAAATTTCTAGGGATTGAAATTGAGCGTGGTCAACCAAGGGGGGCAATCGCTATATACCAACTGCAATATATACGACAACGTCTGCGTCGATGCCGGATGGAGGGATGCAAATTCTGTCTCACCCCACTTGATCCAGGAATGAAATTAGTGAAGTGCAAAAGTGAAACCTGCCAGAAAGAAGATCGTAGCTACTACTAATCGATAGTGGGCGGTATGATGTATTTGTCAGTTTCAACGATGCTAGGTATCAGTCACACTATAAGCAAACTTTCTCAGTACAACGTGAAACCTCATGGAGAACATCTCGGAGCATTGAAACATCATGCGATAAATCAAGACTACGTGCGTGAGGCTGATTTATCCAAAAGCATCACAAGGTTTTCGAGCATATGTGGATGCAGATTGGGGAGGAAGCGCTGATGATAGGAGATCGTATACAGGATTTGTTTTCACATTTGGTGGTGGGGCCATTTCCTGGGAATCGAAGGAGCAGCTATCAGTCACCCTCAGTAGCACTGAAGTGGAGTACATGGCCTTATCGCAAGCGAGTAAAGAAGCCGTTTACTTGCGAAACTTGGTACTAGAGTTATACCTAACTTTTTCGCTCCGTTCTTTTATTTAACCATGATATAGGTGATCAGCAATTAGTGAAAAATCCAATGCATCCGTTACCACTATGTATATTCGGCAGTTATACCATATGAAGATAACAGAATAGACTTAAAGTACGTCTGCGGATATTTTTTTGAAGAATTTGGCTAAAACAAACACCTGACGTTTAGTTCGATGCCTTGTATCCCGATCAAATAATTATCCTAAATACGAACATATCCATTGTGGGGGAGTGTTGCAAAACTTAATCACGCCGCTGTACTAAAAGCTGTATATTAAAACAACCGAGGGCAGTTCGGATAAAAAAATTCGAATAATCGAACACATAAGCGAATCGAATAAAAGTCAGGTGTGTAGTCGGTCCTCAAATGCCATGCAACTGAAGCCAGAGAAACCTTTTCTTCGCAGCCAAATCACTTATTCTCTTCAACAGCAGAAGCTGAGTGAGACAGCTTACTTCTTGTTGCTCGTACCAGGACATTGCAGTGTCCAATGCTGAGAAGGCTTCTTTATGATTCGGCCTTTTGCTATTTTCCTCATCTTCTTCATTCCCAATATCTTCACCATGGATCACTGCCCGTCGATCTTCCTTCATGAAGGCCAAAAGTTCATTGTCGTTAAAAATTTGACAACCAGGATCATTATCATCTACTAGCCATGATATTGCATCATCTTTGTCACAATCGCAAAATCCTGGGATTTCCTGGAACATATCAGCGATTTCATTTAAATCTTCATTATTGTGTGTGTCAAGTTCTTTATTTTGTTCTCCCCTTTGCAGTTGTAATTTTGTCCAAGCCAGATTAGTCAGATTCTCCTGTGATAGTGTATTCCAGGTATCAGCTAACATATAGTATAACAGCGGTCCTTTACATTAAGTTTCTTCGAAAAGGTCACCACACTTTCCTCATCTTCTGCCAACAGCAAACGACGTAGGACTTGCTTCCTGTATACCCTCTTAAGTTTTTCTATAACTCCCTGATCCATTGGCTGGGGGATTGCTGTCATGTTTGATGGTAAAAACATTACTTTAAAATTTTCGTCAACGGCATTCAATTTTTCCGCTTCTGGATGGTGCATTGTTCCAGTATAAGAATAACCTTCCTAGTCTTCTTTTCCTTAATCAAGAAAGAGTTCACAATTCATCCAAGCACTCTTTGGTGATTTGTAGTGAAGTGGAAGACAGGTCATATTTTTGAAACATCGGGGCTTTTTAGCTTTGCCGATCATTAACAAAGGTAAAGCATGACTTCCTGATGCATTTGCGGCTACCATAATCGTTGCTCGCTCTTTACTGACCTTAAAACCAGATGCTGCTGCTTCCCTTTTTGAGGCTAGTGATTTCCGTGGCAGTGATTTCCAGTTTAAAACAGTTTCGTCGGCATTATATAAGTCATCGAAATGCTTTCAAATGCAAGTCCATGGCTAGATAATGATTCCCCTTGAATTTCTAATTGCCGTATACCATGACGAGATTTAAAGTTCTTAAGCCAACTTGTGCTAGCCTTAAAATCTGGAGGCCCGCAAAGTTTTTCATTTAATTTGACCAGAAATAGGCTCCCCTCTGGATCTACGTTGACAATCCACAAATAACACATGGGCTGAAAAGTCCGTGCTGTATCTACGAGAGGGCACCACTTGAATTAAATCCATACCATTTTCCGTTAGTACCAAGCTTCAAAAGATACGTGTATAAATTTGACAGCTGTCGGACGATTAGTTCTCGAGATATAGCGTTGTGAGTGAAGCAACTTTAGTTATAGTAAAAAAAAGATGGATTCAAAGCAATTTCGTGTGTTGATTTATCATTGCTCTTTGATGGGAAAAAATGCAACCGATGCAAAGAAATGGCTTGATAAGTGTTACCTGCACCAGCCGAACGAACCATTCGCAAGTGGATTGAAAAATTTAAAAGTGGTCATACAAGCAGCGAAGACGATGCACGCAGTGGACGTCCAAAAGAGGCTGTTTCAGATGAAAACATCAAAAAAGTCCACAAAATGATTACGAATGACAGTAAAGTGAAGTTGATCGAGATAGCTGAGGCTCTGAAGATATTAAAAGAGCGTGTTGGATATATCATACACGAATATTTGGACATGCGAAAGCTCTGTTCAAAGTGGGTGCCGCGTGATGATTCAGAGGAGTGTTTAAAGCTGTTCAACCGCAATAAAGCCGAATTTTTGCGTCGGTATGTGACAATGGATGAAACTTGGCTCCATCACTTCACACCAGAGCCAAGTCGGCAGTCAGCTGAGTGGCGAGCAGGCGGCGCACCTCGTCCAAAACGACCAAAAACTCAACAGTCGGCTGGCAAGGTTATGGCATCCGTATTTTGGGATGCACATGGAATAATTTTCATCGACTATCTCCAAAAGGGGCAGACTATCAACAGCGACTATTACATTCCGTTGTTGGAGCGTTTAAAGGACGAAATCGCAGAAAAACGGCCGCATTTGAAGAAAAAGAAAGTGCTGTTCCATCAAGACAATGCACCGTGTCACAAGTCGATGAAAACGATGGCGAAATTGAATGAATTCGGCTACGAATTGCTTCCCCACCCACCGTATTCTCCAGATTTGGCCCCCACCGACTATTTAATGTTCGCAGACCTCAAAAGAATGCTCGCCGGAAAAAGATTTAAGACCGAATCGCCGAAACAGAGGCCTATTTTGAGGCTAAACCGAAACCGTACTACAAAACTGGTATCGGAAGATTGAAAAATCGTTTCAATCAGTGTATCGCCCTCGAAGGCAACTACGAGTATATTGCAAAAATTTTGTGTTTTACTATAAAACGGAGCGGACTTTTCAGCCCATATCTTACATAGCCTTTTCCAATTTTTCGTCCTCTGGTTTTTTCATCGTCTTTCTCGTTTTTGATCCATCTTCATTGTCTATTTCCGACGCAAATTTCAAAATAAAGTCCTTTTTACATTTAATTTCAGACACTGTAGATTTTCCAATATCAAACATCTTTGCCAGCGAAGATCCACTTTCACCTATTTTCCAGTCTCTTAATAATTTCTATCTTTGTTCCGATTGATATAACGTTTCGGTTCCTTTTTCTTGTTGACGACATCTTAAAAACTGACTTTCTTAACTGAACCACAATTCACGAATAAAATTTTTCTTGCGCACCAGAGTCCTGCACTTGGTGTCCCTACGGCTTGCTTAAAATTTGTATTTCGGAGGGGGTCAAGAAATCTCTCCTTAAAGTCTTCGACACATTATTCGGAACTCCCTGTATTCCAACGAATGAATATATTGAAAGCGCTACGGTCTAGGACCGTGGCCAACCATCTCTTAGGTAGATTACTGCCTTCAATATCGAAGGCTAAGTTGGTTAAGGCTGTCTTTTAACTGCACATGCCATCTTAGGAGTGGTCTTCCTCTGCTGTGTCATCCCACTGGGCTTGATTTAGACTTCAAGAGTAACCCTTTGTTCGATGACCGCCCTGAACTAACTTCGGGGCTTAAAAAAGTGAAATGTTTTTGCCTTTTTTTTTGGATTTCAACGTGGATGTACTTTAGGGTGTCGCTTATTTTACAAAGTTAATATTTTATAATTTTTTTCACTTGGCCATAAAATACTTGAAAATAAAATTGTATCTTATTTGAATCGCAGCAACCCGTGGCGAGTTGCGCCCGAATTATATGTTCATACAATTTAGCAGGATGACCCCAATTTTCGTTCTATTTGCCATTTGTTTGCGTTTTATCGAATAGTTAAGTTGCATAATAGTAAAGTTTCAACATGTCAGTGGAACTAAGAAGTATTGATATAAATCACCAAATAACTGGTGCAAAGTTACCATCTAATCGTCAAGTTCTCTCAGTTCTTTTATTTAATATTCGCGAAGTAAAATTGACTGTGAATGAAAGTGCAAATCTTGTGATTCGGGAGTGCATTATATTTTGGGAAAAGGCAAGAATACCCGCCACAGCTGTACCTAACTGTGTGAAAAAACTTGTGGATCTTTACCAAGTTTGTAAAAAAACCACAGAACGTTTATAAGCACCGCGAGGAGAAATTTCAAAAAGATTTAGATAATTTGTTGGTTATCGCACACGCTGATGCTCTAGAAAAGATCAAAATAGAGGAAGACAAAATTTTTCTTCAAAAACAAAGAGAGCCACTGCGTTCCGGTTGTTTAGCTGGTGTTGACAAAACGATATCTAGGAAAGAAGAACGAGTAAGGCAGAGAAAAGTAAAAGAAGAGGAAAAAAGACTAAAGTCTTTGACTACCAAGAACCTCTCGACTTCATATAATGGCCCACCTCAAGATATTCACGAATAGTCTATCAGTTCTGACGAAATTTAGATGAAAATTTGCCCTCCACTTTGCAAACGCAACCCGTGAGTTCGTTGTCTACCACGAAAAGAGGAAGAACGTATTTTACCACCCCTAAATTAGTTACTGCTTTAGATAGGTGTCAACTAAGTGTAAGGGATTCTGTTTACATACTTCAGGCTATAGTACTCGTAGAAGCACTTGATCTCAGTTGTGAAGATTTTACAATCAACAAGTCTTCTACTTATATTCAACGAATTCGGACCCAAATGAGAGAAGAAAGAGCAAACTCGATCAAATCTGATTTTCAGAACAACGTGCCTGAAATTGTGGCCGTTCATTCGGATGGAAAACTGTTGCCAAGTTTAAATGGGACGGGTTCAAAAGAAGAACGCCTGCCAATTTTGATTTCATTCGAAGAAAAAGAACATATTTTAGCAGTGCCCAAACTCGAAACTTCTACTGGCAAAGACAAAGCTTAAGCTATTTGCTGCGATAAAACGGCCTCTAATACATGTCGCTTAAATGGGGCTTGTGTGCTCTTGGCGCAAAAAATAGAAAGAGAATTGTTACTTTTTGCTTGCCGTCCTCATATATATGGACTGATTTTTGAGATGTGTATTTGAATCAAAGATCCGCCAAGTTACCAGCAGTCCGGTATCCGGTTATTTGAAAAAATCAGAAACAATTGGAAGAACGTTGATCCAACTGCTATCGAAACATGGTCTGATTTCGCAAAGAAATATTTCTGTGAGACGGTCATTAACGAATTAATTAACTATTATAAAAAATAATTACTGAAACCAATTATACGTGACGATTATCGGTAATTGATTGAACTTTCTATTGGAGGAAACAATGAAAACAAAATTAAAATCGGACCTCCTGGCGCAATGCATCAGGCACGATGGATGACAAGAGCTATTTACGCTTTAAAGATATGTTTGCTGCAATCCCAGTTTAAAATGTGTGCCAAAGACAAGCTACCACTGAAAGATGTTTGCTTATTTATTGCAGCAGCTTATTTAAAGCCCTGACATTGGTGTAATTTGGCAGTAAAAGCCCCAAATCAACATTTATGCTTCTTAAAAACATTGAAGAACTATGAAATAGTCGACAAGGTGATTTCTAAAACGGCTCTGACCAAGTTCAGTCAACATTTGTGATATTTATCAGAGGAAATAGCTTTATTTCCACTATTTGACGCTGAAGTTGATACACAATCCAATTGTATCGAATTTACAAAGTAAAAGTTTATATGACTTTGGGAAGGAATAAATATCTGCCCCATTGATAAGTGTTTTTCATTCTATCTCTAGAAAAAGTGTTAATTTTGTTAATAAATAATTTTTCTTATTGTTGCAGAAAAATGTTTGAGTGATTTCGTGACCATAAAGAGCACAAATTTGTTATCGCGGTTAAAAATTGCTAACGCTTTTCTCCAAGAATTCCTTTCAGGAAGCTAAACAAAAAGGTATGCACTTGAAGGCAGTCAACGATACAGCAGAGAAAGGTGTGATGCTCATGGAAGATTTTCATGGTTTGATTACTGCTGACGTAAAACAAAAACTGTTCTTGTTACGCTGGGTTCAAGAACATAGAAAATTGTACCCAGATTGTAAAAAGGAAACTTTGAAAAGAAAGTATCCTGAATAATTATACAGTTATTTAATTTTTATAAATAAACCCATACTCAAACTAATCTGCCACTGTGTTTTAATTTTGTTCTTATATAGCTTATATGCCACTAGATGTTTTAGGACCGCTTATATAGGAATATATTGAGCCTTTGTCGTCACAGGTTATCGTTGTTATATATTGTACTTACATAATTTTGTCCCCGTTCGCTGCCAAACTCATTTAAGCAGCTCCTCCCACAATGCTTGCATATGCTCCACTGACAAACTTCTACTCCTATATTCTTCTTATGATGTCGATATGTAGGGTAAAAGTATACAAGTCGCACCAGTAGTCTGGCACGCGCACAGATGTTGCTAAACAATCATGAACAAACCTGTTCAAACCAGTTTCAGTCGATCGTCAACTGTGTTATTGAGAGGTACTTTCTCGTGTGCCGTGTCGCAAAAAAAAAGTACAAAAGTTTTTGGCACCAAAACATATTGCGGTAAGTACAGCAAAATTTTCGTTATTTCGGAAACTGAGAACATTAGACAAAAATGGTATATACAGGGTGACTGACTCTGATCCCACAAGAAGGTCTTAGCGTCCTTGCTTCCGGAGGTACATAGGGAACCATCAGGCAAAACGATAATAGTATTCAAGTAGCCACTGTGCCCATGGTGAGTGTTCTTCAACTTGCCCAGTTCCAGACCTGGACTGTACGATCCCAACCGCACGAGACGATGATACCCAGAATCACTGTGGCCATCTACTTGGATGGTGTACTTGCACTCGGCCAAAGTGTTCCACAACTTGATGGTCTCATCCCGGGAGCCGGAAACGATTTGACGATTGTTAGCAGAGAAGGCGACTGAAAGGACGTCCTTGGTGTGGTCTTCAAAACGACGGGTTGATTTGCCAGCAGCCAAATCCCAGAGACGGAGAGTCTTACCAAAGGAGCCAGACAATGCATGGTTGCCAAGTGCGAGTATCCATACAAACGCTTCTGTGGATAACCGTAGTTGTTGTCTTCATCGCGGGTCAATTTCCAGACAATGAGGGTTTTATCGCGAGAAGCAGAGATGATAGTGTCGGGATCCTTGGTGGCGATTTGGCTAACCCAGCCATTGTGGCCCAAAAGTGTGCCACGCAATTCCAATGTATCAGACATGATTTATCGAAAAATTTCTTTTGAAGCGTAACCAACACGCGTCAAACCATGAAAAGAGGTTTCGGAAAAAATGCTTCTGGGACTACCGTCGAACGAGGGTTGTCTGAAAAGTAAAGATAGCGGCACTCGTCAATAAAAGCTAGTGAATGCTAGTTGTGCATCTTTTGACAGTTACTTACCGAAGTTTCAGTCATTTTGGACGCGCAGTTTTTAGTTGACGATCATTTGAGTGAGTCGATGTGAATGTTTTTTATGAAAATGGAAAAAATTGAGTCTCGAGCATTAAATTCTTGTAGGCAATACGCCTACACAAATTAAAAATGCGTCGGACTCTGTGTATGGGAACTCTGTACCATCATTTACCACAGTGAAATTTTAGGCAGCTGGATTTAAACGTGGCCGTAAGAGCTTGGGAAATGATGAACGTTTGGGACGTTCAAAAACTGCAACCACTGACGATAACATTGCTAAAGTTCACCAAATCCTGAAAATGTCCAAAGAACGTGTTTGTTACATATTAAATTAAGATTTAGGCATAAGAAAGCTGTCCGCGTGTTGGGTGCCGCGTTTGCTTACGTTAGACCAAAAACGTGTTCGAATGAACATTTCCAACGCTCTGTTGGCGCAGTTTAGGCACAATAAATGCGAGTTTTGACGCCGATTAATTACTGTAGATGAAACTTGGATACACCATTATACGCCCGAAACAAAAATTCAGTCAAAACAGTGGATTGCAAAGGGCGAGCCGGCCTCAAAAAAAGCAAAAACTGTTTTTTCGGCTGGGAAAGTGATGGCGACTGTTTTTTGGGATAGTAAAGGAGCTATCTTAATCGATTATCTTCAAAAAGGAAAATCCATTACAGGAGCATACTACGCATCGTTACTTGCCAAGATGAAGTCAGAAATTGCGGAAAAACGGTCACATTTGCAGAAAAAGAAAATCCTGTTTCACCAAGCCAACGCGCCATCGCTGCCATGGCGAAAATCTATGAATTACGGTTTGAACTGCTTGACCATTCACCTTATTCACCAGATCTAGCCCCAAGCGACTTCTTTTTGTTCCCTCATCTAAAAACTACGCACGGAGGACAGAGATGTTAGTCAAATGAGGAGGCAATCACCTTCGTGAACAATTATTTTGCAGAGAAAAACGCCAAGTACTATTTGGACGGGTCGCTGGGAGAAGTGTGTAGAGTTACAAAGAGACGATGTATTGGGTCTATAAGTTAATTCTTGCGGTTTGCTAAGAGATGGCGTAACTTGTATTATTCCATTGTTATAATTCCATTGAAACATGCGTTGGAAAGCTACTGTCATTGTACGTCATTTCAGTATATGTCATTCATTTGAAGCGTAAACAACAATAATTTTTTCTCACTCAAATATGTCGAACTTTGTGCCTGAAAAAGTGTTTTTGCGGGGAGTTCTTCTTCATGAAGAAAACTGCTGCCGAAAGTCATCGTATTTTGGTGGAAGTTTATGATGAACATGCGCTAGCTGAGCGAACGTGCCAAAAGTGGTTTGCACCATTTAAAAGTGGTGATTTTGGCTTGGAAGACGATGAACGTCCTGGGCAGCCAAAAAAGTTTAAAGATGAAGAACTGGAAGCATTACTCTATGAAGATTGTTGCCAAACACAAGAAGAGCTCGCAGAATCTTTGGGTGTCACTCAAGCAGCCATTTCAAAACGTTTAAAAGCAGCTGGATATATTCAAAAGCAGGGAAATTGGGTTCCACATGAACTCAAGCCGAGAGACGTCGAAAGTAGGTTTTGCATGTCCGAAATGCTGCTGGAACGCCACAAAAGGAAGTCATTTTTGCATCGGATTGTTACTGGTGATGAAAAATGGATCCATTACGACAATCCCAAGCGCAAAAAATCATATGCGAAACCCGGCCAACCAGCCAAATCAACGGCAAAGCCGAATATCCATGGCGCGAAGGTAATGCTCTTTATTTGGTGGGATCAGATGGGTGTGCTGTATGTATTATGAGCTGCTAAAACCGGGTGAAACCATCAATGGACAACGCTACCGTTTGAAGAGAGCAGTGGCCGAAAAACGCCCGGAATATGCGACCAGACACGAGGCAATAATTTTCCATCATGACATCGCTCGGCCCCACGTTGCTATTCCGGTTAAGAACTATTTGGAAAACAGTGGATGGGAAGTCTTACCCCACCCGCCATAGCCCAGACCTTGCCCTTTCTGACTACCATTTGTTCCGGTCGATACAGAACGCTCTCACTGAAATACGGTTCACATCAGAGCAGAATATCAAAAATTGGCTTGATTCATTCTTAGCTGCCAATCCGGGAATATTCTTTTGGGATGGGATCCACAAATTGCCAGAAAGATGGGAAAAAGTTTTAGATGGGCAATACTTTGAATAATACTATTGTACATGTCTGCCTTAAATAAACGTTCAAATTTAAAAAAAAATCCGCACGAATTAAGTTATATACCCAATCTAAAAATAAAAAAAAAAATTTCTTGTATCATTGTTCGGCCGGAAACTTTTCAGACAACCCTGTACATATAAATAGAAAGTAGATAAAATTTGCTTTTTAGTGCGTTTTTGTTTATCTCGTTAAGTCAGGTTGGGCTTCTATATTTTTGCTGGGGCGTCTTGGAATCCAAAATTTACAAAACGCCCCAACAAAGTAAGTGTAATACGCCCCAATGCTACATAGAAATATATCACTTACCAGCGCTTTTTTATTTGTTTATTGTCTATAGAAATGCCACGGAATTACACAAGGACAACATTGCGGGCATCATGGTCTAAAAAAGACATGGATGAAGCAATGGAGAATGTAAAAAACAAAACGCTGGGAGTGAATGAAGCATGTAGGGAGCTCAACATACCATCCAGAACCCTGAGAAGACATATTTTAAAAGGCAAGCCTAATAAATTGCTTGGTCGGTCAACTGTTCTTTCGTTGGAGCAAGAAAAAAAATTAGTTGTACACATAAAAAATTTGAAAAAGTTGGTTTTGCTCCGGACCGAAAAGATGCAAAAGAAATCGCTTATCAGTTTGCCGATCGTCTTGGATTAGCACACCGATTCTCAAACAACACTAAGGCTGCTGGTAATGTTTGGCTGAATGGTTTTTTAAAGTGCAATCCAGAGATTTCAACTAGAAAATCCGAAGGTCTATTTCTAGTAATAGCTCACGGCACGAATCGGTCCGACGTCCAAGAATTTTTTGGCATATTAAAAACTCTATAACAAGAGCATGAACTTTTAGCCAGCCCTGGCAATATTTACAATATGGATGAGACAGGAATCCAAGTAAACCACAAACCAGGAAAAGTTTTGGCTTCAAAAGGAGCTAAGGAAGTTAACACACTCATAATTTCTGAAAAAGGAGAAAACATCACTGTGATAGCCTGCTGCAATGCTGAAGGTAACTTTTTGGCGCCGGTTCTAATTTTCAAGGGCACTTACACCAAGCCTCCGTTTTTTGATGGTCTCCCACCTGGGGCAGATATGTAGATGAACAAAGAGTCATCTTATGTAAACACAGATCTGTTTTTAAAATGGTTCGAAGAAATATTTCTGCGCAAGAAAGCTGTGCGCAAAACGTTGCTTATACTTGATGGCCACAGCTCGCATTCAAATAACATTCAGTTGCTGGAGATGGCTGAAAAGAATGATGTTATACTACTGTGCCTTCCTAGCCACACTACTCACGCTCTACAACCACTCGACAGATGTTTTTTCAAACCTTTAAAAACATACTTCTTCCAGGAGGCTAAAAGCTGGATGATTAACAACAAAGATAAAAAACTATCTCGGCGCGATGTATCTAAATTAATTGGAAAAGCTTGGGGAAAATCAGCGAGAGTGTCTAATGGTATTTCTGCCTTAAAATCAACAGGAATACCACCTTGATCAAAAAGTTCTCGGGAGACACCACCGTGTGGCGCTCCCATTGTTCCGATTTGAGTTATGTTTTTTTTTTGTTAAGTTGGTAAATCTGTTGTTGACATTCCCTCTAAATCTTAGCGTCATAGCTTGACATTTGCAAAAGTTAAATTCAAAACGGATTTAATGGTGCGCGAACGTTGGAAATGTTGGAAAAGTGTTTCGGCAACGATTTTCTAAAGAAAACGGTCGTTTACCAGTGGCACGAGCGGTTCAAAAGTGGTCGTGAGTCAATCGAAGATGATGAACGCAGTGGCAGACCATCGGCATCGAAAACCGACGAAAACATTGATGAAGTAAAAGAAATGTTGATCAATAACCGCAAAGACATTTTGGTTAATGATTTGGGTTTCCGTCGTGTAGCAGCAAATTTGGTGCCAAAAGACCTCAATTTCATGCAAAAAAGAGACCGTCGCAAAAGAGATGATTTGCCAGGCTGATTCCGATCCCACATTCATCAAAAGGATCATTACCGGAGACAAGACGTGGGTTTATGAGTACGACACGCAATCCAGACATCAGGCAAGTGAATGGCGTTCACCAAATGGCCGAGAAAAAAAAAAACACGTTGTTTTCAGTCAAAAAAGAAGGCAACGGAAGGCTCACGGTTTTCATGGATTACAACGGTGTAGTGCATCATGAATTTTTGCCAGAAGGCCAGACAATAAACAAAGAGTATTATTTGGGCGTTATGAGACGCGGCGTTGCGTAAAGCAATTCGCCGAAAGAGACCGGAATTGTGGACAGAAAACTCGTGGATTTTGCACCATGATAATGCACCGTCGCGGTCGCACAGTGCCATCATTACTCGTAATTTTTTGACGAAAAATGCAACAAATACCATCCAACAGCCACCGAATTTACCTGATTTGACTCCCTGTGACTTCTTTCTGTTCAATTGAGTTAAAAAACCATTACGGGGAACGCGTTTCAGCGGTCGAGAGGAAGTAATGGAAAAATCGCAGGAAGCACTAATGGGCATACCGAAAATCGAATATAAAAAAATGTTTCGAGGATTGGATCAAGCACTGGCATAAGTGTGTTGCAGTTGATGGGGATTACTTTGAAGGGGGCAATATAGATTTACATAGATGAATAAACTTGTATTTTAAATTTTCTGAATAGATTCCGAAAAATTTTTGATCAAGGTGGTATATCCTTTCGACCCAAGTGCTATTCCAGATCATTTTTTTTCAATGTCAGATGCATTGTATGAGCAGAACTTGATTGGAACTAATAAAGAAAATACACCTGAACCACAACTGGGGACATCTGGACTCCAGATAGGACCATTGAAAATATTGGGTGAAGTTCAGCCGCAGGCCAATCCATCAGTAATCACTCCCTCAAAAATATTAACGGAAATACGTCCAGTTCCGAAAATACTGCTTATCACTTCAAAAAGAAAACAACTTCACCAGAAAACGTGCACAAAAGAAAAATTATGGCGGAAAAGAAAAAAAATAAAGAACAAGCAAAAAAACCGGAAGTTAGAGCCAAAGAAAAAAGCTGAAACAAAGAAAAACAGAGGAAGGAATAAAAAACTTTCTACTGAAAGTAGTGAGGATGAATACGGCAACAAAATAAACGCAAGTGGAGATGAAATTTCAGATGAAGCAAGTAGTAATAAGTGCATTGAATGTACTGAAAATTATTACAAGACAGTTTCTTCAGAAGACTGGATTCAGTGCACATACAGCCCATTATTCCCAAGTAGCCCGGGGCGTATTAAACAATGTTTACCATCAACGATGGATCGGACGAGGGGGTCCGAGGCAATGGCCTGCTAGATCACCTGATCTTACGTCTCTTGATTTCTTCTGGCGGGGCTATTTAAAAAGTGGGGTTTACAGAAAAAAGCCAACAACACGTGAGGACATGAAAAGACGAATAACTGAAGCTTGCCGGAAGATTACGCCAGAATCTAAACGCAGTATGTAAAAACAAATGACAAGCCTACGAGCAATATGACTGAGCAATGAAAATCAGGAATTATCATTTGAAAAATCAAAAGTGACCTTCGTTTGACCTTGAAAATGGGTCTCAAGGTCAAACTCATGGTCACCATCTTATGTCACCTTCAGAACCTTGTGACTTTTGTCTGAAATATTTTTCGCGATATCGCGTACTTTTCGAGTAATTTGGTTGTCTCAAGTTAAAAAACTCACCCTGTATATTCTAATGCTTTGTCCTACTTTTTCCTTAGGGGCGTTTTGTCACTAAGGTGAGGCTGTTTACCCAACAACCGAGTTACAAAACGCCCCACCTAAACTTTTTTTAAAAAAAATATATATAATATATGCTAAGATATTTTTGTATGAATTGATATGCCAAGCCTATTAAAAAAGATTGTTTATTTTTTATTTAATAAAAGAATTGTTATTTTTGTTTAATTTTTTGTTTCATTGAAGATTCTAAAAAAGTGGGGCGTACTGTATAGCCTTACCCTAGTGATTTGGTTAAGATTGTGCTTCTGGTGTTGACTTGTGAATTTCGAGGATAATATCGTGACAGCGCAAAGTTTTATCCCACTCAATCTTCCGGAATCAAATGGCTCTACGAAGCTACATAGATATTATCGGACCAGTATTGCTTTAGGTACACAGGTGGATGGGTTCTGCCGAGAACCCGAACCTAGAAACATCTTTCCCAAAGTAAAAATTTGGTTGGTGACGAGTGCTTCTGAACTGAAACCAAACAGATTGATAGAGGTTGACCTGAATGACTGCAGTCATTCATATTACATATATTGCAGACAGAACCTTCGAAGGCACTGACGCACTTTTGGGAGCCGTTCTTTCTGTAGATTAGGCAAATGATACTCAAATTATACTAACGGGCTTGCTTTCATTCGACCGACGAGTAGACCATCAGCTGCATCTTTATTGTTATTTTTAAATTTGAATATGGCTATTCCCAACTCATAGTCGTCCAGTGGATGGAGATGTTGGCTTTGTGAGTGTGAACCATTATTTCTCACAACGGGGGTAATACCATTCTCGTCATTAACCTGTCTGAAACAGTGTTTCTTCCGAGTATTGACTGTGAGTATGTATGTACAGTGTTGTGCAAAACATACCGGATTTTTATCGAACTTTTTTCTTTGGTGAATTTTAGGGAACAGAAAGAACCTAAGTAAAATCTGTTGTCAACTTAAGAAAACTTATTGTCTAAGTTTACAAATAAAAGAAAAAAAGGTTTTGCGATAATATGTATGTTATTTTTATTATACAAAAAAAAACTTAACTTAGCTCGGTAACATCCTGTGCAAAACATACCGGATTTTCATTATACTTAACATTTTGTCCAGTAACCGTTATTTTTTAAGACCTCCTCGCATCTTTTAGGCATGGACGACACTAGATTCTCAAAAACTTCTTTTAAAATATTCTCCCATTCATTCTTTAGTGACGTCATAAGTGCGTTTTTGATCTTATTCGTCTTTTTAAAATGGCCCACAAGTTGTCGATAGGGTTTAGATCCGTCGATTGAGAGGTCCATTCCAACACATCAACATTTTTCCGCGCAAACCACTCCTTAACCAACTTTGGATGGACGACAATGTCGTGGCTGAAGACGTGTCCCTTCTTTCGTCTAACATGAATACTTCCATCGGAAGCAATCAAGTCGAACTTATTCTCTTCGCTAAGAGTACAGTCTTCCACTTCGTTGCTGACCAGTTCATATGGTTTTTTAGCAAAGTAATCAAAGACTTACAAGAGGAATAAAATGGTACTTTTTTTTGTCTATATTTAGTAGTAAGTAGAGGCATTTTCGCTAGTCGAAAAGAACAAAAACCAGCTTCTCTTAAACACCTGCGTACGGTGCTTGCTTCAATTGAAGGATTGAGCTCACAAAAAATCTTTCTTGAAGGCAAGAAAGGATCGTTAAGAATCATATTGTTAATTTGCTGGTCGTTTCAGAGTGTAGTTTTTCTGGGGCTTCCTCTACAGTGAATGGTTTCGACTGGTTTTCCATTCCGAAACTTTTTTATAATGTCAAACACTGTCGATGATGGGATTTTATACTTTTAGGCTATAGATTTTTGTTTTAGCCCTGCCCTGAAACCACACCACTGTATTTATTTTTAGTCATTTTATTATAAATTGGAGATACCTGACCTTTTAAGTTTTGTTAAGTCTACATCTCACTTCAAATGACAGCCAAAACCATTATCAGCAAGTTAAAGAGCAAGAAAATACGGTGCTTTTGTAAATCCGGTATGTTTGCACAGGCATGGCGTTAAGTTGAGCTACAGTTTTTGGCAAAACTCTAAAAATACACCCTGAATGACTCTAACCCCAACCGACTTCAGACTGCTATAATTTCCAAACCGTTCATGACAGTGAGCTCAAATTTTAGCACGTGACAGATAATTTTATTATTTACAAGCCTTTTAAACAATTTGCGTCTCAGTTGTGCTGAAAGATTTTTATCCGCGATGGAATTCAAATGTGATAGTGTGATTGCTTTATATTTGGCTGGAAAGCCACAAGTAGCTATCGTTAGAGCCCTCCAGCACCTTAACGTGAATAAATCATTTGTGTCTCGAACCATAACTCGTTACCGTGGTACTAGCAGCGTTGCAAAACGCCATGGAGGTGGTCATAAAAAACCAGCAACATCGGCAGAAATGGTTCGGAAAGTGAAGGCTCGAATTGAGCGAAATCGGCGTCGAAGTGGAAGAAAAATGGCTCGTGAGCTCAACATATCGTTGGAACGGATGCAACACATACTGAAAACTGAGCTTGGGCTCAAACCATTGAAGTTCCAAAAAGCACACTTTCTTACACTGCAACAGAAAAAATTTAGAGTCGAAAGAACGAAGGAATTGCTACGCTTGCACGAAAGTGGTGGGTTGCCGAATTTGGTTTTTTCCGATGAGTCGCCATTTGTTATCGAGCAATATGTCAACAAACAAAATGACCGAGTTTACTTGCCAGAGAGGTCCTTCGAAAATGTACACCTTCGGACGGCCACCAGAAAGCAGGCAGCACCGATGGTGATGGTTTGCTCCGCCATAACCGCTGATGGTCGCTTTCCGCTCGTATTTTTGGACCGTAGCGTCAAAATTAATGCGATCGTATACTGGGAAACTGTCTTAGAGGCAGTATTGAAGCATTGGGCAAACAATCATTTCGGTCGGAGACCGTGGACATTTCAACAAGACTCGGCACCGTCTCACAAAGCGCGCGTCAACCAAGATTGGTTAAAAAACAATGTTCCACACTTCATTTCTTCGACACAATGGTTTGCAAATTCTTCGGATGCAAATCCGTTGAATTTCTCTGTCTGGGGTATTTTGAAGGCGAAGGTTGGCACTAAAAAATACGAAAGTTTGGGCCACCTCAAACAAGCATTTCGCCGGGAATGGGCCAAAATACCGCAGAGCCACTTGCGTGCAGCGTGCGATGCTTTCTTCGGCCAAAGGTGAACATATTGAAAACTACTGATACAATTTGAAAATTGATGTATTTTCCAACATTTTTTGCTTTGGCACAATAAAATTTATCAAAAAATAAAAAAAATTATAGCATTTTAAAAAGTTGGAGTTCGAGTCATTCACCCTGTAATGATAGCAATGCCTTGTTTGATTTTTTTCTATTTGTAAACTTCAATAGGTTTTCTTAAATCGCCAAACAAGTGCACATAGTGTATTCCGCTCCCCTAGGATTCTTCAATGAAAAATATTCAGGAAAAATCCGGTATGTTTTGCACAACACTGTATATCACACATAAATGAATTGAGGAACTTTAAGATTGCTAACAATTTGATGTCTCAGTCCCGTTTGAAAAGCAGATACCGGATATTTAATTTTCAATCCCATTTACGAGTTTTTTTTTTTAAAGCGAGTAGGTATCTATGGTAAAAAACTAAATTTTATAGATCAACTTTTTATTAAAAATAAAGCTTGTCGTAAATACATTTGCATTCACTTTTCAATTCTATCAAATAGTTCATAATGAAGTAAACCATTTTTAATTAACTGCAAATATATTCGTAGGTTCACACAGATACATGCCACGGGGCAAGTATCTCCCGATATCAGAAATCAAAGTAATTAAGGAAAAGTAAATTAATACTTTGAAGACAAAAAAAAAAAAAATATATTATTATTCATAAATAAGAGTACATACTACAGTCCAAGTACCGAGTTAATTGCTTTTCGTTTAACTTGAGTAACTATTTTTTTTTTTTTTTTTAAAAAAGAAGAAAATACTTCAACACCCTGTCAATGAAGAGCAATTAACTGTATCTCACGTACAGCACACAACGGTTTATGAAAATTTATGTACATTTTTTTACAATTTTAAAAATAAACACCCATACCAAATCGTACCGAAACCAAAGCTTGTAACTGACCCGTATTTCTTTACTGAAATGCCCATAGCGATTTTTATGCCTGTGTTGATGTATAGTACATGTCTATCTACAATATTGTGACACTAAGTGAACTGTTGTTGCATGACTGCAATACGAGCACAATTGTGAATCGCAATCAACTAATATAAAGTGTTTACCGCTATCAATTTGCTCACTATTTTTATTTTCGTTTTCCAACGTTTTTACTCAATTCGTCTTATTTAAATTTTTTTCAATTTCACGAACTTCACGTGGATTGGTGTAAATTGATGAGATAACCTATCCACCGTCAGCGTTGACGTTTCGTATCATGCAGGTATTATAATAGATGCAGGTGCAAATAAACAAATACGAATCGAATTATTGTGTTAATACTTAAAATCTTCATCATGCTTGGACGATTTTTTTTATAATTTTCATTTGAAGTAACAGTGACGGATTGGCATTAGTACCTACCTACGAATAACCATCAGAATTTAAATGTCATGTCACAATGACCAAGAGAAACCGTTGTGCAATGATACAATACCATATAACAACTTCACCATTGTGATTATAATTCACAATACAAAGAAAGAAACTCCGCAGCCATTATGTAGAAGGCCTTGGAAAAAGAGAAATAAAACTATTGTCATGATTTTCCGCAAAACTTTCAGATTTATTGTAACATAGGTAGGTATTTGACTTTTTTAGAGATACCTAAGCATACATTTGACAAACTCAGCTATGCCACGTGTTTTTATGTCAAGATTACGTGTGAATTATCAAACAAGACTAATGAGGAGGCTATCTATTCTATTAAGGGAACCCCAAACGAGCTGTCAAAAGTGTGGTCATTGGTTAGCCCTTAAAAGATAAAAATCAAAAGTCGTTTGCAGGTTTTGCTGACGTTGTTTTATGGGATTTCTTACAGCATTCTGAGAACAGTGACTAACTTGTATTTTTTATTATTTTTTTTCCGCAGAGTGATCAGGAAACTGCATTGGGTTTGTTACTGAAGTGAAGGTAAACACCTTGGGGGATTTCACAATGTCATATGCACGATCATACAATTCGTGGAGAAGAAAAAGCTTATTCTATTGACGTTCCCGTAATATTTTACTTGGATTTTCTCTTCCGATTATTTTATACTTTTAGTAGATTACCATTTCAAAACCAGTTTCTGAGGGAAAAAATGACTTCATGTTTCATTTTCATAAGATATTCGCTGAGAGAAGCTATTTATACCTATATCCGAGTACGTACGAGTATATGTAGATCCGCCAGACAACAACTTAAGTACTTTTCGTGTGTTATTAAGGAGTACTCTGATGTGCTGAACATTCTAATAGTACCTTTACAAAAATAAAATATGAGTAGGTATCTACAGCCATTGACAACTAATTAGAAACGATATTTTCAGTCAAAAGGTTCAGTATTTTTTCATTTTAATTTGTTTTTCATACATAAAGGAAAAAAACACAATTAATAAAGTTTTCTTGGCTCTTTTTTTTAATACTCATGCGTTAAGGTCTCAAATTTACCTGGGACAACTAATTACAAAAAAAAACGCTGAATAAGCAATAAGACAATCTTCACAAATAATGTTGAAACTTACCATATAGTCTTATTATGACTAATACTTGGTTGGAAACCTCCTTTGCTTCAAAACAGCTCCGCAACGACTTTGCATAGACTCAGTGAGGACTCGGCATCTCTCCACTTCAATCGTATACCACGCTTCTTTTACCTTTTCAAACAAAACATCAAAGTTCAAAATGGCATTTTTAACATCCGTCCAAAGATGTTCAATCGGCTTCAAGTCCGCACTGGATGATGGCCAGTCATTGCTTGGTGAGTTTTGCGGTATGCTTAGGGTCATTGTCTTGTGGAAATGACCAAATAACCGGCATGTTTTCCTCGGCCCACGGTAGCATTACATTTTTCAATATGTCAACGTACTGTTCTTTGTTCATACTTCCTTCGATACGATGAATTGGGCCAAGAAAACCAGCCCCAGATAAAAGCTGATCCACCCCATGCTTTACCACTGGAGAAGTGTACCTGGGATCAAATTTTTTGCCTTTTGGCCGTCGGACGTACCTTCTACCGTTCGGACCAATCCGACTGATCTTCGTTTCGTCACTCCAGAGTACAAATCTCCATTGGTTTGCTGTCCAACAAGCATGGGTGTTAGCAAACTCGATATGGCGTTTCCTTTGAAACAATTTGACCAACGTACGTCCACGTCTGTAAGTACCGACCAGCTGTTTTGGCACTTAGTGAAACACAGGTAGATCCCCGCCCACACCTCGCGGATCACTCTGATCTGAAGCCACCTGGCTACGAACTAGTGCCATTATTCTTTCCCCATCGCGGTCTCGCCATTTATGTGCGAAGTGATGTTGGTTACCAAATTCCAATCCTTAATTCAATTTCGTGTGGTTAAAATTCCATCTCTGTAAGCAAATTATCCACTACTACTTTATTTACAGAAGCTCCAAACTGGACAGCAACTCGACCTTTCACGAGTTTGATGCGCTGTCTGACTCCATTCAAAGACTTGTATCCCTGTATCCTCATACTGAAATCGTGATTACGGGCGATTTCAATATACACAATTCTGGTTGGCTTCGACATTCTGGACAGAGGACATTCGAAGGACGGTGTGTTGAGATCTTCGCTGCGGAAAATAACTTAACCCAGCTTGTAAATGAGCCCACACGAATACCAGACGTTGATAGGCATACCGCCAACACCCTGGACTTGTTTTTAACCTGTCACCCTGACAAATACAAGGTCAATGTGCTATCCCCTCTAGGCTCGTCGGACCATTGTATCATATCAGCTAATTTCTCGTACACCCACCACACAGTTAGAGAAAAGGTTCCTAAAAGAACCGTATGGCAATACTTCTCGTATTGGAGCGGACTTAACAACTTCTTTAGGAATTTTAGCTGGTCGTTATGTTTCCTCGATAACGACGTGGATGCCGCTGCTGACACGATCACAAAATCTATGTATTCTCTTTGGAATGAGATGCTTTATCCCTCATCGGATGAAGAGTATCAAATCAAAAGCAAAGGCATGGTACGACTCGAGCTGTAAAGAGGATGTTTTTTTCGGCCCTACAAAACCAGCCCGAGAGAGGAAAACCGAAAAAAGTTCAAACGAGCCAGAAATGACTGCAACGTCTTTTTAAACGTGTAAAATTCTAATACGACCAAACGCTGAGGCAAAAAATACTACAATGTCCCAAAGGTAGTAAAAATTGTTGGTCGATCGTCAAAAACATTAGAAATACTGCCTCATCCTCCATCCCAACGCTCATTTACAATGACACTCTAGCTGTCAGCTCTTTGGACAAGACCAGTCTGCTTGCTGCACACTTTGCGGCCAGTTCAACACTCGAAGATTGTGCTTTGTGTCCGCCTACACTTGAGTGCGTCGAATCTTCAATGGGGCGAAACCACTTTCGCACTCGTGTAGTAGCAAGAGTACTTAAAGATTTAATGGACATAAATCCGCTTATCCAGATGGTATATCTCCGCTTCTTCTGAAGAGGAACTTTCTCGCTGGCAAAACCACTGCGCAAGCTTTTTCATCAATCCTACTCTTTCCAAGCAGATGGAAAACAGCATTTGGCCAGCCCGTCTCTAAAACAGGCGAATCTTCTTCCCTTTCCTACAGACCCATTGCACTTACGTCTCTTCAGCTAATGAAATATCTCGAAACACGAAAACTTCTTAATGACCGGCAGTATGGATGTCGTAGCAACAGGTCCACTAGTAATCTGTCGAAAGCAAGATAGTTGCACTTGATATTTCTAAGGCATTTGACAGAGTTTGGCATCAGGCTCTTTTGTCAAAAATTCGTGCTCTTGGGGTCGACAACTCTCTTTTTCAGTGGATTAGAAATTACCTTTTGGAACGTTCAATTCAACTTGTTTTGGATGGTTTCAAGTCTGATATTCACAAAATAAATGCTGGTGTTCCCCAGGGCTCCGTTCTGTCTCCGACACTCTTTTTTGATTTTTGATTTTTTGTCTGCTACTTCTAATTCAATGTATTCCTTTGCTGTACAACAAAGGACAGTACTCTCTGCTTTTCATATTCGTTCACGGACTCACGTCCCTGCTCTTCAGCCGTAGAACGGAAACGGTAGCGTATGTTAAGCTCATTCCGATATTAACCGCATAATCAATTGGGGAACTATCAACCGAGTGGAATTTAATGTTTCCAAAACACAATGCTGTCTGCTGTCGTTAGAGCGGAATTCAAACACACAGCCATTATCCATGAATGGCACTTGCATCGTCGTAACCGAAAAACTTTCCATTCTCGGTACGTGTGTCAGTGACAACTAACGTTGGAATGACCACATATTCGATGTCGTCAAAAATGCTCCGAAATGTCTAGGTTTCCTCAAGCGATGTAAGAAATATTTTACCCCCTCTGAGCTGGCCACAATATATAAAGCATTCATCCGCCTAAAACTGGAGTACAATGCCCACATCTGGTTAGGTGCTCCTAAAACATCTCTGCACCTGCTAGATAGAATTCAAAACCGTGCGATAAAACTCATAGGTGATACAAATATCAGTCAATCAATTGATACCCTCAAACACTGACGTAATGTCTCCTGTCTCACTTTGTTTTATCGCTATTTCCACCACCAGTACTCCATTGAAATCGCCAGTAGCATTCCACCCATTCAAACTTTCAACTGTAACACCCGTCTCGCTATGAATGCTCACCAGTATACCCTCAAGCCCATTTTCGGACGTACCCTAAAATATCGTGATTCTTTCCTAAGTCGTACAGATCGCTTATGCAATGCTCTGCCGATCTCTATGTTTCCTGGTCTTTATAACTTACAAACATTTAAAAACAATGTACATTGGTACCTGTCTTTCCTTCCTCCCTAAATTTCCTTCGCCCGCGCTGTGTACGAACATTTTAAGGGTACAAAAACCTCTTAAGCGCGCGCTGATTATAACAAAATAAAAACGGCTTCTTGCGTGCAAGTCTCCCATGAAGTCCGACTTCCGCCAAACGACGTGCAACAGTTCTCTGAGATATATTGATGTCGGCTTCATCCATAATTTCCCGTTGGATGACCTAAGCACTTTTCCGCTTTCGACAACCGAATAATTTTTTTGTCGATACGTTGTATGATTTTGCGGGGTCTTTTTTGACGAGGAACATTTTCTGTGATGCCATACTTACGAAAATGTGAAATTACATCAAATACCATCTTTTTAAAACATTTTAGCTGTTTTGCAATTCCATGGTAGGAGAGTCCCGCTTTGTTGAGCTCAACAATGGTCTTACGCGTCTCCGGTGTGCAACTCTTGCCTTTGCTCATTTCGAAAACAGCTTTCTACCACAATTTTCTTTGTTGAATTTGCGTTTACAAATGTAAATTAATATTATACTTACCAAAATATTATGTAATACTTCGAATAACTACACAAGTTTGAATGGACTTTAGCTTAAACAGAATCTTTTCTAATTAGCTGTCATGCCACCGAGTTCAATTTTTCAAATAATGTTGTACTGTTATACAAACCATATAATCTGGCAAGACGGGAATACATTTTCTAAGAAGGGGAACAAAGACAGAAGTAACACAAGCACGAAGTATACCGTTATGTTATCAAGAAAACTCTGAATGTTCGCAAGTACAACAATAATGCTATCGTTTCTAATTAGTTGTCAACGGCTGATATAGCAGGCATTATAAATATAATACAAGTAATAAACACGAAAGCTGCTTAATTATGCTATTTATTCAAATATTTTAACTTTAACAATTTCATTTCTTTTAATTTGCTCTAGAAATGGATGAAAATTAGTTTAGAAGATAGAGGGCGTTCCTTCGACAGTGGTAATTTTTAGAGGTGCACAAATTCAGTATGAGATAAAACACTTGAAGCTAATGTACTCGTACATGTCGATAATATTAGCTTCATTTAATAGATAGTTTTATGCCATTAGTGTGTAAATATAACGCATATGCACCACGACTAGCTCGAATGAAGCGCAAACCTGAAGTCCAATTTTCGACAACTTTATCGAGCAATTGGGGCCGTATAGCAACAATAACACGACGAATGTTGATTTCCGAATCGTCAAATGTCTCTGGTTTATCGGGATAGACTAGTGACTTCACATATCCCCAAAGAAAGTAATCTAAAGGTGCGAGATCACAGGATCGTGGAGGCCAGTTCACAGGTCCATTACGCGAACTAATGTTTCCTACAATTGATGGCGTCACCCGCCGTGTGGCACTTTGCGCCATTTTGTTGAAACCAAAGCTCTGTCACGTCAATGCCATTCAATTGGGGAACGAAGAAGTCAGAAATCATGTTTCTAGAGCGCTCTCCATTGACGGTAAAATTCTGGCCGGCATCGTCCTTAAAGACATATGGGCCGATGATTCCACCAGCCCATAAAGCACACCAAACAGTGAGTTTTAATGGTTGTAAGGGCGTGTCGACAAAGGCTTCTGGGTTTTCTCCACTCCAAATTCGGCAATCTTGATTCAAGCCTGCATGGGAATGTTTTCAGCCCATTCACCGAACCTACGACGCGTATAATGGTCACGTGCTATCAACTCTTGCACAAGCTGGATGTTATAAGCTTTTAAGCCAAGATCTTTCCGTAAATTCTTCCACAAAGTGGATGGGCATACCTCCAATTGCTGTGCATGGTGGCGAATCGACTCATTCGGATTCTCCTCAACACTGCGCTCTACAACGGCAATAACTTCTTCTGTTCGCACTGTGTGTCGTCTTTGGGGATGCGTACTATCCACTAGAGTGTACGTGGTGCGAAAACGATTGATCGTGTTCCGAATAACTTGCTCAGATGGACGGTTATGCCGACCGTAAAATGGACCTAACGCACGATAAGTTTGACGAACCGAACCGAATACAAATACAGAGCATTACCTTCGCGCCATGGATATTCGGCTTTGCCGTTGATTTGGCTGCGTGGCCGGGTTTCACATACGATTTTTTGCGCTTGGGATTGTCGTAATGGATCCATTTTTCATCACCAGTAACAATCCGATGCAAAAATGACTTCCTTTTGTGGCGTTCCAGCAGCATTTCGGACATGCAAAACCGCCTTTCGAAGACTCTCGGCTTGAGTTCATGTGGAACCCAATTTTCTTGCTTTTGAATGTATTCAGCTGCTTTTAAACGTTTTGAAATGGCTGCTTGAGTGACACCCAAAGATTCTGCGAGCTCTTCTTATGTTTGGAAACAATCTTCATAGAGTAATGCTTCCAGTTCTTCATCTTCAAACTTTTTTGGCTGCCCAGGACGTTCATCGTCTTCCAAGCCAAAATCACCACTTTTAAATCGTGCAAACCACATTTGGCACGTTCGCTCAGCTAGCGCATGTTCACCATAAACTTCCACCAAAATACGATGACTTTCGGCAGCAGTTTTCTTCATGAAGAAGAACTCCCCGCAATACTAACAACAAATCAACTTTCAACTGTCTAATTGACAATCTGTAGAAACAGTGTTGCCACTTTAAAAACCAAACCTCTAAAAAAACATTGCATTGCTGATGCAATAGGATCAGCTCAGTATTACATAAACACTTTGCACGGCACTATAGAACAGGGGTCGGCAAGTAATTTTAAGTGGAGTCCAGATACAGTTGAAAACTTTTATCGAGGTCCAGAAAAAAAAACTGTAGAAAACACAATAGGTAAAATTAATGAGAGAAATTACAACGACGGTCTTGAGCTAGTTTTTTTAAAATTTGGTTCACGCGGAGAACAGCAAATGCGAAGAGTGTCGTCAAGGTGGGCGTCTGATAATCCCGAACGATATTTGTTCTTCAAAAAATTCATTTTTGAGAAAGACGATTCGCATATACATATATGTTGAGCCAAACATAGTTGATAGCTAGTTTTTTGCAATTTTGATATTTTTCTGAAATATGTTTGCCCAAAAATTCTTCAGTGAAATATCTTCTTGCAGGTCCATTTGCAGTGAAGCCTTTGAAAGACCGAATAACTTCACAGCCACGTCGCTACTGCAGCGAATTCATAAGGTAATTTAAGGAATTGAGATAGCTTCCCAATCTCTACAAAGTCTTGGAATCTTACAGCAAATTCTTTTTAAGATCGGATAGAAACTTCGAAAACACTGCAATGTCTTCTTCTTCAGAGTTCTCCTTTTTTCCTTCAAGAATTGTAGGGAAATGAGTAAATTCTTGTCTAGCAATATCTTTTTAAAAACATCCAGCTTACGACGAAAAGCAGACATGCTTTGTATCGTTTGCGGCAGATATGGGTGTTGAATGTATGAATGGTGGGCTAGTTATACAAAATATATGTACATAATTGAATTGAATAGGTAGTCGGCATATTTAAAAATATTTGAAGGTCCAACGGCTAACCTTCCGTCTGTTGCAGGCCACCGCTCTACATAATGCATGACTATTTGAAAATGCTGCATTATGCTGGTATCAGGAATCTTCAATTGACGAACACATGTCTTTTAACTCTTGACTAATGTTTACGTACAATGGGAAATTATAAATAGCAGGGGAGCAGAGCATTATTGCTCAATATCTATTACAAAACTTAGTGAAAGTCTGTCCTGTTGCAGCACCTATAAAAATTGCTCAGTTTTGCCTGCTTTTGTGTTATAAGCGGCTGTATTCGTTGTCTTATTGATATATTTTTACATGATTTATTCCTATATTTCTGCCGGCTATAATTCGACAAATTTGGCTTTCAAGTGCTATTCTATATCATCTGAAGATTATCGCCATGGATGCGCTTCTTTATATAGTTCACCTAAAAAGAACCCAGTGAGGTGATATTGACAGCTACCTGATGTCTCCAAAACTATGCTATGCTACGCTTATGTGCTGTGCGATTGAAAAACAATATTCACAAATTGTAAGTCACAAACACTTGACACTAATGGCGTTTACGATTGGCCGACAGGAGCCTTCATTTTGCACTCCGGAGAAAAAAATTACATAAAACTGTTCCATTGGCACTGTTCTCACAATTTTTCTTCTGGTTTTCGTTTCAGAAGCAACATTTCTCTTCTAGATTTTACATATGACAAAATTCAGTAACTCATATATGTCAATATAAACGTCAAATAGTGTTGTGTGCCAAACCAGATTTTTGTTTTCGACTTTGCTTGGCTTCAAGGCCAAATGAAGTTTTTAGTGCTTCACTGGAGTCCAAATTGCCCAACTTCCGGAGAAAAACTAATCGAAAACGCCATAAGTGTACGCAGAAATATTGACAGCTGTCAAATCCTAAAATGAATTACCGTTTACTAATTTCGATATCAATGCTTCGAATGACATGACATGTCCATAGCATAAAATTCATAGGAGAAGTGCAAGCCTTCCAAAATCTTTCAAAATAATACTCGTAGAAATTGTATATAGTTTCAAAAACTGTTTCTTTTTAATTCAAAGATGGGGCAAGTTTCGCGTTATACGAGTGAGAATCGTAGAGCTCCTTAAAATAGCCATCAACCGCAGGCTCCACCTTTTTACTGTTGGCAAATTTTTTACCACCGAGCCATTTTTTTGGAAATAGAAAATAATCCGAGGGGGCTGAATCTGGCGAATAGGGTGCATGAGGAAGCAATTCCAACTTTAACTCATTGATTTTGGCCATCGCGATGAAGGATGAGTGAACTGGGGCATTGTCTTGATGAATCAAAACTTTTTTGTTCGCCAAATGCGGCCGTTTTTTTTTTTTCTTGATTACATCTTTCAAACACTGGAATAAGTTCGCATAATACACGCCGTTGATTGTTTTTCTTTTCTCTAGATAATCAATGAAAATTATCACACGCGCATCCCTAAAAACTGACGGCATGACCTTGCCTGCAGATGGAACAGCCATCGATCGCCTTCTTTGGAGCCGATTCTCCACTTTTAGTCCATTGTTTTAGCTGTTCCTTTTGTCTCGGCTGTGAACTGATGGACCCATGTTTCACCCATGGTTATGAATCAACGCAAAAACTTTGCTTTATCACTATGAAACTTCGCAAAAACTCGATTGAAACATCCTCACGGCGCTGTTTTTGCTCCATTGTGCGCAATCGCAGCACCCATTTTGCGCACAGCTTTCTCTTGTCCAATTTTTCAGTCAACGTGAGATGTATAGTACAGGGGTTTTTGAAATGCCTTCCATTCTCGTATCTGCTAGTTCACGCACTTTCAATCGACAGTCATTCAATACCATTTTGTGGATTTTTTATTCAACATTTCTGGTGAACTCATCTAATTTGGTCAACCACTGCGATGTTCGTCTTTCTCGCTTATACTCTGCCATCCAATATTTTATTGTGGTAAACGAAGGAGCAGATTCCCCCCAGAGTAGAATCCAGTTCCGTTTTGGTGTTGGTTGGATTGAAAGTATTGCATCACATAACGATGACTAATTTGTTCCATATTTAAAAATTCATTGACTGCGTTCACATTGATGGCTTTATAAGGTACTTTCTACAATTGTCATTCTGGTTAAACAACCAGATCTTCTTATTTGTTTATATGATAAACAAATGACATAATACAAATGAAAGAAGGAATTTTGTACTCCTGACCCTTTTTATCGACTGCTTAGTGAGCATAGACTGACATTTGCTATAAACGGATTGTGTTGTCAGAGTAGACAGCGAACAAAGTCTGCCCATCGGTGGACCAGGCGAGTGACAAGCACTGTGGCTGATCGGCCTTTGATGTTTGAGAAACAACCTCTGGCGAAGTTCCTCAACGGTCTTTTTGCATGCCAAATCCCAGATCTTGATGTATGTATAGCGGTTTGGTGAGAAGCACAAAGCATTGATGATGTCATTGTGGTCCAAAGTGTACAAGTTCTTGCCGTCATTAAGATCCCACAAGAGAGTCTTGGCGTCCTTGCCTCCAGAGGTACATAGGGAACCATCAGGCAAAACGGTAATAGTATTCAAGTAGCCACTGTGCCCATGGTGAGTGTTCTTCAACTTGCCCAGTTCCAGACCTTGACTGTACGATCCCAACCGCACGAGACGATGATACCCAGAATCACTGTGGCCATCTACTTGGATGATGTACTTGCACTCGGCCAAAGTGTTCCACAACTTGATGGTCTCGTCCCGGGAGTCGGAAACGATTTGACGATTGTTTGCAGAGAAGGCGACTGAAAGGACGTCCTTGGTGTGGTCTTCAAAACGACGGGTTGATTTGCCAGCGGCCAAATCCCAGAGACGGAGAGTCATATCAAAGGAGCCAGACAGTGCATAGTTGCCAAGTGCGAGTATTCATACAAACGCTTCTGTGGGAAACCGTAGTTGTTGTCTTCATCGCGGGTCAATTTCCAGACAATGAGGGTTTTATCGAGAGAAGCAGAGATGATAGTGTCGGGATCCTTTGGATTGGTGGCGATTTGGCTAATCCAGCCATTGTGGCCCAAAAGTGTGCCACGCAATTGCAATGTATCAGACACGATTTATCGGAAAATTTTTTTTGAAGCGTACCTAACACGCGTCAAACCATGAAAAGAGGTTTCGGAAAAAATACCACTGGGACTACCGTAGTACGAGGGCTGTCTGAAAAGTAAAGATAGCGGCACTCGTCAATAAAAGCTAGTGAATGCTAGTTGTGCATCTTTTGACAGTTACTTACCGAAGTTTCAGTCATTTTGGACTCGCAGTTTTTAGTTGACAGTCGTTTGAGTGAGTCGATGTGAGTGTTTTTTTGTGAAAATGGAAAAAATTGAGTTCCGAGCATTAAATTCTTGTAGGCAATACACAAATCAAAAATGAGTTGGACTCTGTGTATGGGGAGTCTGCACCATCATTTACCACAGTGAAATTTTAGGCAGCTGGATTTAAACGTGGCCGTAAGAGCTTGGGAAATGATGAACGTTCGGGACGTCCAAAAACTGCAACCACTGACGATAACATTGCTAAAGTTCACCAAATAGTGTTAGACAACCGCCGAATTAAAGTGAGAGAGATAGTAGAGGTTATGAAAATGTCCAAAGAACGTGTTTGTTACATATTAAATCAAGATTTAGGCATGGGAAAGCTGCCCGCGCGTTGGGTGCCGCTTTGCTTACGTTAAACCAAAAACGTATTCGAATGAACATGCTTTGTTGGCGCAGTTTATGCGCAATAAATCCGAGTTTTAGCGCCGACTAATTACTGTAGATGAAACTTGGATACACCATTATACGCCCGAAACAAAAATTCAGTCAAAACAGTGGACTGCAAAGGGCGAGCCGGCTCCAAAAAAAGCAAAAACTGTTTTTTTCGGCTGGGAAAGTGATGGCGACTGTTTTTTTGGGATAGTAAAGGGGTTATCTTAATTGATTATCTTCAAAAAGGAAACACCATTACAGGAGCATACCACGCATCATTACTTGTCAAGCTGAAGGCAGAAATTGCGGAAAAACGGCCACATTTGCAGAGATAGAAAATTCAGTTTCACCAAGACAACGCGCCGTCTCACACCTCAGCGGTTGCCATGGCGGAAATCCATGAATTACGGTTTGAACTGCTTGACCATCCGCCTTATTCACCAGATCTAGCCCCAAGCGACTTCTGTCTGTTCTCAGATTTTCGTCAAATCACCTTCGTGAACAATTATTTTGCAGAGAAAAACGCCAAGTACTATATGGACGGATTAGAGAGATGGGAGCATCGCTGGGAAAAGTGTGTAGAGTTACAAGGAGACTATGTAGAAAAATAAAAAAAAATGTCTTGTATCATTGTTCGGTCGGAAACTTTTCAGTCTTTCATATGTACATATGTCTTGGCAGAAGCCCATGCAAGCAATGCACGATTCTTATCAGCACAATGTCAGGTCTTGCCAAAAATATCATAACGCCAACAAAAGAAGGTTATTTTTTCTCCTTTAAGTTCGCAATGGATTGACATTCTACATATATTCTGCAATACATTAAAGGTATTTGGAAAAAGTTTTCAAGAAGCTTTTCATTTAGTCCCATTCTTGCATATGTGATCTGAGGTGTCTTGCTCTCGTAAATAGTGAAAATAGTTCTTAATCAATTACATATATGAAACAGGATGATCGGGTCTTGCAGTAAAGGAAAGACTTTCCGAAATTTTGAATATTGCTGTATCATGTATAGTACATATGTAGACCGAATTTTCATCTTAAAATGACTTTCTACAGTCTTAGACCGATATTATGTAGATAACAAAATTCTGCTGAAAATTGTCATACATTATGTATTCCGTCACTGTTTTATCAAAGTTTCACTGAAAATTTATTTAAAGATGATTTTAGAATTATAATACGGGTATTTACCATATGTACTCGTATGATCCGGTAATGCTGTAGAAAGTTTGAATTTTCTCAAAAACATATTTTTTACTTTACTGTCGCCGCAATAGAATCGATTGAAATGACGACATTACACGACAGATACTATGTACTCGTATTTTGTCATACGGAATGCTGAGTAGATGTCAACACTTAAAAGATAGGCGTTTCTCTTATCTGTCACAAAATTCCAAGCAATTTAACGATTAAAAGCAGATCAGCAAATTGTCAATTTTATTTTCTAATATTAACGCGTAAAATAATTTATTACCTGTTATTTAAAACAGTTAAGACTACTACAGAATTGTTCGAACAACATTATGAGTATAATGATCCGAACTCATCAACGACAGTTGAAAAGCAAGTTCAGAGCAAGCCCAAGTTCAAATTAGAGAATGTCAAAATTGTTGATTTGAACGTTGGCGGCACTGCTCATGGACATTGGACTGTATTCAGGGACACTGACATCATGACTGCGTTCAGAGTTATCCAATTGAATCACAAACATCCTGGCCAGCTGGACGGGTGCGTTCAGGACTATCTAACAGTTTGCATCGGTTCTGTATTGGTCGTGTGCACTCTCCATTCCCAAGTTTGAGTGTGACGATTCCGTTGAGGCCATCCTGACCTGGATGTAGTTGCGTAATCTGACCAAGTTTCCATTGCGTTGCCGCTAGATTCTCGTTCCTGATGACTACAACGCCTACCCTGATCTCGTTCGTTCTCTTCATAATAATAAAGCACGAAAAAATATATTTAAGCACACAAGCTTCACATTCCTCAATACATGTATTGTATATGTACATATTTATGTACAAGCATTGTTAACACTTAAAATGCGGAAGTTTGCTTTGAATGTTTAAGCATCGCCAGGAAAAAATCTAGAATACCAACGTGATTTTTTCAACAATTTAAGACCACAAATGCACACAGTTGGTCTGTGTTGGTAAACAACGCCACCTTTCAATTGGTTTCACATGAAACGAGTTCAATAATTTTCGGTAAAGAGTCGAAAATACTGAAAACGTCAAGCTGTCATATTAGCATGTAGAAGTACAGGTAATTTTTTAAGAAGTCCCACCATGACTTAAGTACACCTAAATTAATTCTTCTCTTATGACATGTCATTACGAAAGTCTGCATTAAATAAAGTCAGGAAATTATCATCTTGATTCAAAGATAAAATGCCAGCAATGCAAAGCGGTAATCATGGTAGGATTTCCTTATTATTATTATTTTTTTCAATACGATTTTTTTATTGGTTTTATTCAAATATACGAGTATATGCAAACAGTCATAAACCGGCTAATATTTAAATTACCAACATCTCAATTTGACATTTGATGAAGTATGAGTTTAAGATGAATACTACGATAGTAAATAGAAAAAAAACGCATTTCGATGACTACGAGTAGTCAAGCAATTAACGGTCTCTTAATGAAAAGTTGTGTTTGGAAATTTACACACAACTTTTTGTATACTAGTGATTATGTATAAAGTTAGGTGATGATCTTTGTGTGTACAGAACAGGAGTGAAACACTTTTTATTCTGAATAGTTACTCCTACTTATAACTTAAAAGTTACTGTAACAATAAATTGTTTGTTAAAAAAAAACTCGTATTTGAGTCAAGTTTTAATTGAACTAAATTGAATCTGTAGACACATGTATATAGACACATTCTAAGAGATTCGATTCAACACGATGCATACAGTTGAAAGGTGTTAAAGAAGTAGTAAGCAAGATGTGCTCCAAATAAATTTTAGGGAAGCGGAAACTTTTTCACTGGACACCTTTAATTTATTTTTAACAATTTAATCATTTGTATGCATGACAAAATATGCTACTGATTTGTTTAATTCCAGCCTCTCTCGGCAGTAGCAGGTCTTTCTCAGTTCAAATAATTTATGTAAGATTAATACTCTTATTAATAAATCCAAAACAAATAATTTCGGGATTAGACAGGGTGAATGACTCGAACTCCAACTTTTTAAAATGCTATAATTTTTTTTATTTTTTAATAAATTTTATTGTGCCAAAGCAAAAAATGTTGGAAAATAGATCAATTTTCAAATTGTATCAGTAGTTTTCAATATGTTCACCCTTGGCGCGAATAATGGCCTTGAGACGGCCATTATTATACTTACTTTCTATCGCACGCTGCAGGCAAGTGGCTCTGCGGTATTTTGGCCCATTCCCGGCGAAGTGCTTGTTTGAGGTGGTCCAAACTTTGGTATTTTTTAGTGCCAACCTTCGCTTTCAAAATACCCTAGACAGAGAAAGCCAACGGATTTGCATCCGGGGAATTTGCAATCCATTTTGTCGAAGAAATGAAGTGTGGAACATTGTTTTTTAACCAATCTTGGTTGACGCGCGCTTTGTGAGACGGTGCCGGTCTTGTTGAAATGTCCACGGTCTCCAATTGTTTGCCCAAGGCTTCAATACTGCCTTTTTTTGACGCCACGGTAGTTATGGCGGCCCAAACCATCACCATCGGTGCTACCTGCTTTCTGGTGGACGTCCGAAGGTGTGAATTTTCGAAGGCCCTTCTGGAAAGTAAAGTCGGTCATTTTGTTTGTTGACATATTGCTCGATAATAAATAGCGACTCATCGGAAAAAACCATATTGGGCAACTCACCACTTTCGTGCAAGCGTAGCAACTCCTTCGCTCTTTCGACTCTAACTTTTTTCTGTTGCGATGTAAGATCGTGTGCTTTTTGGAATGTTAATGGCTTGAGCCCAAGCTCATTTTTTAGTATGCGTTGCATCCGTTCCAACGATATGTTGAGCTCACAAGCCATTTTTCTTCAACTTCGACGCGGATTTCGCTCAATTCGAGCCTTCACTTTCCGAACCATTTCTGCCGATGTTGCTGTTTTTTTATTACGACCTCCATGGCGTTTTGCAACGCTGCCAGTATCGCGGTAACCAGTTATGGTTCGAGACACAAATGATTTATTCACGTTGAGGTGCTGGAGGGATCTAACGTTAGCTACTTGTGGTTTTCCAGCCAAATATAAAGCAATCACACTATCACGTTTGAATTCCATCGCGGATAAAAATTTTTCAACACAACTGAGACGCAAATCGCTTAAAAGGCTTGTAAATAATAAAATTATCTGTCACGTGTCAAAATTTGAGCTCACTGCCATGAAAGGTTTGGAAATTATAGCAGTCTGAAGTTGGTTGCATTTCGAGTCATTCAGGGTGTATAACCGCCGCAGATGTTCTTGGGAAATATCATTTTTTGTCACTTTTTGAGCAATGTTTCGTTTGATTATCTGTCACGAATAACACACATATAAATGTTGATCATTTTCAACGCATCAATTAGTTTTGGTCTATGCCGAAACTAATTCATCGTCAATTTGTGACTTTGATGCTGAATGCTATCCTGTTGAAACAATATCATACAGTCCTCAAGTAGGTCCACATTTCGGTGATTGTTCGGCACCAGGAAATCTTTCTCTTGCGTTCGGAAATGGGAAGGCTGACAAATGACAATAGCCTGAACGATGCTGAGTGCTAACACTGTAGAACCTCGCTGAACGCAATCGGAAGGCTACCTTCACTTAGTCTTGTCTGGGCACCAGGTCACAATGAGATCACGGAAAATGAAATCGCCGATCAACTGCCTAGGCAAGGCCCAGAGGAAAGTTTTTCAGGGCGCGCACCTACATTTGGTCTGCCTGCGTCCTCGGTTAGGGCTTCCATTAATAGCTGGGCTTCATATGAGCATAACTGCAAATGGTATAACTCTCCAGGCTACCGGAACACTAAACGAATGCTTGCCAACTTCTCAAAATGGTCAGTGGCCTTCCTGCTGTCCCTCAGTAAAAAAGACTGCAGGTTGCTTGCGGTTGTCGTAACGGGACACTACAATTTCCCTAAGCACTTAAATGTGCTTGAACTCTGGTCTCTCTTCAGTGTCGAATAAATCTTTCACCTTTTACTAAAGATTTCCGTTGAGAAGGGCACTAACTTAACGGAGTGAAACTGTCCCTTTCGGAAAGCGCGAAATACCTGGGTGTGATTCTGGACAAAAAACTGAATTGGAATCTTAATGTAGCAGAAGGAACCAAAAAGGTAGGAATTTAGGAAAAATTTGGGGCTTAAAACCTTCTATGGTGTAATGGCTGTATACGGTTGTGGTAAGACCCATACATACAAGCAAGAAAATGATTTACGGAAAATTAGCGGCTTCAAAGAATGGCTTCCATAGCCATTACAGGTGCGCTCCTTCCAATCCTATGGGACCATTGGACACCTTTTTGCACCTAACGCCGCTTGATTTATCTTGCTGGCAACAGTGCGATAACACTCACTAATCTGGGTTACTTCAAAAGCAGAAGTTTCGGACATGGCACGGTCCTAACGGAGCTACTGCCAGGCAATCCAAATTTAACGGATGTGATTCCTTCCCTGGTCAACTTCGACATCCCATACGATATAATTTATCCGGAGAGGGAGGACTGGGGAAAAAAATATAAAAATGCTCAAAAACAGAGGAAGGAACCGGTTCTGATATCTTCTCAGAAGGCCCAGAACCGGACGCAAGTAGTGTCTTCCAATCAGCGGTTCTGGCTGTCCTCAGGGCGGCTGAGCTAATGCATATGAGATCGGTATCCGAAATAGATATCGCTATTTACATCGATAGCCAGGCCGCACTCAAGACAATGGAATCAGCCAACGTCAACTCTAATACAGTCTGGGGCTGTCGCACAGTGCTTAAGGCATTATGCAGTCAGAACTGGGTAAGACTGTGCCGGCTGCCAGGACACTGCGGTATTAAAGGAAATGAACAAGCGGACGAGCTTGCAAGAAAACGAGGGCTACCCGACAATAGTGAGGTTGCCAACATCAAACCACCCCTCTGTATGGTGAGGGGCACTATCGAGGAAAAAATTACAAAGACTGCCAATCTAAGGTGATCAAGTCTTGAAAGACACAGGGCAAACGATCTAGGAAGTTAATAAAATTAAACTGCGATAGGCGATAATAGAAATCCTGAGAGGACACTGTCTCCTGCGGCAACACGCAAAGACACTCAAATTGTCAGACATGGATATTTCTAGATTTTGCGGTGATCTGCAACCTGTTGAGGACATAACACACATACTGTGCGAATGCGAGACAATAACGTGTAGTCGAAGAAAATTTTTAGGGAAGTGCTTTTTCGAAAACCTAGAGGAAGTAGACCGCACGAACTTCAAAGGGCTTTTGCAAGAAAATTGGGTGTTGCATCAGGGTACCACAGGGATCGCGATCGGCCCGTTTTGGTGTCTGGTGTCTGTGTGATGGCATATCCATCACATCCCTGTTTAACGTAACCGACAGAAAGAAAAATTAGACACATAATATACACTGGCGATCACTAGGATGAGGCCATACATTTTGCAATCGATTTTCACCCTTTATACCTGTTTGAAATTTTGTAACCGCAAACTTTTACTACCTGTGAACAAGCAGATATTTTCTCAACATGAAGTCATAAAATTAAAGGGTAAATAAGAAACGGCCGTGGGAATTTCCCAAGCTCAAACAATGAACTACTTGAAAGGCGTATAAAAAGATGCGCCACTAGGAAGAGGCCATTGCGAATATTTCGTTGTAGGAGCTCACATGAGTGATTTTTTTCAAAGTTCTGTTAAGAATATTTAAAAAAGCGCTGAAAAGAACTGTTTTTATTTACAATAGTTTAAAAAAAATGGGTTCCGGAAAGACTTTGACAGTGACAGAAAGAGGAAAAATAGATGCTCTCAATGAGTTAGGACTGTCAGGCCGAGAAATTGCAAGGAGGCTTAAAAGAAGTAAGACCGTTGTAAACAGCTATCTTGCGGATCCACAAAACTGTGGGAAAAATCAAAAGGGACGCATGGCAGAAGCAACAACATTGCGAGAAAAGCGATTAATTCTACGGCGTGCTTCAAATTCTACTCTACCAGTTACTAAAATAAGGGCCAACAGCGGAGTATCAGCGAGTATAGCAACGGTCCGAAGGTTAGTACGAAAAAGTGGTACTATACAGAGAAAAAAACTTAAAAAGAAACCTGTTTTGAGGCAAGAACACCAGGAGCATCGAATGAATTTTGCAGAAGAACATGTCGCTTGGAGCAGTGAATGGAAACGTGCTGTCTTTTCGGATAGAAAAAATTTTACCTTGACGGCCCCAGTGGTTACAACTTTTATTTCCCATGATCTAAGGAGGAGCTTATTTTGGCAAGACACCACAGCCGTACATCAGGTTTAATAGTGTGGGGAGCTATTACCTACTATGGCACAATCGGGTTGTAGTTTTTGTCCACAACAATGTACGGAAACAACTGCAAATGTTTGCTGGAACGGTCATTCCCAAAAGTGAAAAATATTTTCGGAGCCCTACCCTGGATATTCCAACAAGACAATGCCCCCATCCACACTTCCAGGGTTGTTAAAAATTGAATTTAATCAGAAGACGTGGAACTTTGGCCATGACCGCCCTATTCACCGGACTTAAACATAATCAAAAATGCTTGGGCATGGCTATCTCGTAAAGTGTATGAAGGCGGCAGACAATTTGAAGACTTGGACACTTTAATCGAAGCTATTCGTGATGCCTCCCAAAGCTGAGATGGGAGCTGCAATTGACACGTACATCAGAGTACAAGAGCCGGACTCAAACTTATCTAAAGAAAAAAGGGGCAGATCAAAAAGCTCGAAGTTGAGGCTATCGGAAGATCCTACTATAGGCTTCGAGTTTAACCAGAATGTTAAAAGGCAACAAAGTCTGAACCGCATCTAGCATGAACGATCATAGGAATGCTTAACGAGAAAAACAACGAATATGCGGCAGTCGGGCAGAACGGAATATGAGGAAGACCTCGGAAATCACTCTTTTTTCTACGAGTATGAAAGGCCGAAAAAAAGATACGTTTAAACATACCACCTTGATCAAAAAGTTCCCGCACCACACTACCGTGTGGCGCTCCCATTGTTCCGCTTTGCGTTCTGTTTTTTTTTTTTTGTTAAGTTGGTAAATCTGTTGTTGACATTCTCTCTAAATCTTAGCGTCATAGCTTGACATTTGCAAAAGTTACGTAGCCAAGAGTACATCTACTCGTATCTTTGTGTGTGTTGGCGATTTTTTACAATTTTAGAAATGGATTTAAATTTGCAACAACGAACTTGTGTTCAATTTTGCGTAAAAAACGGATTTAATGGTGCGCGAACTTTGGAAATGTTGGAAAAGTGTTTCGGCAACGATTCTCTAAAGAAAACGGTCATTTATCAGTGGCACGAGCGGTTCAAAAGTGGTCGCGAGCCAATCAAAGATAATGAACGCAGTGGCAGACCATCGACATCGAAAACCGACGAAAACGTTGATGAAATAGGGTAGACCGGGGACAATAGTAACACTTTTGCTTTCAGCTCTTATAGAATCTATTATTTAATATTTATGAAAAAGTTATTTACAACAATAGATAACGGATTTTTTCCCCAGTATTATAACTTAATATTAACCGACAAGGAGCGATAGGAAATAAGATATATGCACTTTTAATGTAATGGGACAATTGTTACAACTGTCCCTGTACCCGGGTCAGTTGCAACAGTACCTGAGGACAGTTGTAACATAGGTAAGAATGAAGAGAAATTATGTTTTTCTCAACATTTTGATTACTTTTAGTATTTATTAACTTTGTTTAATGGCAGCAACAAAAATATAAATAAATTAATGATTTAATTCAGTATAAAAAACTAACAAAAAAAAGCAAACAAACGAAAAGAGTATCTTATTCTGACTCACAATTGTGACAAATATATAAATTATTTTGTTTGGTACACTCTTCATGCGACCAGTTTTTGCATTCAATGCACTGCACCCACTTTTCTCCTCCTTTGCTTAAGATATAGGGCTCTAGGCACACCAAACAAAAGGTCTCGCAATTCTCTTCTTCACTTGTGTCCGATTCCTTGGCTATTTTCCTCCACTTCGCTTTAATTTTATCACACTTCTTTTTCTTCTTTGAGAAATTGAGATCCTTTAAAACATTTCTTCTCTGCTTTTCATTGAACTCAATTCGTATAGCCTCTATTTCAGGAGTATCGGTATAGACAGTTGATTTTCGTGTCTTGTTTTTTCTTTGAGTTTTAGGTTTCCTAGCTGATGCTTTTGGAAAAGGTCGCAAAACTTCAATGGAAAAATTAGGTCTGCCAATATTTCTAACTTCATCAGCACGGTGGACCTCTGCGCTTGTAGATGGTTGTGGATTTAAATGAGATAAAGTTGTCACAGTAAAATTGCTAGGACCTTGAGAATCAGCAGATATGCTAGACAAATGTTGCACAACCTCTGTGGGAACAATGAGTTTGCCAGTGTTACCCATTTCATCAACTGGATCAGACATATCCGCAGTTTGGTTGTTCTTTGAAATTGTGGTTAGATGGGAGTTTATATGGCCTTGAGATGCTGTTCTAAAGCTTCCAGCATCTGCCATACTTGAAGGCATCGGTCTATCCGTTACATACGATGGCACAAAATCAATCTCAGTAAATATGTCTCTGTTAAAAGGCATTATTCCTGTAGTCCTAAATCCGGCTTGGATATTATTTTGGGTTAGCGCCAAAGGCAGAGCTATTCTTACGATTTCTGGAATATTGTAAATCGTCATTGTCTTACCTGGATTATTCCTTAGCCAGTTGTCTGAGGCAGAGTTCACAGCTTTTTTAAAAGGTCCGTATACAGAACGATCCAACGGTTGAAGCCTGTGTGAGCAATGCGGTGGGAAAGAAAGAACCACTATCCCATTTTCTTTACAGAAATTCAGAGCATGGATGATGTATGGGACGAATGGTTATCCAGTAGAAGCAAAACCTTGTGACTTATTGAAGAATTAGTATGTTGCTGGAAGTGTTTCAACAATTGCACGAACTCCTTTTCTTGCATCCATCCACTGGCATTGCCTGTTCCAATTGAACCAATTGGATCATCCCTCACAAAATGCATTTGGTAGCGGTACCGGAGACGGGGAAAAATGAAAAATGGAGGGATAGCGTTTCCGATAGCATTTATTACGATTGTCACTCTGACAAGAGTTCCTCGTTCACCTGAGGTCAAAGCTCCAACTTGTCTTATCCCTTTTCTTGCCACAACTCTGTTAGGCTTTTGCACAGTTGTCACCCCAGTTTCGTCAACATTGTAAATGTCTTTTGCTTCGAACTTATATTTATCTAAAACTGTTTGCAAGTTGTCAAAAAATAATTTGACATTTACAACATTGAAACTGGTTGCTCTGGAAAGGCTAGTCGGTTGAGCGCATCTAATTGTCAATTCTTGGTATCTCTTCATGAACGACGAGAACCAATTTTCTCCAGCTAAAGAGTTAACGTCCCACTGTGGCGGCCTCCTTATTCCATAGTACACTGCTAATTCATACGCCAAGTTTCTTATTTCTTTAAGTGCGAATCCGTAGTAAATTTCTGCGGCTCGTACAATATAGCTTACCATGGTTTTTTCCTGCTCAGGACTAAATATTTGATTGCAGCTTTTATATCCCATAGTTACTGCTTCATTTCCGCTTGTTTGACTTTTTTTCTTTCCATACCTCATCAGAGAAACATGGCATAGATCATATTTTTTTGCAGCAGCACGGATGGATAAACTATTGCTATTTACCTCATCGTACGAGTATGCTTGTTAATAAATGGAATCGTCTTTTGATCCTCTATTGGTTTTTCTCTTTCTACTGCGAGGCATACTAAATATAAAAGTGATACGATATTAAATCAAGCTGACATTTAGCATTAAGGTAACCCTGGGGGCAGTTGTAACATGTTACAATTGTCCCCAAACGGGAATGTTACAACCGTCCTCGTGTGCCTTCTCTACATAAAATACGTCTTACCTGTTTTATTAGAAATAGTCGGAGTAATAACAAAACACAAGAAGATAGAACGATATGCACTGAATATACTATAGAAAACAAAATTAGCAAATTTCAAATCAAAAAAAAAGTTATTCGAAAATGTCTACCAATGAAATAATTTACTTTATAGAGTAAAAAATTGTCTTCTTCTCTAGTGATGTCTACTCTGCACAGAAGCCGTAGAGAAATTGTGACATCAATGATAGTATGCAGATGCATGTACTGGGCCTGTGAGAGAGAATTTGCAGTTACAGTTTGTGACATATTGCGAGTGTTACAATTGTACACTGTTACAATTGTCCCCGGTCTACCCTACTCGTAAAAGAAATGTTGTTCAATAACCGCAAATTAACCATCAGGGAGATAGCGGAGGAATTGAACATTGCCTATGGATCCGGCCAAGACATTTTGGTTAATGATTTGGGTTTCCGTCGTGTAGCAGCAAAGTTGGTGCCAAAAAACCTCAATTTCATGCAAAAAAGAGACCGTGTTGACGTCGCAAAAGAGATGATTTGCGAAGCTGAATCCGATCCCACATTCATCAAAAGGATCATTACTGGAGACGAGACATGGGTTTATGAGTACGTCACGCAATCCAAACATCAGGCAAGTGAATGGCGTTCACCAAATTAGCGGAGACCAAAAAAAACACGTCGTTTTCAGTCAAAAAAGAAGGCAACGGAAGGCTCACGGTTTTCATGGATTACAACGGTGTAGTGCATCATGAATTTTTGCCAGAAGGCCAGACAGTAAACAAAGAGTATTATTTCATAATTCGCCGAAAGAGATCACAATTGTGAGCAGAAAACTCGTGGATTTTGCACCATGAAAACGCACCGTCGCAGTCGCACAGTGCCATCATTATTCGTAATTTTTTGACGAAAAATGCAACAAATACCATCCAACAGCCACCGAATTCACCTAATTTGGCTCCCTGTGACTTCTTTCTGTTCAATTGTGTTAAAAAACCACAACGGGGAACGCATTCCAGCAGCCGAGAGGAAGTAATGGAAAAATCGCAGGAAGCACTGATGGACATACCGAAAACCGAATATAAAAAATGTTTCGAGGATTGGATCAAGCGCTGGCATAAGTGTGTTACAGTCGATGGGGATTACTTTGAAGGGGGCAATATAGATTTACATAGATGAATAAACTTGTATTTTTAATTTTCTGAATAAATTCCGGAGTCAAGGTGGTATGTATGCATAAGATAGAAAATAACTTGCTCTTATCATTCGACATGTCAGCCGGTGTTTCTAATGATGACGAGCCTAGAAGTATTGGCATTGATTTGGTGTTGATACGAAATTCAATGTTTGAAAGGGGACTTCGACAATAAGCTCAGCATTCCACTTCACAAAAAACTCGATTGATTATTGTAATTTCTAAATTTCTTATGAATGTTAAATAATTTTGAAACATTTGGAGATATCCCCATCGTTACTATCGTCATAATATGTTTATAGTTGTTTATCGCAATAAAATTTTAACTTAAGGTCTGTTGTAAATTTTAGAATGTTGGATGTCAACTTTATAATTAATGCTCTTATGTAAGTTGCACATATGTATGTATATGCATTACATGCATACCACCAATCACAGTAAATATTTATTTTTCTTATTTTCTTATTTCTCGTGTTTGAGTACTGAGCATGGTAATAAAACAATATTTACTAACATTGGTATCTCTGAAAACATCTTTTAATGGAATTTAATGCGGATTTTTTCTGCAAAACTTGTTTTCCAAAAAGTAAATAAGATCCATCTGAAGACAAGTGAGCTAAGCTGACAGAAAGAAAGTCTGTTGATTGTTTACAACTCAAAATGCGCACTTCTATAACTAGTTTGAAGGCTGTTCCATAATTTGGCTGATTTTGAATATTATTATTATTATTATAACTTTATTGAAACATAAGATCTACCTGCCAGTTCTTTGAGCTTGAATATGGTATTAATGCTGATTGCTGAATTATGTAATTCATTCCTCTTACAGTACAAAAGCAGGAAAAGACGTTTTAACTTTTATAAAAGAAAAATAAATACATAGGTACATATTGAACAAAACAATTTATATATACAGTGTTGTGCAAAACATACCGGATATTTCCTGAACATTTTTCATTGAAGAATTCTAGGGGACAAGAATACAGTAGGTACACTTGTTTGGCAATTTAATAAAACCTATTGAATAAGTTTACAAATAGAATAAAAAAACAAGGCGTTGCTATCATTATTCTTAGAGTTTTGCTAAAAAGTGTAGCACAACTCAATGCCATGTCTGGGCAAAACATACCGCATTTTCAAAAGTACCGTATTTTCTTGCTCTTTAACTTGCTGATAATGGTTTTGCCTGTCATTTGAAGTGAGTTATAGACTTAACAAAACTTAAAAGGTCAGGTGTCTCTAATTTGATCACTAATAAAATGGTTAAAAATAAATACAGTGATGTGGTTAAAAATCAGTTGGTAGCGGATTCCAGGGCAGGGCTAAAACAAATTCTCAAAAAGTATAAAATGCCATCATCGACAGTGTGTGACATTATATAAAAGTTTCGGAATGGAAAATAGGTCGAAACCATTCACTGTGGAGGACGCCCCAGAAAAACTACACTCTGAACCGATCGGCAAATTAAGAAAATTGTTGTTAACGATCATTTCTTGCCTTCAAGAAAGATTGTTAGTGAGCTCAATCCTTCAATTGAAGCAAGCACCGTACGCAGGCGTTTAACAGAAGCTGGTTTTTGTTCTTTTCGACCAGCGAAAAAGCCTTACTGCTAAGCATAGACAAAAAAGGTATCATCATTTTATTCCTCTAGTAAGTCTTTGATTACTTTGCTAACGCTAATCGTTTCTTAGACTAGAATTCGCAATAAACCATTTGAATTGGTCAGCAACGAAGTGGAAAAATTGTATTCTTTAATGACGAGAGTAAGTTCAACTTGATTGCTTCCGGTGGAAGTGTTCATGTTAGACGAAAGAAGGGGAAACGTCTTTAGCCACGACATTGTCGTCCATCCGTGAAGCACGGAGAAGGCTCAATTATGGTGTGAGGATGTTTTTCTGGTGCGGGACGTGGACGCATACATGAGATTAGTGGTATTTTGGATGGTTTTCAGTATAGGGATATACTGGAATCCGTAATGCTACCATACGCTGAGGAGGCAGTGCCACTGTGTTGGGTTTATCAAAATGATAATGACCCAAAACATTCATCAATGTTGGTTAAGGAGTGGTTTGCGCAGAAAAATGTTGATGTGTTGGAATGGGTCTCTCAATCGCCCGATCTAAACCCTATCGAGAACTCGTGGGCCATTTTAAAAAGACGGGTAGGTTCAAAAATACACACATCCAAAAAACCCACTCATGACGTCACTAAAGAATGAATGGGAGAATATTCCAAAAGAAATTTTTGAGAATCTAGTGTCGTCCATGCCTAAAAGATGCGAGGTCTTAAAAAACAACGGTTACTGGACAAAATATTAAATATAACGAAAATCCGGAATGTTTTGCAAATGCAGTTACCGAGTTAAGTTAAGTTTTTTTTGTATAATAAAAATAACACACATATTATCGCAAAACTTTTTTTTATTTTATTTGTAAACTTATACAAAAAGTTTTCATAAATTGACAACAGATTTAACTTCGGTTCTTTCTGTTCCCTAAAATTCACCAAAGAAAAAAGTTCGATAAAAATCCGGTATGTTTTGTACAACACTGAGCATAGATCCGATTTCGGGCGCACAGTAAAATTCTTAGTTTTCCATATACGAATAAGTTCAAAAATTACAACTAAGACAATATAGTTACAAAATGTCTATAAAACTTATCTAAAAGAAAACACACCAAGAAATGTGATTAAGACCACAGATCCAATGTATTGTAACCTAGAATACTTGGAATTTTAGTATGTTCTAGTATTCGCCAGTAATTTGGTCCGACGAGACAAAGATCAACCGAATTGGAACAGATGGCAGATCATAGTATTGGTCACGGCCTGGAGAGCCACTTCAGCAACATCAAGGTCGTAGGACAGTGAAACATGGTGGAAGTTCGGGGATGGCTTGGGGATGTTTTTCTTGGAGTTCTCTCGGACCTTTAGTAACAATCGAAGGAATAATGAATAAAGAAAAATATCTTCACATTTTATAAACAACTTTACCAACACTTTTAGGAACAACTGGCTATCACTTTTCAACAAGATGGAGACCCCAAATATACCTCTAAAATTGTCAAGGAATTGTTCGGAAATCAGGAATTTCAGACAATGGCATGGCCAACACAAAGCCCCGACCTCAATCCAATTGAGAATCTTTGGTCAGTTGTAAAGCGACGGTTAGGACAGTACGAAATTCATCCATCAAACACTCGGATTCCTGAGAGATTTCTTCACAATTTGGTAGAAAGTATGCCAAGGCGTTGTTTACAAGTAATAAAAAAACAAAGGCTTATGAACTAAATGTTGAATCACAAACCTACCATATTCCAAAACGTGCGAAATTCAATATTTTTCTTCTTTAATGTATGATATAACACCTCTTTTTAATGTTCATTTAATGCACAAAATAAAAATATAAAAATTATTTCCTTTTTGTTTACAACGCTGAGTTTTAATCTTTATAATTAAGTGAAAACATTAGTCCAATTTTGCTCGTCACTGTATGTAAAGGGTCAACCAACAGATGGTGTGGATATTGGCTGTCAATATGAGTGATCTTTTTGACAGGTGTCATACTATCTTTGGCAATTCTAGTCATGGAGTCGTTTACCACGCAACAACGCATTTTTGTTATTTAATCTAATTGCGAAAATGGGCGATCTGTAAAAGTAACATTTCGTAAAATTCGTGAATTTAACGGTCAACATAATCGCCCTAGTGAGTCTGGAATTCGTGCAATGGTGTGGCGTTTTGAAGAAACTGATTCGGTATCGGATCAAACTCCATATCATCATGCTCGGCCATCACGGACACACCTAAACATCAAGGCCAGCCAGGCTGGTTCGTCGTCGAAGTCAACAATTGGGCCACACTTATAGCACTTTACGGCGAATTTTAAAAGTTGATCTTCATTTGCACCCCTATAAAATCCAAATTACACAACAATTGAAGCCTTTGAAGTATTTACGACGTCGCCGATTTGTTAACTGGATGTTGGATCTCGCCAGGACAATTTGTCATCGAATTTGATATTTTCCGGTGAAGCCCATTTTTGGATTGATGGGTACGTAGATAAACAAAATACGAGATTCACGAAAAACCAATGCATCCCAAAAAAGTCACTTGGGATGCATGGGTTGGCGGCATCATTGGCCCGTACTTTTTCGAAGATGAGGCTGGAGAGACAGACAACATGTTGAACGCGTATTTTTTTCTCCGAAATTTCAAAAGGATGGTGCTACCGCCCACACAAGTCAGCAGTCAATCATTTTATTGCGTACGAAATTTGAAGATCGCATTATTTCGGATTGCGATGTCATGCGATTTGACACCTTTAGACTTCTTCTTGTGGGATTATTTGAAGAGTAAGGTCTATGTCAATAACCCAGCGACAATTCAGGATTTCAAACACAACATCCAAACTGAAATTGCAGCCATTATCGCACTTATTCTTCAAAAATTCATCGATAATTTTCTTCTTCGGATGGTCGCTTGCAACAGAAGCCGTGGTGGTGAAATTAACAATGTTGTGTTCCATTCAGAATTGCCATAGACCAAACCTTATTAATCAATAAAATTCTATATTGACTTCACAATAAGTGTGTGTTTAATTTAATGAAAACTTCCACACTAGCTGTTGGCCCACCCTTTACGTTTTTTTACTTTGAATATTACAATAGGGGTATTCACGCTTCGTTGTATCTGGTCTTGAAAAGTGTATTTTTTTTAAATAATTGTGACTTAATACAAAAAAAATTAAATGCTTTTTATTTACAACCACAATTTCCGTGTCTATATTTCTGCCAATTCTTGTCATTGAAATAGATTTTATGAATTGAGAGAACCAAACGAAAATAACCATCTGTCAAAAATATGTTCTTAATTCAATGCTACACTTTTGTACTCTTTGTAGCAATAAGTTTGGAGAATTACTAAAGTGTAAACGTGGCAGCCAGTCTATTTTGTTATTGTATTGTGAGAATATGATCCACCTTTAATTAGCTCTATCTCCAATCGATGATATTTGGAAAATTGAAAGTTGTAGCCAGAAGAAGCGGTAAGGAGGGGAGCGGTGAAAAAATTTGGAATGTTAACACCGCTAAACCCCATTCCCTCTACCATTTCATCCCCTCACTACGCATAGCTAATAGCTATTTTAATTTTCGGATAAAATTCCGAAAAACACTCTCATACGAGGTGTGTTCAGAAAATAGCGGCAATTTTAGTTTTTTGAAAAATATATATGTATATTTACTTATTCGTCTACATCAATGTTGTGGCCTCCACAATAGTCCCCATTAGATATTATGCACTTGTGTCAGCGCTTCTTCCAATCCTCGAAACACTTCTCAAACTCGATCTTTGGGATAGTCTTTAGCTCTTTCAGCTATGCGCTTTTAATGTCATCTACGCTTGTAAAACGACGGCCCTTTAAGGTTCTTTTTATTTTTGGAAATAGGAAAAAAGTCACACGGAGCCAAGTCTGACGAATATGAAGGCTGGGGCATCGTTACAGTATTGCTTTTGACCAAAAAACTCACGAACAAGCAATGAAGAGTAAGCAGGTGCATTATCATGGTGCAAAAGCCATGAATTGTTTTTCCACAAATCCAGGCGTTTTTTTTTTCGGATTACTTCACGCAAACGGCGAACTTGTAGGTAGTACTCCTTATTGACCGTTTGACCTCGTGGCAAGAATTGATGATGCATTATGCCATTAAAATCGAAGAACACAGTGAGCATAACCTTCACGTTTGACCGCAGTTGTCGAGCCCTTTTCGGTTTTGGCGAGCCAGAATGCCTCCACTGGGACGAATGAGCCCTAGTTTCGAAGTCATATCCGTAAATCCATGTTTCGCCACCTGTTATAACACGCTTCAATAATTCTGCATCGTCGCTGACTCCTGAGCAACTTCCATTCGCCGCTGCTTTTGTTCATACCAAGCGTTTCATACCCAAAACATTCAAAAAAGTTTCATGGCATGAGCCAATCGATATGCCAATATCATCAGCGACTTCTCTGGTTGTGATTCGGCGATCATACTTTTTCCACGTTTTCATCGGTTGTTGATGTGATGGGGCATTCGGGGTGTTCGTCATCTTCAACGTCCTCACGGTCACCTTAGAAACGCCTATACCACTCTTAAACTCTTGTTTTACTTATCGCAGACTTTGTTACACTTTATTTAATTTATTACGCAAAATTTGATACAAATTCTTTGATCCATTTCTTTTAACAAACGAAAATTGCCGAGCTCATAAAAACACGTCTAACTTTAGCGGCTGCCACAGACAAAGTAAACAACGAATACAGCTGAAAATTGTATCATACTTCAGGGGCTCTTTATTTCTTAGTCATTGTAACATTCAAACATTTAAAGGCAACGTTCACCGGTACCTCTCTTTCTATCCTCCCTGATTTTCCTTCGCCCGCGCTGTGTGCAAGCATTTTATGGGTACATCCCTTGAGCGCGCGCAAATTAAAAAAAAATAAAAAAAAATATGACAATTGGACTCTCGAAATTTAAAAATTCTCGTTATTTTCTGAACACACCTCGTATGTGTACCCACTAAGGACTGAAACGAATAAAATCTGTAAATTTTAATACGAGCTATACTTCCAATGCGTAAAAATTGCAATCCCATTTTGCACCCAAATTAGCCTGTGTATTCTCTAGTTTCAGTTTGTTATTAATTTTAGGTCGGTGCGGTTTAAAATATTTATAAAATATGAGTCAAGAGGAACGCCGTAAAAAGATCATCGACAAATGGCTCGAAAACACTTCGCGTCCAAACCATTTCATCGCAAAAAATTTAAACATAGCACGCAGTACCGTGGATTCTGTTATTAAACGATATTTGGAGACGTTGACAGTTAAGCGAAAACAGAAAAGTGGAGCTAAAAGTGAAGCACATGATACAAATTTGGACAGGAAAATAGTGGGTACCATCGTAAAAAACCGGACTATGTCATCCAGAGATGTTGCTCGGAAATGTAATACCAAGCAAATAGTAGTACAAAGATCTAAAAAACGTAACAGTCTAAAAACACGAAAAAAACAAAAAATACCAAAAGTTACTGTAGAGCAAAAAAAGTCATAAGAACACGAGCCCGAAAGCTATACGAGTTGATCGGCAACAAGAAAGCGTGCTTGGTTTTGGATGACGAAACTTATGTCAAAGCCGACTTTATTACTCTTCCAGAGTGGAAATGGAAAAGTAAGGTCACCAATCTTATGAAGGACATTCGAAAGAAGTTGAGGAAAGAATGGGAACCCAAATATTGGGTCTATAACTTCGTGCGCTTTGCTAAGGGATGGCGTAACTTATATTATTCCATTGGAACATGCGTTGGAAAGCTACTGTCATTGTACGTCATTTCAGTATATGTCATTCATTTGAAGCGTAAACAACAATAATTTTTTCTCACTCAAATATGTCGAACTTTGTGCCTGAAAAAGTGTTTTCGCGGGGAGTTCTTCTTCATGAAGAAAACTGCTGCCGAAAGTCATCGTATTTTGGTGGAAGTTTATGATGAACATGCGCTAGCTGAGCGAACGTGCCAAAAGTGGTTTGCACCATTTAAAAGTGGTGATTTTGGCTTGGAAGACGATGAACGTCCTGGGCAGCCAGAAAAGTTTGAAGATGAAGAACTGGAAGCATTACTCTATGAAGATTGTTGCCAAACATAAGGCTGCACTCAAGCAGCCATTTCAAAACGTTTAAAAGCAGCTGGATATAATCAAAAGCAAGGAAATTGGGTTCCACATGAACTCAAGCCGAGAGACGTCGAAAGGCGGTTTTGCATGTCCGAAATGCTGCTGGAACGCCACAAAAGGAAGTCATTTTTGCATCGGATTGTTACTGGTGATGAAAAATGGATCCATTACGACAACTCCAAGCGCAAAAAATCGTATGTGAAACCCGGCCAACCAGCCTAATCAACGGCAAAGCAGAATATCCATGGCGCGAAGGTAATGCTCTGTATTTGGTGGGATCAGATGGGTGTGCTGTATTATGAGCTGCTAAAACCGGATGAAACCAACCAATTAATCCGTTTGAAGAGAGCAGTGGCCGAAAATGCGACCAGACACGAGGCAATAATTTTCCATCATAACAACGCTCGGCCCCACGTTGTTATTCCGGTTAAGAACTATTTGGAAAACAGTGGATGGGAAGTCTTACCCCACCCGCCTTATAGCCCAGACCTTGCCCCTTCTGACTACCATTTGTTCCGGTCGATGCAGAATGCTCTCACTGAAATACGGTTCACATCAGAGGAGAATATCAAAAATTGGCTTGATTCATTCTTGGCTGCCAAGCCGGCGCAGTTCTTTTGGAATGGGATCCACAAATTGCCAGAAAGATGGGAAAAAGTCATAGCTTCAGATGGGCAATACTTTGAATAATACTATTTTACATGTTTTTCTTAAATAAACGTTCAAATTTTGAAAAAAAAACCGCACGAATATATAGGGTCCGCCAAAAATGTTTTTTTTTTTGAAAATGCTATAAAAAAAAACTACTGAATATTTTCTCAAATTTCTTTTTTTATTTGAAAGTACAATCCTTCCGGTTAATAATGGAAAATAATTTCATTCAAATGGCTGCCTCGGCTGGCCATGCAGTAGACTACACGATCGGTCCAATTTTTAAGCATATTATCGATTGTGTGCAGCTGTATTTCACCAATGGCTTCACGAATATTGTCCTTTAAAGCGTCAATTGTCTCTGGCTTGTCGGCGTAACACTTATCTTGTACGGCACCCCACAAATAATAATCCAACGGTGTCAAATCGCAGCTCCGGGGTGGCCAAACGACATCAGCTCTGCGGCTGATAATGCGATCTTCAAAAACAGGGCGCAAAACATCGAGTGTAGCTTCGGCTGTGTGGCACGTAGCGCCGTCCTGTTGAAACCAAATGTTGCCAATATCCTCCTCTTCAATTTTTGTGAACAAAAATTCGTTCAACATGGCCCGATAACGATCGCTATTGACTGTAACGGCCATTCCTTGCTGATTTTCGAAGAAAAATGGCTCAATTATGCCTCTGGACCAAAATCCGCACCAAACAGTGACTCGTTTTGGGTGTATCGGCTTTTCAATGTATGCGTGCGGGTTTTCTGTGCCCCAAATGCGACAATTTTGCTTGTTTACATACCCGCCAAGATCAAAATGAGCTTCATCTGAACAGATGATTTTTTTTGGCAAAATCGGCATCTTTTCTAAGTCGATCGCAGGCCCACTTAGCGAAGCGTATACACAACCATATTCGCTCAGCGGAAGGATAAAACTAATTATCTGTCAAATCAGACATGAGCTAAGTGTTACCATTCACGAAATAAGCACTAGTTGAAAAAAAAAAAACGTTAGATGGCGGACCCTATATTTATATAATTTTCTTATTTTTTGTGATTGTGAATGAATTTAATAAAAACAGAGTTTTAAAGCAAATAAAAAAATTTACATGAATTATGAAAATATATTTTTTTTTTACTTTGAAGTTTCCAAATTTTATTCATTTCAGTCCTTAGTGCGTCAGGAGTACAAATCCAAAGCGGTTTTTGGCAAAAACTACTGCAGAGGACTAAAAGGATATATAAAGTTTGAAAAACTATAACAAGTATGTCTATGGCACAGTTGATAGCCCAAATAAAAGCTGCAATTGATGTCTTTCAATTGAGATAAAAACAATTACAAGTTTTAAAGATCAATAATCAATTATTGAAAAACGTTTTAGGAAAAAATGTTGCAAAAAAAATCAGTATCAAGTGCGGTTTTTTTTGCCGTATTTCATTTTAAGACCTTTCCAACGGTACCAACGATGTCATATTATCTGCAACATATTACTGAATACAAACGGTCTATTTCCCTATAAGTGCAATTCATCTACTGTGGAAGGGGGCATAAAAAGCCACATTTGTCCAAACAAAAGATTTTCCATTAAAATTAGATCCTTTGATAGTTTGATTCATGAGTGCCTGACGGTTTTTAACATACCGTTAGCGGATCAACGCATTCGCTTGAGTGGTTACACCCTGCGGAAAGAGAGTTTAGTCCTTTCCAGTAGTTTGCGCCAAAAACCGCATCAGATTTTTACTTCTGATGTGTCAGACTATGCGTACAAAAAATTTCAAGAAAATCGGCGATTAGTACTATTCAGAAAAATTATGATTTCCGCGCAAATATAAATATATATCTTGTTCAGGATGACGAATATTACACAATTACGATTACCAAAGCTTGCTCTACACCAACAAAGATTCGCAATCCAATGGATTACTCTCGCATTCGGAAACAGCAGCAACAGTTATAGCATATGCCAACGATTTTATAGCAATAAACCGAAAATTGAGATGTTTACGGTAAATGAACATTTACGAAGAAGTAAGCATCTCACGACTGTCAATGTCAATTTTGCAACAAAGAAACATACAATACAAAAGGCATCAGATCTGTTATACGGTACGAGCATGAATATTCTGTATTTGTATTGGCAGAAAACTACTACAAAGAAGATGATGGTCCACAGCAACAACCGGTGAACTGACTAAGAAAGAAACTTCTTTAAAAAAAAAAGTGGTAGGTACAGCTAGGTAGGTACAAAGGCAGAGACACAGTTCTTTGTTTTCTGCATGGTAAAAGATTAAAAGCCAACTTACTTGTGAGTGCAATTTCCAGTCCTTGTAGGCTCTTACAATGTAATCCATTTCGAGTGGGTATTCTTAAGATACAAATATATGAAGAAATTCACAAATCACTAGCCACTATTTAGTATGCAGGCAAACAATATCACATATCACTCTTGACAATTCACAATTCCCAAATGGCAATTGACAAATTGACAGTTTGGCAAATCACTTCACCTTCACTTGAATTCTATCTTGCGAATATGTTTTGGAGAGCTTTCAATTATTTGAATTTTTGGATAAAAGTACAAACACTTCGACGCAGAAAACCAAAGTAAGCCACATGTACTCGTATGTAGATAGGTACTCTACTCTAATTCTTTCTCACATCACGCTTTATTATTTTTTTTTTTTCTATCGGTCATACGAGTATTTCCCGCTTCGCTTCGATAAGTTACCACCGCGACAGCACTATGACTATTAACTTCTCACAACGCGTTTGGTTAACAAACAGAAATTCAAATGGGAAAAATGAATTACCAAAAAGGGGGACAAGATAGATAGAGAGAACCAAAAAAAAATACCAAAAACAGAAAAAAAAAAAAACAAAAAAAACCAAACGAAACAAAAGTGGCCTAATCTGGAGCCCAAGACAACAAACGCCCAACTGGCTTCTAGCTATGATTGATACCGACTGAGAGCGGAGCAGCTACTTAGTGTTGCGGTGCTGCGGCGCTGCAGAGTTTCATTTGTCATTGGCATGACAGCCACTGGGCACACTACCACACAAAAAAAATTTCAACGAGCACACATTAGCGTCTTATTGCGATCTATAGATCGGCGGCGACTCTAGCGTCTAACGTCAAAGCTTGTGTCTTATATTTATCTCTAAGTAAACAAAAAACAAAAATTTAAAAAAAAAAAAAAAAAAAAAAAACCCCGCGCGTATGAGGTCTCCGGTTTTGCCGCAATACCCCCCCAAGGAAATTCATCATATGAAACCGGATTGTGAGAGCACTTGACGAATGTCTGCCTTTCGTACTAGATACCCGTACACACATATATACAATATTTGAGTGGATTCTTTTGCTTAGAACGGATGAAGCTGGAGCAGCTGGACGTGGATTGTTTCAGAGGAATGAATGCCTTTAGCTGAATTTTTTATAAAAAAAAAAGAAAGAAAAATATTGGTTTGTGCAACGCTTGCACTTATACATGTGAGTTTCTGATAGTGCTTGAGTTTCCGTCATCGTATTGTTGTTTTTGTTGTTGTTTTGTGTGAGATAACTTGTAATTATATTATATGTTACATTTGAGGGACTTTTTATCTGAAGGGGAAGTTCCTTAATTTATAAATCGTTATCTTGGCAATTGGTTGTCTATAATTCATGGAACAGGCACGACCAAGAAGATACTCGTACGTATGCAATAAAGCGACTTTAGTGTGTTCTTAATGGTACCTATTGCCGTTTGACCAACAGAGAATTTTTTTTTAAATAGAAACAGATTTAGTTATGGAACTTAATTCAAATAGTTATTTTATAAATCTACAATACAAATGCTTGCATAGGGTAAGTGTACCAGTACCCGGCCATCTAGCATTTTTTCTTACTTCGATGTTTTATGGCTATTTACCCCGAGCAGTTACAATAAAAGCTTACATATTGTTAAAATGAATGAAAAATTTATTTCTTAAAAAAAAAATGAATGCACGTTTTTGTCTTTATGCATTTCTAATCAAAATAGGGTGATGGCATGCGAGGTCGGCCACCCCCAGTAGTAGGGTCTATAACTTAATTCGTGCGGTTTGCTAAGAGATGGCGCAACTTGTATTGTTCCATTGGAACATGCGTTGGAAAGCTACTGTCATTGTACGTCATTTCAGTATATGTCATTCTTTTGAAGCGTAAACAACAATAATTTTTTCTCACTCAAATATGTCGAACTTTGTGCCTGAAAAAGTGTTTTTGCGGGGAGTTCTTCTTCATGAAGAAAACTGCTGCCGAAAGTCATCGTATTTTGGTGGAAGCTTATGATGAACATGCGCTAGCTGAGCGAACGTGCCAAAAGTGGTTTGCACCATTTAAAAGTGGTGATTTTGGCTTGGAAGACAATGAACGTCCTGGGCAGCCAAAAAAGTTTGAAGATGAAGAACTGGAAGCATTACTCTATGAAGATTGTTGCCAAACATAAGGCTGCACTCAAGCAGCTATTTCAAAACGTTTAAAAGTAGCTGGATACATTCAAAAGCAAGGAAATTGGGTTCCACATGAACTCATGCCGAGAGACGTTGAAAGGCGGTTTTGTATGTCCGAACTGCTGGAACGCCACAAAAGGAAGTCATTTTTGCATCGGATTGTTACTGGTGATGCAAAATGGATCCATTACGACAACCCCAAGCGCAAAAAATCGTATGTGAAACCCGGCCAACCAGCCAAATCAACGGCAAAGCCGAATATCCTTGGCGCGAAGGTAATGCTCTGTATTTGGTGGGATCAGATGGGTGTGCTGTATTATGAGCTGCTAAAACCGGGTGAAACCATCAATAGACAACGCTACTGAAAACAATTAATCCGTTTGAAGAGAGCAGTGGCCGAAAAACGCCCGAAATATGCGACCAGACACGAGGCAATAATTTTCCATCATGACAACGCTCGGCCCCACGTTGCTATTCCGGTTAAGAACTATTTGGAAAACAGTGGATGGGAAGTCTTACCCCACCCGCCTTATAGCCCAGACCTTGCCCCTTCTGACTACCATTTGTTCCGGTCGATGCAGAATGCTCTCACTGAAATACGGTTCACATCAGAGCAGAATATCAAAAATTGGCTTGATTCATTCTTGGCTGCCAAGCCAGCGCAGTTCTTTTGGGATGGGATCCACAAATTGGGAAAAAGTCATAGCTTCAGATGGGCAATACTTTGAATAATACTATTTTACATGTATTTCTTAAATAAACGTTCAAATTTTAAAAAAAAACCGCACGAATTAAGTTATAGACCCAATATATTTAAGGTTAATAGGGAACACATATAAAGAATTCATAGGAAAACATTCTTTTTTAAATCTAAACGATTCTTTAACGGCCCAAAAAAATGAGACAAAGCAGCTGCTGGTATTCTTGTTAAAAATTCTCATTTGTGTTCAAGTTCTTGCAGGAGGTGTACAAGTAAATTTTGTTAAGGAAAAAATAGTGGGAGTGGTCTTCAAAAAGTGTTTTAACCCGAATCAGCTCAGCGTGTCCATATGGACACACACAAAGTTGGTTTTGTGTTGTATTGACAAAATAACGGTTAATTAACGGATTTCTTCACAATTGTGTGCATTGCCTTTTCAAAATGTGTATGTAGTAGCTAAAACCATTTCTTCTTCATTCAGTTAGTGTTTCTTCGCATAAGAAGTTGTGCAAAAGTATAAAAAAAAAATGGCAAAAAATATGAAAAATGATTACTTCAAAAAGTAAGTTTTTTAATGGAATGTGGTCAAAAAATGCCCAAAAATATATTTTGTTCAACTATTAAATGTAGTTTTATGTTAAAAATATAAAAGTTGAATTTTGGAATGATTTGCAACATTTGCAATAGAGTTTTTGCTGGTGTGATCATATGATCACGCTCGGCATGATTAGGAAAACATGACTTAGTATATTTTTAGTTCAGATTACTACATATTTTGCTTTATTTTGTTTTATATGAGTATGTGTGCTTTTCATAGTTTTCAAGACCACTAAGTGCACAAGAAGCAATCGACTATTTAAATGAGCTTTGTAATAAAGAGGAAAACGATAGGGCTGCAGCGTTGTACATTCTTCCACCGGAAATAGAATGCGGTGCACTCAGTGGGGAGGATGATGCTGATGAGGACGATGTCGGCATACCTGTAGATATTTGTGTTGGACAACTTAAATCAACATGTGAGCTTGTAATGCAAAGTGGCAGGCGCATTAATTCTCTGGAAGCCACTACGATGGAATATGATGCTGAGAGTGAGGACGAATTAGCTTCAAGTGATACAGTGTTAGCTGACGTTTCGGAAAACTCAGTTACTAATATGCAAACTAATTTACTTGAAGAATCGTGCACGACATTCACAGATAGGCCTTCGTCCTCAAATGCTGAACACAGTGTGGGTCGTTTACGTAAAGTAATTCCAACAGTGTCGACGGTGAAACTTCCAATATCAAATAAGAACATGAATTTCACTTGGACAAAAGATTCTGCAGTAGCCACGGTTCCAATCTTTCCCCAAGCGAATTATAAAGATTGTGATAATTTAAAACCTCATGAGCAATTTGAGAAATTTTTTGATGAAGATTTGCTGAATCGCATTGTCCACGATCTGAAAAATATGCAGTTTTTCTTGGAAAACCAAACCCACAAATCACCATCGCTGAGCTAAAAACTTACATTGGCATTTTGTTAGTAAGTGGTTATGATGGTCATAACAGTTTTAGATCATTTTGGAGTACTGACGATGATTTCAGAAATAGTATGGTATATTTGGCAATGCGCAGAAATAGCTTTCAGGATATCGCAAAATTTCTTCATTTTGAAGATAGTGGTAAAAAAGTGACCGATGGCGATAAATTGTGGATGTTGCGACCCTTAACGGATCACCTGAAAATTAATATGTTGAAACATTTCCACCCAGAATAAAATCTTTCTTTCGACGAGAGCATGATCTCTTACTTTGGACGTCATGGGTGTAAGCAATTCATAAAAGGAAAACCTATGCGGTTTGGTTACAAAGTGTGGTCTTTGTGTACGACATCTGGTTACCTGGTAAATTTTGAAATTTATCAGGGCAAAAATTCACGCTCGACTACAAGCTATGAAGAAATATTTGGAAAATGTACAGCGCCACTTGTCAACATGATCGACGACTTCTCACCAGAGTTGCAAAGTTTGCCATTTTCTTTTTATTTTGACAATTTATTTACCAGCTTTCCCATACTGACGTTTTTAAAAGCTCGTGGCTATAATGCAACAGGAACAATTCGGGAGAATCGAATTCCTAACAGTTACCCCATTGAGCACAAGAAACTGTTAAAAAAAACAGCTCGAGGGTATTGCAAATCTATCAAAATGAAAGAAACAGATATTGTCTTAACTAAATGGAATGACAATGCTGTTGTCAATATCGCTTCAACATCTCATGGCATAAATCCAATTTCCAATGCAACGTTATTGCAGAGTACAATAAATACATGTGCGGTGTAGATCGTATGGATCAGAATGTCAGCCTATATTGCATTGGAGTAAAAGGGAAGAAGTGGTGGAGCAGTATTTTTACATGCCTGGTAGATGTTTCAGTACAAATTGCTTGGCAATTACATCGCTCAGCCCACCCTGACATACCACAAATAGAGTTCAGATGTCATATTGCCAGATACTACTGCAAGCATTTTGGTGAAATACCAAAAGCAAATTGTCCTCGCAAAAGGAACGTAGAACGAACGGCCCAAGAAACACTTCTGTATGACAGAAGAGTTCACTTTGTTCGTCCTTGTGCAAGACGACCATGTGCAGGTGATTTATGTGCTGTAACAGGACGCACTGAGTGTTCAAAATGCAACGTTGGTCTTTCCTTAAACTTGCCCAGCGTGATCATATGGACACACCCCATATCTTGACTCACAAAGGGCGCTGGAATGAACGGATAATATTTTTGGAATCCTTGAAGCCTACAGAGACAACTTGTAAAATATTTTCGGAAAATTCGAAAAAAAAAGTTCTGGGTTGATTCGGGTTAATTAATAAAATATTGAGGGTAAGTAATTTTGTTTATTGTTTATTTCTTGTTTATGCCGTTTTTTGCATGAAAAGTCCGTGCCATTTCTAAGAGAGGGCACCACTTGAATTAAATCCATACCATTTTCAGTTAGTACCAACCTTCAAAAGATACGTGTATAAATTTGACAGCTGTCGGACGATTAGTTCTCGAGATATAGCGTTGTGAGTGAAGCAACTTTAGTTATAGTGGAAAAAATGGATTCAAAGCAATTTCGTGTGCTGATTTATCATTGCTTTTTGATAGGAAAAAATGCAGCCGATGCAAGGAAATGGCTTGATAAGTGTTACCCGGACTCTGCACCTGCCGAACGAACCATTCGCAAGTGGATTGAAAAATTTACAAGTGGTCCTACAAGCACCGAAGATGATGCACGCAGTGGACGTCCAAAAGAGGCTGTTTCGGATGAAAACATCAAAAAAGTCCACAAAATGATTACGAATGACCATAAAGTGAAGTTGATCGAGATAGCTGAGGCTCTGAAGATATCAAATGGTTGCCGCGTTTGCTCGCAGTCGACCAAAAACAACAACGTGTTGATGATTCAGAGGAGTGTTTAAAGCTGTTCAACCGCAATAAAGCCGAATTTTTGCGTCGGTATGTGGCAATGGATGAAACTTGGCTCCATCACTTCACACCAGAGTCAAGTCGGCAGTCAGCTGAGTGGCGAGCAGGCGACGAACCTCGTCCAAAACGACCATAAACTCAACAGTCGGCTGGCAAGGTTATGGCATCTGTATTTTGGGATGCACATGGAATAATTTTCATCGACTATCTGCAAAAGGGACAGACTATCAACAGCGACTATTACATTGCGTTGTTGGAGCCTTTGAAGGACGAAATCGCAGAAAAACGGCCGCATTTGAAGAAAAAGAAAAAAATTGAAAAATTCGGCTACGAATTGCTTCCCCACCCACCGTATTCTCCAGATTTGGCACCCACCGACTATTTAATGTTCGCAGACCTCAAAAGAATGCTCGCCGGAAAGAGATTTAAGACCGAATCGCCGAAACAGAGGCCTATTTTGAGGCTAAACCGAAATCGTACTACAAAACTGGTATCGAAAGATTGAAAAATCGTTTCAATCAGTGTATCGCCCTCGAAGGCAACTATATTGATAAATAAAGTTGAATTTTGCAAAAATTTTACGTTTTACTATACAACGGCACGGACTTTTCAGCCCATGTGTTAAACAAAATATTTATTTTTCAACAAATAGAGGAGACCGACCTTAGGAGGCATTTTTTATACAGTTCTTCTAAAGTCGGCCGCCCCCGCCGACTGCTGGAGAATATGATTTTTTTTTGTTTTGCTTAATTTCATATGAAAATCGAACGCATACCTTATTTTCTTTTAATTTTTAACAAGATTTTCGAGCTTTTTTCCTAAATTCAGTAGTCGGCCCCCTATTTTAGTAATGTTAAATTGGAAGGCCGGCTATAAAAGAATGGTTTTCTAGTGTCGGCAGAATATGTTTTAGATGAAAAAGAACAAAATTTATGTAGAAACCCTTATTAAGAATTTCCTAAAAAATATTTTAGGTTTAAACATAAACATAAAATGAATGGTTCTAGTCGTGTTTTTCATCAATATTCTGAAGAGGCCCTTAGTGAAGCTCTTAAAAAAATTCGAGAAGAAAAATGGGCAATCCGAAAGGCAAGCCAAGAATATAAAGTCCCGAGAACAACATTACAAGACCGAATTCATGGTCGAGTTGCGGAAAAACCTAGGCATATGGGCCCTGACACGGTTTTAAACAAAGATGAGGAACAGACCTTAGTAGATTGGATAATCAATCTCGCAAAATGTGGATTTCCACTAAAGCCATCTGACCTTTGACAAAAAATTGTATTAGATCAAGAAAAAAGATCAACACCATTTACAGATGGCCTTACAGGAAAATCTTGGTACTATGGATTTTTAAATCGGCATCCTGAATTGTCCCTCAGAACACCGGAGGGACTGTCAAAAGGACGAGCGATTGTTACAGAGTAAGCAGTTAGAAAATGGTTTCGGAATTTGCAGGAATATTTGCAAGAGATAAATGCTGCAGATATTTTGGAAGATTCCTCTAGAATTCTTAACGGAGGTGAGACGTCATTTTGCTTGGCTCCAAAGGGATGGAAAAATCTGTATAAAGTTAATGCAGAAAATGACAAAGAGACAATAACTGTCCTATTTTTGTTCAGCGCTGATGGTCAAACTCTACCGCCTTTGGTGAAAAGCATGTCCGACAAATGGGTATTGGGAAGATCGGAGACTGGCTGGATTCGATCGGAAACCTTTTTCGAATACGTGGCCAACAGTTTCGTTGACTATCTTACAGGAAATAATATTAAGCGTCCAGTTTTGTTTCTGGTCGATGGTCATAAATCCCATCTTACCATGGAACTGAGCGACTTCTGTAGAAGTAATGGGATAATTTTATATCCGCTTTTTCCAAATTTTATTATTACTCAGCCACCCGATGTGGGAGTATTTAAGGAACTGAAGAGTGAATATAAAGAAACGGTTCACAAATGGCAGAGTATTCCTGGAAATGCAAATAAAGCCGTGACGAAGGCCAATTTCTGTGAACTTCTAAAAGAGGTGCTAGATAGCTCGGACAGGGCGGAGAGATTTTCGAAAGTGTGGAATATTTCCATTCAATGCAGACGCTGTCGACTATACTAAATGTGTCCAGAATACATTGAGAAACTCCACCGGAAACAGTAACAACTTCAAGTTTCTATGAGACAAAAAAAGTTCTGGCTTTGGCAAAGGATGATTTTGAAACACAAGGAATCGACTTTGCATCTGTTATACGAATTATAGAAAATCTTCAGAATGCACATCAGCCAAATGAACCCAATACTAGTATTGAAGATGGAAAAGCCGAACTTAAAGAATTCTTAGATGAAGCCAACATGGAAGATGAAATTCACGCAGTTAAACCCCTTGATGAGATTTTAACTGGAACTTACATTATAGATGATACAGGAGAGCTAAAAAAAATTTCTGCGCCAGTTACCAACGCCAACACCACTCCACCAGAATATAAGAAACGAGGAAGAGAATTCTATAACTGAACTTCTAAAGGAAGCAGATGAAATCTTGTCTACAATTGACAGTGGTAGGACTTGACAAAAATTTCATTTCATTTATTTCATTTTATTTTGTTTCATTTTCTTAGCTGGACCACCACTCACACGACGTAACTCGAAGTCCTTAACAATGATAGACGAACTGCGGCAGAACATTAATGCCCAGAAGGAAAATGTTATGGTTCAGAGCTCACCATCGACTTTCTCTGCTGTAAGTCCTGCTTTTAGAAAGCACCTTTATTATCCTGAACCAATCCCCAAATTCAGCAAACCTGCTTGCGAAAAACCACCAGCAAGTATTTCCTCGAAAGCATGGAAAGATTTCTTCGACAAAAAAGCGCAGGACAAAGCCAAAAAAACAGAGAAGTTGGAGCTAAGGAAACGCTGTCGAAAAGAAAAGCGTTTGGAAGCGGAAAAAAAGAAACTACCAGGAAAACCAAAGACAAAAAAAAATAAAAATACCATGTTCCTATTGTGACGAAGATTTAATCTCAGACGTTGATGAAAATGACTTAAAGAAAGTTGGCTGCGATTCCTGTCCTAAATGGTTTCATTTAAGGTGCACACATTTTGCCGGGCGAAATTTCGAAGATATATAAAATGAATTATTCATCTGTGAAACATGTGATAAGTAAATACCTAGGTATATCTATTTTTGATGTTTGACGTTTTTTTTACTTTTACTTATAAGTTACAATTAATACCTATGTACCTGTATGTCGAAACATACATAACTAGGTGCCTATATTGAAGTTTTTTTTTTTAATTACATTTTTTATATATATAAGAAAGTGCTATACTATGTACCTTGCAATCAATTTTGTAATAAATGTTTAATTGTTTATGATGGTTTTAATTATCTTGGTCAAGAAACTAAATATATAGAATTTAAAATTAGGGGCCGACTACTGCAGACTTAACATATCTGGCCGACCTCTGAAGTTTATGGGGCCGACTTCACTAGATTCACGGTTTCATTTCAATTTTTGAGAATAGTTTATTTTTAATGACAAGTCCACTAAAAAAATCAAGTATTTTAAAATTTAGACATTCCAAATAATCAGATAAACAAAATTTTATATCCAAATTACAACTGAATTTTGAGGATCAGTCAAATATAAAAAAAAATTAGATGGCCGACTACTGGCTCCATCACTATTTTCCAAAAAAAGAGATTTTTCACCAGTATCCGGCCACCAAAATTTAGTCTTCGGCCACTTCAAACCAGAATCCAACCAGTTTAGATTTATTTTAAATTAATTTTATTTAATGGATGGTGTTTAAAAACATTGAGTAATTGTTTTTCATCCCTCTATTAAGTTTAAAACTATTTATTTGTTTCTTATCTAAAAATTATATTTCTGTGTAAAGATACCACCTTGATCAAAAAGTTCCCGGGGGACACCACCGTGTGGCGCTCCCATTGCTCCGATTTGAGTTCAGTTGTTGACACTCCCTCTAAATCTTAGCGTCATAGCTTGACATTTGCAAAAGTTACGTAGCCAAGAGTAAATCTATCTCTGTGAGTGTTGACGATTTTTTACAATTTTAGAAATGGATTTAAATTTTCAACAACGAACTTGTATTAAATTTTGCGTAAAAAACGGATTTAATGGTGCGCGAATGTTGGAAATGTTGGAAAAGTGTTTCGGCAACGATTCTCTAAAGAAAATGGTCGTTTACCAGTGACACGAGCGGTTCAAAAGTGGTCGTGAGTCAATCGAAGATGATGAACGCAGTGGCAGACCATCGACCGACGAAATCCGACGAAAACATTGATGAAGTAAAAGAAATCTTGGTCAATAACCGCAAATCAACCATCAGATAGATAGCGGAGGACTTGAACATTGCTTATGGATCCGGCCAAGACATTTTGGTTAATGATTTGGGTTTCCGTCGTGTAGGAGCAAAGTTGGTGCCAAAAGACCTCAATTTCATGCAAAAAAGAGACCGTGTTGACGTCGCAAAAGAGATGATTTGCGAGGCTGAATCCGATCCCACATTCATCAAAAGAATCATTACTGGAGACGAGACGTGGATTTATGAGTACGACGCGCAATCCAGACATCAGGCAAGTGAATGGCGTTCACCAAATGAGCCGAGACTAAAAAAACCACGTCGTTTTCAGTCAAAAAATCAGGCAATGCTCACGGTTTTCATGGTTTACAACGGTGTAGTGCATCATGAATTTTTGCCAGAAGGCCAGACAGTAAACAAAGAGTACGAGTATTATTTGGGCGTTATGAGACATTTGCTTGAAGCAATTCGCCGAAAGAGACCAGAATTGGGGGCAGAAAACTCGTGGATTTTGCACCATGAAAACGCACCGTCGCGGTCGCACAGTGCCATCATTGTTCGGAATTCACCTGATTTGGCTCTCCGTGACTTCTTTCTGTTCAATCGTGTTAAAAAACCACTACGGGGAACGCATTTCAGCAGCCGAGAGTAAGTAATGGAAAAATCGCAGGAAGCACTGATGGACATACCGAAAACCGAATATAAAAAATGTTTCGAGGATTGGATCAAGCGCTGGCATAAGTGTGTTACAGTCGATGGGGATTACTCTGAAGGGGACAATATAGGTTTAAATGGATAAACTTGTATTTCCAATTTCCTGACTACATTCGGGGAACTTTTTGATCAAGGTAGTATAATCCATATTTATGGCATCATTGTACGGCAAATAGCTTATTGAAGTACATTTAAGATGATACCAAAGTGGGTATGTGTCACAACAATATTTTTTAGCTCGTCTTCTTCAGTGTCGCTTATAAAGCCTACAACACATGTGCAGCAAAGCATCGTTCAGTTAATGCATGCAGCAAAAAATGTGAGACACATAGGCAGTAAAATTTTGACTTTTCATCGCATTGTTTTACTGTCATTGTCATATTCGATAAACAAACATCAAAAGTAAAATAATTTAATGATGGATATTGAAAGACGTGAAAAATTAAACAAAATAACTACTCGTATTTTACATATTATCCGTTCTTTAATGTTATTATAATTTTCTGGATGTTGTGTGCCGCATTTACTGTTCGACAAAGAAAAGAAGAATATGGACGCGGTTTATTTACACGGAAAATTAACGACAATTCCACGGATTTTTTTAATAAATTGTTTCTTTACATTAAAAGCAATGATACAGACGAATTTAGGAAAGCTACCCGAATGGCGATAAGTGAATTCATTTGTTTGAAAACTTTACTTGAAATCAAAGTGAAGAAAAAAGATTTTATTGGGGAATCCATTAGCCCAAAATGTCGGCTAGCGATCACATTAGTGTACATGACTGTGCAATTTATAAAAGCTTTTGTTTTGACCAAATAAATATACGTTTTAGATACTTGGCACACAGTGTTCGTTGTCAAATGTTAGCCTGGTCCTTTCGAATAGGAGTATCGACTGTTCGCAAAATTATTCTAGAAACTTGTGACTTCATTTGGACCGAAGTGTGCAGCACTTATTTGCCTCCAACGATCGAAATGAAGTGGAAAAGTATCGCAGAAGATTTTTATGTGAAAACTGAAATGGCGCATGTTGTAAGCGCCATCGACGGAAAGCATATTGAAATAAAGTGTCCTCCCAAGTCAGGTTCGCTTTATTTCAACTACAAACAATATTTCAGTATTGTATAGTACTTCTTGCTGCGTGTGATAGCAATTATTCATTCACAGCTGTTGATATTGGAGCTTATGGTGGCCAGAGTGATGGGGGAGTTTTGAAGGAGAGTGGTTTTGGGAAACAAATTTTACAAAACACTATAAATATTCCCAAACCCAAACACCTTCCAAATACCAATGTCGATTTTCCATCCTATTTCGTCGCAGATGCTGCCTTTCCGCACAAAGAAAACATTATGCGCCCATACCCTGGAAGACTGTTATCACCTGATAAAGAGAACTTCAACAAAAAGTTATCGAGAGCCCAGGTACGGATTGAGATAGGGATACGTTTGGTATTCTAACTGCCAGGTGGAGAGTTCTGTCAAATTAGTTAAATGTAAATCCCGAAAATGCTGAAAAAATTGTTAAAGCTTATGTAATTTTGCATAATTTCATTAAATTTCACGATTTTAATAATTACTGTCCTTAAAATTATGTCGACCAATTTTCCGAAACAGATCAACTTATCAAAGGTAATTGGCGTCAAGAAGTTAGTCCGCTGAGACAAGGCAAATCTTTTGCCAGATACAAAGCATCTAGAAACGCATTTTCTATCCGTGATTCCCTGAAAGAATATCTGTACAATCTAAACTACTAAACTAAAATAAAACATATGTATATTAAAATAAAAAAAACTTTAAAATTTTATTTTTCCCTTTGTTGTTTTTCTACCAACGCTTTATTAAAAACTGACAACATTTGAATTTGCAGGTTGGAAAATTTTGCATCATCCGTTTGTTGTGCCAGGCTTTGAAAGAAGTTTTGCGCCGCCGTTGTAGCTACTGTTGGTACAGCAAACACTTCTTTTGCTATTGATAACACATTGGACATTTGTGTTCTAACATCTCCTAACAAATCATCCAGTTTCCCCTTTGTTTTTTTGGACGGAGTGTGCAAATCACAAGAATCGTCTTCCGGAGATGTTGGAGTGAATGGTGAGTTGGATTCAAAGTTGTCGAAAGAAATGTTCTGATTTTGGAGCATAGGGCTTTCGCTGCAAAAGTTTCCACGTGTGCTGAAAAAAAAAGAAAACGTTATTGTATGTTTTAGATATTTAAATTTTTTCACACTGACTTTGGGTTCGCAATGACGACATCTTCCAAAAACATCATATTATCAAACCATTTCCATTTTTTTCTTCGACTTACACCCCCGCTTCCAGAAGGCAGACTCTCGTTTTTTAACTCCTTGTAAAATCTGTCCCTCATTGTTCTCCACCGATCTTTTAACTTTTTTACTGAAAGAAAATAAAAGTACAGTACATAGTGACCAAGTTCCTTAAAAACACTTTAATTACAAATTGTATGCATATTAACCTGGCACATTTATTTGTGTCGACAGCTCTGCAAAGGCCTCGTCCCTTAAGTATACATTTTTGTAATTTTTCTGGTTTTTTAGGTAGACAAACACATTTTGTTTACTGTGCTCAATTATGTGCTCCTCCATTTTCAGATAATTGCTTTTAAAAGTAAACTGTCATGTGAGTGACAATCTGACAATTGTACTAAATTGTTGTTCCTCTACTTCTGGTTTGCATTGAAATTAGAATTAGCGACGACTTGCATTGCTGCATGCGCGTGCAGGAAGCACATGTATTCGCTTACATATAAAGCTTTGTTTTCTAATTTTGCTGCACGCATTTTGCTGCACATGTGTTTCAGGCATAAGAATCTCTTTCCATTTGCGTTCTTTACGGTTTCATTTCTTCGGTTTTAAAGCTTGTTTCTCTTGTCTTTTTTAAGCCTTTCAACTTTTCTTTTTTTTAACCGCATCAATTATTTCTTTCTTAATTCGATCTTTTTGCCTAAAAATATCCCTCCAAGCTTGTGAAGAAATTGCACTGGGACACCTGCAGGCCAGCGACACATTTTTTCTTTGAATTGGATGTGGATAGAGCAAATGTTTTGACAAAATATGTGCTGATCGAGACCTGCAAGGGGAACAAGATGTTGATATTGCGTTCGCAGAAACTACTGTCTTAAATCCTTTATGTACGGGATATGTTTTAACATGAGCTTTCGGAGAGGTTGTTTTTGATGGAGATGTGGCTAAAAAGTTTTTATTTGAATCGGTTAAACAAGATGTGGAGCTTGGACTTTCCAAAAATTTTTGGTCTGTTAGATTTATCGGAGCAAGAGGAGATCTTTTTCAGGAAGTTGGTGTGGATGGATGGTTCAATGGTGATGATGTTTGAGGTAATATATCTGCCAAATCAGTTAATATAGTGCAATTCTCGTCAGTACACTGCAAAGTTCCATCATCGTTTAAATCAAACAAAACATTTATAGGCATTGACGAAAATTCTATTGTCTCCGTTACTGTCGTTTGGTTCTTCGCTGGTTTTGCGTTCTGTAAGACCTTCAATATTGTTTCGACATTAACACTATTTGTTTCTAATCCATTTCTATTCTCTGTATTACAGACTCATCTATGGAGTAGCGATCTTTTTCAGGAGATGGAAGAATCGCCGTTGTTTCTGCTTCTTTGAAAGATATCTTTTCAAGTGCATCTTGAACACTTTTTCCGTAATCGACCTCATTGGAGTCAAACGGGAACAGTCCGCATTTTCGAAAACAGTTTTTTTATAAAATAGTTTCTGGCGAGTTCTTATTCTTTCTAAGAACTCTTTCAAGAAGTGAACAGATATCCCTGCGAGATAAAACACTTCCTATGTAGCTCATGTACCATTCTCTAACCGTCTGCTTCCAATCTTCCTTAAGCGGTTTAAAAACACCTACATCAGCTGGTTGCAGGATATGGGTTGTGTTCGGTGGAAGGGCGTAAAGAATAATGTTTTGTTCGTGACACAACTGGCTCAACTGCACGGACATATGAGATTTATGCCCAGCTACAAAAAATAACACTGGCTTTGGAACGCTGTTGTTCTCGATCCATTTGCTTACACATTCATAGAAAGTTTCACTATGCATCAACCCTGATTCTATTTTTCCTAAAAACCAATATTTTGGAACGCTCCTGATTATATCCGCCGGTGGTCGAATGTACAGGAAAATTACCATAGGTGGCAGAAATTTCCCGCTGGCTGTCATCATTACTCAGACGGTTGAAGTGTTCTTTTCTTTTGCCATTTGGATTTGGTAAACGTTTCGCTAAGCTTTAGGAGCTATAACTTTTCCTGTTTTAGGACAAAGCTAGAAACTTTTTTCTTCTCCATTCAATATTCTCCTGGGGTTCAACAAGATTTCTTCATTACCACCTTCTTTTAGGAAACTATGAAGATCGCTAAACCATTTCCTAATGGTATTTTCAGTAAGCACTGCTTTTCCCTTAGAAATTGTTTCCGCTTCTCTAAGGCTAATGACGGGATTGCTTTTTAGTTTTAGCCATGTTCTTCCTGGGCGATCATCTTTAAAAGGGTTATCTCGATTTTCCGCCTTTATTAGTTTTTGGACTGTGTTAAGGAGGTCAGTTATTTTAAGATGGGAACCACATTTGGCCACATCAATGCACCAATCTGTAATAGCCTTCTCCTCTTCAGGGTATAAAATAGAATGCAGACCTTTCGTGACACATTTTTCATCAACTTTACCATGCAGTCTATCTTGCAAAGTACTTATCGGTATGTTGTACTTAGCAGCAGCCTTGCGGTGGCTTAAATTGTTTTGCCGAATATCCTCCAAGGCAAGCTTGATGTTATCAGCCCGTGAAGGCCCATTTTAGTCATTTTCTTTAATTTCTACATTCATTAGACAAAATACGAATATTCAAAGAATTATTACTAAGGCCGCATACTGGATCACCAAGCACTAGATACCGGCCACGGTAACCTTTTGAACAAAAACAGTGGCCGGATATTAGAACCGTGTACATTAAATTAATGTTACTAGTTTTTTCTAATAGAGGAAACTATTCCACTTTAATCTAGCCGAAAAGAGACAAAAAATTTATTTACAAGGATAAATCTGGTACCCGGCCACTAGAACACCTATTAACACAAAAAGGAAAAAAGTATGGGTTTTTTTACGTTTTATTATAAACAATTATATTATTTCAATGTTAAACTATAATACAAACCCAAAAACATATAAATTACATTTAACCTTACGTTTTAAGTGCACTACCTCCACTAATTTTCGCGAACCAAAAACAGGACAACAGGACTTACACAACGAACTATACAGCAGCATGATACTCGTAGATAGACCTCAAATTAAATGCACAAATTTTTACTCGTGCAAAATATGCTTAGTTTTCCTATTATAAAGTGACTGGCCAGGTACTGCTGCACTTACCCTACATACACTTGTAGCCAACTAATTAAGAACGATCGTAAGTACTGGCAACACCAGCTCTCCAATAATAAGACAGCTGGCAACCAAAATTAAAAGTACCGCTATCTATTCAGTCATGTCTCTTTTCATGTTAAACTGTAACTATCGATGTTATTGCACATTATTTAACAGTATTCGCTTGGCGTTATAATTAAGAACGTATCACTAAAACAGGTTCGTTTGTAGAATTTCGCTGCCAACGGAAAAAGTTTTTGGTAAAAATACCATCCGAACACTCGCTAATCCGAACGCCTTAGTAATTCGAACGAATCCCCTGGGTCCGGGAACGAGAGTGAAAATTCGAAGAATTGATTTTGTTGAAGTAAAAGTTTATTGGCGAATGAAATTTAAAAAGATGTCACATTTGAATTCTGTTGTAACGTACAATAAGTGATACCAACTTACAATATCATATGAACTAGATTTTGCCATACACGTTGGGTATTGCCAGCTATTTTCAACAGATTTAACTTGAGTCTACTGTCACTCGCAGTGCCACACACACCACGCAATACTAAGTCTGTTCCCTTAGGCCCGGTGCGCATGAGCTGGAACGTATTTCCAGCTGTCTATTTCTGCAACTTTAAGTTGACGCGCAGAGTAAGCAGATGTACCGGAGAACGATGACGAAGAATGGCATCACTTCACATCAACAATCCCAATAATACGCAGATACAAACATTTAGATCATAAATCGTGGATGATGAAATCTCAATCCAGGGCCATTACAACCTTTTAGCTGTCAATCAGCTGTCAAGGGGGGTAGTAAATTTTTGGTTGCGCAGTAGGCCAAAGGAATGACCACAGGCTAACTGCGTAGGCGTAACTGCGTATCTTCAGGGTGGACAGCTGCAACAAGATGACTATAAATAGGGAGGATCTTAAGTCATAAGTCATCAGTTACTCGTATCAAGTGAAGTCAGTAAAAACTGTTTTATTTATTGAATCGGGCTCACATTTTTTACAGTCGCTTTCTCGAGCAGTTTTGTTTTATTTAACACTGTTGCGTGGTGTTTCTCCGACCATTTCCTGTGCTTTTTAAATTATGGCTTCAACATCGAAGCAAAGGAAACATATCACTTTAGCAATATCACAAAAGTGCAAGATTTTGGACAAGATTAAGCAAGATACCTAGTTATCAGTTCTTGCAATGCAGTATAACGTTGGAATATCCACTATTTTTGATACTAAAACACAAAACGCAATAAACACAGAAAAGGGTCCAGGTACCAGAAAAACCTTTAAAACTCCTGAAAACTTCCAGCTTGAAGGTGCTTTATTTACATGGTTTTTAGAGCAGCGAAGAAAGAACGTCCCTTTGTCAGATGAAGTATTGATGGAAAAGGCCAAATGTTTCCAAGAAAGACTTGAAAAAGGAAAGTTTGTTGCCAGAAGAGGATGGTTAAATAATTTTAAGAAAAGGCATGGTAGGTATACGCCAACTAAAACTAACTGGTGAGAAATTGTCGAATAATGAAGCAGCTGTGATGCCATTCCAGGAAAAATTTATGGATGTTTGTAGGGAAAAAGATCTGATTGCAGATCAAATCTATAATACTGACGAATCAGGCTTGTACTGGAAAATGATACCAGACAAAACGCTGGAGTCTGGGTCAGAGAGTAGAGCCCCAAGTTCCAAAGCATCGAAGGAGAGGATCACATCTATGCCATGCGCAAACGCAATCGGAATGCACAAACTGCCTTTGCAGTTTGCTGGTTGTTAGCAAAGCACAACGGCCATGTGTATTTACAACATCCAAAAAGTTACGAGTCCCTTACACAGGTCAAAGAAATGCTTAGGTTACAAGATCAATATTTTTAGAGTGGCTAAAAGGACATTTCATTCCCGAAGTAAAGAAATGTTTATTGAAACACAACCTATCGCTAAAAGCACTTTTACTTCTTGACAATGCACCAGTGCATTTACTTGAAGAAGATTTGCAGTCAATCACGGTTTTATACATGCCACCTAATTGCACAGCTCTTATTCAACCCATGGACCAAAATGTGATTCAAAACATTAAAGTGACTTACAAGAAAAGACTCCTATTGCAAAATTTTTGGTCAGCAAGAAGTTGATCCAGAATGCGTAGTATCTGAACTGATTAAAAAGACCACGATGAAAGATGCAGTTTTCTTTGGCTTTCAAAGTTGGCAGCAATTGTCTTCAAATTTGATTAAAAATCTTGGAAGCCTCTGTGGCCTTTGTTATTCGAATCAGAGCCAAAATGTAGATGATTTTGATCATGAAGATGATTTTGATCATGAAGATAATCTCCCATTAAGCCTTTTTCGTAACAGAGTCTTTTCAGAAGTAGACACTAACAATTTCTTGTTAAGCAATGATGACATTGACTGCCAGGAGCCGTAAACTGATGAAGACATAGTACGACAAGTAATGAATCAGCAGGACATAGAAAGCGAAGAAGAATTGGAGTTATCGGAATCAGTTGCAAGGGTTCCACAAACTCAAGCTGTGTCTGCCTTAAATACTTGCTTAGAATAGGCGGATGAAGTCGATATTTCGGTTCCAGAAAAAAATTTATTACGTAAAATAAAGGATAAAGCGTTTTCTTTTTTTTTATAATCTGCGCGCGTTCAAATGATTAAGTACCCTTAAAATGTTTGCATACGTCGAAGGAAAATCAGGTAGGATGGAAAGAGAGGTACCGGTGAACATTGGTTTTAAGTGTCTGAAGATTATAATGACTAGGAAATAAAGAGCGAGGCAGGGCATTCTATAAGCGAGTTGTACGGCTTAGGAATGAATCACAATATTTTAGAGTACGTCCGAATACGTCCGAGCATTCATAGCGAGATGAGTGTCACCGTTAAAAATTTGAAGGGGCTTCAAAGTACTAGAGGGTGACTTACTCGAACTATAACTTTTTAAAATACTATAATTTTTTTATTTTTTGATAAATTTTATTGTGCCAAAGCAAAAATGTTGAAAAATACATCAATTTTCAAATTGTATCAGTAGTTTTCAATATGTCCACCTTTGGCGCGAATAATGGCCTTGACACGGCCGAAGAAAGCATCGCACTCTGTACGCAAGTGGCTCTGCGGTATTTTGGCCCATTCCCGGCGAAGTGCTTGTTTGAGGTGGTCTAAACTTTGGTATTTTTTAGTGCCTACCTTCGCTTTCAAAATACCCCAGACAGAGAAATCCAACGGATTTGCATCCGGAGAATTTGCAATCCACTGTGTCGAAGAAATGAAGTGTGGAACACTGTTTTTTAACCGATCTTGGTTGACGCGCACTTTGTGAGACGGTGCCGAGTCTTGTTGAAATGTCCACGATCTCCGACCGAAATTATTGTTTGCCCAACGCTTCAGTACTGCCTCTAAGACAGTTTCACGGTATACGATCGCATTAATTTTGACGCCACGGTCTAATAATACGAGCGGAGGGCGACCATCGGCGGTTATGCCGGCCCAAACCATCACCATCGGTGCTGCCTGCTTTCTGGTGGCCGTCCGAAGGTGTAAGTTTTCGAAGGGCAAGTAAACTCGGTCATTTTGTTTGTTGACATATTGCTCGATAACAAATGGCGACTCATCGGAAAAAATCAAATTCGGCAACTCACCACTTTGGTCCAAGCGTAGCAACTCCTTCGCTCTTTCGACTCTAACTTTTTTCTGTTGCGGTGTAAGATCGTGTGCTTTTTGAAACTTCAATGGCTTGAGCCCAAGCTCATTTTTCAGTATGTGTTGCATCCATTCCAGCGATATGTTGAGCTCATGAGCCATTTTTCTTCCACTTCGACGCGGATTTCACTCAGTTCGAGCCTTCACTTTCTAAACCATTTCTGCCGATGTTGCTGTTTTTTAATGACCACCTCTATAGCGTTTTGCGACGCTGCCAGTATCACGGTAACGAGCTATGGTTCGAGACACAAATGATTTATTCACGTTGAGGTGCTGGAAGGCTCTAACGATAGCTACTTGTGGTTTTCCAGCCAAATATAAAGCAATCACACTATCATGTTTGAATTCCATCGCGGATAAAAATCTTTCAGCACAACTGAGACGCAAATCGTTTAAAACGCTTGTAAATAATAAAATTATCTGTCATGTGTCAAAATTTGAGCTCACTATCATGAACGGTTTGGAAATTATAGCAGTCTGGCGTTGGTTGCAGTTCGAGTCATTCAGGGTGTATATTGGAATTTTTTTAAGAAAGCGTAATCACATAAATTGCATTACGCTCTAATATGTATTATATAATATATGTATAACATTTTTTACATTATTAAAATATATTTTAAATTACGAAAAACTTTGTTTTGTTTCGAAAAATGCCTTCAAAATGTCTGCATACTATAATCCGAGCTATTCGCTAGTCCGTACAGGGTATAAATTTTGGGTGTTCGGATTATCGAGGCTCTGCTGTAATTCATTTGAAATGTAAGGGATATTATTATTTTTTGTTGGGTTGCACTGTTGGGTTGAGCTGCACAACAGGCATGAGGGAAGCCATACTAAAACTTCGTAAGATTGTCCTATAATGATATCGCAAAAAAAACTGAAGGCCAGGTTAGCTTTTGGAAAGGAACACAAAGATCAGACCATCTCACAATGGAAGAAAATACTCTAAAGTGATGATAAAATCAATAGAATGAGTTCCGATGGTAAACAGTATGTGAGATGACCAAAAAATGGAGCATGCAATCCTAAGTACACCACACCACACCTTTAAACATGGAGGAGGGAGTATTATGCTATGGGGTTGTATGTCTTTTAAAGGTACCGTAACGTGACACCGAGTGGAAGGTATAATGAACGCTCAAAGCTACATAGGATTACTTCAAAATGTAATGCTGCCCTATATAGTACAGAGGCAGAATTGCCAGTAACGTGGAAATTTATGCAGGACAACTACCCAAAACATACTGCAAGGTCAACAAAAGCATGGTTTCAGAATAATGCTGTGGATGTTATGGCCGTCATGCAGTCCGGACCTAAATCCAATCGAAAACCCCTGGTAACAGTTAAAAAAAGAAGTTAAAAAGCATAAAATTAGCAATGCGAATGGATTGTATGAAATCGCAATGACATTCCAAGAATGCAATAACACCGAAAAAATGTCAGGGCCTAATTTTGTCCATGTCAAGGCGATGTATGGCTGTAATTACAAACAAAGGATTCCCGACAAAATATTGAGGAAAAACCGCAAAATACAATGAAAAATTTACATATTCTCTTATCGTTCTTAATTAGATCGCCAGCTAATTTCTTGTTACCAAAACATTTTGAATTAAGTTTTATGTTTCCGTTATTTTTTTGCTACTCTTTTTGCTATTGTCTGTTTTTAACTGATCCATGGTACAAAAATAAAAATTTAACAACTCAAGATGAATAAAAATTTAAATAAAAATGATCGTTCTTAATTAGTTTGCCACAACTATACATACATATAGTATATCTGCTTTTTAAGTCGGACAATGATAATTCTTTTGATGGCAATGCTCGTATACCTACGAGTAACGTTTAGTTGAATAATGTGATCGCCTGCTGTGATCGGCAAATGTCATTACTGGTTGTCATTTGCATTTTTTTTTGTCAATAAAAAGAGAAAGAGAGTAGATATTTGCACAATATTTAATGTTTGTCGCGAATTTGTCATCGGTGGTGGACTTAGACAAAACTTAGATAAAACAACTGATATCAACGCGCATTAAGATTACATTCGCAAATATGATGTGCGCTCACGCTCCCACAAAAGGAGAAGAACGACTTTGACAAAGATTGTTTCCATGCGCTCCTTGGATTCTTATGAGCAGTGTCCTAAGAATGACGTTAAGATCCTCCTTAGTGACTTCAATGCCAAGCAATGAAAAGAGAGCATCTGGGGCCACTTAGTTGAAAATCAAGCCTGTATCACCTCCGAGAACGGACTTAAGCCAATCGATTTTGCGGCAGCGCGAAATGCCATCATTTCAACACCTCAACATCCACAAAGGACTTTGCTGTTCTCTGATCAAAATCGTCAAGCAAATTGACCACATTGCGATGAACGCAAAGTTTCAGTAATCTGGATGTTCGAACGTGCTGAGGAGCTAACATCAACTTAGACCACTAGTTTGTTGTAGCCGAGGAATACCCAGATGACGAAACACCGAAGCAGTACTGTGAGGAAATTTGACATCGAACGGCTGCTAGTAACTTTCCTGAGTCGCTCAAAACCTCTCGAAAAATCCCATGCTGCCAGCATCAAGTGCAGCGGGCGATGCCAACATTATTAACAAGCAATCAGATGTGTTAGTTTTCACCCGACCACCACAACGAAACCCCTGGTTAGATGAAGAGTGTCGGCAGGCATATTCAGCAAAACAGGAACCAGATAAGGATGGAAACGTAATACAAGGTGGCGCAAAAGTTGTCATCCTATGTTCTTTGGCTGTAATTTTTTTTATGAATTAAAAACTTTGGTTCTGCTTTTGGATTATGTTTATTTGATATCTTAAATTTTTTTTCATTAGGTTGAAAAAATGACACGGCTAAGTGGCGGCCGCCAGAATTGATGACAATTCGGGTCCGATTTGTGGCATCTTCCATAATTCTTGCCAGAACTTCCGGCGACAGATCACGCATTCTTAACGGATATTTTCGTTGAGCGCTTCAAGAGTCTAAGGCTTGTTGACATAGACTCGTAACTTGAAAAAGAAGTCCCGAATGGTTAAATCAGGCGATCTTGCCGGCCAGTGCTAAGTAATCGCCAAAACAAGAGATTAGGCGACCCGGAAATGCAACCCTCGAAATTTCGGTTGTGGGTCGTGCAGTATGCGCCGTTGCTCCATCCTGTTGGAACCATATGTTATCTAGTCCCGATTCATCCGATTGAGGAAGGAGAAAGTCCTTGAGCATGGCTCTGTAGCGCTCGCCGTCCACAGTAGTCGTTTAGCACGCGGCATTTTCGAAAAAAAAAAGACCCGATGACGCCTCCAACATAAGCAGCACATCATGCAGTAACTTTGAGCGGGTGTAATGGCTCTTCGTGGGTTACACGGGGATTTTTGGTGCACCAGAAGTGATAATGTAGCTTCTTCACATAAGCACATGAGCCTGGTCGCTGTCGATGAAAAGTTGTCTCCTTCCTGGTCGAGATTCAGGAGGGCTTGCGCTTGGCGGTCAAGAGCTAGCAGCTGATGCACTGTCTGCACTTTATAAGGGAGGATCTTACAGTCTTTCACCAAAATTCTCTGCAGATGCCCAATTGCGTGGCACATCGTCTGGTTGATACTCCGGGGTCCACTGCGACATCTGCAACCACGGCTGCTCCGGGGCCGCTCAAATCTGGTAGTATTTCGTGTTCTCCCATACTCTTCTAGGCGAGCGGCTAAAAGTCATAGTGTTTGCTGAGTTGGTGTTGGACGACTGAGAAATCTGCCCCGAAATTCACGCAAAAAAATTGCAACAATTATTTCGCGTTCTTTAAGAGTATAGTGATTCATGTCTCACTGACGTGTATTCTGTATCTGTTTACTTTACAAATGTCAAAGTAGAATTGACATTTGCCACCATTTGCAAAAATTATAGCATCTTCCGATGGAGTGATTATTTTTGCGCCATCTAGTAGTAGAGTCGTTTAACGGCGAAAGTGACCAACACTCCGAGGTCAGGTGGAATGAACCATTCAATTTGGAAGATGACGAACAATATCTCCGTCCACCCAACCAAAAAGAGGTTTGGATAGCGATATCTAAACAAAAGGAAGGCCATCTGAACTGCACCAAATACAGTGGAATCGGTCAAAATCAGAATTCTCCCAGTGATTAAAGTTTCTCTGAAGAAGTGTCGCCACCTTAAGGCGACGAGCCATGCATTCATATAAAATATGTTTCGCAGTTTCGTCGTCTTCCATGCAAAGACCGCATTCAGTTTTCTAAATAAGACCTATTTTGTGTTGGTGATATCGAAGGTGGCAGTGTCTGGTTAGAGATCCGACTAATCTTCTGATATCATCACTTTTGAGCTGTAGGGATTCATTTGATTATTAGAAGGGGTTTGATGGCTTTTTTTGCCTAGCAAAGCCTTGAGACGGCTCAGGGCCGACGAAGAATCAACCGAATCGTTTCCAGCCAGTTCGTCGGCTATTTTATTTCCGTCAATGAAATGACAATGCACCCACCAAAGTTTTACTTTGTTCTTATGGGAGAGATCTTGTAGAATATTGAAGCAGTGCATGACTGATTTAAAGTCAAGAAGATTAGAGCCTAATGCTCTAATGGCTGCTTGACTGTCCGTGAGTATATGGATGGAGACACCCTTCATTCCCTTATCGAGGGGAAGATTGGCGCACACCTTAATGGCATGTATTTCTTCTTGAAATACGCCGGGACTTTTTCCCTATTCTGGAGTTAGGTCCAAATGAACCAGCAACCACAACGATGTCCATCTTTGATCCATCCGTATACCTTTAAAGTTTGAGGTGGGTTTTTTTGTAGTTCCATGCTTTTCGGCTTGGGGTCACTTCTCTGCCGAAGCACAGAGTCTTAAGAAGGCCTTCGTTTACCGCGAAGATCTTGTCAAGCTCGGGGATTTTCGGATGAAAATGTCATTAAATCGATGAAGGCTTCTATAGTTTCTGTGCGGAATGTGTGCATTCCGCGTGTGATGCCGATACATGCAAGTCTTTGTAGCCGCTTCAACTTTTGTATTTCAGATTTCTCTTTTGTTTTGTTGCACCATTCTACTGCTGAGTAGGTGATGATGGGTCGTATCATCATTAACCTTTCGGGTTAATCCCCAGGTTTAACTACACATACGATTTTAAGCCCGATTTTAAGGCTTTAGTTGCTTTAGTAATTTTATTATTCAATTTAGTTTTTTATCGAGAAATATTCCAATATACATATTTTACTTCATTGAAGTGCACAATTACTGTACCGTTAAGTAAGATCTGGTCAAGAATCAAATTTCTTTTGCGAGTGAAGGGAATAATTTTAGCTTTATTGGGATTGATTGAGAGATTTTCTCCAACACACCAGTAATTTACTATTTTTAAAACAGTCTGCATCTTATAGCAAACGTCTTTAGAAATGAAGAGTAACACTATTATGACTAAGTCGCCGGTATATCCTATTGTTTCATAGCCCCGGTTACTTGGTTTTACTGGTACCTCATCAATGACCAATGACCACAAGAGTGGTGGTAGAACACCTCCGTTAAAATGGTGAGAGAACACGGACGTTAAAATTGTCCTACGCGACTTTAATGCCAAAATTAGAAAGGAGGACATCTTTGGTAACATGATCGGAAGATATAGCCTGCACGACACCATGTCTGGAAACGGACTTAGGCTAATCGATTTCGATGCGGGGCGTAACGTTACTATAGCAAGCACACGGTTTCCTCACCTCAATATTTACAAGGAAACATGGGAGACACCAGATCAGCAAACCGTCAACCATATTGATCATGTTGCGACGTAAGGCACTCCTCAAGTATTTTAGATGTCAGAATCAGAACATTCCAAGCGGCCAACATTAACCGAGGCCACTACCTAGTTGCAGCCAAGGTACGTCTACGGATATCCCAGACGCCACAACAACGGGGAAATACTATGGGAGATTTAACGTTGAATGGTTGCCATCACTACAAGCCGCCGTAACCTTTGCCGATCCCGATCGAAAAGTCCTTAGCAGCCAGCATCAAGTGCTGAAGACCAATGGCTTAAATGCCGAGAAGCCATTAGAAATTCCGCAACTGACGTGTTGAGTTTCACCCGCTCGGTAACACATGCAGCAAAACAAGATGCCTACAAAGCGGTACTGCACAAAAAGACGAAAACAGCTCGTGAACTCTACGAGCAAAAGAGGAGAGAAGAACATCGGCTGCTCCAGAAAAAAACGAAACTCCAGGATTAATATTCGGAACGTGTCAAGGTTATAAGACCTGAACAGAAACCTGTACAGATGAACAAAGAAACCTTATCGTAGAGTCATAGTCGGTGCTAAGGATATGGAAAAACCATTTCTGCAGACTAGTAAACGGTGAAGAAGACATAAATTCCACTGTCAAACAGGGCGAGACATTCAATATTGACGATGCAAGTCTAGAATTCCGTCCACCCAACCAAAATGAAGTGAGGATAGCAATATTTTAACCAAAGTCGAACAAGGCTGCTGGGCCGGACGGCCTATGAGCCGAACTATTTAAGGCTGCAGGAGATAACTTGGTAGAGAGCATACACCAAACAACCGATTGGATCGGATCGGATGAATGTATGCCTGATGAATGGAACCTCAGCATCGTTTGCCCAGTTTACAAAAAAGGGGACCTTCTACTATATGTAGTGGTATCAGTCTTATAAACATCGCATACAAGATCTGCCGTATTGTGCGGGCGGTTGAAACCATTTGATTGGACCCTATCAGTGCGGTTTTAGGCCCTGTAAGTCCACATTTGACCAAATATTCACACTACGGCAGATCCTGGAAAAAACCCAAGAAGTTCAGATCGATACTCACCACCTTTTTACCGATTTTAAAGCTGCAAATGACAGCATCTACAGAGACGAGCTATACGAGTACAGAGCCATGTTTAGTTTTGACATCCCTGCCAAACTCGTCTGCTTGTGCAGGATGGCGATGGAGAAAGCTTGTTGTTTCATCAAGGTCGCTAACGTCCTAACCCAGACCTTCGATGTCAAAAAAGGATTTAGGTAAGGCGACGCGCTGTCATGTGACTTCTTCAACCTCATACTTGAAAGAATTGTGCAAAACTCACAAAGCAGCACACGAGGTACGATCTTTCAAAAGTCTGTTCAATTGCTTGTATACGCCGGCGATATTGATATTATGGGTAGAACACAGTGAGCTGTCACTGGCGCACTTTCGAGTATAGGAATAGAGGCGGCAAAAGTGCGTCTAGTGGTAAACGAGGGCAAAACAAAGTATGCGCTGTCAACAAGAAGGGACACCTAAACGAATCAAATCGACAGCCATAACTTTTAGGTAGAACAGCCAATAGCTGCTTTTTTTAGGCTGGGAACGCAACTGTGTAGTAAGGCCCTCTATATAAACTCTATATAAGACCCTTGCAATCACAGTCCTGCTCTATGGTTCCGAAGCCTGGACCCTTTCTAAAGCGAATGAAGAGATCCTTGGTCGTTTTGAGAGAATCCTAGTGGCGCATTTTTTCATACGCTTTTCAAGTAGTTCATTGTTTGATCTTGGGAAATTCCAACGGTCGTTTCTTATTTACCCTTCAATTTTATGACTTCTTGTTGAGAAAATATCTACTTGTTCTAGGTAGCAAAAGTTTGCGGGTACAAAATTTCAAACAGGTACGAGTATAACGAGTGAAAATCGATTGTAAAATGTATGGCCTCATCCTAGTGATCGCCAGTATATCCTGAGATTTAATTTTTCCTGAAACTCTTACTGCCAACTCTTCAAAAGATTTTGCACTCATTCGGAGGTAACGTAGCTGTTGAAAAATGTATAAAACATTCTTTTTGTGAGCCGACGAATGGCAAAAGTATGTGCCCAATACCCACGTTTCTTTTTCATAATACGTACAAAACGAGGTACGCGAAAATTATTCTTTTTTTTTATTTTTTATAATTTGCGCGCGCTCAAGGGGCTTAAGTACCCCTAAAATGTTCGCACACAGCGCAGGCGAAGGAAAACCAAGGAGGATAGAAAGAGAGGTACCGGTGAACGTTGGTTTTAAATGTTTGAAGGTTATAATGACTAGAAAATAAAGAGCTAGGGACGAATCACGATATTTTAGAGTAGCATTCATAGCCCGACGGGTGTTACGGTTAAAAGTTTGAAGGGGCGGAATGGTACTGGCGATTTCTATGGAGCACTGGTGGTGGAAATAGCGATAATACAGAGTTAGACACGAGGCATTACGTCGGTGTTCGAGGGTGTCTATTGTTTGAGTGATATTATGAGTTTTATCGCACGGCTCTGAATTCGATCTAGCAAGTGCAGAGGTTTTTTAGGAGCACACGACCAGATGTGTACTCCAATTTCGGACGGATAAACACCTTATATATTGAGGCTTGATCAGAGGGGGTGAAGTATTTCTTACATCGCTTGATGAAACCCAGACATTTTGCAGCATTTATGACGACACCAAATATGTGGTCATTCCAACGTAAGTTGTCATTGACACACATACCGAGAATGGAAAGTTTATCGGTTTCGACGAAGCAAGTGCCATTCATGGATAATGGCTTGGTGTTTAAATTCCGCTTTAAAGACAGCAGACAGCATTGTGCTTTGGAAGCATCAAATTCTACCCTGTTAGTGGTTCCCCAATTAGTTATGCTGTTAATATTGGAATTTAGTGAGCTTAACATACGCTGCAGTTACCGTTCTACAGCCCAAGGACAGGAACGTGAGTCTGGGAACGAATATGGGAAGCAGAGAGTACTGTCGTTAGTAAAGGAATATATTGGATTAAAAGTAGCACACAAGAGATCGTTGATGAAAATTGAAAAGGGTGTCAAGATAGAATGGAGCCCTGGGGCACACCGCCAATTAGTTTGTGAATATTAGACTTGAAACCATCCAACACAACTTGCATTTAACGTTCCGAAAGGTAATTTCTAATCCATTGAAGAAGAGAATCATCGATCCCAAAAGCACGCATTTTCGCCAAAGAGCCAAATGCCAAACTCTGTCAAATGCCTTAGAAATATCAAGTGCAACTATCTTGCTTCCGCCAGATTGATGTACGCTTTTTCGGTGAGACATGCCATCTGATCACCAGTGGACCTGTTGCTACGAAGACCGTACTGCCGGTCATTAAGAAGTTTTCGTGTTTCGAGATATTTCATGTGATGACGGTTTATCAGAGTTTCCATGACCTTGGAAAGGAGGAACGTAAGTGCAATAGGTCTGTAAAAGGAGAGAGAGGAAGACTCGCCTTTTCTATGGACAGGCTGGACAAATGTTGTTTTCCATCTTCTCGGAAAGAGTCCTAAAGAGTAGGATTGATGAAAAGCTTACACAGTGGTTTTGCTAGCGAGGAAGAACACCTCTTCAGAAGGAGGGGAGATACTATATACCGTATGGACCAGCGGATTTGCGAACGTTAAGAACTCTTGCTACTACACGAGTGCGAAAGTGGATTTGTCCCACAAAAAATTCGACGCACTCAAGCGCAGACAGAGACAAAGCACAATCTGGGAGTGTAGAGCTGACCGCAAAGTGTGCAGCAAGCAGATTGGCCTTGTGTAAAAAGCTGACAGCTGGAATGTCATTGCAAATGAGCGTTGGGATGGAGCATGAGGCAAAATTTCTAAAATTTTTGACGAATGACCAAAAATGTTTACTACCTTTGGGACATTGTAGTATTTTGTTTATAAAGCCCCATTGCTGGGAGCCAAAACCGTACAACAGATTGTGTTGAGCGGCAAAATCCTGCATAAGTGCATTGAATTGAACTACCGAGCGTTAAAAAAAAACCCACGTGTGGCACGGCTATAACTTCGTACGACGGTCGCTTAGTGAATCATCAGTTAAGCGGCAGTTTCATATGTAACGACTTAATATGTACGAGTATATCTTAATGCATATGGCCAATCGTCAATGATAGCCCGATACTCATCGTTTGGGGCAAACCGTCACTCTTAATAGCTACGAGTACGTATACTTTCGAAGTTCATCTACGTCAGGATTATGATATACAATATTAATGTTAAATGCTAAATGTCTCTCACCCAGAAATTCGTTGAAGGTTATCTTTATGAATCATTGCTACTACGATTTGCTACTGGGTTTATAACAACTTACTTGGAAAATAAAATTGATGGCCCATAAAACTCTTATCCTGCGAATCGGCTAAAAGATATACACAAAAGCGGAAAACGAAATTAATGGCGTCTGCGATTGGTTTCTCTCCATAAGTTGGCCAATTTGGCATCCAATGGAACACTAAGAACTTCTTGGGACATGTATGGGTTAAATGTCAAATTTTTATCTTGCATTTTCAATTACGTTTGTGAATTTGTAATCCGAAACATTTCTGCCTAAATTCTTCTTAACAAGTTCACCATCTGATGTTTACGTGGCTGGCAACGATGAGCATAATAAAATTTTATTATTTCTGCTTCCATCTTCTTTTATCTTTTATATATACGAGTACGAGTATATTTGCTTGCGAATCAATTTGAACATTCTGAATAAATTGGCCAAACACAGAAATCTAGTTTGACAGGCAATACTATCTGACGTTTATACATATTTATATGTGTTAGTACATTTTGACATAAAATCCAGAAGAGAAACTTTGCTTCAGAAGCAAAATTTCGATTCTGGACTCGTGAGAAAAAGCAGTTTTTCTCCGGAATGCAATAAGAAAACGCCATAAGTTCCATGTGGATATGAAAGAACAACTGCGAATTCTACAGGCAAGCAAATGCATGACAACTCTCCTGTAAAATGATTGAGTATATTTAACAAGTTCTTAAACTTGACCAAAGACTAGGGACTTTGCTGTTTCCTTTTTTATTAAAAGTTCCAACATACCCTTTGTACATTCGATCCTTCAAACATACAAATGTGCTAAAATAATTAATAGTTTTATCATTCTTCAATATTCATTTCATTTTAATTTTATATGCATTTTTATTAGAAAAAAAAATGCTTAGAAAGTAGCTTAATTAATTTGCTAACTAACGATAATACTATCTTACAATAACTTGAAGAATAACTTGATTGTGCAAAAGTTATGAAACCGAGTATAAAAGGTTCCGTAATAAATTAAACAAAAAAATAACAATGCAGAAAAGTAACTTTTTTTGTGAGCTAGTTCAACGAAGCACGAGGTGATCCTGGTAAGACTTGGCTATTGATAAACGAAATTATTGAAAAGCGTAAGCGAAACGTGGATGATGAGATTATTAAAAATTCTCCTGCGGATAAATGCTTATCGACACTTTCAAATGAATATGCAGAAAACTTTGCGGATCAAACTGCACGTATTATGCATCACTGCAGTGCCATAACAACAAGTCACTGCAGCTCTACAATACCTAACACCATTTATTTATTCTTTCCTTAGCTGTAAAAAAGTCTCCAGGTTTTGATGGCATCAGAGCGGCCGATATAAAATCACACGCGAATATATTTCCACCCATTATATCTCAAATGAGTCTGCATCAAGCTAAGATCCCTCAAGCGCTAAAAACAGCAGTGATAAGACCCATATACAAAGCAGAAAAAACAAAAATGACATCAATAACTATAGACCAATTTCGATTCTACCTGCAATTGAGAAATGTCCGGAAGAGGTTATAATGAGACGGTTGCTACCTTTTATCCAAAAGCACTCACTTATTCATAACCAGCAGTATGGATTCCAAAAAAATACGAGTAAAAGCATTGGTAGACCTATGGAAGAGCTCGCAAACTGTGTTAACTACAGTCTGAATAAAAATCATCACGTGCTGATCCTATTTATGGATTTCAGTAAAGCTTTCGATATACTAAACCAAAAAAACCTGATGGAAGGTCTAGAAAGGAATTCTTGCTGATTGGATTAGGGATTCGCTTTCCTGTAGGACATTTCGAGTGATAATTAACGACGCTTACAGCTGCGAAAGAAGGATTCAATACGCAGTTCCACAGGGCTCTAAATTTGGCCCAATACTATTTGTCCTGTATGTAAATGAACTGCTTCGAGTGTTCAAATACAGCATCCCATTTGCATATGCAGATGATACAGCCATAGGCGTCCGCCATAGGTCCTTGCACATGGCTACGACAATCATGCAAAACGAATTTAATGAAGCAGTGAAGCGGTGTCAGGACAATGGACTTATAATCAAGGCAACCAAGATCAAAATAATGCGCATTTGTTGACCACATATAACAAGAACACAACACAGCCGATGATACAAATGCAGAATGATGCTTGTCCAAGTACGCCGACTAATCCAACAATAGAATTTGTCGAAAGTTAGAAATATCTGGGAGTAACCATCGACAGTCACTTTTTTTGGAATGAACACATTGATAACTTACGTTTGAATCTAAAGGCTCTGAATTACTTCAAAAATGATTCTACTTCACAGGTTCTAAAACAAGTTTGCTATGCCCTGGTTGAGTCGAAACTGAGGTATGGAATCCTTGCATGGGGCAATGCATGCACGACACAACTACAGAAACTATACTATAAAGGCTTCAAAATGCTGCGCTTAAACAAATAGGCACCGTACGTGAAGGAAGGACTTTTAAAGTCCGTAATGTCCAAGCAATTTTCAAGAATACTATGACGACGAGCGTTTTAAGATGGCCATTATCTATGACCATAACACAAGAAGACGAGCTCAGGGTGTGCTTAGAACACCAATACAGTACAACATATGTAGGATCACCCTTAAGGAGTACTAAAACCAGTACTGATGACAGATGTCAGAGAGAGGTTTCTTTTTCCGGCGCCTTGTTTTTTTTCCGATCGGCCGCCGCAAGGCACAAGAGGTCCCTATCCTCCCCATCCTAAACTTAATCCGATTTAATCTTGAAGACAATTAACTGTTAACTTAATTTTATTATTTTGAATGTTTTTATTTTGTTCAGACTGTTTGAACTTTAAAATAACCCAATTATTGAATTTAGAGGCGATCCTTTAAAACTGGGGGCTCAACCGGGATGTTCAACGTCGTCTTCATCATCAATCTTTGAAAAAAAAAAAGGAAACAGATCGAATTGAAAAAAGAAGCAGGAGTCTGAAGTAAATTTTTATCAATTTGACCAATCTTAAAAAAGAAGCACGTTAGCTGGGAATGCGTCTTGCATTCTGGAGTTCAAGGTAATTTTCTTTTCAATTTCTCTATCGCGTTGCTCTCGCCATCTACCCGACAAGCTACAAAGCGCAGCAACGAATGAAGAAAAACCACCTGTCAGTTGCAGCCGTCAAGGACCTGTCAAAATCGTTTTTTTTTTTATTAAGAAAAATATGTTTTATTTGGTCGAGGCATTTTTGTCCCTCAACACTATGAAATATTCACAGTGCATAGAAATAACAGGAAAAATAGCATTGGAATTGGTGGCATATCGGTCGAGTTTCCTGATGTTCTACGCGATTTGGAACATAAGGAGAAAGAAAATTTAGAAAAGGAAACGCAAAGAGAAATAGACCTGATTCGACTGGAAAGTGCTGTAAAGGAGAAAGAAACAATCAGATGAGACTGGAAATGTCTTTTAAAAACTTCCTACGAAGAGAAATTAGGGAGCGTTAAGAAAGGACAGAGTCCAAATATGACTGCGGATATAAAAATGTGGGTGCATGATGTGGAAAAGGCATCAGAAAACATGACGTGGTCAGATTTCGAGCGGGTTTTATTCGGGAAAAAGTTATTAAAGAGCTATGCCAAGCTGACGGTCAGATCTTAACCAAATGGTCTGAATTCAATGAGTTCCTAATCGACGAATTTTCAGATAGAACTACGGCGATGGACGTTTATAGGAAAATCGGCCAAAGAAAATAGAATAAAGGGGAATCTGTGTACGAATATTTGCTAGCAATGAGGGAGTTAAGGGCGAAAGGTAGGTTGGAGGATATTTCCATTATTAGCTATGTGATCGATGGGATTGCTGACACACCACAAAATAAAGTGAAACGGGGTCGCGGATATGAGGCAGTTTAAGGAAAAATTAACGGTTTATCTGAGATACAAGAAAAGTTTAATTTTTGCAAATAAGTTGAAAGAGAATAGCTTTTCCTCGGAAAGGCAAGCACAGGGGCGATGCTTTAATTGTAGTCGTAAGGGCCACAAGAGTAATTCTTGCGGAGAACAAGGTCCAACATGTTTCAAATACAATGAATTTGACCACAAAAGGCCTAACTGCTCACTTAGAAGGCAGACGAATTCAAACTCTGTAAGTGGGCCAGGTTCAAGGGCAACAAAAATTGTTCATGTCAATAAGTTTGAGCTAGAAGCACTAATAGATGCGGGGAGTGACATCACGCTGTTGCGGACGTGTATATCCGAATTGGTGCTCCTACAATTGTACCTGAACACCTGATGATACGCCGTCTCTCTTCAGAATCGGTCGAAGCCCTGGTGCATTTCGAAGCTAGGATCAGAATAGAAAATTTTTGTACCGAAACTAACGTTTACGTGATTTCGGAATGTGTTAATGCAAGCCTCTTGCATAATTGGTAGAGATGTCTTAGTGAGCAAAAATATCAAACTCTTGCACGAAGTAGTGTTTGTCTCAACGTTGGAAGAAGTTTGGACTCAGCCATCCGATGTCTATACGGCAGACTGTCGAAAAGAGAGTTTAAATACAGGAAGTCTACGTTTTAAGGAACGTATTAAGGATTTGGTAGCGAACTACAATCCCAGGGAAGAGAAATCCACTTCTGTAGAAATGAAAATAATCTTAAAATCCGACGAACCTATTTCTCAGCCACCAAGAAGACTAGCTCCCCTCGAAAAGAAAATTGTAGATGACCAAGTGACACAGTCGGTTTCGGAAGGTATTGTACGACCCAGCTCATCTGAATAAGCCAGTCCAATAGTTTTGGCTAACAAAAAAGACGGAAGCAAACGACTGTATGTCGACTATAGGCGCTTAAATAAAGTCATCATACGGGATCATTATCCGTTGCCCCTAATCGAAGGCCAGGCCAATTGAGTAAGACTAGATTTTTTACTACTCTGGACTTGGAAAATGGCCTTTTTCACGTCCGTGTATCCGAGGAGAGCATTAAATATATGGCCTTTGTCACCCCTTCCGGACAGTGGGAGTTCTTACGTGTCCCGTCTGGACTTTGCACGTCACCTACAATCTTCCAGAAGTTTACAAACCGTGTTTTCAAACCACTCACTGACAAAAGATTTCTCCTATATGGATGACTTAGTTATTTTAGGAAATGGCGAAGAACAGCGTTTCGAACGACCTAAGGAAGTTGTCGAGTTAGCCGAAAGCCACGGACTCAAGATAAAATGGCCGAAATGCCAATTTTTATGCAAGTCAATTGAGTATTTGGGATTTGAAAACTCAAAGGGCACTGTGAGGCCATCTGCCGAGAAAACAAAAGCTATAGCAAACTTTCCAGAATCAAATTGCATTAACAAAATGCAAAGTTTTTTAGGTCTCACCGGATATTTTCGCAAATTTGTAAAAGATTATTCCATCATAGCCCGGCCTGTCACTCAGTTGTTGAAAAAAGATGAACCCTTTAAGTTTGGAGCAGCCCAAAAACTCGCTTTTGATGAGCACATAAAACAACTCTCGTCAAAACCTGTCCTAAACCTCTACGTCCAGGAAGCCGAGACGGAACTGCATACGGACGCGTCCGAATGGGTTTACGGGGCGGTTTTGCTTCAGAAGGCAGATGATGGGAAATTCCACCCCGTATACTTCTACAGCAAGAAGTCAAGTCCGCCGGAAGAAAGATATTGTAGTTATGAACTCGAAGTTTTAGCCATCGTGAATGCGCTAAAGAAGCTGAGGGTCTATCTATTGGGATTGAGGTTCAGAATAGCGACTGGCTGTGCCGCCTTCAAAGCAACGATGGAAAAGAAGGAAATTTTACTGAGAATTGCCGGTTGGGCTCTGGCTCTGGCTCTGCAAGATTGGAGATGTGTTGGAGCACCGCCCGGGAACTAGCATGAAGCACGTAGATGCCCTCAGTCGCAACCCAACCTGTATGATAGTGACTTGCGAAATCGTCCATCGGATAAGGACACCCCAGGATAAAGACAATCACATCAGACTTATAAAGAATACCCTAAAAGGCGGACCATACGAGGAGTACCTCATCCAGCACGAAATCCTCTATAAAGATGATGGAAATGGTAGCAAACTCCTGTATATACCAAGTTGTCTAGCGAAAGAGATAATCAAGTCAGCACATGAAGAGGGTCATTTTGGAACCAGAAAGCTTGAGCAGCTCCTGTGTAGAGAATATTTCATCCCAAAACTACGAACGAAAATTGAGCAGATTAGAATGAATTGCATCCAATGTATTTTAAGCGAAAAAAAAGCTGGAAAACAGGAGGGGTATCTTCATCCAATCCCTAAGAACGAGTTACCTCTCGATACCTACCACGTAGACCACCTTGGTCTACTGTCGCCACCAACAAAAAATACAGTTACATATTCTGCGTGGTGGATGCATTCTCAAAATTTGTATGGATTTATCCATGCAAGTCCACCTCAACATCAGAAGCTATCAGCAAACTTGAAATCCAAAAAGCAGTCTTCGGGAATCCAGGGAGGATTATTTCTGATCGCGGTTCGGCCTTCACTTCGAACAGTTTCAAAGAACATTGTGAGTTGGAAAGCATACAACATTTGCTAATTACAACAGGCGTCCTCCGCGCCAACGGACAAGTTGAACGAATTAATCGCACAGTAATATCCGTGCTGCCAAAGCTCTCTATGGAAGATCCTAGTAAGTGATTTCGTTACATTCCTAAACCCGAGATGTTGTTAAACTCGAGCTACCAACGCAGCAAACGAAGAAGCCCGTTCAAAGTCGTAGTAGGGTTAAAGATGAAAACCAATCAGGATGTCATTTTGGCTGAAGTAATTGACGAAGAGGTAAGAAAAGTCTTCCGCAAAATTCAAAAAGAGTACAGTGCAATCTACAGCAAGAAAAGAAAAGACGCGACTAATTACCGAATAGACGCCTTAGTAGCAATAAAACGTACACAGTTCGGGACTGGTTTTTAACGTACACCACCTGTCAAGTAGACTTATGTTTACGGGATGCCCGTACATCCATGGGAGCAAGAATATGCCTTGCCATCGCTCTCCGTCAATCCTTTGATACCAATTCGGAACTGTGTTGGAGGCACAAGTTCCACCCTTGGTATGAGTCGAGGCCGACCTAAAACCTTTTGCTGCTCTTAGGGTCAGAGCACCCAGTACTTATTTGCAACTCTACAATGGGTCAAACCAAAAGGAAGACATTTTCCTGCTATTTGGGTTTAAACCACAGCCACCATGACGCTTCCACAAGGGGGCCTACCTCAACAAGTCAGGCCCAGATCGAAACCCGGGGGGCTCCTGACTTCCATGATACCGTGATTTAAGTCCTGGTAGGGACTACCGGTGGTCCTGCCACCAACAAGACCTATGACCGGCAACTTGTAACTGGTCAAATCGTAGCAGCCTTCAGGGGCGTCATCTGAAGATGTTTACGATAAGACCAGTAATATGCTCTGCCTCCGCTTTTTATTAGACAACGTCATTGATGGGCAAAGCCTTGATAATTGGGCGGGGGCCCACAGTTCGGGACAGCAATTAAGCTACATCCTAAATACCGTGGCCCATACAAAGTTACCAAAATATGCCCCAACGGAAGATGTGATGTGCGTAAGGTCGGCGGCCAAGAAGGCTCCCGGACAACCACAACCAGTGCAGACCATATGAAGCCATGGAAAACAACGTGAAGTGACTTCTCTGAGGGCGATGAAAATGAACGGAATGATACCGAAAGCCACCAAGATGAAGAAACGTCGTCCGAGAACTCCATCCACCAAAATGATAGAACCTGCTAAGACCAGATGTAACCATGTAACCAAAACCTGCTAAGACGAAGGAAAAAATCTGAAGTGACCATACAAGCATCGAATCGGTTAATTTCAGAAGGCGTGACTAGATAAGACGATAAAAACAGAGTTCTATTGGCATAAGATGATAAAACCTTTACGACGACAGAACCATAAAGACGACCCAACCAGCTAGTAAGAGAAAATGATGAAACAAAAATACGATCAAACTAAATGCTAGAAGAGGATAAAAGCATAAAGACGATCCGACTCATTATAATACAAAATGATGTATATAAATAAGACGGGTAAATCAACTATCAACTTAAGACGATGATGACCGCTTCAGTTCCCTCGAGGTCGACGGAAGAATACAGAACGGCCAGAGTTGTTGGATCACCATTAAAGAGTACTGATGACAGATGACAGATGTCAGAGAGAGGTTTCTTTTTCCGATCGACCGTCGCAAGGGACAAAGGGTCCCCATTCTCCCCATCCTAAACTTAATCCAATTTAATCTTGAAGACAATTAACTATATAACTTCATTTTATTATTTTGAATGTATTGTATTTTTACTTTGTTCAAATTGTTTGAACTTTAAAATAAACCAATTATTGAATTGAAAGGCGATTCTTTACATACTCGTATATGGCAGAAGAAAACTTGAAAGTAGTGTTCCTTCAATTTTCAATAAACCTCCGCAAGACTTCAAAAATATTGTAAATTTTAAAACTAGAAAAAGGCTTATCAAAGAATCTCTGTTATCCTAAGTCCATTAGCATTTTGTTTCTTTTTTCACAAAATTTTTCTTACAACCTTTTAAACATTTTCTTAGAATTTAAAAAAAAAAATTAAATCTTCTCAATATGTAGTATTAGTTTAAAGCTAAAACATTAAACTCACATTAAACCAATTTTTTTCGAAATGCAACCTTCTGCAGAAAAGCCACTACGGCTTCGCGGGAAATTTAACTTTGTAAGAAATTTATGTGAAATAAAATAAAACTACTAAACAAAAAAACTGGCCCCACGCGGGCGCTCTAAGCTAAACCAAACACTTAATCTGTGTCTTTGGCATCCTTAAGTGTCGTTTCGAGATTTCTGTACGTCTTACGTTGTCACTTTAAACATTGAAAATCTACAGAATATTAATATTTTGTAAGACCTTGGGGTGGAGGGAATATGTAATTATGGTAACTAGAACAAGGTTAACATCTACATACGAGTATTACGCGAGACATGTAGAAGATTAAATTTCTCAGTAGTTTTTAATTTTAGCCAATTTTATGAGTTTGTTACACGAAGGTGATCTAATTTAACTCATGACAAAGATGTCATTATAAACAATCATGCCAATTTGAATCATGTATGCTAATCGTTTGTAAAAGACCGACGTAGACATACGAGTACATATAATTAATTCACTTAAAAAAAATATATTCTTTAAACATCTTGTTATGTGGGTGACCTCCAATTTGGAGGTGCAACCACTTTAAACGCAATAATTTCTAAACTAGTTTTGGACATTTTGGAAAGATAATTTAGTAGCGCATACAAGTCTTAAATGCTTTGGGTACATCTGTGCAGCAACAAAAAAGTTATGGCACGTTAAACTCAAAATTATGAAAATTTGCTGTTCCATTTTTTTACTTAAAATGCATTTTTCTTAAAATTTTTACTTAATAAGTTTTCTGAAGTTTTATGAAATTTTTATCCTTGCAAAATTTCCTAAAAATTATGTTTTAGGTACGATGAACAGATTTTGTAGTAAAACAAATTTTTCGTCAAACAAAAATGGCCAAAAAGAAGTGTACCTATTGAATTACTCATAAAATCGCTTAGATACTCGTATTTTTATGTGGTCCTGAGCAGGACCTTTTTGGAACTGTTTATGGAATATTTGTAGCAATTGTTCGAAATGCCTTCCTTCCATTTGAATACACTTTCGGGAGTGTTTAATCATTTCGGATGGCAGATTAACGGTCATCAAAATTATTTTCATCTCTTCTGAAGCGACATTTTCTGGAGCTCTACCAGACTCGAAATTTCTCTAAATTAAACCTTTTCTTTCATAGCACCCCAGAAGAAAAATATCCATTGGTGTTAGGTCAGGAGATCTGGGTGGCCAAGAGTTGGGGCGGAATCGACCAATCCATCGTTCGTTAAAAGTATGGTTGACGAACGAAGTTACCCCGCTGCTACTGTGGCAAGAGAAACATCTTCAAGGACCTCCGGCAATCGTTCTCTAAGAAATTCCAGGTAGTAATGGAAATTACCTGTTTGTGGAAGAACGTGCGGGCCTACTAAGGTGTTTCCTATTAAACCAGCCCAAATATTTATGCTAAACCTCCTTTAAAATAAACAACACATTTTGAAGACGTTGCTTACAATAATTAAATTCTTACTTTTGAAAGATGTTGTGCGTATTAAATGGGGATTGGAGTTTGACCAAATTATGGTGGTTTGTAACCCCATCTCTTGTCAACTGCGCTTCGTCAGTCCACAGAATGCTCTTGAGGAATTGCCCGTCTTCTGCATGTTTGCGCAGTAGCAGTTGGCAAAATTATAAGCTTCTTTGCGCATCACCTGTAAATCCTGTGCCGGTGTCAAATGGAAAGGGTGTAATCTATTTCTCTGTAGAGTCCTGTGAATTCTGGACAGCACGCAAAATCACATCTCCAACTTCTGCCACCGCTGCGTCTGAACGTCCTTCTCTGCACGGTGTTCTACGATTTGGATATAGTCGTTGGTACCACAATCTTGCCAACAAAGCGTTTCCATTGCAGAACCCATATACAAACACTACGAGGGTTGCCTGAAAAGTAAAGATAGCGGTACTCGTCAATAAAAACTAGTGAATGCTAGTTGTGCATCTTTTGACAGTTACTTACCGAAGTTTCAGTCATTTTGGATGCGCAGTTTTTAGTTGACAGTCATTTGAGTGAGTCGATGTGAGTGTTTTTTGTGAAAATGGAAAAAATTGAGTATCGAGCTGTTATTAAATTCTTGTTTTTGAAAGGCAATACGCTTTCGCAAATCAAAAATGAGTCGGACTCTGTGTATGAGGACTCTGCACCATCATTTACCACAGTGAAATTTTGGGCAGCTGAATTTAAACATGGCCGTAAGAGTTTGGGAGATGATGAGCGTTTGGGACGCTCAAAAACTGCAACCAATGACGATAACATTGCTAAACTTAACCAAATGGTGTTAGACAACCGCCGAATTAAAGTGAGAGAGATAGTAGAGGTTATGAAAATGTCCAAAGAACTTGTTTGTTACAAATTAAATCAAGATTTAGGCATGAGAAAGCTGTCCGCGCGTTGGGTGCCGCGTTTGCTTACGTTAGACCAAAAACGTATTCGAATGAACATTTCCAACGCTCTGTTGGAGCAGTTTAGGCGCAATAAATCCGAGTTTTGACGCCGATTAAGTACTGTAGATGAAACTTGGATACACCATTATACGCCCGAAACAAAAATTCATTCAAAACAGTGGACTGCAAAGGCGAGCCGGCTCCAAAACAAGCAAAAACTGTTTTTTCGGCTGGGAAAGTGATGGCGACTGTTTTTTGGGATAGTAAAGGAGTTATCTTAATCGATTATCTTCAAAAAGGAAAAACCATTACAGGAGCATACTACGCATCATTACTTGCCAAGTTGAAGGCAGAAATTGGAAAAACGGCCACATTTGCAGAAAAAGCAAATCCTGTTTCACCAAGACAACGCGCCGTCTCACACCTCAGCGGTTGCCATGGCAAAAATCCATGAATTACGATTTGAACTGCTTGATCATCCGCCTTATTCACCAGATTTAGCCCCAAGCGACTTCTTTTTGTTCCCTCATCTAAAAACTGCTCTCGGAGGACAGAGATTTTCGTCAAATGAGGAGGCAATCACCTTCGTGAACAATTATTTTGCAGAGAAAAACGCCAAGTACGTACTATTTGGACGGGTTAGAAAGATGGGAGCATCGCTGGGAGAAGTGTTTAGAGTTACAAGGAAACTATGTAGAAAAATTAAAAAAAAATTTGAGAAAAAAATGTTTTCTATCTTTGTTCGGTCGGAAACTTTTCACGCAACCCTCGTACGAGGGCTATTCCAAAATCAGCCTCCGATGTGTTACAATTCATTACATACGTGCACTTCGGTGACGTATTTCTGCATGTACTGGTTACATTATTCTCTAATAATATGTCAAGTTACCGTTTTCGTTCAGTATTTTTCCAATAGTTGCCGTTTTAACATGGAGAATACAATTTTATCTCCCGCCGCCTGTGAGGTACGAAGTGTAATTGGTTTTTTGAAAGCCGAAGGAAATGGCGCAGCTCAAATTTATCATCAGTTATGTGCTGTTTACGGCATTTACAGTGATGAGTGATGGTTCGGTACGTGATTGGTGTAGACAATTTAAAACCGGACGCATAGATGTGCATAATAAAGGAGGCCAAGGGCGCAAACCGATCATGAATCAAGACGTGGTTCACCAAGTTGACCAATTTGTTCGGGGAAACAGGCGTTTTACGATTTCAGATCTTGCGACAAGATTTTCCAAAATTGCTCGAACTACTCTATACAGAATCTTGTCTGGAAACTTGGGTTACCACAAGTTCTGTGCCCGTTGGGTCCCAAAACCGCTCACAGATGTCCACAAGACCCAACGTGTCAATTCAGGAAAAGCATTTCTCGAACGTTTAGAAATGGAAGGTGAAGAATTTTTACAGCAAATTGTGACTGGAGATGAGACTTGGGTCCAGTACCTAAACTTAGAAAACAAAGAACAGTCAAAGCAATGGATGCACACTCATTCTCCAAAAAAATTCAAACAAACTTTTTCCTATCGAAAAATGATGGCCGCAGTTTTTTGGGACAGTAAAGGCATATTGTTGACCGAGTTTATGGAACCTGGAAACACAATAAATGCAGCGGTTTACTGTGAAACTCTACGTATGTTGAGAGTTGAGAACAGCAACCCAGAACAAAAGACGAGGAATGCTTACCAAAGGTGTGGTGCTTCTGCATGACAACGCATAACCACATACTGCTGCACGTACAACAACTTTAGTGGAGGAGTTCAATTGGGATATTCTTGGTCACCCTCCCTACAGTCCTGATTTGGCACCAAGTGATTATCACCTTTTCCCAAAATTGAAATCATCCATTGCATCTCAACATTTTTGGAGTAATGAGCAACTTATGAACGGTGTGAATCAATGCCTCAACTCACTGGCGGTGCCATTTTTTAAGGAGGGTACACAAAAGCTCGTCCCACCTTACCAAAAATGTATAGATTTATACGGAGACTATGTAGAAAAATAATTTAGATGTTAATAAAACTATTTTGTGCAAAAAATTAATGTTTTTGGTTTTTTTTAAAAATATTTTTCACTTCGGAGGTTGATTTTGGAATACATTTTGTGAAGATCAATTTATCAATTGGCTGTTCACTTACAGAGCAAAATGTGGATTGTAGATCTGTTGAAACAATATCGAATTGAAAGAAAAGATTAACACAGAATTATTCTTTGTTACGATTTTTTTTCCCTATTCTCGACAATTAACTGTTAACTGCATTGCTCATAACATAGGTACGTTAGTTTATAATTCTCACTTAATTTTGTCTGACCATTTTTGTTTGACGAAAAATGGCTTTAATACAAAATCTGTTGATCGTACGTAAAAAAGTTTCTAAACATAATTTTTAGGAAATTTTGCAAGGATAACAATTTCAGAAAATTTCAGAAAATTTATTAAGTAAAAATTTAAAAAAAAATTCATTTTAATTAAAAAAAAAATGGAACAGCAAATTTTCATAATTTTGAGTTTAGCGAGCCATAACTTTTTTGTTGCTGCACAGATGTACCCACAGCATTTAAGACTTGTATGCGCTACTAAATTATCTTTCCAAAATGTCCAAAACTAGTTTAGAAATTATAACGTTTAAAGTGGTTACACCTCCAAATTAGAGGTCACCAACTTTGATGGGCTGTGACTTGAAATGGAGTGAGAATAGACCCCCCCCCCCCCCTCCCGTCCATACAATTTCTTGTTGGGGAATATGCCCTTACAGGATTATACTGCTAAACTGGGACATCCTGTATATATAAATTTTTCAAAATTTGTAATTTAGATCAACTGTAAAAACTACAATTATTAAGTGGTGCTGTATACTCAGAAATAATGATAACCACGTTTTACCAAAGCCAAAGACGAGGTTTTCTATTATATCTTTCGAACAACAATCAATGACTTGCGAATATAAGGTTCGTTTTTACAAACTTATTTACACATAAATGTTTGCAAACTTACCCCAAGACGAATAGGGTTAAGGCATTGGACTCAGCTTATGTGCGAGTAACCCATGAAATACGCATACAACTCTCTTTCACTCAAAATTGATTTCAAAATACCGATAAACTTGTATGCTTGATGTTTGACGAGTTAATAATGGTCTTGAGATGTACTGAAAACGATATTTTGCAATCTTTCAATTGCAGATTCAAGTGACCATGAAATCTACAATAATCCAACTTCAATACTGAGAATAGTATTGTATTTGATTTTCTTTGAAATGCTTTGTAGGTCATTGTATAGATACGAGTATGTTACATTTATGCCCACTCTTTTTGTATGGAGGATTCGTAATTTCTCTATTTTTGCGAATCATTATCTTCTGGTCTAGTTGTCTGTAAGTAGATAGAATTTGAATTATTTTGGTATCTTTGGGCATTGAAGTTGAAAATCGCCACTCGCTAATAATATGAAGAATAAGATTTCTGACTGACGATCGTCGATATTAGGAAAAGTGGAGAGTGTACCGTGAAACCGTCCTGATTTCAAATTCGTTGCTAAGGTAGAAAAGCTATTTATATGTTCACATACGAGTAGGTTGAAGACAACCAAATATATTGTACCAACGGGTGATAAAAAATTACGAGTATATCAATTTAAGTCAGTTCTTGCCTGCAATTTGAACAAAAATTAATGCGATATAAGTTTAGGGTTGGACAATGTAAGCCGGTAAACTCTCGTCAATAAAAATGGCTGTCATATTTTAATTTGTAAGTTAGCAACAGCATACAACCATCGGGCGCGACATTAAAAATCTTCTAAAAGCAGACCTCGAAGCCTTTGTGGTCTACCAATGACCGCATGTTGAGGGCTACATTCCAGAGCAAAGTAAGAAAGGTCTATAGAAAGCCTGAACGTAATGAGGCACCATGTCGGCAAGTTTTTCCCGGTAAATAGATATTGGGAGTTGAATCGCTATCGAGGTCTAAGACCATTCTTATGCGTGATGTTGAGCCTAAACGAGGTTTACCTTACTTAACAGGTTCCCTGTCCCATACATAGGTTATATTTTTTGGTCTCACGTCCAAAGTTTTTTTCATAATTTTGTACTATTGTAATAATCAATGTCAAGAATTATTATGTGTGGGAAGTATTATCATATTAGTTTAGTTTTTTTTATATGTTTTATTTATGTATCACATGGACGTGGTAGAAAAAAATTTACAACACAACGTCCAATGTATCCTATGATATATGTATTGGGTATATAATTTTTTTCGTGCGGTTTTTTTTCAAAATTTGAACGTTTATTTAAGAAAAACATGTAAAATAGTATTATTCAAAGTATTGCCCATCTGAAGCTATGACTTTTTCCCATCTTTCTGGAAATTTGTGGATCCCATCCCAAAAGAACTGCGCCGGCTTGGCAACCAAGAATGAATCAAGCCAATTTTTGATATTCTGCCCTGATGTGAACCGTATTTCAGTGAGGGCGTTCTGCATCGACAGGAACAAATGGTAGTCAGAAGGGGCAAGGTCTGGGCTATAAGGCGGGTGGGGTAAGACTTCCCATCCACTGTTTTCCAAATAGTTCTTAACCGAAATAGCAACGTGGGGCCGAGCGTTGTAATGATGGAAAATTATGGCCTCGTGTCTGGTCGCATATTCCGGGCGTTTTTCGGCCACTGCTCTCTTCAAATGGATTAATTGTGTTCGGTAGCGTTGTCCATTGATGGTTTCACCCATTTTTAGCAGCTCATAATACAGCACACCCATCTGATTCCACCAAATACAGAGCATTACCTTCGTGCCATGGATATTCGGCTTTGCCGTTGATTTGGCTGGTTGGCCGGGTTTCACATATGATTTTTTGCGCTTGGGGTTGTCGTAATGGATCCATTTTTCATCACCAGTAACAATCCGATGCAAAAATGACTTCCTTTTGTGGCGTTCCAGCAGCATTTCGGACATGCAAAACCGCCTTTCGACGTCTCTCGGCTTGAGTTCATGGGGAACCCAATTTCCTTGCTTTTGAATATATCCAGCTGCTTTTAAACGTTTTGAAATGGCTGCTTGAGTGACACCCAAAGATTCTGCGAGCTCTTCTTGTGTTTGGCAACAATCTTCATAGAGTAATGCTTCCAGTTCTTCATCTTCAAACTTTTTTGGCTGCCCAGGACGTTCATCGTCTTCCAAGCCAAAATCACCACTTTTAAATCGTGCAAACGACTTTTGGCACGTTCGCTCAGCTAGCGCATGTTCACCATAAACTTCCACCAAAATACGATAACTTTCGGCAGCAGTTTTCTTCATACTCGTATTAAAGTAATGAAGAAGAACTCCCCGTAAAAACACTTTTTCAGGCACAAAGTTCGACATATTTGAGTGAAAAAAATTATTGTTGTTTACGCTTCAAATGAACGACATAAACTGAAATGACGTACAATGACAGTAGCTTTCCAACGCATGTTCCAATGGAATAATAACAATGGAATAATACAAGTTACGCCATCTCTTAGCAAACCGCACCAATTAAGTTATAGACACAATACATACATAAAATATATAAAAAAAACTAACTCATAAAAAATAAACACATTTTATGTTCATACAGTAACGCTCGGTGGTTTATTTTCAAATTATATAATTGTTGGTAACAGAAAAACCTAGTGTTTGGTCAAGTTTGTGGTTAAAAAGTATTAATAACCTACATTATGTTCGAGGTTTACATGACTAACTAAGAAAAGTCACCCTATTGTCCATTCATACTCGTATATTATTATGGTGTCATCTATGATTGAGAATGTCTCGCTACCTTGAATTTCGTCTGTCAACGTGACAATTACTTGTTCAGAAATTGAAATAACGGTTGTTTGGTCGAAAACTGAGTGTTATTAGTTGTCAAACTAAAAATGAGTCGCCCATATTCAGACCAAGAGGTATTAAGAATGTTAAAAGAAAGTGACGATGAAAACGATTTATATTCGCCTCATGAAAGCGATCAAAGCGATCAAAGTGATCAATCTGGTAATTTTAGAAAATATTGATCCAATTTTTAGTAAAGTGACAAATCAATCTCAAAAGTTAGATGCCCAACATGAAGTTGAACCTCCAAATGAACAAGATCTTTGGTTAAACGATATTCTGCCTATTGGTAGAGAATCAATTAGTAGTAATTCTGGTGTGCAAGATATTCAAGCTATCACGGACGAAGACGGTGCTATCAGCATCATAAAAATTTATGAATACTTTATATCAGACGATATATTCTACATCATGGTATCCAAAAACAAATAATTATGCTCAAATATTGAAGAGCCAGCGTTTATCGAGACACAACAGAATGGCACGTTGGATTGATGTTGACAGGCAAGTGCTAAAAAAATTGCTGGCACTTTGAAGATTATCAACCTGGTAATCCAAATATATGAGGGTTGTCTGAAAAGTTTCTGACAGCAACGTAAAGATAGCGGCACTCGTCAATAAAAGCTAGTGAATGCTAGTTGTGCATTTTTTGACAGTTACTTACCGATGTTTCAGTTATTTTGGATGCGCAGTTTTTAGAAAAAACTTGTTTGTTACATATTAAATCAAGATTTAGGTATGAGAAGGCTGTCCGCGCGTTGGGTGCCGCGTTTGCTCACAGTCGACCAAAAACAACAACGTGTTGATGATTCAGAGGAGTGTTTAAAGCTGTTCAACCGCAATAAAGCCGAATTTTTGCGTCGGTATGTGACAATGGATGAAACTTGGCTCCATCACTTCACACCAGAGTCAAGTCGGCAGTCAGCTGAGTGGCGAGCAGGCGACGAACCTTGTCCTTGGCTGGCAAGGTTATGTCATCCGTATTTTGGGATGCACATGGAATAATTTTCATCGACTATCTCCAAAAGGGGCAGACTATCAACAGCGACTATTACATTGCGTTGTTAGAGCGTTTGAAGGACGAAATCGCAGAAAAACGGCCGCATTTGAAGAAAAAGAAAGTGCTGTTTCATCAAGACAATGCACCGTGTCACAAGTCGATGAAAACGATGGCAAAATTGAAAGAATTCGGCTACGAATTGCTTCCCCACTCACCGTATTCTCAAGATTTGGCCCCCAGCGACTATTACCTGTTCGCAGACCTCAAAAGAATGCTCACCGGAAAGAGATTTAAGACCGAATCGCCGAAACAGAGGCCTATTTTGAGGCTAAACCGAAACCGTACTACAAAACTGGTATCGGAAGATTGAAAAATCGTTTCAATCAGTGTATCGCCCTCGAAGGCAACGATATTGATAAATAAAGATTTTGTGTTTTACTATAAAACGGCACGGAGTTTTGTGCCAATGTGTCAGTTAAGTAATAATAATAAAGTAATATACGAAATAAAAGTATCTATCTATCTATCGTATGTTGTAGAATCCTTTGTATGACGGATTAGTATCTAAAGTACGAATTTTTATCACGGAGCTTACTTTATACATTTGCTATTCCATTGTACACTTACCTCGAAGGACTAATAGGATACCAATGTATATCCTCTCGATGTTTTATAATCACTTCTTTTCTGCTATGACTCATGCTCGCATTTATTATGCTATTCACAAATACGGTCATACATATGGCATAAACAACAATGACATTTTAATGACTGGAAAAACCAGACAATAAATTTTTGGACTTTTTAATTTTATGGTCTTTGTCATCCCACTTTACGGTATTCAAAAACTGTAAGTGAAAGTCATAAATGCGAAGTGAGTCAACTGTTTTCTTTCAATAATAATTGCACACCACAAGACCGCGTGAATATCTAAGGTCAGTTTTGTGCGCAGTAATTAGGTTAAAAGTATCCTCATGGATACTTATATTTGTATGATTCTTCGATGATGTCCTAGAGTATGTAGATAAACACCTCCATCAGATTCTACTTTTTCTAGGGAAAATCACCCGCGATTATTATTATCACCACCTGATGTAACTAGTTTGGCCTAAAAAACCTCATTACTCATTAAACCATCAACTAGCTTTCCATAATTAAGTTAAATTACCCAGAAAGATTTTCAATCAGATATAGTATACCATACATATGTAAGTACGAGTATGTTCAAATGTGCGCACAAACGTCTGCTTCGATACCTCAGCCTTACGATGAGTAGTCGAAAATTCAAGATAAAATCCGCAACCTCTGTCACCTACTTTTGCGTCGTCATGAGAATCATTAGATTCATGGTAGAAATAAGTCTAATCGAAATATTTACCCAACGGATTATAGCCATCGTGCTAATATCTCTGATGATGATACCGAACTACAGATAGCTGGGATGAATTTTGTCACCTGTCACGAATCCAGTGTCGCAACAGAGTTTATTCAGAATCCAGACAGAGGTATCGCTTTGGTAATGCTTTTAATTTTTAATTTGGGATTCCTTTCAAGTAAGACGTGCTACGTTAATTAGCACACTCTCCAGCACCAGCATTATAAGTGTTGGACAGAAAGTTGGGTTGGTCAGAGGTGGGTTTTTTTTTTTTTATGAAAGCTAAACTTGGATGCTCAGTTCTCATTGAGGTGGACTGACTAATAGATGACTCAAGCTCAAATCGAAGACAGAAGATATTCGTAATGGTAGCTTCAGATGAGGTTCATTTGTGTTGTAACCGTGTTCAGGGTTTTGGAAAGATCATTAAAAAGTTGATTGTGCTATGAAGTTGGACTCGAAACAGGTCAATTGCACGGCGGCGAGAGTAATTTACGACTGTAAACAAAGTTAATTATCACGTGAAGACAATGCCTGAGTGGTTGTGCTGGGTGGTGACCGCCAATGGGACGACATTGGATTGAAATTGAATAAATACTGATTTCATGGTTAGGCTAATAAGGTTAATTTTAATTCGATTTACTTAGATAAATGTCGAAGGCACGTTGAGGTGTAATACATATAATGAAGTAAAATGCGCCAGAACCCCGCCTTTACAAAAAATTCATTTTAAACACAAAAATTTCTATTATCACCGAAGCATCAGGATTTGTGGTACATGGAAAATTTTGAAGAAAAACCAGTAAGTGCAAATGACAAAAAATTGAGCAAGAAGCCCAGTCAATTTTTACCCCTCGAAACATTGTGGCCTTAATGAAAAGGCTGGCAAAGTAATCGGAATACTAAGCCAAACTTACGAAGTTTTGCATTACATATTCAAATAGGAGTGGTCTGCTATTGTACTTACTTACTGACTTACGAAGGTTGCCTGAAAAGTTTCCGACCGAACAAAGATACAAGACATTTTTTCTCAAATTCTTTTTTATTTTTCTACATAGTCTCCTTGTAACTCTACACACTTCTCCCAGTGATGCTCCCATCTTTCTAACCCGTCCAAATAGTACTTGGCGTTTTTCTCTGCAAAATAATTGTTCACGAAGGTGATTGCCTCCTCATTTGACGAAAATCTCTGTCCTCCGAGAGCAGTTTTTAGATGAGGGAACAAAAAGAAGTTGCTTGGGGCTAGATCTGGTGAATAAGGCGGATGGTCAAGCAGTTCAAATAGTAATTCATGGATTTTTGCCATGGCAACCGCTGAGGTGTGAGACGGCGCGTTGTCTTGGTGAAACTGGATTTTCTATTTCTGCAAATTTGGCCGTTTTTCGGCAATTTCTGCCTTCAGCTTGGCAAGTAATGATGCGTAGTATGCTCCTGTAATGGCTTTTCCTTTTTGAAGATAATCTATTAAGATAACTCCTTTGCTATCCCAAAAAACAGTCGCCATCACTTTCCCAGCCGAAAAAATAGTTTTTGTTTTTTTTGGAACCGGCTCGTCATTTGCAGTCCACTATTTTGACTGAATTTTTGTTTCGAGCGTATAACACATTGGCTGAAAAGTCCGCGCCGTTTTATAGTAAAAGACAAAATTTTCGCAAAATTCAACTTTATTTATCAATATAGTTGATTGAAACGATTTTTCAATCTTTCGATACCAGTTTTGTAGTACGATTTCGGTTTAGCCTCAAAATAGGCCTCTGTTTCGGCGATTCGGTCTTAAATCTCTTTCCGGTGAGCATTCTTTTGAGGTCTGCGAACGGGTAATAGTCGCTGGGGGCCAAATCTTGAGAATACGGTGGGTGGGGAAGCAATTCGTAGCCGAATTCTTTCAATTTTGCCATCGTTTTCATCGACTTGTGACACGGTGCATTTTCTTGATGAAACAGCACTTTCTTTTTCTTCAAATGTGGCCGTTTTTCTGCGATTTCGTCCTTCAAACGCTCCAACAACGCAATGTAATAGTCGCTGTTGATAGTCTGCCCCTTTTGGAGATAGTCGATGAAAATTATTCCATGTGCATCCCAAAATACGGATGCCATAACCTTGCCAGCCGGCTGTTGAGTTTTTGGTCGTTTTGGACGAAGTTCGTCGCCTGCTCGCCACTCAGCTGACTGCCGACTTGACTCTGGTGTGAAGTGATGGAGCCAAGTTTCATCCATTGTCACATACCGACGCAAAAATTCGGCTTTATTGCGGTTGAACAGCTTTAAACACTCCTCTGAATCATCACGCGGCACCCACTTTGAACAGAGCTTTCGCATGTCCAAATATTCGTGTACTCGTATAATATATCCAACACGCTCTTTTGATTTCTTCAGAGCCTCAGCTATTTCGATCAACTTCACTTTACGGTCATTCGTAATCATTTTGTGGACTTTTTTGATGTTTCATCTGAAACAGCCTCTTTTGGACGTCCACTGCGTGCATCATCTTCGGTGCTTGTATGACCACTTTTAAATTTTTCAATCCACTTGCGAATGGTTCGTTCGGCTGGTGCAGAGTCCGGGTAACACTTATCAAGCCATTTCTTTGCATCGGCTGCATTTTTTCCCATCAAAGAGCAATCATAAATCAACACGAAATTGCTTTGAATCCATTTTTTTCACAATAACAAAAGTTGCTTCACTCACAACGCTATATCTCGAGAACTAATCGTCCGACAGCTGTCAAATTTATACACGTATCTTTTGAAGGTTGGTACTAACTGAAAATTGTATGGATTTAATTCAAGTGGTGCCCTCTCTTAGAAACGTCACGGAATTTTCTGCCAATGTGTTACATATGTTTGGTAGAGCAAATGGTAATATCAAAAATGAATGGAGAGTTGTTGATAACATCTTAGGTAGACAATTTTTTGGTGGGGGCTGAGGCCCCCATTTATTGGCTTAATACAAGCTTAATCTAAAAACTAGGACTACAAACTAAGTCGTTCTTAAGAGCTAGGGACCAAAGAAGTGATGAAAGAGATCTTGTTTGAGACGAGGAGTGCTCAAGTGGAAATCAAAAAGGGAGAGGTTAGAGTTGATCTTTCGGAGCATTCGGGAGATTGGTTCGTTGGAGCCATAAGAGGTGCGGTGGACCGGTAGATAGACGAGTCGAGATTGCGGGGGTTGGTATTGAAGGAAATGGAGTTCAAAATGGATGCATAGTCGATGGAACCTGAGAGAAGTCGATGAATGAAAAGAATGTCAGCAGTATTCCTACGTTCGTTCTAACGAATTCATATTTAGAAGTTTGAGGCGGTCCTGATAGGGAGGTAGGATTAAAGGGTCGTTCCATGGGAGACCACGGAGGGCAAATCGGAGGAATCGACGTTGAATACCCTCGATTCGGGAAACATGAACCCAGTGAAAGGGGGACCAAGGTTGACTGGCATACTCAAGCAGGGGGCGAACTTTGGTTACATACGGGTTGGAAAATTCCTTGGACCATCGTTTAATAAAGCCAAGTGATGAGTTAGCTTTGAGGATCATCTTTTCGATATACGAACGGAAATTAAGCTCACAGTTGAATAATATGCCAAGGTCTTGAAGAGACTGAACCAAGAGAATTGGTTGACCATGGAGAAAATAAAGTCGGGGAGGAGACGGGTTGCATTTACGAGAGAAGGTTATAGATTGACATTTGGCTATATTAAGTTCTATGTAGTTTTTGAGTCACCAGATTGAAAACCGATCAAGGTCTTCTTGAAGAAAGGCAGCGTCATGGGGAGAGGAAATAATTTTAAAAAATTTTGTGTCGTCAGCGTAAAGGGAGAGGGAGAAGTGTTTAATGATCCTCTTAATAGTAAGAATGAAGAGAAGAGGGCCAAGATGACTGCCTTGTGGAACTCCAGATGAAGCCAGGAATGGAACAAAAAGGGCGGATCTAAACCGAACACTATAATATCGGTTTACCAGGTATGAGGAAATCCATTTTAATAAGAGAGGCTCAAAGCCGAGAGCAGACAATTGATGAGGAAGAGGATCAATTGATGAGTTATCTTGTCAAACGCTTTAGTGAAATCAGTTGCGATAACATCGATTTCTTTGCCATTTCCAAAGGCTGAGAGAGCAAAAGACACGAATTCAACTAGATTTATGGTAGTTGATCTACTCGTACCTTTTAGAAAACCACGTTGTCGGGGTGAAATAAAAGGCTTGCATTTGAAGCTTAACGCTTCGTATAAAATGCTTTCAAAGCGTTTGGGTATATGAGAGAGTTTAGCAATGGGACGATAATTGGTAACTCCCTTTTTGTGTATCGGGATTATAAAAGAGGTCTTCCAAATCTGGGGAAATTCACCCTATGTAAGCGATAGACGAAAAAGGTAGGAATGGGGTAGAGACAGGTTGGAAGAGCATTTTTTAAGAAATACGGCGGGGAGTCCGTCTGGGCCAGGTACAAATTCATCTTTAAGATTTAGTATCTTTTCTTCAATAACTGCAGGATCGAAATTTGGAGTGAGAAAGGGACCAAAGGAGAAATTTGGTAGATCATTGAAGTAAGAGGGATCTGGTACGAAGAAGTTGTTGGTAAATGATTGTTTGAAAAATGTGGCAAAAAAGTTGGTGATGGTAGGAGGATCACTTGAAGATTTGGTTTCAAAAGCGAGGGAGGAACGATAACCATCAGTCTTACTTTTCCAATTGACAAATTGAAAAAAGGACTTGGGGAGATTGATTTGCGCACTATTCAGGTAGCGCTGATAGAGAGAGTTATAGAGTTCAATGAAATGAAGATATGTACCTAGATAATTTGAATAGTCGGAAGAAGAGTGGGTGCGAAGGAATACCGCCCATAACTTCTTTCTTTTGTTTCGTAGGGAAATGGATTTGAATATTTCTCTGTAAAAAGTGCAGGGCATCAACCAGAGATAGATTGGTAAACTCAAAACAAGCCCTGCGTAGATAGGTATTGATTTTACGGAAATTAGCTTTGTGAAAATTGTAAGAAAATAGAACTGCGAGGGGAGGCAACTGAAGGGGAGAGTTGTGGAAAAATGAGAGAAGAAGTGGAGGATGAAAGTTATCAATAGCTGAAAGAGATAGGGGACAACACGATACTGAGGAGTTGATGGGATCAGTTGTGAAGATAAGGTCTAATTGCCTTTCCATATAGTTGGAAACGCCACTGACTTGTCATAGACTGAAGTCTGTAAGCCGATCTAAGAAGATGCATTCCTTAGTAGAAATGGGATTGGAAGCTATGAAAAAAGATTGGTCTTCAGATGGAGTCCACTTCAGATGAGATGGATTAAAATCGCCGAAGATAATGATATCATCAAGCGAGTCTGAGAAGTCGATCAAATTGTCAATTGCTGCAATAGCAAGTTGGTAGGATTCGGTAGAATGTAACAACACATAACATACAAGCATCTACGAGAGAGGGTTATTTTAACCGACACAAAGTCGAGCTTAGGAGAGGATGAAGTTGCAACGAGAGAGGAGTCCAAGCTGTTGTGAATAGCCAGTAGGACACTTCAACAAGGGGATTCAATCAAGGGGGGTGCGCGATCATCATCCCGAAAAACATTAAAAGAAAGTGGGAATAACTCCTGGTTTTTTATGTTGGGGATAAGATTAGTTTCGGTCAGAGCGTAGATATCAAATGGGAGAGCATGAGATTGGCGCAAAACGGCGTGGGTTTTAGAACGCATCCCCTTACGTTCTGGTAATAGAAGGTGAGAGGAAGGTTTTTTCATGACTTTTTAGGGTCGAAAAAATGTATCGTGATCAAGTCGACTACGTTGGAGGTGTGAGACTCTTTTAGAGTGTACATAGTGGCGAAAAGCGGCAACTTTTTGGTGGGGCGTATTGAAAATCTCGTAATACTTTGTATAAAGTTTCCTGAGACTGGTAACGTCAGTTGGGAGGCCTTCCTGTTGGATAGAAACCATGACGCTTGTTTTTGTTTTACCCTCGTAGCACACCGAGTCGGATTTGTCGTGCAGATAGGCGATATATAGACGTATATTCTCATATATCTTTTTATCCCTAAGCCTAGAGAGCGCATAGCGATATTCGGTGGTATCGCTAGTTTGCTGCGTTAATTTAACAGTGGGTGGCGAAAGGGGTTCAATAGAAGAGGGAGTGGTTAATGAGTTTGGCGTTGGATTTAAAATGTGAGAACTGATGAAATTAGCATACTTAGCTCCAGTTCTGAGGTCGAAATTAGGGAAAGGCGTGTGTGTTAGGGGTTGAGTGGTGGGAGTTTGAGTGGTAGGAGCTTGAGCTGTATGGGTTAAGTCGAAAGAGACACGTTGACGTAGGGGCTTGATTTGTGGTGGAATAGGGGGAGTTGGAGTACGAGTGGGAGGCTTAAAATTAAGAAAAATTTTAGTTTTAAAACTCCAATTGGAGCTGGGTTTGTTGTGGGATGAGGAGGTGGGTCTTGGCAAATTGGATTTACTTGCTAACTTATTTGTTGGTTTAGGTGTGACGGACTGCTGGATTCTATTCTGCTTCTTGGTCGTATTTTCCATCCATTTGCAGACACTCATCTTTCCAAGATTGAAATTGTTGCTGGCTGGGTTATGGAATAACCATTCGTATTGAGCTTGAAGCTGCGCTTGCTTCTGTGGTGAGATGTAGGAAGCAAATTGCAATGGCTAATGGTAATGCCATATTTCTTTTCGAAGAAATTTGTGATCCGATCAACATCAGCATTTGGAGGGGCGACTTTGATAAGCAGCGTGGTGACCAATTGATTCTTCGGAGCAAGCTTATTAAGTCTACGTTGCCATTCGGAAGGTGTCCAAGTTGAATTAAAATGATTGATAAGCTTCCGTGGGGCAGCGATTGGAGGAGCTGACATAGAAGTGTTCTCTGTTGTAGAGTTGGAAAAAACTTCGCAGGAATCAGTGGGTTGAACCGTCCGCAGATGAATCATTTGTGGGGGTGAGCGTGAATCTACTTCAGGTTCCATTAATTCAGCCATGAGCGATGTATTATAGTGAACATTCTGGTAACGCTGCGGGAAGTTTGGTGTATCAACGATGTTGCTGTTCATTGTTGCGATATGATGTTCAATATCGCATACGAGGGATCGAGTCGCAGTAAGTTTGTCACCGACATCTTTCACTTTATCGAAGATAACTTTGAGCATGGGATCACATTCATTGTTTAGGAGAGAGTTCTTTGTGTGACGAGAACTGAAAATGAATGTCTATATCATCACGCAGGGAGTTTATCAACTGGCAGATTTTTTGGTTAGAGATAACCTGCGCAGAACACATAGCTCAACACTTTATCCAGGTGACGTAAGGGAGTTTCTTCATTCCTGGATCTCCCGGAGTCTAACTCGATTATTTATCCATGTGCTTTACTTTGGATTTTATTACATTGGCTGAGGTCTGCACTGCGCTACGTAACTCTTCAACACTTTTAACGCTGCTTTCAATGACCGAAATTTTATCCGTAATCTTTTTAGAGAGTGCGTCTTGGTAGGAGTCATTTGAATCACTTAGGCATTTTATTGCCAAAACCACGTGCGAAAGTGAGATACTCTTACTCTCATCACAGAAGAAAAGTAGGTTATCGGAGAACTCTTTAATAAACAGTGTATTTCTTTTGTTTAACCCGACACAAACGGCATGAAAGGCGTTCCCACAAATGCCCTTGCAAGCTACCCAGTCAGCACTGTTGTCATCGATTACACAATTGGCAATTCCGCAAGAAACTCGTAATGTCGTTAAAAAAACAAAACTTCATGCACAAGTGATGGTATTTCAAGCATATTATTAAAAAAATATTGTTTGGCAAGTAGTTGATGTGATGAGTTACTTGTTTAACCTAAGTGTTGCAAATGGTTGTTTCCCAAAATCGCTCAAATGTGCTGAAATAATTCCATTATTCAAAAAAGGTGATAGTAGAAATGTGTCCAACTATAGACCTATATCTTTTTTATCAATTGTCGCGAAACTGTTTGAGAAACTTATCAAAGTCAGAATGTTAAGTTTTTTAGATAAAAACAATTTTTTCTGCATTTACCGATTTGGATTTAGAACTGGATTGTCAACAGAGGATGCCATCCTCAGAGCGTGTAGTCAGGTATGTGAGGGGTTAAACAATAATCAATCTGCAATAGCTTTGTTCATAGATATGGCAAAAACCTTTGACATGGTTGACCACAAGTTACTGCTGAGTAAATTGTATGTTGTTGGATTTAGAGGCTCAATGCATACCTGGTTCAAGACGTACGTTAATCTTTAGTAAACCTCGTGTTTTGAAAAATGACGTTCCCCAAGGTTCTGTGCTCGGGCCTCCCTTACTTCTAATCAATTCGATTTTCAAGCAGCAATTTCATGGTTTAGCTACAGCATTTGCTGATGATATAACTTTCACATACATGTTTAAAAATCAATTTGAATGTATTGCCAAGTTCGGTGGATCGTACTTTAATACATTAAAACCAGAGTTGACGGCACAGAAGCAAATAGTTCGTCTTCTTTCTAGTGCTAATGGTCGTACTCACAGTTGGCCCATATTTAAAAGACTTGCAATTCTATCGTTGAGACACCTGTATATTTTCAAGGTACTTAAAGAATTTTTCAAGAAAAGTGGCAACATTCCAAGTAGAAACAATCAAATTTATAACTTACGAATAAATAGCATGGCACTTGTCAACATACCAATTGCACGTACTACTCATTTTACAAATTTTTTCACGTTCACTGCCCCTACATATCTTAACAAACTTCCATACTTCATCCGAAAAACTAATTTTTATAATGTATACACGAAAAAAATTAAAGAATGGTTATTTCCTACTGATAATGCTAGCATTGAATCATTATAAAGAGATATGTATAGTATATCTAAAACTTAGCGTAGCAGAAATATATTTGAACGTCTTTCTTCATAAAATTTGGAATGTACAACTTTTGAATTAAATTTATTTAATTTTAGATCTCTTAATCTTAATCACTGTATGTCACCCCACATCAGAAAACTTTATAATGTATAAAATATATTTGAAGTATCGTATAACACTAGTTTATAACTACATCTTCATTAAATTACATAACGACAACTAAATTTATTCATCATTTGACAGTTTGGTAAATTTTAATTCGGTTGTAATCTTAGCTACTACATGGAGTGAAAAGTGACCTCCTCGGGAATTAAAAAAATTTTTTTTTTAATGTTTTTTTATATTATTCAATATAGTCCCCTTTTAGTTTGATACACTTATTCCAGCGATTTTCCAACTTCTTGATCCCGTCCGAAAAGTAATTTTCCGGACGCCCTCTGTGGCGTCGATGATTTCCTCGCGTGAGCTGAATTTTTTATTGATGAACCATCTTTTGAGGCTTGGGAAGAGATAATAGTCCTGGGGATCTAAATCCAGTTACCAATCGACGCCAAAAGTCCGCCCGATTCCGCATCAGCAAGTCCAAACACTCTTCCGAAGTGCTCTCGCCTTCGTGTTTTTCGTCATTTGCGGCACCCAACGGCAGGATAACTTTTTCATATGCAGAATATTGCCTAAAATATGGCGTGTGCGCTCAGTACTAATCTTTGTGGTATCTGCTAGGTGGCGCACCTTCACTTTCCGGTCAGCCAACACCATTTCATGTATTTTTTTGACATTGTCCTCTGTAAACGCATCGGAGGGTCTGCCGCTGCGGACTTGATCGGTAGTGGAGTTGCGGCCACCACGAAACTCTCGAAACCAATATTTGACGGTGTAATCTGACGGAACATTAGCCCCATAATATTTATCCAACTTTTCTTTTGTTTCCTTCGCCGTTTTGCCTCCCAAAAAATAATGTTTTATGAGAGAACGAAAATCGTTTTTGTCCACACTCAACATGATGCCAAACATGTCAACAACAATCAGCTGTCAAAACAAAACTAAAGACAGTATCGCACTGAAATTTGGCATGTCTGCCTAAATATGAACGGACTTCAAGACACCATAACCTTTTTTTCAGTAGCAGCGCCTTCTGGCGGTCAAGGATTTCACTTTTCACTCCATCTAGTATGTCTCCAGAATGAATAAATAAATGAGAAAAAAAAATAAAAAATATACCACCTTGATCAAAAATTTTTCGGCATTTATTCAGAAAATTAAAAATACAAGTTTATTCATCTAAATCTACATACGTATATTGTCCCCTTTAAAGTAATCCCCATCGACCGCAACACACGTATGCCAGCGCTTGATCCAATCCTTGAAACATTTTTTATATTCGGTTTTCGGTATTTCCATCAGTGCTTCCTGCGATTTTTCCATTACTTTCTCTCAGCTGCTGAAACGAGTTCCCCGTAGTGGTTTTTTAACTCGATTGAACAGAAAGAAGTCACAGGGAGCCAAATCAGGTGAATTCGGTTCGGTAGCTGTATTTGTTGCATTTGTCGTCAAAAAATTACGAATAATGATGGCACTGTGCGACGGTGCGTTATCATGGTGCAAAATCTACGAGTTTTCTGCCCACAATTCTGGTCTCTTTCGGCGAATTGCTTCACGTAAACGTCTCATAATGACCAAATACTATTATACTCTTTGTTTACTGTCTGGCCTTCTGGCAAAAATTCAAGATGCGCTACACCGTTGTAATACATGAAAGCCGTGAGCATTGCCTTCTTTTTTGACTGAAAACGACGTGGTTTTTTTTGGTCTCGGCTCATTTGGTGAACGCCATTCACTTGCCTGATGTCTGGATTGCGTGTCGTACTCATAAACCAACGTCTCGTCTCCAGTAATGATCCTTTTGATGATTGTAGGATCGGATTCAGCATTGCAAATCTGTTCGACGTCAACACGGTCTCTTTTTTGCTGCTACACGACGGAAACCCAAATCATTCAGCAAAATGTCTTGGACGGATCCATAGGCAATGTTCAAGTCCTCCGCAATCTCTCTGATGGTTTTTGCGGTTATTGACCAACATTTCTTTTACTAGTACTTCATCAATTTTTCCGTCGGTTTTCGATGTCGATGGTCTGCCACTGCGTTCATCATTTTCGATTGACTCACGACCACTTTTGAACCGCTCGCGCTCGTGACACTGGTAAACGACCGTTTTCGTTAGAGAATCGTTGCCGAAACACTTTTCCAACAACACAAGTTCGTTGTTGCAAATTTAAATCCATTTCTAAAATTGTAAAAAATCGCCAACACACACAGAGATACGAGTAGATGTACTCTTGGCTACGTAACTTTTGCAAATGTCAAGCTATGACGCTAAGATTTAGAGGGAATTTCGACAACAGATTTACCAACTTAACAAAAAAAAACAGAACTCAAATCGGAAAAATGAGAGCGCCGCACGGTGGTGTGGTGCGGGAACTTTTTGATCAAGGTGGTATATATAAATTTACAAAGGTAGTTTGTAACCGCACATTTTACAATACAATAATTTCATAATTGTAATTATCTTTCTATTGAAATATGTTTTTTTTATATTTTAATATGGCATTTGGATATGAAATCGACTTTGAAGGAAAATACGAAAAAACCTTCAATTCAAAAAAAAACAAAAATAAATAAATAAATCAATAAATAAGTAAATAAATAAAACCATAAATACATAAGTGAATAAATATATGATCAAGAATAAATGTGAAAATAAATAAATAAATTAACAATTAAAATTCAAATAAGTTATAACAAGGTAGGATAAATAACAAATATGATTCTTATAAGGTAAGAACATATAAAAACAGAATAACAATAGACAGATATTTATTGTACATTAGTTATGCAATTGGTTAACGAGAGGATTGTCAGCATAACTACATCTTGTTAGGAATGTGTATTTTAGTTTTTGAATCCTATGAGAAATCAATTCAACATTCGCCCTTTTATGCAAGTCTAAAGTTGAATGCCTCCATGGTAAATTAATATTTTATTTTGTGAAACTTGCAACTTTTTGATATAGTAGGCAGCAGTCTCTTCATACTTGGCAACCGTACAATAGAATTGCCAGAAAAATCATTTTGTGGAGAATAATTTTATTTTCAATTGTAAGCAACGAATTGCGGTTTATACTAGATGGAGTGAAAAGTGACCTCCTTGACCGCCAGAATGCGCTGCTACTGCAAAGAAGGTTATGGTGCCTTGAAGTCCGTTAACATTTAGGCAGGCGTGCCAAATTTCAGTGCGATACTGTCCTTAGTTTTGTTTTGACAGCTGATTGTTGTTGACGTGTTTGGCATCATGTTGAGTATGGACAAAAACGATTTTCGTTCTCTCATAAAACATTATTTTTTGAGAGGCAAAACGGCAAAGGAAACAAAAGAAAAGTTGGGTAAATATTATGGGGCTAATGCTCCGTCAGATTACACCGTGAAATATTGGTTTCGAGAGTTTCGTGGTGGCTGCAACTCCACTACCCATCAAGTCCGCAGCGGCAGGCCCTCCGATGCGGTTACAGAGGACAATATCAAAAAAATACATGAAATGGTGTTGGCTGACCGAAAAGTGAAGGTGCGCCACCTAGCAGATACCATAAAGATTGGTTCTGAGCGCACACGCCATATTTTGGGCAATATTCTATATTCTATATATGAAAAAGTTATCCTGCCGTTGAGTGCCGCGAATGACCAAAAACACGAAGGTGAAAGCACTTCGAAAGAGTGTTTGGACTTGCTGATGCGGAATCGGGCGGACTTTTGGCGTCGATTGGTAACTGGATTTGGATCCCTCGGACTATTATCTCTTCCCAAACCTCAAAAGATGGCTCATTAATAAAAAATTCAGCTCACGCGAGGAAATCATCGACGCCACGGAGGAGTATTTTGCAGACCTTCCGGAAAATTACTTTTCGGACGAGATCAAGAAGTTGGAAAATCGCTGGAATAAGTGTATCAAATTAAAAGGGGACTACATTGAATAAAATAAAAAAAAAACATTTAAAAAAACAATTTTAATTCCCAAGGAGATCACTTTTCACTCCATCTAGTAAAAGGATACAACATCTAAATTGCAATTCCTATTTTCCTTAATGTGTTGTTTATGTGGTCTTTAAACGTGAGTTTAGTGTCCAAATGAATACCCAAATACCTTACCGTAGGCACCCAATTTATATTGCTCCCATTTAGCTGAAATTGGTTGCTGGGAAGAAAACAAGCTTTTCTTTTTCGGGTGAAAAAGATCGCTTGGGTTTTTCCTTCATTAAGCTTAATTTTCCATCCAGTATACCATACCAAACTCAATTTGCTCTCAATATTGAGAGGAATTGATTTGATGAATACATGGCAGTGTCATCTGCAAAAATAGCTACAGCACAATTTGGTATATCGGGAAAATCGGACCTATATTTATTATAAAGAACAGGTCCGAGAACTGAGCCTTGTGGTACCCCTGCATTAAAATTTACTAGGCTGGAAACGCTACAACGCTTAGACAAGAAAGACTGCACAATTTTACATAGATATGGAGGGAATCTAAAATTGATCATTTTGTAAATAAGGCCCTCATGCCAAATGGAATCAAAAGTTTTTTCGATGTCTAGCAGTATCATCTCAGTAGATTTACCTTGAGAACGATTACTTTTTTCGTATTGTTCAACTAAATGCGGTTTTTTTTAATAATCTACACGAAAGCCCAAACTCAGAGTCGTTATTCCCTGCTTCGGTTTCGCCTTTACAGTTTCTTCACAATTGCTTGGTGGCATCGGAGGAGGTATCTCTTCATCATGGGGTAAAGATTTTGATATGGAATTCCCATTAGGGTATTTTATGCTTTCCATAATCTTCTTTGAGAACCCTCTTATTATTGTTAACGAAAAGGAGCAGCAATTATAGTGGATACACAACATGGTCGATATATAGAAAATACGCAGTTTTTGCTTTTTTAGACGCTGAATTTACTTGCGATTTGATAATGTACTGACCGCACACGAACCAAAACTTATTAGGCGAGTTTTTACACCGACGACGTTTGATTTTCTACGTATTGACCTCGAAATAATTTTTTTTAATTCTCACAAAGCTTTTACAGAAAATAGAACTGAATTGCTGAATAGTGGGTATCATTATCTGAAGGATACTGAAAAACTGGACGTGATGGAAACTTATATACACGCTACTAACTTCCTATAACCGTAAATAATTTAATAATATGGTATGTATCAGTTGCCAGGATACTAAAATCGTGTAACGCTGTTATTAGCCTGAACGCAATTTTATCTTTTATAAAAAATAAAACCAAAAAGGGTTGTTATGCAAATTTCATAAATGTTCTCAAGCTACAACTTTATCATAGACACGAATAGTTGTTTATAGTTCATGTTTCAAGCGTGAGACCAGATTCAGAATTCGCAGTTCACGGTTATCGCATTCCAATTTGCTTGCGTCTGATCTCACGCATGTACCTAATGTGTACCTGATTAAATTGTAAATTAAAAGTTTAATTCCAACAGAACCACGAAACGACGAAGTCAAATAAATATAAATTTATTAAAATATCAAATAAATTGTTGTCTTTTTTGTTTGTTCACAATTAAGTTAAAATAATTTTGGCGACCGTGACAGGGCAGTTATAGTGATGACTTGTTACATTTATAGTGAACAAATAAGTAAAATTCAGTCACTAACAAAGTAAAAGGTTTTTTCCAATAAAATTCAGTGTAAAGTTTTTAAATAAATAATGTCGCAGTTCGAAAGCACTAACCAAGGAGAGAATTTGGAGTACTTCGCCGATCAACAGGAACTTGTTGGAAAACAAATTGTGAGAACTGTTCGCAATTACAACAAGGACGGCGAGGTAAGAAAAACTCGCAAATACCTCGAGGATAGACTGGCAGAATTGACAAAAAACTGGGATCAATTCGATAATATCAACAACATAATTCGGGATCGTTTTGCTCAACAATTAGAACATCCATATTTCAAAAAGGACTACTTCGAGACCATTCGAAGGATTGCAGAACAAATGCGCAATAACATTGTGGGCCGATTGGTTGCTTTAACAGCAGATAGCGGACTCCAGAAGAAACAGGTCCCCAAAAATGTTGAGCCAGCTGTAGAGACAAATACGAAGAAAGGGGCCATACCTAAAGGAACATCTGGAGAAAGCCTATGGCAATGAATGTGAAAGATAGATTTTATTTAGGTAGAAACTTTAAAAAAATTTATAGAAAAGTACCAGTCTCGAACAAATCAAGCAATTCTGTCAGATAAAGCTTAAAACAGTGCAGCAGAATTGGGATGAAATAGCAACACTGCATCATACAATGGAGGATGATATAACAACTCAAGACATAGAAAGTTACTTCGAGATGCAGGAGTGCTTGGAAAGGGCAATGGTGATGCAATGGTTCAGCAAACAGCGGCAGCAACAATCAACACAGTAATGAAGTTGCCCAAAATAGAGCTTCCCAAATTTAATGGGGATTACTTTAATTGGAGACAATTTTACGACTTGTTCAAACAACTCATTCATGATAATCCTATTGCTCCTGCACAAAAGCTATAGTTTTTGAGAGCCAACGTAACAGAAGAGGCTCATAACTTAATCAAGCATTTTCCATCAACTGACGTTAACTATAAGGCAGCTTGGAAGACCCTTGTTGACCGTTACGATAACAAGAGGTTGTTGTTGACAGCACAACTCACAAGAATCCTTACACAATCAAGCACGACAGGGACGGCAAACAGTCTAAGGAAGCTGCATGACACAACAAAGGAAGTTTTGCAGGCGATAGAGAACTTTGGCTTCGATACTCATGTTTGGGACCCTTTGATTGTCTATTTGATGCTGCAGAAATTGAACAGAGAAAGCAGGACATTGTTTGAACATTGTTTGAACAATCCAAGAAGCAGTCCAAGCATGGATGAATTTTTCAAGTTCGTGGAGGCGAGGTTCCAGACCCTAGAGGCGATCAACAGTAAGGAGAGCAAATCGAAGTCATCAGTGGGAGTTGCAGCAAGCACCTAAGATCATAAAAGGTGTACATTGAAGCAGAGTAGAAAGTAAGTTAAGCCATATCAGAATGCAGAAGCAAGCCAGACAGCTTACAGCAACAACTCACCGCCATAGGTTCAGTCTAGTAAGTCTAACCTTAATTACAATGGTTTATTAAGTGATAAAAAAGCTAGTACAGTAGCCAATGCTACAATAGGTCACACATATAAAAATAAACATACATTTTTTTTTTTTATAATCAGCGCGCGCTTAAAATGTTCGTACACAGCGCGGGCGGAGGAAATTTAGGGAGGAAGAAAAGACAGGTACCGATGTACATTGTTTTTAAATGTTTGCAAGTTATAACGACCAGGAAACACAGAGATCGGCAGGGCATTCCATAAGCGAGTTATACGGCTTAGGAAAGAATCACGATATTTTAGAGTACGTCCGAAAATGGGCTTGAGGGTATACTGATGAGCATTCATAGCGATATGGGTGTTACGACTGAAAGTTTGAATGTGCGGAATGCTACTGGCGATTTCAATGGAGCACTGGTGGTGGAAATAGCGATAAAACAAGGTGAGACAGGAGACATTACGTCGATGTTCGAGGGTGTCAATTGATTGACTGATATTAGTATCACCAATGAGTTTTGCCGCACGGTTTTGAATCCTATATAGCAGGTGCAGAGATGTTTTAGGAGCACCTGACCAGATGTGGGCATTGTACTCCAGTTTTGGGCGGATGAATGCCTTATATATTGTGGCCAGATCAGAGGGGGTAAAATATTTCTTACATCGTTTGAGGAAAGCTAGACATTTTGCAGCTTTTTTGATGACATCGAATATGTGGTCATTCCAACGTAAGATGTCACTGATACACATACCGAGAATGGAAAATTTATCGGTTTCGACGATGCAAGTGCCATTCATGGATAATGGCTGGGTATTTGAATTTCGCTTTAATGACAGGAGACAGCATTGAGTTTTGGAAGCATTAAATTCCATTCGGTTGATAGTTCCCCAATTGGTTATGCTGTTAATATCGGAATTTAATGAGCGTAGCACACGCTGCCGTTCCCGTTCTACAGCCGAAGAGCAGGGGCGTGAGTCCGGGAACGAATATGAGAAGTAGAGAGTAAAGGAATAAATTGGATTAGAAGTAGCAGACAAGAGATCATTAATGAAAATTAAAAAGAGTGTCGGAACGGAGCCCTGGGGCACACCAGCATTTATTTTGTGAATATCAGACTTGAAACCATCCACGACAACTTGAATTGAACGTTCCGAAAGGCAATTTCTAATCCATTGAAGAAGAGAGTCATCGATCCCAAGAGCACGCATTTTCGACAAAAGAGCCTGTTGCCAAACTCTGTCCAATGCCTTAGAAATATCAAGTGCAACTATCTTGCTTTCGCCAGATTGATGTACGCTGGGGTTCCACTTTTCGGTGAGACATGCCATCAGATCACCAGTGGAGCTGTTGCTACGAAAACCAAATTGCCGGTCATTGAGAAGTTTTTGTGTTTCGAGATATTTCATGAGCTGATGGTTTATCAGCGTTTCCTTGGAAAGAAGGGACGTAAGTGCAATGAGTCTGTAAGAGGAGAGAGAAGAAGACTCGCCTTTTTTATGGACAGCGTGGACAAATGTTGTTTTCCATCTGCTCGGAAAGAGTCCTAAAGAATAGGATTGATGAAAAAGCTTACGCAGTGGTTTTGCCAGCGTGGAAGAACACCTCTTCAGAAAAAGGGGAGATATATGTACCATCTGGACCAGAGGATTTATGCATGTTGAGATCTTTAAGTACTCTTGCTACTGCACGAGTGCGAAAGTGGATTCGTCCCATTGTAGAGTCGACGCACTCAAGTGTAGGCGGGGACAAAGCACAATATGGGAGTGTTGAACTAGCCGCAAAGTGTGCAGCAAGCAGATTGGCCTTGTCCAAAGAGCTGACAGCTGGAATGTCATTGTAAATGAGCATTGCTACATATTTAGCAACAGCTGTTGTCAATGTCATTTCCTCATACGGCACTAAAAATCCATGTCGGGTGTTACTAGAATCAGGATCACAGTTGCACTTCGTAACAAAAAAATTCGCTCAACAAATTGGAGCAAAAACCTTGAAATTAAATATTCCATAGTGGAATTGGCTCCCATGACAGTCAAGCACAGTATATCATGAGCATAACGTTCAAATCAAGATCTTCGTCATTTTCCGCTTCTATTGATGTAGTAATTTTGCCAAAAATAACACCAATCAAATATAGAACTTGATGCTACAACTTTAAGTAAGTAAGTAAGTAAGTAATATTTGTTTATTCTGTTACAATATTTACGAGTACAAGTTTAACAAAAATAAGCGTTGGCTTTTGCCGTCAGCCAAGAACAAGAAATTAATAAATTTGTAATTACTAAAAAGCTTCATTTATAATTGTTGGCCTATGATAATTCAATGTACATTTTAGAAAGTTGTGCAAAGAGTTCCAGTTTGCGCCGTTTAGGATGTTTGTGATCTCATTTTCGCCAAAAGGATTTTCTGATTGAATTTAATATTAGACACGTTCCAATAAAATGCCGGACATCCTTCGTTCCCAGATTGCAAAGTGCACATTCGTCTCCTCCGTTGTTTCTGTATGGCATATAGTTCAGGTGCAAAAGTTCGCCTCTGGCTTTGAATATTGTTGAGATGGACTCTACGCTGTTCCGGTCATTAAAGTAGCTGTTTTTCCCAGGTTCATGCTGTCGTATTCTGTACGTGGATCTTGATTGGCTTTGTTGACTTTGCGTCTCGAAAAGCTCCCGTGTTGAGTAGTGGATTTTTTTAAGCATTTCGATCAGTGTGCTCTCCCAGTTTGTTTCATTTCCGATTAGTTCGTGCAAGGGCACATTGTGTTCTTGGCTGAGCCTTGACCATTCCGTAAAGAAATTAAGGTTTCGGTTTTTAAGATACATAGCCACATTGTGGGGAAGACGATGACTTGATTGAGCAAAAACTTTTCTGATATAGAGGAAGTGCAGTCTAAGTGTGAAGATATGTAGCGTTGGTAGTCCAGTTTCCAGATGTAACATGTAAGTTGGTGTATTTTCAGGCAGCCTAAACAGTTTCTTAAGGAAGTATCTTTGGAGTTTTTCTACCTCTTCAAAATGCCCAGCCCCCCACACTTGTGCTGCATAGCACATTATTGACCTCATTGCCGCCTCGAAAATCTTGTACTTCACACTTGGTGCAACATTACTTCTCCCCAGAATTCCTTTCCAGTTGCCATTAATCGCACGTTTAGATTCTTTCAGTTTCTCTAGCAGGTGTTTTTTAAAGGATGCCTGTGAGGTGACCATAACTCCGAGGTATTTTTATTCCTTGACTATATCCACCACGTTTTGGCAGGTGCATTTTTCATTCCTTGCGTGACGCCCCCAACCATTTCGAAAAATCAAGACTTTGGATTTGCTGGTATTAACTTGCAGGTTCCATATACGGCAATACTGTTGCAGCTTGTTAATCATAATTTGGAGCATGCTTGGGGTTTCTGCGAAAATTACGATGTCTTCGGCGTAAAGTAAGAGTTTTATAGGAAATTCCTCAAGAGGCAACTAGCCCGGAAGAAATTCAACTAGATCATCCAAAAATATTGAAAGCAGAAGAGGACTCAAAAGACATCCTTGCTTTACTCCAGAGTTTGTTTGGAACCGATTAAACAAGATATTCCCGTCCCACACCGCCGCTGTATTGCCTTCGTAAAATTGTTGCAAAACCTTTAGACCTTTTGTTGAGACTCCTATGTTGCTGAGTTTAAGAAATAGTGATCTTCTATCGATGGAGTCAAAAGCCGCCTTAAAGTCGACAGTTTTTTTCCTCGATCCAAGTAAATCCGAGCGATATTTCAATACTTCCCCTGGAGCCTTATTCAGGCGGCACCTATCTATAACTTTTTCAACTTCCTGTAGGGTTATGGGAGAGTCTAAGGAGCTTACTTCGGAATACAGCAGTGCAAATTGATTTCATTCCGGTCCACTGGTGGATTCAGCAATTTTTCGAGGTATTCCGCCAGAGTAGTCGCTTCAACCTTGATTCCTCAGGCAAATAACGTTCAATGCTTTAGCCAATTTCTAAAAGGACTTGCTGTGTTTGGTATGCGCAAGTTTTAGCTACAAATTATTTATGTAGAGTTTTTGTTTTTTTTGACAGATGATTTTAAAGCTTCTGTTTGCTTGCTGGTACCTACGTTTTATGTGGTCGGTGTCTATGCGTCTTAGCAGACGAAGGTAGGCGAATGATTTTTTTTCTGGCTTTTTCACATTCCCAATCATACCAGGGCTGCCTTCCTGGTCTTTTTGTTTCTGTTTGCTGAGTTCAAGATGCAGTTCATGTGGATTTCCGTACCTCTAGCAGATAGAAGTTTGTTGTTTTCCATATTATTGATTTCCAGAGTAAGATTCGCTTTGTACCTTTCTAAGATTCCGTCTTTCCAGCGTAGTTTTGGAAGAAGGCAATTTTGCTGAAGTTCGGTATTGGTTTGTCGCAAATTTAACTCTACTTTGACGGATATTGGTAGGTGGTCTGAGTATGTTGATTCGGAAACTTCTAGGTCTGTTGCATACATAAGCCGGTTCCCCTGCAACAGACAATAATCAATTGTTGAGCACGCGGTATTGGTTCGTCCATTAAGTAACGAGAGGCCTATAGTTTCTCACATTTCGATGATTTTTTTCCCATTTGCATCGGTAATCTGTTGACTTTCTCACTTCTCTCAACGATCCTTGCAGCAGTTCTAGTTCAACATTTAGTATTTGATCATTACCCATTCTTCCATTGAAGTCTCCAATGACCGGAATATCTGTCTCGCCCATTTCCAGCAGAAAATTATACAAACTCGTGAAATCGTTCATCCAGTTGTTGCAATTGATGTAACATAAGTTGGAATAATATACAATTTTAGGTTCCCAGCTTCAACCTTTACTAAATGTATGTCGAACTTTTTTATAAAGCAGCATCCGATCTTTATTCCTAAACCTTTTTTTATTCCGAACAAGCATCCGCCGCTGGCCCTGCCAGTAGAAGTTCTTACTGCTGGAATCCAAAAAAGAGAGTGATAATTGAAATAAGACTCGAAGCGTTCCATATTTTTGTCCACGAACCTTTTTAAAAAGTAAAAATATATCGTAGTTATTTATAAAATTAAAAAAATCACTAAATAACAATTTATTACCTAGGCCTGCTGCGTTGAACGAAAGAATATTAAAAGAAACATTGCTTAAATTAGCTAAGCTATTTGAACGGCTGACGGCATTACAATTAAAAGCGCTGTATTCGCTCATTTCTCACAGTTTGAGAGCCGCTCCCGCAACATCTGGAACATTTGACATTTCACCACCGCGTAGTAAGCCGTCGAGAAATGTCATTCCGCCTGCTTCGTCACATGACAAGCTCTTGTTTACATCGAAGTAAAATGTGCGGTTTTCAATTTTCAGCTTGTCTCCTCGCAATTGTGTGCTAATTTTCAGGTGTTTTGTGATTAAGTATCTGTTCTTTAAGTTTCAAAGCATGTCTTCTTATTTTGCGCGCCGCGATCGGGTAATCTCTGTGCAACGAGATTCCTGTGCCTCTAAGCTTTGTTCCTGCCTGTAGAATTCGCCCAACGTCTTCCCTAGATTAGAGTTCCACGATGACATTTTCGGTGCGGTCTTTGGTGGACTTAATTGGCCTTGTTATTATTTCCTTTGCTCTATCGGCTGCATCTGCACCATTTTCTGTCGGCAGATGAAGAATAATGTTTTTTTCACTTGCCTTGCTGGACAACCATTCCACTTGCCGTTCGAGTGAGATGCAGCGGGACTCCATTTTTTCAAGTTTGCCTTGAAGCAATATGTTTTTTTGTTTTATAATTTTACGAGCAAGTATACCCCCAGAAGTGGGACTGGCAGACAGCAATTTCCATAAGAATGAACTGATCGACATGCTCATAGGAGCAGAAATTTTCTTTGGCCTGCTCCTTCAGGGGGAGATACGATGCGGATCTAATCTACCAGTTTTGAGAAACTCTAAATTGGGCTGAATAGTTACAGGAAGCACGGAATAACCAAAATTAACATTTTGCGCTCTTATCTATATTGGATAAATTGGTGCGAAGTTTTTGGGAGATAGAAGGCCATGATACTCCGGTAAAAACCATGAATGAGGAGAGTTCAGGTGTGAAGTGCATTTCAAAAATAATATAACGTTTGAGAACAAGAACTTCATTGTAAAATTGCCTTTTAAAGATGATCCAACAACACTTTTAGTAGATTCCATTGAGATGGAAAGAAAAAGGTTTTTATCTTTGGAGAAAAAAACTCAGACCTGACGGATCAATACGTTAAATTTATGGAGGAATATGAGTTTTTAGGCCATATGAACGTTCTATCGACTAATCAAATAGCCGGAACATTTTGAAACTTGAAAGTTCATTAACAAAACTTCGTGTTGTCTTTGATGCGTCGGCAAAGAGCAGCAGCGACAAATCTCTCAACGATATTTTCATGGTGGGTCCAACAGTCCAATCTGATTGGTTTTCTATCATTATTAACTCTAGAATGCATAGATATGTTTTTACCTGTGATATAAGCAAAATGTACAGGCAGATTTTGGTGAAACAAGAGGATCTGCATTACCAATTAATCTTGAGGCCTCCACAATCAAAACATCCGCTAAAAACGTTCAATTAAATACTTTAACATTTAGGACAGCCCCTGCACCATATTTAGCAACACGATGTCTTAATAAATTGGTAGAAGACAACATACAAAAATTCGAAAAAGCGTCATCTGTTATCCAAAATAATATCTACGTAGATGACTGTCTAACAGGTGCAGAAACAGTAGCTGAAGGTCGTGAGTTACTGAATGAAATTAAACAAGTGCTTCAAATGGGTAACTTTGAATTGCGAAAGTTTTGTGCGAATGACCCAATGGTCTTTGTTGACTCTTCGGCGGACGTATTCGTATATTTAATATTTTGAAGCGAAGCTAAAATCTTTATTTTAAATTAATATAATTTAATATAATAAAATCCATTTACTTACATTCGTGCCGTGTCCGCCCAATGGTCAATCAGAAAAGAACGTGGATATTTAACGTTTAAACTTACTGGGAGAAAAATCCATTGGGAGAAAGAGATAACACGTAACCATTGTCCAGAGACGTCACGAGTGTATTACAATATACAGTGCTGCCAAGTAATGGCGCAACAGTCTTAAAAGAAGTTCCAGAAGATCACAAGGAGAACCTTGTTACCTTTTATCAGTCAGAGGTAGTTAAGACTTTGGGACTAATCTGGGAACCATCACAAGATGTATTTAAATGCAATTTCAAAACCGAACTAATAAGCAGAGCGAGTGAAAAAATATGTAAAAGAACAGTTCTCGCGGATCTCACAATATTATTTGATCCGTTGGTATTGATCGGCCCCGTGATTGTGCTTGGTAAATTATTCCTGCAGGAGCTGTGGAAAACTAAACTATCGTGGGACGAAACGTTACTACCTGAGCAGGTTCATATTTTGGAGGAGATATGTGCAGCAATTTTCAGCATTAAATGAACTCAGCATCCCACGTTATGTTCTTACACCCTCTGCGAAGGTAATTGAGTTACAGGCATTTTCGGATAGCAGTCTAAGCGCATACGGGTCGAGTGTGTATAGCAGATCTATTCACAAAGATGGCAAAATCTACTCCCAACTACTTTGCTCGAAGTCTAGAGTGGAGCCCCTTAAGACAATAAGTATAGCTAGGCTAGAATGTTTTGATGGTAGAGTTGGTGAAAAGGCTACGTCAAGCCTTACATCGCCAATTTAACAACATTTATTACTATAAAGACTCTACGGTCGTATTGGCTTAGATAAGATCACCATCGTGTACTTGGGAGACATCTGTATGTTGCAAATAGGATAGCCGCATCTCGCACTGGTTTCATTTGATTTTGGTCTTGTATCGTGATAAATATTTTCAGCAATTGAGACCTCTATTGGCAATGGGCATAGATTGTGTACGGCTCTTTGGTTTGTGCCATTTTTTATTTTAACAGTTGCCGCTCTGATTAGATTGTCGCTTCCCTTAACAACTTCGGTTACTCGACCTAGTTTCCATCGCAGAGGTTGAGCATTTATTTCTTTTATTACAACCATTGTCCCAGGTTTCGTTTTCCACTTCATCCTTTGTTGCAACAGATGCTAATATTCTTTTGGCCAGCGTTTCCAGAAGTGTTGCTGTGTGTGTTGTATTTGTCGAAATGTATCCAAGCGGCTTAATTTAGTGTCTGTAACATCTGGTTCAGGAAGCGCTGTCAATGATGTGCCTATCAAAAAGCACTCACTGCTTCCAAATCATTCGGACCTCTCGAAATAGGAGTCAGAGGTCTTGAATTTAATATAGGCTCCACTTGAATGACTATTGTTGAAAGCTGTTCGTACTCGTATGTTAAAGAAGATTCCCCAAGATAGCGAATTAGTAGCGTTTTTGGCGGTTCCCAAAATCCTCCAAATTCCATCCCGCAAACATGTGTCCTCGATTGTAGATTGCACGCGTTCCGAATGAAAAGCCCTTCTAAACTCTGCGATTTCGTTCTTAGCGCCAACAAAGTTAGTTGCATTGTCGCAAAATATGGTTTGACAAACACCACGTCTGCCCAGAAATATCTTAAGCGCATTTATAAAGGCTTCGGAAGGCAAATCTCCAACAACTTCGATCTGAACAATTTGAAAAACAAAAAAAACTGCCAGATAGGATTTTGATGGCGTTTTACCTCCTACTTTGTGATGCGTTTTAACGGGACCACAAAAATCAACTTCTGAGCGATAAAGAGGTCCTGATGGATTGACTCTCTCTGTTGGTAGATTTCGCATCAGTTGATTAATCGTTGTTGGTTTTGATCTGAAACATTTAACACATTTAGAAATAATTTGTCTAGCCATCTTGCCTACGCTCAAAATCCAGTATTGTTGTCTTGAAATGGCTATTAATGCTCTGTGTGATGCATGCAAATGTTTTTCATCTAACTGAATCAATAGCAACTTGGATACAAGACTGTTTTTTGGTAAGAGCCTCCGACTCTGGTTAAGTTAATTTTCTCATCGTAATACGAATCTAACGACGATATGCTTGATCGTTTATTGACCATTTCAAATTTCATCAGTATCTCATACTCATTGGGAAATGCTGTTCTCTGTACTCGAATCAAAAGCAGACGATTTCCTTGATATAATTCTTCAACTGTGAGACGATCAAAACTTCTCAATTCTCTACGTTTCCTGCAATTGTTATAAAATCGGTAACAAAACGAGAAAATTCTTCTCATGGATTAGTCGTCAAAGCTTCCTTGAATTGAGGCAAAAGCTTTCGGCCAAAAACAAAACCATACCTATTAGAAGAGCACAGCAGTCTTTTGCACCTAACATCATGGATTATCCATTACTACCATCCCAACGCAATGCATCATCAGGTAATACAGCACCCAAAGTTGCAAACACAAACTTCCACAAGACATCGAATGCGTGGTCCAAGTCTACTAACAACTTTAATGTGCAAAACAATCAAGAGCTTTTTACGCTGGAGGAAATAAATGCACTCACTTCTGAGATGATCATCTTGCTTGGTAATTGTACTACAAAAGTAGAGCAATTTAATACTATTGCACAACTTGCGATTGAATACTTGTATAAATCTAAATAATGAACTCTTGTAGCTTGAATATAATTTGTTGGAATGCTAGAAGCATTCGAGGTAAGCAATTACCACTTTTTTCTCTTCTTAGTACATGTAATATTGATGTAGAGCATTGGTATCAGAAACTTGGCTAAATTCAACCGATTGTTTGTCTAATACGTACTATGGGGACTCTGCACCATCGATTTCAATGGTAAAAAAGTGGTTTACTGAATTTCGTTGTGGCCGTACAAGCACTGAAGATGCCGAACGTCCTGGATGCCCAGTTGAGGTCTCTACACCCGAAACAATCGAAAAAATTCACGATATGGTGTTGGCCGACCGAAGATTGAAAGTGCGAGAGATTGTGGAAGCCGTAGGGATCTCGCATGGCTCAGTGGTTTCAATTTTGAATGTATTCCCCTCCGTAGTGGAAAGCGGCTGTACATGGTGTCTGTCTATGCACCTAAGGCTACTCAATCCACCTTATTCATCTCAGAGCTCGAGACACTTTTTCGATTCCTGAGGCTGGAATTGGAAGACAACTATTTCATTATCGGCGGAGATTTCAACGCCAAACATAGTGATTGGGGAAATAATACACCAAATGCTAGAGGGAACCTACTATTCAATTGGTGGGGTCAACACAGCATAATGTATCGACTCGGGCTTAGGGCGACGGATAGTCCGTCGTTTCCCAGACACGGGTCCTATTTGGATCTTCTGCTGTTCGACACACGAATACAACTGACATGCACTAACCAACAAACTACAAATTGTCTACGAACTTTCGTGTATGACAGTGACCATTGCGGTCTCAGCACCGAAATAACTGTTCCCAACGAGATTGCGGAATTGGATGAGTTTGTTCAAAGGCATTCCTACAATTATAGTAGGGTGCGTTGGACACACTTCACCTGAACACTGACGAGAGCACTCTCCTCGAATTCGCTCTACCTACCGTCCAACAGAAATCTGTCAAACGAGGAGATTGACAGGTATCTTAGACTAATGGACGATACAATCAAACGAACAATGGACAAAACGATACCTCGGTATCAACACACTGACGACGAAGACTTATTCCGCAACGCAACTATTGACGCACTGCACCGACAAAAAAGTAGACTGCTGTCAAGACTAAAAACCTTGTACAGACAGTTTACTGACAGACATAACCCGGAAATCATGACGTTGAAGTCGTCGATTAAAACCCTCCAAATATTAATAAAAGAAAATTGCAGAAATTCTGTAAGATTGTATTGGAACAATAAAATTCGGGCTGTAAACACCAGCAACCCGAATATGTTCCCGCAAATAAATAAAATATTTCGGAGATATAATCAGAACGACCTTCCATGTCTTAGAATCACCCGAACGACGAACAACGAACAAATACTTGTAGCAGCAGGCATTGATCCAAGTGAGGCCGTTGATGATGACAATTTCTTTGTGATCGAGGATCTGCAGGAGCAGGTAGAGGCTATAGGAGCGACTTTCCAGGAAGTGTACAAGGCGAATGTTATCATTGGCCCAAACCACGACCTGGAGAATCGAGTCCTTGTACACAATTTCTACCTTCGAAATGAAATAGAGAATTGGCGATTCGAGAACTCGGGCTTCACTCAGTTTAGTGACGAGAATAGGTCAAATAACGTCATCGCCAACGATAGGGTACTACCCCCTTTCATTTCGAAGGAGGAGCTCCAAACGATCTTCGAATCTCTTAGAAGTAAGAAATCAGTGGGAACCGATGAAATACCGAACATCGTGCTTCGACATCTCCCTCTAGAAGCGGTGAACATTTATACCACCCTGTTTAATAATGCAATGAATAATGCACATTATCCAGCGCATTGGAAAACTGCGGTGGTACATCCCATACCTAAAAGGGATAAAGATACTTCCAATCCGGCGAATCTCCGCTCGATCAGTCTTCTTCCAAACATCAGTAAGGTTTTCGAGAAGGTAATCAATAGAGTCCTGACTAAGTGGGTTGAGGACAAACATATAGTTCCGGATAATCAATTCGGTTTCAAGGCGGGGCATGACATCATTCATGCTGTGTCGAAACTGGTTTCTGATATCCAATGGAACAAAGGCAAGAACCAGTGCACTGGTGCCTGCCTGATTGACTTGGAGAAGGCCTTCGATACCGTATGGTTAGAAGGACTCTTTTTCAAGCTGGATAGGTTGGGCATTAGTAAACCACTTCTGTATATTCTTTTTGATATGCTCTCCAGTAGACAGTTCATCGTGAAGAATGGCGATGTGACTTCTGCTGGAATATTTAACATTAAAAACGGTCTGCAACAAGGTGCGGTAAATTCGCCGATCCTATTCAACATTTACACAAGTGATCTGATAGGTTCACTTCACCATGCCATAGCGTACGCAGACGACTTAATCGCGTACAGATCAGGTCCAAAGATTGAGGTCATTAACATACTTTTGCAGCGTGACTTCGATAAAATTAAACAATATTGCGAGAAATCGGAAACCATTCTGTTTAGGACGACTTTGTCTGGGGCCTCTAGGGATACCAGAAAGAATTGGCGAAAGTTCTCTATCGTCGGACAACATGGACAGCCACTTGCTTGTCGAAATGTAGTCAGATATCTTGAGATCTGGCTAGATCAATATCTGTATTTTAACAAACATATAGATGTTGCTCTGGCCAGAGCTAAGGGTGCTTTTGCCCTTACAAAGAGACTGTTTTATAACAGCCAACTCGATGCGAGGGTGAAGGTAATCTGTTACATGGCCCTTATCAGGCCCATGCTTGTATTTGGGTGTCCCGTGTGGTTCAACGTGAGAGCAAGTTTATTGGAAAAGATTCGGGTGTTTGAGAGGGCTTGTCTTAGGACTTGTCTTCGCTTATACAGAACACCAGAGTCTGAGTACATAAAATTCTATCCTAACGAGGTCTTATACAATACGGCGAACCTGATAAGAGTGGACAATTTCGTCATTAAGTTGACTCGAAGGCACATTGCGAGAGCAATGACCTCATCGAACAACCTGATCTCAGGGGCTTACTACCCCAATTATATGTATCACGAGAGAGCTCGCCTTGACGGCTTTATTCCTCCAGAAGCGTTCCTCTATCTAGATAGTAAAGGTCTGATCCAGGACAGATTGGCGGTGCCGCTAATCTTCCACGTCGCTCGAACAGCTGCGGACAGGCGACTCAACTACGACAGAGACGTCGCACATGGCAGTGCGGAGCGTCTCCGGTTCAGTAGGGCGGTAGGAAGCCGTGATAGGAGGGATGTTGCTCAGCAGCACCAGCAATTTTGGTGGCTTGATGAGGGCGAGGATGTTTCGTCGTCGAACTCCTCCAGTGATGCGTAGCTTCATGTGAAGCAGAGTGGCCCAGCCTAATTTTTGTTTTTTTAGCCATGGCCGGCTTATATAGTTTTAGGTAGGTTTAAGTTAGATTTTAAGAAAAAAATATATATAAAAGCAAAAAAAAAAATAAATAAAAATAAAAAATGATAAAAAAAAAAAATATATATATATATATATATATACATATGTGTATATGCATATATGTATATATGAAGTGTGTATGTATTCTGTATTGTATATATGTGTGTATGAATATTATATGTAAGTAGGTTAAGTAGATTAAGATTTATTTTTTAGGTAGTCTGTAAGTTTAATTAAAAAAAAAAATGTCCATATACTAAGTTTTTACTTAAAATTAATTTTTCTTAGTTTTAGTTGTAATGTTAAATATAATTTTAAATATAGACTGTAAGATCCGTCGAAAGACTTAGTTTAAGTGTTAGGTTTAACTTAGAGTGCCCGCATGGGGCCAGTATGTTAGAATAAGATTATTTGTAAGTTTTTTAAGCTAATTTTTAAGCATTTTTCTGTCTAGCATGTAAGAGTAAATTAAGTAAAATAAATAAAAATGCATTTAAACTGAAACTCAATTTTGAATGATCACTTGGGCATGAGAAAGCTTTCCGCAAGATGGGTGCCGCGTTTGCTCACAGTCGACCACAAACGCAATCGTGTAACAACTTCACAGGAAGGTTTGGCGTTGTTTAATCGCAATATGGAGGAGTTTTTGCGCCGTTTTGTAACCGTGGACGAAACATGGATCCATCACAACACACCAGAGAACAAACAACAGTCAAAACAGTGGGTTTCTAAGGGTGAATCGGCGCCAAAGAAAGCCAAGGTGGGTTTGTCAGCCAATAAAGTTATGGCGACTGTTTTTTGGGATGCACGCGGGATAATCCACATTGACTACCTTCAAAAGGGGAGAACAATCAATGGGGAATATTATGCCAACTTATTGGACCGATTCAATGACGATTTGAAAAAAAACGACCTCATTTGGCCAAGAAAAAAGTTCTTTTCCACCAAGACAATGCAAGGGTGCACACATGTGCAGTTGCCACGGCAAAAATCCATGAATTGGGCTATGAATTGCTCCCTCATCCACCCTATTCTCCAGATTTGGCTCCGAGCGACTACTTCTTGTTCCCAAACCTGAAGAAATGGCTTGGTGGAAAAAGATTTGACTCCAATGATGAAGTCATCTCGCAAACAAAGGCCTATTTTGAGGACCTCGACAAATCATTTTTTTTTGGAAGGGATACAAAAATTGGAGAAGCGTTGGACAAAGTGTATAGAGCTCAAGGGAGACTACGTTGAAAAATAAAATTATTTTTTTATCAAAAAATCTGTGTTTTAATCCAAAAGTCACGGACTTATTGACCCGCCCTCGTATATAAATCTAAATAATGCACTCTTGTAGCTTGAATATAATTTGTTGGAGGTAAACAATTAGAACTTTTTTCTCTTCTTAGTACATGTAGTATTGATGTAGCATTGGTATCAGAAACTTGGCTAAATTCAACCGATTGTTTGTCTAATACTATTTATAAATGCTATCGTTTGGATAGGGAAGAGAGAAGTGGTGGCGGTACTGTCGTAGTTATAAAACGTTTGATTGAACACAAGTACTCCCCATCATAAGTACAAAATTATTTAAAATCATAGGTATTGAAGTCCCCTTTATTAATGGTCTATCTCTGAAAATTTATAGTGCATATTTTCCAGGTGGGCCAACTTCACCACAAAAACGAAGAGATCTCCTCAGTGATTTCTTAAAATTACTTAATACAAATGATTTATTCCTTATTGGTGGTGATTTCAACTGCAGGCATAGACGCTGGGGTTGTCTCAGAGCCAACGCCTGGGGTAACATTCTTGCTGACTTAAACTCAAGGCATCCTTTTGATATTTTTTATCCACCAAATCCTTCCTATATTCCAGCTAACAGGAACAGGAACCCATCTACATTAGATCTATTTTTAACTAATATGCCTGACCTTTCCACTGTTAAATGTAGTGTTATTCTTCCTCCAATTGGAAGTTATTTAAAAGGTTAATGCGATCAAAACTAGAAAATGCTTCGGTTCAAAATAACAGTCCAACTCAAACTGATCGAAATGTAAATATCTTTACTAATGCCATTCTTGAGAGTTTTGATCTGTCAGTACCTAAGAGAACGGCCTTAAGACATGCCTCAAATGTTCTACCACATTACATTCTTCAGTTTATTACGCATAGAAACACCTACAGATCCAGATGGATAAGCACGAGAAATGATTTTTATCTCAGCGAATATAAGAAAATGAATTCTTTAGTCAAATTCGCTATTGCTAATTTCGAAAACCAATCGTGGAACGAAAAGCTCCAAAGTTTAGACAAGGGTAGCAAGCCATTCTGGAATATAATCAAGGTTATTAAGAAAAAAACATATCTACATTCCTCCCCTTAGAACAGGGAACTCTGTAATGCTTTCTTGTGCTGATAAAGCTAATGCGCTAGCAAACAATTTTTCGCTCAATCATTCGATTGCCAATAATATTACCCCACCTATACACATTGAAGCTTCCGTCAAACAGTCCGTAGATTTCGTTAATTCTCAAACCTTAGTTTATGATTTTAATCGCATACATATTAAAGAACTAAAAGTTCTAATAAGTAGACTAAAATCTAGAAAATCCACTGGCTTTGATGGTATTAGGAATGTATGCCTTAAGAACCTACCATCTTTTGCTTTTACGAAATTAACAGAATTATTTGACTACTGCCTTAGATTCGGATATTTCAGAATACATGGGAAAACTGCCAAGATAATTCCAATTTTGAAGCCAGGCAAAGATCCCAATTTAACCTGTAGCTATAGACCAATTAGCTTGCTTAGTTCTCTGAGTAAATGCCTAGAAAAAATCATAAAGAACAGAATTACTTCCTTCTTAGAGAACAACTGTATTCTACCTTCCGAACAATTTGGTTTTAGAGCTTTTCACGGTACTACTCACCAAGGACATCAAAAACAATCTATCAGATGGAAAAAGTACCGGTATGATAATTTTAGATGTTGAAAAAGCTTTCGGCACCGTATGGCATGATGGCTTAATACATAAGCTTACCAGTATTGACCTCCCGTTGTATCTTGTCAAAATTATTCAGTCTTCCCTATCACCCCGAAGTTTTAAAGTGTCGATTAATCGTTACTTTTCAGACAGTAAATTAATTAATACTGGAGTCCCTCAAGGGTCCGTCCTGACTCCAATCTTATATAACGTATACACTTCCGATTTCCCCAATCTGACAAACTGTAGTATCGCCCTGTTCGCAGATGATACTTGCAATTACTCATCTGATGCAATTGGTTTCAATGTTGAAACGAACCTGCAATCAGCTATACATGCTTTCGAATCATACTGTGTTAACTGGAAAATTAAAATTAATGCTTCTAAGACTCAAGCTATCTTTTTCACTCGTAAAAGGAAAGCTTGTTTACTACCAAGCAACAGACTTCTATTGAACGGAGTTCAGATTGAGTGGAAACCGAATGGAAAGTATCTAGGTATATATTTAGACAAACACTTAACCTTTAATCTTCACATGCAAGAAGTAATCAAAAAAGTCAAAACAACCATAAGAATTCTTTACACTTTCATATGCAGAAATTCGAAATTGAATGACCCAAATATTGGGTCTACAAGTAAGTTTCCAGCGTTTGTCAGAGATGGCGCCACCAGTGGATCCCGGGCAGAAATGTCAGACCCCATGGGTTTTATTTGTAGGTTTTGTATCTGTCAACAACTTTGAAGCGTTATATTTGAGCAGTTCTATCGGTGTCGCACATTTTATCGAGCAAAATCATGGCAAATTTCCAGCCAAATAAACGTCATTTGCGGGAAGCGCTGCTTTTATTCTTTAATATGAAGAAAAGTGCGGCTGAGGCCTATCGGTTGCTTTCGGAAACTTATGGGGCGGAATGTATTGGTGAATCGACGTGCCGCGAGTGGTTCAAACGGTTCAAAAGTGGTGATTTTGGAGTTGAAGACAAAGATCGCCCCGGAAAGCCGAAAAGTTTTGAAGACGAGGAATTGGACGCTTTACTGGATGAGGATCCGTGTCAGATTCAAGAAGAACTTGCTGCGTCATTGGGCGTCACGCAACAAGCCGTTTCCCTGCGCCTATAAGCACTGGGATTCATTCAAAAGGTTGGAAACTGGGTGCCGTACGAATTTAAGCCAAGAGACGTCAAACGGCGATTTTGCATGTCCGAAATGTTACTGCAGGTTTCGGTGAAAAACTATTTGGAAAATAGTGGATGGGAAATTTTGCCTCAACCGCCTTACAGTCCAGACTTGTCACCATCTGACTACCACTTCTTTCGTTCGATGCAAACCGCTCTTACGGGAATACGCTTCAGCTCAGTAGAGGAAATCAAAAATTGGCTCGATACGTTCTTGGGCTCGAAAGACGAGAAATTTTTTTTGGTCCGGAATTCATAAATTGCCAGAAAGATGGGGGAAAGTTGTAGCTTCCGATGGACGATACTTTGAATAAAGCATTGTAACTATGTCTTCATAATAAAACTTCAAATTTTGGAAAAAAAACGCTGGAAACTTACTTGTAGACCCAATAAATTACTGATTTTTAAGGCTATCTTTCACGCCATTATATTCTACGGATCTCCAGTCTGCGGTAGGTGCGCGAAAAGTCACTTGCGTAAACTTCAGACAACCCAAAACAAATTATTGAAGGTGATCCTAAATCTGCCTTGGTTTTTCTCTACAAAAGAACTACATGAACTAGCTAATATAGAAATGGTAGAAAATAGAATTGAAAAGCTTTTGCACCAATATAATATATCGTGTTTATCCTCTGACAAGGACTTAATCTTAAACTTAGCATCATAGTGAATGCAAAACTTTTTCTGTTCTTAGTTTAGTTCAAATAATCATATATTTATTTTTTGTTTATTTATTTATTTATTTATCTATTTATTCATTTTATTTTATTTATTATATATTTATTATTTATTTATAACTATTAATTAAATAGTACTTAAAGTTTGTACTTTCAAACCCAGTTCTACAACCACTTCTCTTTTCCCTCCAACGATATCGGGCATAGAACTTATTTTAGTAGTAAGGTGCTTCAACCAAATCTCTGTAATACGAGCATTATGAATATAAATATTGTAAACATTATGCCACAATAAAATAAAATAAAGTAAAAAAAATAAAACAAAAAAAATTATTATGGGTAACCGCATCTCCGTTTGACATCGTTGGAACATAATTTGTTTGGAATTTTAAAAAGGCAGAATTCCATATCAGACTCCAAAGAACATGAGTTGGCAGTAGAGGTCTGCAATGAATGTCTTGAAAATTACAGTACTCTGCAAAACCTAAGCAACTTTTTTTAATATTTTGTGTAATATCCTTTATTTTAAATAACAGAGGCACAATGACGAGGCATGGAAGTAATTAACTTTGAAAGTGTATCCTGGTATATTTCCCACCTCAACTTTCAAAGCATTGAATAGGTGAGACCTGTTGGAAAAGTGTTGTCCAGCGACACGGCTTTTAAGGATGCCAAACAGGTTTTCGATGGGACTCAATTCGGCTGATTGGGCTGGCCATTCTAGAATGGGTTTATATTTGAATCGGTCCATGATTCCGTCTATTTCGTAGAACGGACCTACACCTCCTGCCGAAAAACAGGTCCACACCATCAAACTGCCCCCACCATACTTTACAGTGGGTGTACAGAATCTAGGATTGAGTCGGTGCCCTTTACGACGTCTCACATAACATACGAGGGTCCGTGACTTTTTGAATTTCTGACCTCTTTACTGAAACAGCAACACTGCTCCTGTCAACAGGCATCTGTCAGTTGACTCCTGTCAAAATTTAAACTTGCTGCGTCAGTTAGTTTGTGTTTGACAGCTATTTTTATCAGACTACTCACTAATTTGAGGAGAAAATGGAAAAAAGTGAATTTCGTGTGCTTATTAAGCATTATTTCTTGCGAAAAAAACCATTACCGAGACCAAGGCTAAGCTTGATAAATACTATGGGGACTCTGCACCATCGATTTCAATGGTAAAAAAGTGGTTTACTGAATTTCGTTGTGGCCGTACAAGCACTGAAGATGTCGAACGTCCTGGACGCCCAGTTGAGGTCTCTACACCCGAAACAATCGAAAAAATTCACGATATGGTGTTGGCCGACCGAAGATTGAAAGTGCGAGAGATTGTGGAAGCCGTAGGGATCTCGCATGGCTCAGTGGTTTCAATTTTGAATGATCACTTGGGCATGAGAAAGCTTTCCGCAAGATGGGTGCCGCGTTTGCTCACAGTCGACCACAAACGCAATCGTGTAACAACTTCACAGGAAGGTTTGGCGTTGTTTAATCGCAATATGGAGGAGTTTTTGCGCCGTTTTGTAACCGTGGACGAAACATGGATCCATCACAACACACCAGAGAACAAACAACAGTTTCTAAGGATGAATCGGCGCCAAAGAAGGCCAAGGTGGGTTTGTCAGCCAATAAAGTTATGGCGATTGTTTTTTGGGATGCACGCGGGATAATCCACATTGACTACCTTCAAAAGGGAAGAACAATCAATGGGGAATATTATGCCAACTTATTGGACCGATTCAATGACGATTTGAAAAAAAACGACCTCATTTGGCCAAGAAAAAAGTTCTTTTCCACCAAGACAATGCAAGGGTGCACACATGTGCAGTTGCCATGGCAAAAATCCATGAATTGGGCTATGAATTGCTCCCTCATCCACCCTATTCTCCAGATTTGGCTCCGAGCGACTACTTCTTGTTCCCAAACCTGAAGAAATGGCTTGGTGGAAAAAGATTTGACTCCAATGATGAAGTCATCTCGTCATTTTGAGGACCTCGACAAATCATTTTTTTTTGGAAGGGATAAAAAAATTGGAGAAGCGTTGGTCAAAGTGTATAGAGCTCAAGGGAGACTACGTTGAAAAATAAAATTATTTTTTTATCAAAAAATCTGTGTTTTAATCCAAAAGTCACGGACTTATTTACCCGCCCTCGTATCCCATCAGAACTAATTAAATTAAATTTTGACTCGTTGCTGAAAAGAACTGTTTTCCATTTTTCAGGACACCAGTGTTGGTATTGTCTTACAAAATTTTGCCTAATATGAAAAAGGATTTTAGTTTGAATTTAATTGCACTACCTGATCCTTAAATGTCTTTTTGTGAGCATCGGTTTATTATTTTTAATTGCACGTCGTCGCACCGTGATAGCATCAATGTTTAAATCAAGTAATTTTACGACTTCATTCGAACTTGTGAACGGTTGTTTTTTAATTACACCACAAATGTTTCTATCCGTTCTTCTTACAGTAATTCAATTATTTACTTTAACAAAATTAATACACATTATTTTGAACAATCTAAAATTGATGATGAACTCTGAAATCATTACAGTTGCGCAATTGGTATGGCTGCAGTTCACCAAGGTATGATGTTGCATTTGTTAGATAGTTTAGTGCTTCATTTTGAAGACTGCTATCAGCGTGTTGAGTTCCAATCTTTCTCATATGCTCAGCCATTTAAGTGCATCCAGCATGCATCTCACTGGTGTGAGTCTATTGCATCCTAATATGCTTCTCATCATTGCTTTATCCTGAAGTTGTTGTAGTCTTTCTATCTGACTGCGATTGCAAAAAATAAAACAACAACGGTGTGAGATATAAAATTGACTCTGACTTTATTTTGAAGCTGCGTTCATGCCATTATGTGTGGAATAGACTCGGTCCAATATCTGCGGCATTACTCCGGCAATAGCGTGTCGAATGTTGGCTTCAAGCCCTTCCAAGGTGGTTGGATTGTTAGCGTAGACTAAGAAGACGTAGCCCAAGAGAAAATAATCGAGTGGTGTTGATGATTGCTCGCCGTGAGCTGACCCTGTCGCCAAATTTCTGCTTCACAACTTCGAGCTGTAGTGCATGTAGCGTCGTCTTTCTGGGACCACAGCTCGGATATATCGATGTTGTCGAGCTCTGACCACAGAAAGTCGGTTAACATCGCTCTATACCTGAGACCATTTACTGTAACGGTGTCTCCTTCCGGTCCGATGATGCCACCATGCCATAAACCGCACCAAACAATCAATCGTTGCTTGTTGACATAGCCGGTGAGCCAAAAATGGGCCTCGTCTGAGATGATTTTTTGGCCAAAATGCGGATCTCCGGGCAACATTTCCAGCGCCCAATTAGCGAAATCACGGCGTTACCTATGGTCGTCTGGCTTCAATTCTTGCATCAGCACAATCTTATACGGATGTAGGCCTAAATCCAACCGCAAAATAAGCCGGGCTGACTCTCTGGCGATGCCCAATTCAGCTGATCGGCGTGGTATCGACATTTCTAGGTCTTATTCGATACTGGCGGCTAGTGACTTTGTTTTCTTCATTTCGCACCAATCTCTGTCTGGTCGGTGGCTTAAAATCCAACCAAAAATCAAACTCTGAAACTTCTCCACGGTGTGACGAATTGCCTGCAAACTGACCGGACGACCGACCTCACGACGGAATTCACATTGCGCATTTACAACTGAACCGGAATTTCGATAACATTTTTTAATAATTTCAGCAAGCGTATAACGATGCATGATGTAATGGCGAACCTTACTGAATATTTTGACAGCTGGATGTCATTGGTAACTTTGACAGCTGCTGAAACATAACAATTGGAAAAACTATCATCGCTTTCTGGTATCTTTTTCTTCGTATCCTTTTAAAGAAACTAATCTTTTTCCCAAGTTTTTACGGGCACAATTCACATGTTTAGCAAGTTTTAAATTTTGAGCAGTCATTATTCCTAAGTACTTGATATGATATACACCCTGAATGACTCGAACTGCAACCAACTTCAAACTGCTATAATTTCTAAACCGTTCATGAAAGTGAGCTCAAATTTTGACACATGACAGATAATTTTATTATTTCGATGCCTTTTAAACGATGTGCGTCTCAGTTGTGTTGAAAAAATTTTATCCGCGATGGAATTCAAACGTGATAGTGCGATTGCTTTATATTTGGCTGGAAAACCACAAGTAGCTATCGTTAGAGCCCTCCAGCACCTCAACGTGAATAAATCATTTGTGTCTCGAACCATAGCTCGTTACCGTGATACTGGCAGCGTTGAAAAACGCCATAGAGGTGGTCATAAAAAAAAACAGCAACATCGGCAGAAATGGTTCGGAAAGTGAAGGCTCGAATTGAGCGAAATCCGCGTCGAAGTGGAAGAAAAATGGCTCGTGAGCTCAACATATCGTTGGAATGGATGCAACACATGCTGAAAAATGAGCTTGGGCTCAAGCCATTGAAGTTCCAAAAAGCACACGATCTTACACCGTAACAGAAAAAAGTTAGAGTCGAAAGAGCGAAGGAGTTGCTACGCTTGCACGAAAGTGGTGAGTTGCCGAATTTGGTTTTTTCCGATGAGTCGCCATTTGTTATCGAGCAATATGTCAACAAACAAAATGACCAAGTTTACTTGCCAGAAAGGTCCTTCGAAAACTTACACCTTCGGACGGCCACCAGAAAGCAGGCAGCACCGATGGTGATGGTTTGGGCCGCCATAACCACCGATGGTCGCTCTCCGCTCGTGTTTTTGGACCGTGGCTTCAAAATTAATGCGATCGTATACCGTGAAACTGTCTTAGAGGCAGTATTGAAGCCTTGGGCAAACAATCATTTCGGTCGGAGACCATGGACATTTCAACAAGACTCGGCACCGGTCTCACAATGCGCGCGCCAACCAAGATTGGTTAAAAAACAATGTTCCACACTTCATTTCTTCGACACAATGGATTGCAAATTCTCCGGATGCAAATCCGTTGGATTTCTCTGTCTAGAGTATTTTGAAGGCGAAGGTTGGCACTAAAAAATACCAAAGTTTGGACCACCTCAAACAAGCACTTCGTCGGGAATGGGCCAAAATACCGCAGAGCCACTTGCGTGCAGCGTGCGATGCTTTCTTCGGCCGTCTCAAGGCCATTATTCGCGCCAAAGGTGGACATATTGAAAACTACTGATACAATCTGAAAATTGATGTATTTTCCAACATTTTTTGCTTTGGCACAATAAAATTTATCAAAAAATAAAAAAATTATAGCTTTTTAAAAAGTTGGAGTTCGAGTCATTCACCCTGTACATTTTATATTTTAATGTTATTTCTATTTCTATTTCTATTTCTATTTCTATTTCTATTTCTATAGTATTTTCAGTATTTATGTTTACGAGTATATTAAAAATTTTCGTTTTCTGTTCGTTTAATTTCAGTTTGTTCATTCTGCGTCCATCTGCATCTTTCCCTTCGGCGTAGCGTAGTGTGTCATCTGCATAAAGAACAATCTTGCATTCACGTATAATTTCTGGCGTATCGTTCATGTATATTATAAAAAGCTGTGCTCCCAGAATTGAGCCTTGTGGAACCCCTATGTCGACTTCTAAAGCATTTGATACTTTATTGGTCTTTGCAACCGTGTTGAAAAACGATTTAAACCATTCCAGCTCGTTATCTCTTACCCCATATCTTGACATCTTTCCCAGTAAAGTAAAGTGATTGATAAAAGTGATAAGTATTTAGTTTTAATTGGATTGAATTATAAATTGTTGTTGTATTTTGACTTTGAATAAGGAGATCTTTTAAACCAACTCACATATTTTGCAGTACATTTCGTACGCTTTCGTTTGCAAAATAAATTAACACTACTGGTCCTATATCCGACATTTCACGTTAAGGTTTTCCTGACACATAAAATATTGCTGCTGATGTTATTGACGATGTGTTCGAAGCTAAAGGAATCATTGTTCAGCATGTCCACTAGATGACAAATGAGATCATCATATGTGAAATATGGGAGACAAACGTTCAGGGCATGTTTATGCACAAGTCCAAGACAATGAGTACGAGCTAACATGTACAAAGAAGAGTTCCAAGGCATTGCGTTACGCAATAAGTCTCTTCGTGTGATAAACAGCGACGCATTCAGCAAATTTTCTGTTCCCGAGCCCTGCAGATTGGTTGCATTAATGAAACTTTATGATTGTTGTTTTAAGGATTCTAAACGAACCACGTGCCATAGTGTGAAGTAATGCGGCATTGGAGGTTGTACACTCAAAGATCATCGGTTGCTACATTTTCGAGTCGGAGATGTGTTACTCTTACCAAGGTAATAGGAACACTGTTCAGAATTTTCCCGGTAGAATTGAAGTATTGAAAAATTGGTGAAACATCATTTCGCTCTAGAAGACAGCTCAGATGCGAACGGCATCGAAAGCAAAGGAGATTCTCGTAAGTACAACGAAACGAGTCAATGGAGCTTTTGGGTGTAGAATTCTGTGGCAACACGACAGCTTTTCAATGCCAAACACTTATCACATGGCACTCAAACATTTGTGCTGTTTAAAGAGGAAATACGCTCTGATCCCACAGTCATATCCAAAGTCAATCAACAGCTGGCTATGCAAGCTATGCAAGAAATTGCAGCGAGAAAGAGTTAGATGCGGTATAGTATTTGCCGGCTTTCATCGTATCAAATCCGAGCAAGATTAGGCAAAGAGGACCAAGTGATAAGGCTTTGTTAGGTTTTTTTTGGCTTTCGATAAAATAATGTTAGGAGACTATGGCGGTTTTAGCGTTTCTTAAGTTCTCCGATGATTATGCGACAAAAAGTGGAACAAAAAGCAAGATGTCGCCGCTGTCATCGGTATCCATTCCAAAGTTGGAGCCCCAGGCAGAATTTCACGGCGGTCATGGGTTCAAGATCGGCAAGACGTGTTTCTGGACGGACTCGAGGACTGTATTGCATTGGCTGCGGCCGGATGCAAAGATATGGAAACATTTTGTGATATTTCGTATCAGATAGTTACAGGAGGACGCCAACGTATGACTGAAAGCAGGTGGTTTTTTGCACCTAGTTTCGTGTTTGAGCCAGAGAAAACTTGGTTCATAGAAATTAATCTGAAGCAAAAAAAGGTCTGTGAAGAAGAGCTGCGAGCCAAATATGTAATGGTGATGAGAAAGGATGTTAGCCGACCAGACCAGACTGGTGATAAACTTTGATCGTTTTTCTACTTGGGAGCATCTTGGGAAAGTAGTCCCTTGGATCGTTCGATATTGCTGAAATCTGCAAAAGAAGGTGAAAGAAAAAATTTTCGAAAGTGATCCATTCCTATTAGAGCCGACGAGTAAGGCAAAGTTTGTGAATTTTGTAAGCGGTCCTATTCAATAGGAAGAGCCAGAAAAGGCAGAAGTGATCTTACGAAGCATGGCGGAGTGAGAAGAATACGCTGATGAGCTATGAGTTAGTGAAAAATGAAAAATGGAAAACTAGTTTCGAAATCTAGTTAAACTCGTAAACTCAACCCATACATTGACAATGATCGAACCCTGTATATAGCGTTTCATTGCGAGGAGAAGTATACCATCAGAGATTTATTCTGACAATGGAACAAACTTCGTGCTTGCAGAAATGAATTGCGAATACAGTTCCAGCTGATGAATAAGGACGCCCTTGGTCACAAATTTACAAAGTAGTTCTTCAATCATCTGGCAGCTCCACATGTGGGTGGTGGTTGGGAACGACTGATCGGTACAGCAAAGAGAATCTTCAAGGAAATCATCGGAAATCAGTGCTTGAATGATAAAATATTGCAATCGTCAGATCGCACGATTTCTGTGGCAATTCACTAGTCCCTTGTTTAATAGAGCCCTCGGCAAATCAATGGTTTCATGGGAACGAAGTGCCATTCTACTGAATCTTCGTATTTTCCGGACCAAGATCGTCAATATTTTCGAAGAAATAATCTCTGACTATAGACTGATAACGTTGCCCATCGAATATAACACTAGCTCCGGCTTAATTTTTGAAAAAGTAACGCACTATGATGCCACTAACGTGAAGACCACAGTGTTCCTTTGTGGTTGTATTTGGGTGTCATGATTCTCTTCTAGATTTCCCTCACTCTTCAAAGGAAATTTTGGTAATTCATGGGCCCACTGAACCAAAAGTATGCTTGAGTATTATTCTCCATGGATGGGCAATGGCAAAATCGGCGTTCGACACTAAATGAACAATTCCGGACCGTAGGCACACTTTCACTCACAGCGGCTGCAGTTTCTTCGAATTTGAGGACCCATAAAATCATATAATCGGTTGAAAACCGATTTTCAGAATAAGGTTAAATAATATGAAAGCCAGCAATACTGAATATAAATGTGAATGACCTGTCAAAAATGACAGCTCGTTTTGAAAGTTATCTCTATTGGAAGCCCTATCAATCAAAAATAAATATCCTGTACATACTTATGTGAAATTCGATGATGATGACTTAACTTTAGCCTCATTAGTAGTTTCCAGACGTAACAGATAAGACGATTAAGAGAAAATTTGTTTGCTAAGCGTTCGACTCTTTCAATTAAAGAAACCTGAACGAACTCTTGGCTGAAAAATCGTATTCCTAAAACATTTCAATCGGTTATTTCGAGGCTATCTCTCGAATTTTCCACAAAGTTCGTTTCCTTCCACACAAGCAAATGAAGGGTAAATTTAAATGTTTTATGAAAAAACATTTTCTTCTTAATAGTGTAAGCCACTCATAAGCCACTCATACGGGAAATTTTTAACGGGGCATTAATAACAAACAATAACCCTCTACTTAATCGCTACTAACTTCACTTGAAATTCATTAATTCTCCATAACTTTGACAACTACGGAAAAAACTTCTCATATTCGAATCGTAAACAGATTGCAATTCAACATTTTCTAAAATAATATTCCTCAATTTGATTGAATTTTCAGGAAAAACTTAATCTAAAAATGTCATATCAACTATACAGAAACACAACTCTTGGTAATACCCTTCAAGAAAGTCTGGACGAATTGATTCAGGTGAGCCCATCGGCTGAATTTGATTTCTTTTTTTTTATGATCTTCACTTGTTGCATTGAATTTATTTCAATTAAATTATTTCTCATATTCAGTTTGGACAAATCACACCCGCATTAGCATTTAAAGTTCTCTTGCAATTCGACAAGTGCATTAATACGGCTCTCAACCAGCGCGTCAAGGCTCGAGTAACGTTCAAGGCAAACAAATTGAACACGTACAGATTTTGCGACAACGTCTGGACTCTGATGCTCAACGATGTGGAATTCCGAGAAGTTCATGAGTTCGCTAAGGTAGATAAGGTGAAGATTGTTGCCTGCGATGGTAAGAGCAGTGAATTCGCTGGGTAGACGAGCACACGAACAGACAAACGGTCAAATTAGGAGAACGGAAGTGTTCGTTCCATTGATGGGGACACGGAAGATGTTCTTTAATTTAAGGTTTCAATTAGTTACTTTTGTTTTTGCTCTATTGTATTGATAGTTTCCACGAGTAAATTAAGCCGAGCTCTTTTCTTAGATTTAAGCGATGATGGAATGTGAAAGATTTTAGTTTAGGAATAATAAAACTTTTGTCGTGCCGAATATAGGCGTTTGCTTTTTCGGATAACGTGTTGTAAAGTGGTCCCTTAAAGTGACTCGCTGAGTATAGGCACCACCGACATTTTACAGTATGCTGAGTTTGGCTGCTTACCCGGATTCATGAAGGCGCAGCTGTACATGCGTGTGATTCAGATGGAGCACAAAACGGATGTTTTTTTCGGAGGAACTCCAAATAGCGGCGCCAGAGGCAGATCCAGCGATAACTTGATTTGAGCTTGTTCGTCATATTCGAAGATCAGATCGCAAGAGGATTTTTTGGCCAGTTTGTCAAAATAGGGATAGTGGTTTTCCTAGTTTCAAGCATTGAAATTCCTATAGTGGGTTACTGGCACTATCTTCTAAACGATCTGGCCTTCCACATTGGGAGGCTTAACTGCTAGAACACGTAAAAACCCTACTGTTATGAGGTCTCGGAAAAGAATGGACTTACTCTTGACGTCCTCAACGAAAAACAGAACAACGACTTTTGGCTAATTTGAGGTTACTCCAAACCGCTACGAGGCATATACCACTATCATCCAGGCAAAGGAAAGGTAGGCGGACCAAAATATCCTTATATCTAGCAGACGTTTCCCAAACCTCAATATTCACAAAGCGTTTAGCAGTTACCTGATCAAATCATTTAAATAGATCTATTTTCAATCGACGCAAGGCACAACTCTAGAAGTTTGGATGTCGGGAGGTTTCGAGGAGGCAGCGTCAACTCAGACCACTATATTGATGTAGCCAACGTGCGAGTGCGTATATGTCCGACGCTACAATAACGTCGCAAAAGTACTTTGAATAAATTGGACTTCAAAGAGCTACAAAAGTTTTTGAGACTGCTACAGTTTTTTCTGATCCGCAAACTTTTCGAAACGTCCTATGCTGCCAGCGCAGAACACCAATAAAGACATTGTGAGCAAGCCGTTAGGGATGCGGTGGTGTAAGAAGGAGCGTTGAGCTAATGCACGGAATAAGAGGCGTACAAGATAGTGACGCAAAAGAAGACGAGAGCACATGAAGTCTATGAGAAAAAGAGACGGGAGCAGCATCGGCATCTCAAAAAGTAAGAAGTAAAGAAGTGCTTGGTCAAGGCCATGGCAAGGTGCTTCTGCAGAAACGAAGAGATGATGTTCGGAAGTGAAAAGAATTTATGAAGCACACAAATGAAGAGTAGAAAGATGGAAAAGTAAGAGTCAAAGTCAGTGCTGAAACTTTGGAAGAATAACGAAGAACGGCGAACATGACCAACATTACACTGTAAGACAGAATAAACTATTGAGCTTGACCGATAATGGACAACTAATTTGTAAATTCGACAAAGAAGAGGTCTGCATGGCATTTGCTAAGAAGCATGCACCAACTTATCTGCAAAATACGGTCGGATAAAAGTGCGCCCAGTGAATGGAATGTCAACATCGCTTGTCCGGTTCTCAAGGACGAAGGTCTTAACTGCACCAACTATAGAGGAATGAGTCTTTTTAACAAAGCACACAAGATTTTATCTACTATATCCTCCATCCGCCAGATATTCACCTTACACAGGATTTTGAAAAACAGATAAAAAAAACAGTTGCTTCAAATTGATACCCACAACCTATTTATTGATTTTAGGACCGCATATGACAGCATTTCTGTATACGTTGGCAATCTTGAACGCTTGTTACTCCATAAAAATGAAGCCACCAAGGCATTCATAACATTTCTTTAACAACATACTGGAAAGCATGGTAAGGAGGCACAGTATTTTAGCACATGCTGATGACTGACATAATGAGAAAAAATCAGCAATCTGTCACTGGACTGTTTGCGACAAGGGCAAAGAATCACCCTTGCAAATCACTGTTTCTTTATACTAAGAAGGGAGCTGAGAAATAGATCCCTTTCACGAGCAATGAAGACAGCAATACTTAAGACCCTTATCATCCCAGCCTTACTGTACGGAATAAAATTTATCTAAGTCAGACGAAGACACCCTTAGTTACTGCTAGAAAAAGTTCTTTGACTGATTTTCGTTACTGTCTACATAAACGAAATTTGTTGAAGAAAATATAACAACGAACTGTAAGGTCTATACGGGGCATTCATCTTGACAGAAGGCCTATAGATCATCAGCTTCGATGGATATGACATGTTGAGCGCAACAACACCACTATTCTGGCTTTATTTGGCGCGCTCAAGTAGAAAGGGAACTCAACCAACTCGGCGTGCGCAACTGCAGGCAATTATTGCAAGACCGTGCTAGTTGAAGAGAGCCATTAGCTAAGGGTCAGGTCTATTACCCACTACGAATTATAGCACCACTTAAAGTATCAGCTACTCGTAGGAAGAAGGTGGCTTGAAAAGTGTCGTACTTTTCATTTTGATCACAATCTTGAAGATGCAGCAATAAGGAAAGGAGCTAAACCACTGAATTGTTAGAGAAGCGTCGAAGTGAACTTCAGCTCCGAAAAGGATGAAAAGATCCGAAGTCAGCTCTTCACATAGTCGTAGAAAAGACTTCCCGACCCATTGAAGAAGTCTACTTAAGACTGGAAAGGGAATACAATCTTGATTTCGGGTTTGCAGCTTCTAACAGGATGTCGTCGCAAGCTTCCTGGTATCTGCGATCGCTTTATCCCTGAGTCGGACTTTCGGTCTTCAGAAACGTCTCAAACCAAGAAGCTGGGATTTGGAGAACTTCTTAGCCGGGTAGTTATCGTTCATTCGGTCTATATGGCTGACTACATCAACACCTTAGTACGAGGGCGGGTCAATAAGTCAGTGCCTTTTGGATTAAAACTGATTTTTTGATAAAAAAATAATTTTATTTTTCAACGTAGTCTTCCTTGAGCTCTATACACTTTGTCCAACGCTTCTCCAATTTTTTTATCCCTTCCAAAAAAAAATGATTTGTCGAGGTCCTCAAAATGACGAGATGACTTCATCATTGGAGTCAAATCTTTTTCCACCAAGCCATTTCTTCAGGTTTGGGAACAAGAAGTAGTCGCTCGGAGCCAAATCTGGAGAATAGGGTGGATGAGGGAGCAATTCATAGCCCAATTCATGGATTTTTGCCATGGCAACTGCACATGTGTGCACCCTTGCATTGTCTTGGTGGAAAAGAACTTTTTTCTTGGCCAAATGAGGTCGTTTTTTTTCAAATCGTCATTGAATCGGTCCAATAAGTTGGCATAATATTCCCCATTGATTGTTCTTCCCTTTTGAAGGTAGTCAATGTGGATTATCCCGCGTGCATCCCAAAAAACAGTCGCCATAACTTTATTGGCTGACAAACCCACCTTGGCCTTCTTTGGCGCCGATTCACCCTTAGAAACCCACTGTTTTGACTGTTGTTTGTTCTCTGGTGTGTTGTGATGGATCCATGTTTCGTCCACGGTTACAAAACAGCGCAAAAACTCCTCCATATTGCGATTAAACAACGCCAAACCTTCCTGTGAAGTTGTTACACGATTGCGTTTGTGGTCGACTGTGAGCAAACGCGGCACCCATCTTGCGGAAAGCTTTCTCATGCCCAAGTGATCATTCAAAATTGAAACCACTGAGCCATGCGAGATCCCTACGGCTTCCACAATCTCTCGCACTTTCAATCTTCGGTCGGCCAACACCATATCGTGAATTTTTTCGATTGTTTCGGGTGTAGAGACCCCAACTGGGCGTCCAGGACGTTCGGCATCTTCAGTGCTTGTACGGCCACAACGAAATTCAGTAAACCACTTTTTTACCATTGAAATCGATGGTGCAGAGTCCCCATAGTATTTATCAAGCTTAGCCTTGGTCTCGGTAATGGTTTTTTTCGCAAGAAATAATGCTTAATAAGCACACGAAATTCACTTTTTTCCATTTTCTCCTCAAATTAGTGAGTAGTCTGATAAAAATAGCTGTCAAACACAAACTAACTGACGCAGCAAGTTTAAATTTTGACAGGAGTCAACTGACAAATGCCTGTTGACAGGAGCAGTGTTGCTGTTTCAGTAAAGAGGTCAGAAATTCAAAAATGCACGGAATTATTGACCCGCCCTCGTACTTCTCATCTGGTGGTATCTTCTCCATCGGAAGGAGCCTAAGGAGCATTTGTTTCGCCAAACCAATGTAGTAATCCTTCAATCTCAACTGAACTGGTATTTCCTGGGTTAACTTTGGCTTCAATGTTGGATGTGAATGTTAAAGTCGTGTTGTCCAGTAGATCGGCACGATCATTCGGCCCCTTCCAAGAGACTACTTTACTGTTAACTGAATCTTGGATTTATTCGTACGTCAAGTTGGTCGCACATGGTCAAATTGCTTGGCGGCTATCTGAAGTTAGCAAGGTCTCTATCGTCGTGTTTCCTGCAGGCATGAAATGTCCTAGCGGGATGGACTAAGCTCTTGTCTTCCCAACTAGTTAAAAATGTTCTTTACGAATTTTAGAATAAATTTTCCCGAATACGATATTGGCGTCGTACTCGGAACTGACCCTGTAGAATCTTAAATGAATAATATCAAGGCGACCATTAGCAGCTTGGATTCCAAACCCTCGTCGTAACGTTAAAGAAGCAACCATATGCCGACTGTTGAAAAGCAAATTACTTCAACAGATGCTGATGTGAAGCTTGTTGGAATTGATGAATTAAGGAGATGTAATCACATTTGCAAATTTAATCGGAATAAACCGTCGACGAAACCTCGGCCTCTTGATAGCGCCTTTTCCTTTTTCTCTTAGGTCAGGAAAGTGTACTGTACTTCTGATTAACCTCAAGGCAGTGGTACTATAAAGCCATGACGAGTTTTCAAATTTCTGTCAGACTTATCCAACTGAACACCAACAACATCGACGGATGAGTATATCTATAACAGGGTACTCGCGAACTTTAGTAAGTAAAACGCCCTCGACGAAAACACGACCTTCACGAAACGACTGCAGACAATGGCTTCGTATTAATTTACTTTTTATAAGCTACAATGATGGTGACAAGTAGCACTAGGTTCCCAAAACTCTACATCCGAGCGATCCAGCTTATTTTTCCTAATTGATCGAACCACAAACGCAATCAATCACAAGCTAAAACATATAGCATTTGTAATGTGCTCAATTTTAGAGCAGCGAACGCTGATTTTAACTATCTTAGCAGTTAAATCTAGAGCCAGACTATCCAACGAAAGGATCAAGAGACTTGACGCTTCAGCATGCCTGAAATACCCAGATAACAAAGTGCAGGCGAGTCAGAAACTCTCCTCCAATACCTAGTGGAATCAGTTCTATAATTTCATACGAGAGGTAGAATGATCTACTTTCGGTATTACGAAACAATGTCCATAGTATGACGGAAAGAGTTGGCAGAAGTTTAAAATATTAAGGCCCAGCAACGTCAGACAAGAGCAGCGCGGGGAGAGTATCTCCCAGCTCAAACAAATCGAAGAATGGAATGCTAATTATCAACAACGTACTTTAAACGTAAAGGTAGCTTCATGTGCGCGACTTTTTTTAAAGTGCATGTGTAAGGGTGGTCACTTGATTGTAAAATATTAGTAAAGTTTCCTTTCTAGCTTAGTTTATTTATGTTTCATCGTCTTGTGGTCTACAGTGCCATTAGCGAATTCAAATCCTGCCTAAATTAAATTACCTTAGCGAATAACGATGTAAAGCACGCACATTGAAATCACTCCTACGAACTATTCCAAACATATTACGGATTTTGGCAAGGCTATGCGCTATCATGAAACTTCACTAATATAATGCACGTTCTTCTACTGAAATACGCAGTAAACATCGACATCGTCGTTTGTCCCTAGCATGCCCTCACAAACGTTTTCTTGTTTTGGTGCACAAACAAAGAAGCCTTGACAAAACGTCACGTCAAACCTAGCTTGCTTCGCAGTAAACATCGACTCCACGAATGACGCCCCAGTAGTGATTGGTTGATGACTTGCCTTAAGAAATCGTTGGTACTTGGATTAAGGAAGAAAAGTGGGTTCGAAGCTTCTAACACGAAAGACTGCTCAATGCAATTTTGCTATACGATGCCGGGTGCTGGACAATAATCCGGAAGGCAAAGTACATGTTGAACACTTTCTAGAGAAAAATTGTTCGTTGTATATTTCGTCCACCATACGAAGAAGCGGAATGATGCGGATTTAACAGCAAGTTCTATAGGTTCCACCATGATGTGGATATAGTCCCAAAGGGCAAAACTCGTCGAGTACACTGATTTAGCCACATTCAGCGAACGATGGAAGACATGGAAGATTGACGATTTGCTATGGAGACCAAGCGCTGATCAAGATGCCAAAGCGGCTGTCGTGCCTCATGCAAAACTCTACAGTGCTCAGGGGCCAGTAATGGAAAAAAGTAAAACGAAATACGCTTCAACAACATTTACAAATCATCCAAGTCTTTTATGGAAATTCGCAGTCGGCTCTGACATTACGTTTATTGCACGTTAATTTTAATCCGTTTAATTGTCCCGAGAAGCGAACGAATGAATCAATTTATTCATTCAACAATGTTGTCATACCAGTGCAACAGCGAAATGAAGAAGGTATTTCTGTACGCGCGTCGGTAAGTCTAGATCGAAATCAATCGATTCGGCGCCATTCTCGAAAGCAAGACGTCTTTCGAGTTTTGAATGTCGAATTGGCTACACACCTGCGTTGTACTAGGTGGAGTGAAAAGTAACCTCTTTGACCGCCAGAATGCGCTGCTACTACAAAAAAGGTTATGGTGCCTTGAAGTCCGTTCATATTTAGGCAAATATGCAAATTTCAGTGCGATACTGTCTTTAGTTTTGTTTTGACAGCTGATTGTTGTTGACGTGTTTGGCATCATGTTGAGTATGGACAAAAACGATTTTCGTTCTCTCATAAAACATTATTTTTTGAGAGGCAAAACGGCGAAGGAAACAAAAGAAAAGTTGGATAAATATTATGGGACTAATGCTCCGTCAGATTATACCATCAAATATTGGTTTCGAGAGTTTCGTCCGCAAGTCCGCAGCGGTAGGCCCTCCGATGTGATCACAGAGGACAATGTCAAAAAAATACATGAAATGGTGTTGGCTGACCGGAAAGTGAAGGTGCGCGAGCTAGCAGATGCAACAAAGATTAGTACTGAGCACACACGCCATATTTTGGGCAATATTCTGCATATGAAAAAGTTATCCTGCCGCTGGGTGCCGCTCATGCTCACTCCTGACCAAAAACACGAAGGCGAGAGCACTTCGAAAGAGTGTTTGGACTTGCTGACGCGGAATCGGTTGGACTGTTGGCGTCGATTGGTAACTGGATTTGGATCCCTCGGACAATTATCTCTTCCCAAACCTTAAAAGATGGCTCATCAAGAAAAAATTCAGCACACGCGAGGAAATCATCGACGCCACAGAGGAGTATTTTGCAGACCTTCCGGAAAATTACATTCCGGACGGGATCAAGAAGTTGGAAAAACGCTGGAATAAGTGTATCAAACTAAAAGAGGACAATATTGAATAATATAAAAAAAAAACATTTAAAAAAAGAATTCTTTCATTCCCAAGGAGGTTGCTTTTCACTCCATCTAGTATGGTGGACAGACTGCTGGTATTGATACCATGGTATAGCAATACTGTGTTCTAAACCACACTAAACCACATGTCTGCCACTACAATACCACGTTAAAAGCTACTATACCACGAAACATACTTGGTATTGAGATTTATAATTTTTACTGATTGCAGCGCCACTTTCACTATGTTGGCGATTCTTTGAAGACTCTTTGACAATTCAAAGCAAAGAATCACTGTGAAAGAGTAATTGCGGTGACCGTCTTACCGCCAGAAATGACCTTGCCAATTGGCCGCACCCCTTGTACGATTTTATACTTTTAAACTATTTAGAGCATCATTAGGTCTCTGGTCTATGCCAATAATCCAGAGACTTTAGACGTCTTAGAGGCGAACATTTGATGTGTATATGCATAAAAATTAGTTTCGAACGCATCCACTCATGTAAAACATTTATGTGCTTTAAAATATTTCGTAACTATTGGTATTATATTTCAATCCAAAATAAGAATTTCTTTGACGCCTTAAGAACACATGTTTTTATTAAAAAAAAAAATGAAAGAATTACAACTTAAGGCCCACCCTCTTAAGGAAGAAAATTAACACTGCGCCAATTGTCGCTGTAATCGCTACAAAGCCAAACAATATTTCCAACTGTCATGAGTTCACAACACACTCACCATCCCTTTCAGTTTTCTCCAGCATGTCTAGCTACTTATCTCCCTCATGCCTATGGCGTAATTCTATTCTACCCCACCATCGGACAGCAGCGTTGTGCGCCGTCAAAAAATTCTTCTCATTCAGTTGCGGAGTTCGAGTGAGAGAGTCATACTTTTCGGAAAATTCAAAAAGAGTATCAAACAAATAGAAGCTCAAGTTCTTTTTTTTGATTTTTTGTTTGTCCGAGTCGAACAGAATTAATTTACGCCTACAACAACTAATCCCCCACGTCCATTTCTGCCAGAAAAACGGAAGAGTTTCCCCGCGGAAATCCACACAATCTTACAAAAACGGTCCAAAGCCAGAAGCCCTTTTCTTTATTTTGCCAATTTAACACAACACAGTGGTGTCTGCAAATAAAGTTATCTCCCCCCGAGTGCATTGAAAGGAAAAATCGAAAAAAAAAAATCGTGAGTAGTGTTAGACTCTGGGTAAAAAGATAAAGGAAGCCACGAAAATTCCTTCAAGAGTCTAAAAAAAAAAAAAAAGCTGTGCTTTTGCTTTGTGTTTTTATTTGAAGCGTTTTTCTCTGTCCGTGCCCACCAATTCAATTCTCTACTGAGCGTTCGTGCCTCCGAAATCAACTTGTCGACTTGTGGTCGAAAATTCCGTCGTTTAGAGAAAAATTGTTAGAATCCGTTGAACGAAAGAAAATCGAATCGAAAGGGAATAAGCCAAACGAAGAAGAAAAAAAGGCAGCACACTAGCGGTAGCAATTAAATTATCTCCCACACACGTACACGCCGAAGAAGTAGAAAACAACATAGCGCACGCAACATAACAACGTCGTTGTCGTTGTCGAAGAAAGAATAATTTTTGAAATTTTTGTAGTTCACGGATCACCCTTTGAATTTTGGAAGAAAAAAAGAAAAAAAGAAAAAAAGAAAAAAAGAAAAAAAGAAAAATTCCTCGTTCGGGTTTTTGTTTGTTTTACATGGAAGTGTTTGGGTCATCTCTTTTACGCGTCGATGTATTGAGCCAGTGAGTTAGCTAGCTGCACGTTTCTTTCTCGGTTGAAGCCGCGCATCTCCCGAGTTGTTGTTGCTGCTGCTGCTGTTTGTCTTGTGTTGTTGTTTGTTCTCATCCTCTTGTTCTGTGTTTTGATGTGTTTTTTGTTTTAATTTCCATCGTGGATTCATCCATCCGAGTCAAAGTGAAGAAATCACTGTGCAACATCCCAAAGCTGGATTATTTCAAATCGGAAGACATAGGATCTCTACAGGAAAACAATTCCGGAGTGACCAACAAGATGGTCAAACGGTGAGTACCTCAATTGCTTTTCATTAGTTTTGATTTTGTTTTGTTTTCCTTCGATTATTCAGATTCCATTCTATTTTGAATTCAATTGGTATTGCGGTACATTGTACGTTTTCGTTGTTTACATCACGCTTTGGGTTTTGTGGGTGGTCTGTGCTGTAGGTAGTCGGGCGTTTGACACCCACCTCTGGTCGACTCCATCTGGTGGTGAATCATTGCGTCTGCAAGGATTGCAGCATTCAGAGACTTCAAGGATTTTGAGCTGCTGCTCATATGAATGACTTCATCTGCGCAAATTAATGTCTGTTGCTGAGGGTGGCTTTTTATTTTGGGGAGTGAAACTGTGAACCTGAGAAGATTTTTCGAGGAGGATGCCTTCAGATTGAGAACAGACATTTCGATGGGGTTGACGCGGAACATATCGGACATGGAATATGAAAACATTCTTGTCACGACTGGAAAATGAAATTACAGCAATCGATTTGTTTACTGTTTTTATCCCACCCCCCAATCATTCCTGTGCTGTTGTGTGCGGAAATTTGTTGGAATAAAAAAAAAATAGTAATAAACTTGAACAGTTTTTCGACAATTGCACTTATCTCATAGGACCACAGTTAAGAGCTCGTGCTTGGGGGCCAAATACAAGGTAGAGCTCTTAGGGCTAAATTGACTGTGGGAAATCCATCCAAGCTGTGAAAAATTTGTGTAGTTTATATGTCTACATTGTGATCCACCTAAACGAAGTGAGAACCTGTTCACTTTTACTAATAAGCCTTTGAATCTGGGGAACAACCGCATTGTACCTTAAATATGTTCGCGCACAACTGTCAACATACAAATTGACAGAAAAAGTACGCTGCTAAAGTAGAGATGCCATTCGTTTGCGATCTTTTTGTAATTTTACCAAAATAAAACGTGAACAGGATGATCAGTATGATCTTGCTTTCGATGTAAATAATGCTCTTACATCGAAGTTCGGGGTAAACCTGGATCGCAACTAACAAGCCTCCCATTTAGTTGCATTCTGTCCGGTCTTTAGCTAATTGCCTCCAGTTGTCCACTCAAAGTCGGTTAAGGCCTCCTTCAACTTGTGCGCGCCACCTAAGGCAAGGTCTTTCTCTACTATGTTGTCTCTCCGGGTTTGATTCGAAGACTCTGCTGGCCGGTGCATTGGTGTCCATTCGCTCTACATGTCTTAGCCATCTCAGGCGATTAATGAGCAGTTTGCTGACTAGAACGATGTCGCTGTATAACTCGTATAGTTCGTCGTTGAATCCTTTCCTCCAAAGTCCGTCAACGTAAACTATTTTTCGAAGGATCTTGCGCTCAAAACGACTGAGGGTATCTTCATCCGCATTCGATAGAGTCCAGGTTTCAGCGCCATAAAGTAGGACTGGGATGATCAATATCTCCCTAGTTTTTCGGGATAGGGTCTTACTACTCAATTGCCTTCTTAGTCCAAAGAAACAGCGATTGGCAAAAGTAATTCTTCATTTTATTTCTACTCAGGCATTGTTGGCAGCATTTATAACAGGGCAGAGATAGACAAAGTCCCTTAATACTTCTAAATTATAGCTGTCGACTGCGATTCGTCGATGTTGTGTGTCCCTTCTTGTTGACAGCATATACTTGGTTTTGCCTTATTTAGCGCTAAACCCATTGTGGCAGCTTCCATTTCAATACTAATGAAAGCACCGGTGACCTCTCGCTGAGTTCTGCCAATATCAGCGGCGTACGTTAGTAGTTACTTTTGAAAGATTGCGCCTCTCAAGTATGATGTTAAAGATGTCACGTCACAACGCGTCACCTTGTCCAAAACCTCGACATCGCTTTATATAGCTCGTCTCTATAAATGCTATCACATGCGGCCTTAAAATTGACGAAAAGAGGGTGATTATCAATTTGGACTTCTTGAGTTTTTTCCAGGATCTGTCGGAATGTGAAGAATTCGATTGTGAACTTTCCTGGTCTGAAACCGTAATGAGAGAGGCCCATCCGGTTGTTGACAAAGGTTTTCAGACGTTTACACAATATGGCAGTTATGATCGTCGTTCAGCACCTACTACTAGTAACTTCTAGTGCATTTCAGCCCCTGTCGCTTATGCGTTCGCTTATACATACCATATAGAGCTTGCGTAAGTCTGTGGCCAAAACTAAATCGAAATTTAGTCACCTCCACTCTTACTGTCAAGATATGGGATAAGAGATAACGAGCTGGAATGGTTTAAATCGTTTGTCACAAAGAACAAACGTCAACAATAGAGTGTCAAATGCAATAGAAGTCGACATAGGGGTTCCACAAGGCTCAATTCTGGGAGCACAGCTTTTTATAATATACAAGAACGATATGCCAGAAATTATACGTAAATGCAAGATTGTTCTTTATGCAGATGACACACTACTCTACGCCGAAGGGAAAGATGCAGATGGAAGCAAAATGAACAAACTGAAATTAAACGAACAGAAAACGAAAATTTTTAATATACTCGTAAACATAAATACTGAAAATACTATAGAAATAGAAATAGAAATAGAAAATGTAAACCATATCAAGTACCTAGGAATAATGATTGATCAAAATTTAATATTGAAGAAAAATGGACTGCCTGACAGCAATTAAAGTGTATATGTTAATAACGGGTGAGCAGAAAGCGATGATAGTTTTTCCAATTGTTATGTTTCAGCAGCTGTCAAAGTTACCAATGACATCCAGCTGTCAAAATATTCAGTAAGGTTCGCCATTACATCATGCATCGTTTTACGCTTGCGGAAATTACTAAAAAATGTTATCGAAATTTCGGTTCAGTTGTAAATGTGCAATGTGAATATCGTCGTGAGGTCCGTCGTCCGTTCAGTGTGCAGGCAATTCGTCGCACCGAGGAAAAGTTTGAGCGCGAGTACACTCTTTTGGATCTTACACCACCAACTAGGTAGAGATTAGGGCGAAATGAAGAAAACATACCCGCCGCAGCGGCCAGTATCGATGAAGACCCAGAAATGTTGATTCGGCGCCAATCAGCTGAATTGGGCATCGCCAGAGAGCCAACTTTGCAGTTGGATTTATGCCTACATCCGTATAAGTTTGTGCTGATGCAAGAATTGAAGCCGGACGACCATAGACAACGCCGTGAGTTCGCTAATTGGGCGCTGGAAATGTTGCCCGGAGATCCGGATTTTGGCCAAAAAATCATCTCGGACGAGGCCCATTTTTGGTTCAGCGGCTATGTCGGCAAGCAGCGATTGACTGTTTGGTGCGGTTTATGGCATGGCGGCATCATCGGACCGGAAGGAGACACCGTTACTGTAAATAAATGGTCTCAGGTACGAGGGCGGGTCAATAATTCTGTGCATTTTTGAATTTCTGACCTCTTTACTGAAACAGCAACACTGCTCCTGTCAACAGGCATTTGTCAGTTGACTCCTGTCAAAATTTAAACTTGCTGCGTCAGTTAGTTTGTGTTTGACAGCTATTTTTATCAGACTACTCACTAATTTGAGGAGAAAATGGAAAAAAGTGAATTTCGTGTGCTTATTAAGCATTATTTCTTGCGAAAAAAAACCATTACCGAGACCAAGGCTAAGCTTGATAAATACTGCACCATCGATTTCAATGGTAAAAAAGTGGTTTACTGAATTTCGTTGTGACCGTACAAGCACTGAAGATGCCGAACGTCCTGGACGCCCAGTTGAGGTCTCTACACCCGAAACAATCGAAAAAATTCACGATATGGTGTTGGCCGACCGAAGATTGAAAGTGCGAGAGATTGTGGAAGCCGTAGGGATCTCGCATGGCTCAGTGGTTTCAATTTTGAATGATCACTTGGGCATGAGAAAGCTTTCCGCAAGATGGGTGCCGCGTTTGCTCACAGTCGACCACAAACGCAATCGTGTAACAACTTCACAGGAAGGTTTGGCGTTGTTTAATCGCAATATGGAGGAGTTTTTGCGCCGTTTTGTAACCGTGGACGAAACATGGATCCATCACAACACACCAGAGAACAAACAACAGTCAAAACAGTGGGTTTCTAAGGGTGAATCGGCGCCAAAGAAGGCCAAGGTGGGTTTGTCAGCCAATAAAGTTATGGCGACTGTTTTTTGGGATGCACGCGGGATAATCCACATTGACTACCTTCAAAAGGGAAGAACAATCATTGGGGAATATTATGCCAACTTATTGGACCGATTCAATGACGATTTGAAAAAAAAACGACCTCATTTGGCCAAGAAAAAAGTTCTTTTCCACCAAGACAATGCAAGGGTGCACACATGTGCAGTTGCCATGGCAAAAATCCATGAATTGGGCTATGAATTGCTCCCTCATCCACCCTATTCTCCAGATTTGGCTCCGAGCGACTACTTCTTGTTCCCAAACCTGAAGAAATGGCTTGGTGGAAAAAGATTTGACTCCAATGATGAAGTCATCTCGTCATTTTGAGGACCTCGACAAATGATTTTTTTTGGAAGGGATAAAAAAATTGGAGAAGCGTTGGACAAAGTGTATAGAGCTCAACTGAGACTACGTTGAAAAATAAAATTATTTTTTTATCAAAAAATCTGTTTTAATCCAAAAGTCACGGACTTATTGACCCGCCCTCGTATAAAGCGATGTTAACCGACGTTCTGTGGTCAGAGCTCGACAACATCGATATATCCGAGCTGTGGTTCCAGAAAGACGGCGCTACATGCCATACAGCTAGAAGTTGTGAAGCAGAAATTTGGCGACAGGGTCAGCTCACTGCAAACAATCATCAATTACCCGCCGCGATCATGCGACTTGACACCACTCGATTATTTTCTCTGGGGCTACGTCTCCTTAGTCTACGCTAACAATCTAACCACTTTGGAAGGGCTTGAAGCCAACATTCGACACGCTATTGCCGGAGTAACGCCGCAGATATTGGACCGAGTCTATTGCACACATAATGGCATGAACGCAGCTTCAAAATAAAGTCAGAGTCAATTTTATATCTCACACCGTTTTTGTTTTATTTAAATTTTTTTTCTATCGTTCTTATATGGTCACACATTACTATCATTAAACCTTATTTCGAATATTGCTCGACTGTTTTATACACGTATTGCAATCGCAGTCAGATAGAAAGACTACAAAACTCCAGAATAAAGCAATGAGATGCATATTACCAGTAAGACGCATGCTGGATGCGCTTAAATGGCTGAGCATATCAGAAAGATTGGAACACGCTGATAGCAGTCTTCAAAATGAAGCACTAAACTATCTAACAAGTGCAATAACATACCTTGGTGAACTGCAACTGCATGTGAGTTCATCATCAGAGTATATAAGAGGGAACCCTTTGATATAATTCCTAGCCAAGCAATATAAAAAGCGAAAACAATTTTAGATTATTCAAAATAATGTGTATTAATTTTGTTAAAGTAAATAATTGAATTACTGTAAGAGTAACCATGGAGCTAAGCGAAATTTAATTAAAGCCAGATGCACTTTTGTCCAGAAAATGTGTTCGTAGTGTAAACGAACATTTATGTCCAATTTTTTTCGTTTGTTTTTGCTTTGTGTCCTTTCTTCAGCCTATGTTTTGAAAGTACCGTTACTCCCGCTCAGAGAATTTCAACATCTGTTGTTTTGTCACTAATGATCGTGAGAAATTCAATTAAAAGCAGTCGTGTTTATGCTGAAAAGCTGTGAGTTGGAAACGAAATCAGAGGTTTTTTTTTTGTGATTACAATGGAAATTATTTTTTTTACATTTAGAACTTTTGCATTTTGATGGCCGGAAATCAGAACGGGAAAACGAAAAACGTTCTCGTATGAGGAAATCGCTAAAATCCATGCGTATTCGTCTTCCGCAATCGATAATGTTATTAAATTGGAAAGTACAATACATAACTACAACGCGAACTGGAGAAATAAAAACAATCAAACAATTATTTCAGATTTAAAGCTGCCGATATCTAAACGGCGTGTACAACAAATTTTAGCTGACAGTAATCGACTGGTTTGGAAAACAAATGAAGTCAAAACCAGCTCTTATAGAAGCACAGACATAGTCTAAACAGTGGAAAAACGTGATCTTTTCGGACGAAAAAAAGTTTAACCTTGATGGGCCAGACATGATATAAAAAGTCCTGAGAGCTTCTCCACTAAGCGAAACTTTGGAGGTGGATCTTTGATGGTCTGGGCTGGTTTTAGCTATCATTGCAGGACTCCAATATGCAAAATTTCTGCCCGAATGAAATCAGAAAATTATATTACTCTGTTGGATGATGTTTTGGTAGACTTTTTGGACCAACAGCCGGATTCAAATACAATTTTCCAGGAAGATAATGCTGGCATTCATGTATCGCAGGCCAGTCGTGAGTTTCAGACAAAGAAATTCAACTTTTTACAGTGGCCAGCACGTTCACCGGACTTAAACCCGATCGAAAACATGTGGGGAAATCTGTCTCGCCGTATTTATGATGCTTTGTTTCAGTGGAGGACTTACGCAAGGCCGTGGGCTCTAATTCCTGCTCAAGAGTTCAGGAACGTGGTGAATTCGATGCCAAAAGTCGGATTTTCGAACTTATAACCAAGTCTGGCGGTTGAACTCACTATTAATTTAGACTTTTACGTTATTTGGTATACTGAAATTTCTTCTGCCTTTAGTCGAATTTCGCACTATAAATTGAGTTTTTTTTTGTTTAACTAAGTAAAGATATGTTTATTTGTTTTAGTCAATTTTTTTCTTTGTTTAAATAAATCTTTTGTTTGTGTTCAATAAGTTTGTAAATAGTATTACACTTAAATCCACTTTGTTTTTAATAGTTCAAAGGAAAATAAGTTGCCTTTAATTGAATTTGACTGATTGTATGTTTAAAATTATATATGGATAAACTATATTTATAGCTGTACTTATATTTCTAAGATTTTTTAAAAGTATTATTGTACTAATAATACTATCCGTTTCAGCAATATTTTAAAGAAGTTCTGTATTTCCTTGATAAAATCATGTGCAACTATTGTATGAAATGGCACCAAGGAAGATTTGATTTTATCTTGGTTTCCCCTTATCTCATGCCCATTGAGCAGATGCTGAACATCATTAAATGCATCATTGTTTCTGTAAATCGATGCCAAGATTTCCGTTAAAATATAATTGCATTTCAGGCTCAAAGTCGGACTCAGCTGCCTAGGTTAGGTCAGACTATCCGTTATCGATATGCATACTATCGGGGCTAAGTATATATACATAGACCCGATGTGGGGGATCAATGGCTTCAGTAATTCATTTGCGGTGCTCAGATTGTTCATTCGACTTGCCATCTGTTGTTTATTCACATTTGGTCCTAAGGATAATGTCGGGCCTTGAATGGTTCTTGTTGCATCTGCGAAATTAAAAATATTAGTAACTGAAGTAGCAGATTGCTCTGTAAGTTCATAGATCTCAGATTTCTATGTCTGGACAAAATGAATGCTTACGTGCGTTTTCATCTCTGCAGGTATTGTCGCAAAGACATAGCTTGCGCTGTCATTGGATTATGACCAGCCCACTAATTCTAGGAAGCCCTCCGGCCATCTTAGGTCCTGCCGTATTTCGTTAACAACTAGGGTGTGCAAAAGGGGTGAAAGCAAAATTTTCAAGCGCTTTTAGAGTAAGCAACAGTAGGCTTTTGGACTTGAAGGCGTTTGCATTAGTGTGGCTGTACTTTCCTCTTTTGGAATGATAGACTACTATAGTTTTTTTCAGCATTTTGGTAGACGCTTATATTGTATTTAATTCTACCCCTGATGTGTCAATGAACAGTATTACAGTCTGCTTCTTCATTTGGTGCATGAAAGCATCTGAGCTATGGGATTTGTAAGTAAAGGGTGAATCTATATGAAAGCTGATTTTGTTTTCTTGGCAGTATTCCAACTCCCCAGCACCAATGTGGAGAGCTGTTAGATGTAAGGATCTCTGGGTAAAGATTGTTTCTAATGCTTCCTCACCTGCCGATTCGTTGAAACTAGCTTGAGTAGCAGCTTTCCCGCTTGTTCACATTTCATTGCTGCCTAATCATTATTATCTTGTGGCCTACAGATATGTAATTGATTTAATTTGAGTCTAGATCTAGATTCATTGGGTGGACTTTATAATTAAATACGGTTGAGTTCAGCCCCTTTATACTCTTTGGGCGATGTCTGTGTTTGCTTTACTCATTAGACAGACAATGTTGGCGGTGGCTCCTTTACTATGGGGGAAATCCATTTGTAAGTTTGTTCAGTTTTCTTTTCCAAATTCTGGATATTGTTTATATACCGTGGAATTATTAGATTTTTCTTTCTTTCTCATTACTATCGACTCAGTACTCTCCGATAAAGGAGCTCAATATAGTCTCTAACTATTTAAGGAGTGCTGAATTTTTTAAATTATCCCTGTCGTAGCATTTTTTTCGATAGTCGGACCAGTTACGGTGCACCCAATTTGGTTGGCCACTCGGCTACTACGTAACTAAATCCGTCAAGTGGTGAACTTTGTGTTGCCTATGACATTGTGGTACCTTTTGGAATTGAAGCGAATTTCACTAAGCCGTTATCTCGTGCATTTGGAGGCTGCGATTCTTAGTTGGTCCTCCAAAAAACCCGATTTCTGTTAAAGAATTTGGCTCTAACCCGCATAATTACTTACCGGCTTTAAGTCAATGACATTTCATCTGATTCGATTTCACACGAGGATCAATTATGTCGGCCATGTACATGTGAAGGCACTATCTAGCTTTTGAGTAGCTCCTGGAGTGTATATAGTTTGTGTATTTTCATTATCCATTTTCGTTCCTAGTAGTGATCTTCATAGAGCTGGTCTTTTTTTTACAATAAGTGTAACTCCAAAATGGATGTAGGCGCGACTGGGGTAGGGTATATTCATCAAAATCCCTATTTCAAGATCGTGACAAAGCGTGGCGAAACCTTATAGTTCTGAGCTCCAAATACGTCAAAGTAGCTCTACATGTTATCGGCAAATCGTAGGGCCTGTCACCGAGAAGGGTCTTTTGGATCCACGTGGCTACGATAAGGCCAATTATATTCTATGCGTCTGTCGTCTGGTTGCCTGACTTTTCATAGATTCAGTAGGTAATCCTCGTGGCAACGGTGGAGGGGCCGAAGCACTTCCATCTATAGAGACAACCAAGCTGTGCTGAAAGCCTTACTAAACCCTATTACGGTTTGTAAGTTGGTGCGAGAAATCAAGACTTCCTTGAAGACAGTCGGAAGACAGTTGGAAGGAGGCTGAATTCACTGAGTCTTGTCTGGGTCCCAGTTGTTCGCCGATGAACTTGCCAGGCAAGGCTCAGAGGAGAATTTCTCAGCAACCAAACTTTCATTAGGTGTGCCTGCATTCTCGACTGGGGCTTTCATTAACATTTGTGTCTCAGATGAGCATAACTGCAGGTGGCATGACTCTCCACTACGCTTTTGCTAAGCGCTTAAGTGATTCAACATACTGCGACGCTTGCTGTGAAAGTGATTATCGCTGAAGCCCTTTCTCATATTGCTGCGAACGACTGAACTGAAACATACAATGAGTACAACGAAATAGAGAGCAAAAAATAAAAAATAAAAAAGCTCTATATGGTGTGGCATATTCTTCCTGCAGTAAGTTTTAGCATGCGCTTACCGTAAATCAACTATTAGACAGCTTCCTTGGGGACATCGGCAAAAGACGATCATGTATTGTACAATAAATTTTCAATTAGGTCAAAACGCGCTCATTTGCGTCCATAATTTGTCATACAACTCGGTCATTTATTAGTCGATCCGATTACGATTCTTCCTGCCTGCCCCTTTTCTAACCCAACTTTTTAAGATAAATATTCCTAAACTTTACAATAGAGACTTCTGCTTTGGTATACGTATTAGATTTCTTGTGATGAATTTAAATCCACTCTATCAACGAGTTTATGGATTTATTGTCATTCGATGCCAAAGCATTTCATTTCAAGAACCCGAAAGTCTAGCTATCATCCAGAACAGATAACTTAACGGTTACAAGACCAACATCTCAAATGTAAAGTAAATGATCAACATAAATTAAAACCTTCACCGAACATCTATAAAACTCTCTGATGTAAACAAGTTGGACACAAAACTAATTTCAGAGAAAGTTTAAATTTATCTAATTCTTTAAAAGCGTAGATAGCACTTAAGATAACCACGTCAGACTATCAACGATCGAATTTTTGTCAATTGATCAAATTTTAAATCGCTTCTTAGTGGAGTTTTGCTTGCGAGAAATTAATGCAATTTATTGATTATTATGAATTAATACTTTCACTTTTAGTTCCAAATTTAAGGCCTCCCGAAATGTGGTGCAGATTGATAGAAAAAGAAAACAGAGAATGCCTTGTGTGACTTCAGCTGCGGTTAATCCGATGTGAAATGTGATAAAAATTTCCTGCCAAATAAAAAGGGAAAATCATAAATATTCCGGATTCAATAGAATGGCAAATACTCGTAGAACTGTAATGAAAAAAAAAAGAAAAAAAAATTGTTTACGAATTGAATTTATGTGAATAATTCAGAGAGTATAAAAATGTTATTCAAGAACGGCTACCATACAAGTTCATGCGAGAAATCACGTTGGTAAGCCACAACTTCAAGTAGAATTGTAATTGACTTATTTCCTAGAAAATGCAAAAGATGTACAGCTTGTTCGGATTCTTGGAAAGGTATTTAACAAATTTTTTGAACAGCAAGAGTGTAGATTTTCCATTTAATTGGTTGGTACATTTTTTTTTTTAAATCAAGTGGTGGTTGAATGAACAACTAAGGACTCACGTTCGGCTGTGCTCACCAGTAGCGTAATCCTTTTGCATTTGGTATGTGTTAGGTGTTGCAATATTCTTCCAGGAAAACTAAAGGCAAACATTTATAGCGAAACTAATAGAGTTTCGGGCTATTTCTGCAGCCTGAATGACTCGAACTGCAACCAACTTCAGACTGCTATAATTTCCAAACCGTTCATGACAGTGAGCTCAAATTTTGACACATGACAGATAATTTTATTGTTTACAAGCCTTTTAAACGATTTGCGTCTCAGTTGTATTGAAACATTTTTATCCGCGATGGAATTCAAACGTGATAATGTGATTGCTTTATATTTGGCTGGAAAACCACAAGTAGCTATCATTAGAGCCCTCCAGCACCTCAACGTGAATAAATCATTTGTGTCTCGAAACATAGCTCGTTACCGTGATACTGGCAGCGTTGCAAAACGCCATGGAGGTGGTCATAAAAAACCAGCAACATCGGCAGAAATGGTTCGGGAAGGCAAGGCTCGAATTGAGGGAAATCCGCGTCGAAGTGGAAAAAAAATGGCTCGTGAGCTCAACATATCGTTGAAACGGATGCAACACATACTGAAAAATGAGCTTGGACTCAAGCCATTGAAGTTCCAAAAAGCACACGATCTTACACCGCAACAGAAAAAAGTTAGAGTCGAAAGAGCGAAGGAGTTGCTACGCTTGCACGAAAGTGGTGAGTTGCCAAATTTGGTTTTTTCCGATGAGTCGCCATTTGTTATCGAGCAATATGTCAAGAAACAAATTGACCGAGTTTACTTGCCAGAGAGGTCCTTCGAAAATGTACACCTTCGGACGGCCACCAGAAAGCAGGCAGCACCGATGGTGTTTGTTTGGGCCGCCATAACCGCCTATGGTCGCTCTCCGCTCGTATTTTTGACCGTGGCGTCAAAATTAATGCGATCGTATACCGTGAAACTGTCTTAGAGGCAGTATTGAAGCCTTGGGCAAACAATCATTTCGGTCGGAGACCGTGGACACTTCAACAAGACACCGCACCGTCTCACATAGCGCGCGTCAACCAAGATTAGTTAAAAAGCAATGTTCCACACTTCATTTCTTCGACACAATGGATTGCAAATTCTCCGGATGCAAATCCGTTGGATTTCTCTGTCTAGGGTATTTTGAAAGCGAAGGTTGGCACTAAAAAATACCAAAGTTTGGACCACCTCAAACAAGCACTTCGCCGGGCATGGGCCAAAATACCGCAGAGCCACTTGCGTGCAGCGTGCGATGCTTTCTTCGGCCTTCTCAAGGCCATTATTCGCGCCAAAGGTGGACATATTGAAAACTACTGACACAATCTGAAAATTGATGTATTTTCCAACATTTTTTGCTTTGGCACAATAAAATTTATCAAAAAATAAAAAAATTATAGCATTTTAAAAAGTTGGAGTTCGAGTCATTCACCCTGTATGCAGTGTATAAATATGGAATTCTGCTTACTTCTAAGGAAAGCTTACTCGCTTTCCAACTACGTCAATCTTAAAAATTCAGTTTTAACACTGTGTCAGCTCTTGGAAAACAACCTGGAGTTTCAAATCAATGTTGACTTAAGCGCACTCAAAGGAACCGACATGCTTCGGATGCTTAGGCATTACACCAATCGGTTTCGGGAAATTATAGTGCGCCAACATTTTCGAAACGATCTGCTATTGGATAGCTATTAAAAATGTTCTTTGGCCTGGTGCAGAAATGAACGCCCGGGCAAGAAAAGGAAGCAGCTAGTAGATTCGGTAGCATGACTGTCTACGGAGTCACATACAAACTAGTGGGTGAATGAAACCTTGGTAAAGCCGCATAAGGATAAAGTCAAGAGATGTGAATTTAACCGTTAGCATCTCTGGGCCTAAGTTATTTATCCACTGGAAAAATTCCGGGTTACTTCTTCTACCACGCGCCGATATAGAGACATTAACCGCAATAAAAGCACTCAAGAAAAAGGAGACATGCATTGATGGCATTCTTGGCGAGTTTTTTCAATCAGCATCCACTCATAATATTACTTTGGGAACCATAGATCTTCCTGGACGAGTAGAAAAAGGGAATGGCCATCGAACTCCCAACGTAATAGAGCGGAGATGCTTCACACGTATCTGCGTCTGATGCTGAACTTCTGTTGCTAAAATAATGGCTACAATAATTCTGGAACACATTAGTGAACATCTAGAGCCAATATTCGAATTCGAACAAATATGCTTTTGTGCAGGATATTTCTTTATTGATCACATAAGCATTCTCTCCCCTCCCCTTCTTTTGAAGTGGTGTTCTTCCTCGCTGGCAAAACTACTGCGTAAGCTTTTTCATCAATCCTACTCTTTAGGACTCTTTCCGAGAAGATGGAAAACAACATTTGTCCAGCCCGTCCCTAAAAAAGGCCTCCTACAGACCCATTGCACTTACATCCCTTCTTTTCAAGATCATGGAAACGCTGATAAACCGTCAGCTCATGAAATATCTCGAAACGCGAAAACTTCTCAATGACCGGCAGTACAGTATTGTTGATCTGATGGCATGTCTCAACGAAAAGTGGAACCAAAGCGTACATCAATCTGGTGAAAGCAAGATAGTTGCAGTTGATATTTCTAAGGCATTTAACAGAGTTTGGCATCAGGCTCTTTTGTCGAAAATGCGTGCTTTTGGGATCGACGACTCTCTTCTTCAATGGATTAGAAATTACCTAACGTTCAATTCAAGTTGTCTTGGATGGTTTCAAGTCTGATATTCACAAAATAAATGCTGGTGTGCCCCAGGGCTCCGTTCTGTCCCCGATATTCTTTTTAATTTTCATCAACGTACTCTCTGCTTTTCATATTCGTTCCCGGACTGTAGAACGGGAACGGCAGCGTATGTTAAGCTCATTAAATTCTGATATTAACAGCATAACTAAGTGGGGAACCACTAACAGAGTAGAATTTAATGCTTCCAAAACACAATGCTGTCTGCTGTCGTTAACGCGAAATTTAAACACCCAGCCATTATCCATGAATGGCACTTGCATCGTCGAAACCGATAAACTTTCAATTCTCGGTATGTGTGTCAATTACAACTTATGTTTGAATGACCACATATTCGGTGTCGTCAAAAACGCTGCCAAATATCTTGATTTCCTCAAACGATGTAAGAAATATTGGGTATATAACTTAATTCGTGCATTTTTTTTTTCAAAATTTGAATGTATATTTAAGAAAAACATGTACAATAGTATTATTCAAAGTATTGCCCATCTGAAGCTATGACTTTTTCCCATCTTTCTGGCAATTTGTGGATCCCATCCCAAAAGAACTGCGCCGGCTTGGCAGCCAAGAATGAATCAAGTCAATTTTTGATATTCTGCTCTGATGTGAACCGTATTTCAGTGAGGGCGTTCTGCATCGACCGGAACAAATGGTCAGAAAGGACAAGGTCTGGGCTATAAGGAGGGTAGGGTAAGCCTTCCCATCCACTGTTTTCCAAATAGTTCTTAATCGGAATAGCAACGTGGGGCCGAGCGTTGTTATGATAGAAAATTATTGCCTCGTGTCTGGTCGCATATTCCGGGCGTTTTTCGGCCACTGCTCTCTTTAAACGGATTAATTGTGTTCGGTAGCGTTGCCCATTGATAGTTTGACCCGGTTTTAGCAGCTCATAATACAGCACACCCATCTGATCCCACCAAATACAGAGCATTACCTTCGCGCCATGGATATTCGGCTTTGCCATTGATTTGGCTGGTTGGCCGGGTTTCACATATGATTTTTTGCGCTAGGGGTTGTCGTAATGGATCCATTTTTCATCATCAGTAACAATCCGATGCAAAAATGACTTCCTTTTGTGGCGTTCCAGCAGGATTTCGGACATGCAAAACCGCCTTTCGACGTCTCTCGGCTTGCGTTCATGTGGAACCCAATTTCCTTGCTTTTGAATATATCCAGCTGCTTTTAAACGTTTTGAAATGGCTGCTTGAGTGACATCCAAAGATTCTGCGAGCTCTTCTTGTGTTTGGCAACAATCTTCATAGAGTAATGCTTCCAGTTCTTCATCTTCAAACTTTTTTGGCTGCCCAGGACGTTCATCGTCTTCCAAGCCAAAATCACCACTTTTAAATCGTTCAAACCACTTTTGGCACGTTCGCTCAGCTAGCGCATGTTCACCATTAACTTCCACCAAAATACGATGACTTTCGGCAGCAGTTTTCTCCATATTAAAGTAATGAAGAAGAACTCCCCGTAAAAACACTTTTTCAGGCACAAAGTTCGACATATTTGAGTGAAAAAAAAAATTATTGTTGTTTACGCTTCAAATGAATGACATATACTGAAATGACGTACAATGACAGTAGCTTTCCAACGCATGTTCCAATGGAATAATATAAGTTACGCCATCTCTTAGCAAACCGCACGACCCAATACTTAACTCCCTCTGATCTGGCCTCAATATATAAGGCGTTTATCCGCCCGAAAGTGAAGTACAATGCCCACATCTGGTCGGATGCGCTTAAAATACCTCTGCACGTGCTAGATAGGATTCAAAACCGTACGATAAAACTCATAGGTGATACTAATATCACTCAGGCAATGGACACCTTCGAACACCGACGTAATGTCTCGTGTCTTAGTCTGTTTTATTGCTATTTCCACCGCCAGTGCTCTATAGAAATCGCCAGTAGCATTCCGCCCATTCAAACACCCGTCTCGCTATGAATGCTCATCAGTCAGGATACCCTCAAGCCCACTTTCGGACGTACTCTACATTAAAATATCGTGATTCGTGCCTAAGCCGTACAACTCGCTTATGGAATGCCCTGCCTAGCTTTTTATTTCTTTGTCATTATAACCTTCAAACATTTAAAACCAACGTTCACCGGTACCTCTCTTTCTATCCTCCCTGATTTTCCTTCGCCCGCGCTGTGTGCAAACATTTTAAGGGTACTTAAATCCCTTCAGCACATTATAAAAAAAAAATCTACATGCTCTATTGAGTCGGAATAGTATTGAGAAAATAGGGGACCATTTTGAACAAAATAAATTGGCTTTGTTAGAAAAACTTTTTGCTGTGCTAAAGTCCTGTTTACTTTCGCAACGTACGTTGTAATTCATTCAGCTGTGTTTGTACACATTTTGGTATGTGAATGAGATCCGGTATTTGTCTGGGCCTCTATAAGTTTCAGCATTAGTCCGTTACAATCTATTTTAAATGAGGTGTCCCTGTATTTAACTGCCCACCAGCGGTATTCCGAAGACTGCTATGTATTAATTTTTCAACGCATTGACGTTTTTACAGCCAATGAATTAAGGACGGCTAATTCAAATATCACAATCTTTTGTCCAAAACAATCTGAAGTTCATTCATATTCAATCCCGAGGCTCTTGTTGTTCCATCCCTATGCTTACTTGCCTTGTATTTTTGTTTGTTGCATAGAAATATCACAAAAGGGTAAGCAGCAACGACCTTGGGTGTTATAAAAAACAAAACAAAACAAAACAACACCAATACCATCAATGTATTGATTTTATTTCGTAATTAACCCCAATACTTGCATTTGTTTATCGGCAGAATAATAATAATTATTTTTCAACATGCAACACAGTCTCTCAAATCTAACAATCAAAAAGCTAATTAATAATTAATAAAAAGAAAGCCTTGTCGTGATGCGCACTGTTCGACTTTACTGTTGGGCTTCGAGCGCTGGTTGCATTCGATGAAGCGCTTCTCATTTCGAAATTAAACAAGAAACACAAACTAAACACAATGTTTCATCATTTCTCTCCTCTCTGATAAGGAAAACATAGAAACTTGTGCCACTAACATGAGATAAAAAACGAAAAACTGATAAGCCCTTGTCCTCCAATCACCCTTTGTGGGTATCACTAGAGCGACGCCATTCAACTGTTTACGTTTGAAAATTATGTTGGAAGTGAATTTCGGAAAACCCATGTGCAGGCGTTGAGCGCTTAAATTAAATTAAATGGCGTCTCTTTTTGTAGAGACGTGATGATGCTGTTCAATGACTTTTCAACCTTGTCACATCCCAGACGTGTCGCATTCAACAGACAACGGGCATTCGAGTACATTTCGCAAATCCGTATCATATCGGGATGGAGTTCATGTTCATGATGATAACTGCCATCGCGAGCATTGTTTTGGCATTGCTGTCATTACTGACAATGTTGACAGTTTTACAGTCTCAGAGTTCCTATAAGTAGCCAGTGATATGAATGCCAAAGTGGATTGGAGTTAATTCCTCTCGAAATGCTAAAGGCAACAGAATGAGTGGTCGCCATGGAACCATTTGTCATGCCGCGACGATTGATAAAACTTAACGACTTGCGGGTTTTACAAGTGCGAGTATTTGTTGTATGTCCGATCTGTAGTCTGGATTTTTATTTTTCTGGATGACAGTAGAATGCACACAATTTATGTTGCAGAGTAAGTCACTACAATAAACTAATTGTGGTTAAATGAGCTTTGGGTTGAGTTAAAATGGCTCGAAACCGATCGGCAACGATGACAGACTGGGATGCTAGTGGTGGCCTTAATTTGTCAAGATGTAGCGAATGTGTCAAGTGTTTTGTTGATTTAAAATATGCACCACGTTGTTAAGTGAAACACAAAGCAGTTAGCGTTTTATTTGCTTGTTTACTTCAGTAGCGCGCGAAAGCTTTCACAGTTAATCAGTATGTTTTTTTTTTGTTTTTTTTTTTCTGTTTTCTTTGTCTGTTTTCGAACGTGCAATTCGGATGTCATATGGCCATGGTGGTGAACCTTTGGACTTACAATGACAAACAAGTTTATGAAACAAACACACAGGGTAGCAAGTAATCGATTCATCAATCACCAGATTAAGCGGATAGTTGGAAGCTCAACTCAAACGAACGAAAAGCATTTTATCAAACTGACAACACAAGAAGCATATGGAGGATTGGTGGGTGAAGGTGGTAGCGTCGTTTTCGTTACCAGAGCTTTAATCAATTTTCTTCCATTTTTGTAAGTGACAATATGTACATTGGCTACTTAGAGACGAGCTGATCTTGACTTTTCCGGACAGGGAAAGGCAATTTGTAAGTGCTATTTTCAATACTGATTCGTCTCTGGGTTTTGCTACCGTTTACTCATATTTATGGTCGACATTTGGCTACCTGTGTTCGCTCTGGACTTGGGCACATTTCTCTCCAGCAAAGTGTTGAAAAGTTCGCACGATAACTCTACACAGTGGTGGACAAAACGACTCAAAACTCATTTCTTCCTTTTTTTTTAAATCCTTTTATTTAATAAAATCACGAATTGTAATGGGTAGAAATAAACCCTCCACAATTGAAGATCTTTTAAAAATAAAGGCGCTCTTTAAAGAGGGACTTACAATGCGAAAGAAAGCGGAATTCTCAAATTTATCTCAAACAAAACTTCACAATAATATCAGAGAACATAATAAGCCGTAAACTTTTGGGATACCCAAAAGACATCACCAGTTTTTCGCCGAAAGTCTATAGCTGGAAAATTATACTACAGGGTCTTCCAAAAGAGACTTCCGAGCTTTGACAGTTGATAGCGGCCATATTGTTGAAGCTACATCTGTCAAATTGGCTGTCATTTATTCAGTCTGTTTTGCCAAATCACCATGGACAGATAAAATGGTTTTATCAAAATGGTTGTTCTGTTCGGGTAACGTTCCGCGCGCCTCGGCCATTTTATGGTCGCAATAATCGTCCTACCGAGAGGACTATTCGCAGTCTGGTGGATAAATTTGAGTCCACTGATTCAGTAAACGATAAACCAACACCCGTACGTCGACGGAACGCAAGATCTGAAGAAAACATCGCCGCTGTCCGTGAGAGTGTGCAGGAGAATCGGAGGCAGTCGATTTCGTATCGCACACAAGAGCTCGACCTTTCGCAGACCACAACTTGGCGAATTTTGTGTCGTAATTTGGGCCTGCACCCGTACAAAATTCAACTGACCTAGGAGCTGAAGGTAAACGACCATAGACAATGACGTGTGTTCGCTGAATGGGCTCTGGAGCAGTTGGAAACTGACTGTAATTTTCATCGAAAAATCATCTTCAGCGATGAGGCCCATATCTGGATGAATTCGTACGTCAACAAACAAAATTGTCGCATTTGGGACGATGAGATCCCAAAGCGTCCAATGCATCCCAAAAAAGTCACTGTTTGGTGTGGATTTTGGGCTGGCGGCGTCATCGGTCCATATTTCTTTGAGAACGACATTGGCCAGGCCATCACCGTCAACGGCGAGCGCTATAGGTCGATGATTACCAACTTCTTTTGGCCCGAATTCGATGATATGGACACCAACGACATGTGGTTTCAACAGGACGGCGCTACGTGCCATACAGCTCACGCCACATTGGAAATTCTGCACGAGCGATTCGAGGTCATGGTCATCTCACGTGGAGGTGATGCGAGCTGGCCACCGAGATCGTGCGATTTGACCCCGTTAGACTTCTTCTTGTGGGGTTTTCTGAAGTCACAGGTCTATGCGAATAAGACACAAATCACAGTGGCCCTCAAAGCCAACATAACCCATGTCATCGGTCAAATTCAGCCTGATTTATGCGTCGGAGTCATGGAAAATTGGACATTTCGGATGCTCGCCACCCAGAGAAGCCGCGACGGACATTTGAACGATGTTATATTCCATACTAGTGATGGAATATATAGCATTAGCCAATTCAATTCACGATGAGTGAGTGAGAAAGAGAAGACGAGGAAGTAGGTACATGCAAAACTGAAACAACAACGTACATTTTGAAAAGTCGGGGCTTTGCATTGTTCATTATAATCCATATCTTAACGTTATGGGCAGTGTGTTTTGGGTCATTATCTTGCTGGAAAAAATACGAGTCCGTAAGACCCATTTTGGTTACACTTTCCTTTAAATTTCTTTTTAAAATATCTAAGGACTGAAACGAATAAAATTTGGAAATTTTAAAGTAAAAAAAAAATATTTTCATAATTCATGTATTGTAAATTTTTTTTTTATTTGCTTTAAAACTCTGTTTTTATTAAATTCATTCACAATTACAAAAAATAAAAAAAAATTGGGTTCCCATTCTTTCCTCAACTTCTTTCGAATGTCCTTCATAAGGTTGGTGACAGTTACATCCGTGATCTAGCACTAAAATCCTATACGTCCTTTGCACACAGCTCACTTTTACTCACTTTAAGTTTGACCAAAGCTAATACCTTTCAATGGGACGGCACTGTGGAACATTGGGTGGATTCATGTCTTTTGGGACAAAGTCGACATTTTTAGCAACAAGAAAGCTCAACGTCGCATGAGCATAGTGAGCTGAAGCTAAATCTGGCCAAAATAATGTTGAACCCTCGTGTTTATTTAAGAAAGGAATCAACCGTTTTTTTAGGCACTCGTTAATGTATATTTCTCCGTTAATTGTTCCCGTTGTAATAAACGACGAGCTTCTGTGTCCACATTGACAAATGGCCTGCCAAACGAGATATTTTGACCCGAATTTATCCATCCCAATCGATGTTGTTGGTTGCGGAAGAATCTCAGCTTCAAACGAGTTGTAAAACTGCGCACCCGGAAGAATAGTCAAGTCGGGTTTGACATAAGTTTCGTCATCCAAAACCAAGAACGCTTTCTTGTTGCCGATCAACTCGTATAGCTTTCGGCCTCGTGTTTTTATGACATTTTTTTTGCTTTTCAATAACTTTTTTTATTTTTTATTTTTTTCGTGTTTTTAGACCATTACGTTTTTTAGATCTTTGTACCATTGTTTGGTTGGTATTACAATACATTTCCGAGCAACATCTCTGGATGACACAGTCCGGTTTTTTACGATGGTACCCACTATTTTCCTGTCCAAATTTGTATCATGTGCTCCACTTTTAGCTCCATTTTTCTGTTTTTGCTTAACTGTCAACGTCTCTAAATATCGTTTATTAAAAGAATCCACTGTACTGCGTGCTATGTTTAAATTTTTTGCGATGAAATGGTTTGGACGCGAAGTATTTTCGAGCCATTTGTCGATGATCTTTTTACGGCGTTCCTCTTGACTTATATTTTATAAATATTTTAAACCGCACTGAACTAAAATCAATAACAAACTGAAACTAGAGAATATACAGGCTAATTTGGGTACACCTTTTGCCGACATACATCCTCATACCATGATGCCACCTTCTCCGTGCTTTACTGTTTTTATGGTATGCTTATTATACAGTGCAGTACCCGTCTTTCTCCATACACGAAGGCGACCATCTGACCCGAGTTTGTTGAATTTCGACTCGTCAGAAAATACTATTTTATTCCAGAAGTCGTCAGGTTTATTCAAATTACTTTTGGCAAACTCAATTCTCTTCAATGTGTTCTTAAGCGAAATCAAAGTTGAATTTGGATTCGTCAGAAAAAAAGTACAGTTTTCCATTTTGCTACGGTCCAGTTAAGGTGTGCCTTTGGAAACTCAATTCCCGAGCGTCGATTTTTTAGGGAAGTAAATGGCTTTTTTATAGGACGATATGATTTTAAGCCACTATCAAGCGCTCTTCGCCGGATTGTCCTACTTGAGATCTCAAGGCCCAGCTCTTTTTGTACACATTCTGAGGATATAAAGGGGTCCTTTTTAATAAGCCATATAATTCTTTTATCCTCGCGACTGGTCGTTTTTCGGGGTCTACCGCCACTGTGCACCGTTTGGACATTTCCCCGAGCACGAAATCGAGCTATTACTCGCGAAATCACCGAATGGTTTATACCAAAATTTTTTTTGCAATAAATGTTACTGATTTACCGCTTTCAAAATCAGAAACTATTTCTTCTTTTATTTCGTCAGAATACTTATTAGTTATTACGAGCCATTTTATCACCTTTTTGTAACAATTAAACACAATTTAAGCTTCCGATTTAAAACGTCGCCGATCACACACAAATAATTTTTTTTCCATTGTTTAGCATGTTTTTGAAAAGAAAAACAGTAATTTTTGATGCATAAATGGTAAAATTTGCTGACTAACAATGGATTTTTGTGAATAGGAAATTATAAACATTTTTAAGCTGTCACAAGTTTTTTTAATGTTCCTTACTTTTTTCCTAAGTGAGAATTGTTCGTGCTATAGTTTTGGCCAACACTGTACATACATATATAATTAATATTTTAGTACTATGACTTAAAGTTTTTGAAAGCTAAGTGAGTGTCTTATTTGCATTTCTGAATCATATATTAAATTTAAGTATGAAAATTAAAATCTATCTTCACTGGGGTATTTCATATTAATTTAGCATTAGCATTTCACATGCTAAGTATGAATCGTATGCTAATTAAATTAATAGAAAATCGCATTAATTTCCATCACTATTCCCTACATAATGGCATCGATAGGCCTTTCAAACGAATAAAAAATTTCGATGATATCGAACACACACTCTGTTTTATTTAATGAAATATCCTTTATGTACAGTGAAAACCTGCAGATTTATCCTAAGAAAATTCTCTAGTACACGTAAAGTATGTAATAACAATCTTCTCGAAAAGATCCAGATCGCACACCTTAGGCTCAACGTTAGAGATAATTTAGCCATTTTCACTAACCACTTTCTCAAACAGTATTGTAATGTCTTTCATTGTAAAATTACAGTTTTGGCTTACTACGAACCATTTCAATCATATCACCGCTATAGAATTTAGCTCGCAGTGATAAGGCAGTAATCGTTTCCTGCCAACTGATCTAGTTCATCTTGTTTGACTTTGTGGCGTTTGGCAATATTGAGGAACTCAGCCCTAACCATATTTTCTTCAAAAGGTATGCTATTCTTACTAGGGCACGTTTTAATTTCTTCAAGAGTTCAGGACGTCTTGCTTCTGTTTTGTTTTTTACTGAATGATAAGTAACATTGTCCATTACTATGACAAAATTGGGTTCGAGATGTGTTAAGGTTTCCTCAACCCACTGTACATACACTACGGCATTCATGTCCTCGTGGTAATCGCCCCTTTTGCTTGAAACAAAGCTAAAAAGTCCTTGCTAAATAAATTTTGCCGAATGTCCGATATAGGTAATTGTGAGCCTGTTTGCTTTGCCGAATGCTGATCGGATTCTAGTTGATAATCGCGCATTTATTGGGTCTATAACTTAATTGCGGTTTGCTAAGAGATGGCGTAACTTGTATTATTCCATTGGAACATGCGTTGGAAAGCTACGTCATTGTACGTCATTTCTGTATATGTCATTCATTTGAAGCGTAAACAACAATAATTTTTTTTTTCACTCAAATATGTCGAACTTTGTGTCTGAAAAAGTGTTTTTGCGGGGAGTTCTTCTTCATTACTTTAATATGGAGAAAACTGCTGTCGAAAGTCATCGTATTTTGGTGGAAGTTTATGGTGAACATGGCTTGGAAGACGATGAATGTCCTGGGCAGCCAAAAAAGTTCGAAGATGAAGAACTGGAAGCATTACTCTATGAAGATTGTTGCCAAACAAGAAGAGCTCGCAGAATCTTTGGGTGTCACTCAAGCAGCCATTTCAAAACGTTTAAAAGCACCTGGATATATTCAAAAGCAAGGAAATTGGGTTCCACATGAACTCAAGCCGAAAGACGTCGAAAGGCGGTTTTGCATGTCCGAAATGCGGCTGGAACGCCACAAAAGGAAGTCATTTTTGCATCGGATTGTTACTGGTGATGAAAAATGGATTCATTACTACAACCCCAAACGCAAAAAATCGTATGTGAAACCCGGCCAACCAGCCAAATCAACGGCAAAGCCGAATATCCATGGCGCGAAGGTAATGCTCTGTATTTGGTGGGATCAGATGGGTGTGCTGTATTATGAGCTGCTAAAACTGGGTAAAACCATCAATGGACAACGCTACCGAACACAATTAATCCGTTTGAACAAAGCAGTGGCCGAAAAACGCCCGGAATATGCGACCAGACACGAGGTAATAATTTTCCATCATGACAACGCTCGGCCCCACGTTGCTATTCCGGTTAAGAACCATTTGGAAAACAGTGGATGGGAACTGTTACCTCACCCACCTTATAGCCCAGACCTTCCCCTTTTGACTACCATTTGTTCCGGTCGATGCAGAACGCCCTCACTGAAATACGGTTCACATCAGAGCAGAATATCAAAAATTGGTTTGATTCATTCTTGGCTGCCAAGCCGGCGCAGTTCTTTTGAGATGGGATCCACAAATTGTCAGAAAGATGGGAAAAAGTCATAGCTTCAGATGGGCAATGATAATATTGAATAATAATATTGTACATGTTTTTTTTAAATAAACGTTCAAATTTTGAAAAAAAAACCGAACGAATTAAGTTATATACCCAATACTATAAAGCTTGAAGTGCAGTTATAATCTATTGGTTTGTCCATATTTTTGGCAATATATACAACTTTTTGAGTAACATTTGAAACACAATATAGTTTTGGCCATTTCCTTTATAATTATTTATTGTCCATAAATATTTTCGGCTCAAAACGAACAAATATTTGTATACTATGCATTTTAACATTTTAACATCCATACCTGAGATCAAAACAAATGACTGATTCACCGCTTGGGAACACCAACCGCGCTCATCGATAAGTTAATGGCCTCAATAACTTTCTAAAAACACAAAAACAAAACGCACTACTAGTTACAAAACCAAGCGAAGATCAATATCCTTTGATCAAATAACGCACTGACAACGCTGGCCATTTAAGAAAGTTCAATGGATTTTTAGAAAAAAAAAAAAAAAAAAAAAACAAGAACTCAAGAGGGTATTACTCCTCTTTAAATGCCGGAGCACGTGTTAAGTTTTTTGGAAAATTGAATTGAGAGAGAGAGAGAGAAAGATGTTTGGGCTCAGTGGTTATTTCACTCCATGGGTGGCATACAACATTTAATGGGGAGACTAAATTAGTAATGTAAATTGACTTGTTGTATTATATTTTAGGCAACCATTCATCTCAATTTTAGTTGTCTGAAAAAAAGAATGTCTCTCGGTCACAGCTGATATTGAACCCCGAACTGTTCGATTGGGAAGCCAGTACACTACCACTTGAGCCACGGCCACCCACGGCATGTGCATACGGGTGCTACTGATCATTTTGCTCCCGACTATGTGGGAGATTGATAGTGTGGAGGATTGTTAGTCAATTACAAAACTTGTAACTTTATTTAGAATAATAGTTAATTCTATTATAAATTAACAATAATGTTTTACAAAATCACAGATCTTTTGAAAGTGTATAAATTTGTTTAATCTTTTATAGTCACGGGTAGAGTGTTGAAAAGTTGGAATACAAAGGTTGGTTTTGTTGCGTTCATTGTTGAAAATGTGGAGGTCTTAAGTCGTCTGCATTTCGCAGTCTATATGGCTGGACATCATCTACATATTTGGACAAATACCCAGGCATACAGTTTTTTTTGATTTTAAAGACGAAAATTATGACATTCATATACAGATACATTATACACCCTGAATGACTCGAACTGCAACCAACTTCAGACTGCTATAATTTCCAAACCGTTCATGACAGTGAGCTCAAATTTTGACACATGACAGATAATTTTATTATTTACAAGCCTTTTAAACGATTTGCGTCTCAGTTGTGTTGAAAAATTTTTATCCGCGATGGAATTCAAACGTGATAATGTGATTGCTTTATATTTGGCTGGAAAACCACAAGTAGCTATCGTTAGAGCCCTCCAGCACCTCAACGTGAATAAATAATTTGTGTCTCGAAACATAGCTCGTTACCGTGATACTGGCAGCGTTGCATGGAGGTGGTCATAAAAAACCAGCAACATCGGCAGAAATGGTTCGGAAAGTGAAGGCTCGAATTGAGCGAAATCCTCGTCGAAGTGGAAGAAAAATGGCTCGTGAGCTCAACATATCGTTGGAACGGATGCAACACATACTGAAAAATGAGCTTGGGCTCAAGCCATTGAAGTTCCAAAAAGCACACGATCTTACACGGCAACAGAAAAAAGTTAGAGTCGAAAGAGCGAAGGAGTTGCTACGCTTGCACGAAAGTGGTGAATTGCCGAATTTGGTTGTTTCCGATGAGTCGCCATTTGTTATCGAGGGGTCCTTCGAAAATTTACACCTTCGGACGGCCACCAGAAAGCAGGCAGCACCGATGGTGATTGTTTGGGCCGCCATAACCGCCGATGGTCGCTCTCCGCTCGTATTTTTGGACCGTAGCGTCAAAATTAATGCGATCGTATACCCGTGCAACTGTCTTAGAGGCAGTGGGAAAACAATCATTTCGGTCGGAGACCGTGGACATTTCAACAAGACTCGGCACCGGCTCACAAAGCGTGCGTCAACCAAGATTGGTTAAAAAACAATGTTCCACACTTCATTGCAAATTCTCCGGATGCAAATCCGTTGGATTTCTCTGTCTGGGGTATTTTGAAGGCGAAGGTTGGCACTAAAAAATACCAAAGTTTGGGCCACTTCAAACTAGCACTTTACCGGGAATGGGCCAAAATACCGCAGATCCACTTGCTTTGGCACAATAAAATTTATCAAAAAATAAAAAAATTATAGCATTTTAAAAAGTTGGAGTTCGAGTCATTCACCCTGTAAACAAGCAAAATTGCCGTATTTGGAGCGAGCGCAATCCACAAGTGTTGGGCCAATCATCAATGCACGCACAAAGATTGACTGTGTGGTGTGGTTTATGGCATGGCAGCATTATCGGACTTTATTTCCTCCGAAATGAGGAAGGAGACACCGTTACCGTCAATGGTTTCAGATATAGAGCGATGTTAACCGACTCTCTGTGGTCATAACTCGACAACATCAATATGTCCAAGCTGTGGTTCCAACAAGACGGCGCTACATGCCATACATGCAACGCAAAGCTCGAAGTTGTGAAGGAGAAATTTGGCGACTGGGTCATCTCACGGCGAGTGTTCATCAATTGGCCGTCGGAATCATGCGATTCGACACCAATCGGCTACGTCAAGTCCCTAGTCTACGCTAGCAAGCCAACCCCTTTGAACGAGCTCGAGGCCAACATTCGACACGCTATTGCCGGAATAACGCTTCATATACTAGGTGGAGTGAAAAGTAACCTCCTTGACCGCCAGAATGCGCTGCTACTGCTAAAAAGGTTATCGTGAGTTGAAGTCCGTTCATATTTAGGCAGACATGCCAAATTTCAGTGCGATACTGTCTTTAGTTTTGTTTTGACAGCTGATTGTTTTTGACGTGTTTGGCATCATGTTGAGTATGGACAAAAACGATTTTCGTTCTCTCATAAAACATTATTTTTTGAGAGGCAAAACGGCGAAGGCAACAAAAGAAAAGCTGGATAAATATTATGGGGCTAATGCTCCGTCAGATTACACCGTCCAATATTGGTTTCGAGAGTTTCGTGGTGGCCGCAAGTCCGCAGCGGCAGGCCCTCCGATGCGGTTACAGAGGACAATGTCGAAAAAATACATGAAATGGTGTTGGCTGACCGGAAAGTGAAGGTGCGCCAGCTAGCAGATACCACAAAGATTAATACTGAGCGCACACGCCATATTTTGGGCAATATTCTGCATATGAAAAAGTTATCCTGCCGCTGGGTGCCGCGCATACTCACTCCTGACCAAGAACACGAACGCGAGAGCACTTCGAAAGAGTGTTTGGACTTGCTGATGCGGAATCGGGCGGACCTTTGGCGTCGGTTGGTAACTGAATTTGGATCCCTCGGACTATTATCTCTTCCCAAACCTCAAAAGATGGCTCATCAATCAAAGATTCAGCTCACGCGAGGAAATCATCGACGCCACGGAGGAGTATTTTGTAGACCTTCCGAAAAATTACTTTTCGGACGGGATCAAGAAGTTGGAAAATCGCTGGAATAACTGTATCAAACTAAAAGGGGACTATATTAAATAAAATAAAAAAAAAACATTTAAAAAAAAATTTTTTTCATTCCCAAGGAGATTACTTTTCTATCCATCTAGTATTGGACCGAGTCATCAAAAATTGGGTCAACGGCTTGAAGCACTGGCAGCGAAGCCGAGGTGGCCATTTGAATGATGTGCTGTTCCACACATTATGGCATAAACGTAGCTTCAAAATAAAAGCAGAATCAATTTTATATCTCACACCGTTGTTGTTTTATTTAAATTTTTTTTGCTATCGTACTTATCCGGTCACCCTATAAAACGAGCAAATGTGTGGGGTCCCAACAATTTAATTTCACTCAATTCCACAAAATGCAACTTTATACAGACTAAACTCTAGTTAAGAGTATCTACATAGCTATTTTGGTGATAGTCGTTCCCAGTAGTGGCATTGATATTCCAGAAACCTATCTTAGTCCAAAAGCCGGTAACCAAAAGTCGTCATTGTGTTGCTCTTTTCATATACTTAATTTTGTTCAGGTGAATTTGTGTTTTGGAACCAACTTCAATCTCTGACGTTTTTTGAACATTGTTGGATGTTCCAATGACAAATATTTTGATGGTAATCTACGACGTCAGTTGAACAGTTGTGGCTACAAGCGTATATGTACGTTTCGACGGTATGTTGGTATATGGTTGTCGATCCATTGAGGTTAATGTACGATTATCGTTACAAGAGTTCCAATATAACCTATAACTAAAATGTTAATTCAAAATTATATCTTTAGCCGTTAGTTCAACCCTTTTGCCCACATATGAGTGTGTATATTGAGAGATTAGGGAACGGAATGTCGATGAAACTTATATGCGAAAATAGTGTAGTCGAAAGTATTATGTACCTTTAAATAAGTCAGAAATGTCTTGAATATGAAAATCTTCCGAATAGCATAGGAATTATTTCCAGCCCCCTCGAATGTGGGTAGGACTTAATATCATGTGCAGCACAAAACCCTTACACGATCCCAGGAAACAAAATTGAATTTTTGAGGTAGGTAAAAGCATATGGTACATCCAACCAAACCCTGATTCCTAGAAAATTTAGGTAGTTAGGTATTTAACGAAGTAACAGCGGAAAAGTTACACTTTTCATCATCAGCTGACGGTGTTTATGGAGTAAAAACTTTTAACAAATATTTATGTACCTACGTTGAGGTACATGCCAGACATGCACTTTGTTGCCGAAATGTTATTTAAATTTATTTCAGAAAATTGTTTTCGTTAATTAAAGTACACAGAAAAAAGAAAAATAAACGTAGGAAGAAACAACAGAATCAAATGCAAAATACAAACTCGCATGATGGTTATTATAGTTATGCTGCATGATTACAACCAACAGCTCGCTGAAGTCATTCACACATAGCAACAGAAGGAAAATTCGTAATAAATTACAGAAACTAAAGCGAACTCCCATGAAAGGAAATAACAGCCATCACACGAACAACTGTTTCGTGCTATTACCGCCAATATTACTGGCATTGGCCTGCACGTCGTCATTCCTCCATTTTATAACAACTGCACTCCAGTTCTCGTCATTTCGCTCGCTCGTGTTTCTGGGCAAGTCACTCATTCAATTGCATGTTGGAGTACGATTAAAATCATGCACCCACTAAAGCTACAGTCACATCACAATCGTTTCCAACATGACATCATGAATATTTAAAAAAAAAAAAAAAAAAAGCAAACATTAAATACACACAGCCAAATGTAATATTTAAACCACTTCAACGAACCTTAGCACCCTCCGTTACACCCTACTTTCAGTTTCGGCGATAGTGGTATGTTTTGAGTACACTTGGAACGTAAGAACGCATTAGAGTACACGCTACCGGTTTGCCTAAAGCTACAAGAGCGCATGGCTTTTTACCGACTACGACGTTGTCGTCATTGTATTGTCGCTTCATCAGCGTCATAAAATATGTGGACTCATCATATTGTCGGTTCTCATTCTCAGTCTCACCCTGTTAAACAGAAAAAAAAAACAACATTGACGCGGCGATTGATACCGAACACCAGCCAACATAAAAATGTTGTTAGTTTGTCGGTGGGTCATTGCTGTGCTCTTTGTTATTTGTTCATTTTGTGTTCACATATGGTTCAGTGTCGCTTCGTATTACTAGAATTTGCTTGAATGCAAGACGGTGCCGCCAGTCGAGTCTGTCACTAGACTCCCCCCCCCCCGCGTTTTTTTTTTTTTTTTCTTTAAGGGAACACTAATCCCACAAGAGATTCATTTAACACGAATAAATTCGTTATTACACAAACATTACACAAGAGCGGAGACGCCCGACTAAGTTAGGTACGAGAACGTTACGAACTACGAACAACAACGATAACGACGACGACGACGACGACGACGATGACAACGACGAAAACGATGACAACGACGACGACCTGTTCCCATTAGAGTTGTTGAGTTTGAGATTTAATTTTGATACTCGTAGTTCATTCTTGGAATCCCCCAGTGACACTTGGGATACAAAATTAAGGCATTCTTCAGTTTGTCCGAACATAACTTGGGGTTTTGGGAATTCAATTTGAGATAGGTATTTCGGAAATTGTATATGAAAAAGGGCCAACCTTTTAAGAAACTTCAGATGTATGTAATTGTTGTTAAACATGGTAGAGAGTGACAAAATAAGAACACACTTCAAGGTGCTTTTAACCTGTGCATTTAGAAAAATGCATCTGAAAGCGAATGTTGTAGAAATATATGAAATTTCTTCCTACAGTTTCCTACTGTAAGACCACTCTTTTAACCTAAAGACAAGTTTGTTGCATATGCCCCAGTACACACATGGCTCTATTAACATAGCACGCCTCTATAAATGGTATCTGCCTTATAATTGTAAAGCAAATTTACCATTCCAAAAACTTCAGTGATATAGACTTTTCAGCTCGATAATGAAGGGTTTCAAGCGTCTATGTATAGAATGTTGTACGTAATGTTTAGGATATTGCCTCCTCTATACTTTGCTCTGGTTTCTTGGGGACTTGACAAGAATTTAATTAACTTGGCTTCGAAATTCACTGTTCGTGTGGAAGTGCCTTTAATGTTCACTTGCATTTTTGTGTCTTTTTTTTTTTTAAATTTTTTTACCAGGCATTGACGGACAAAAAGCAATTTTGGTCTATGAGTCTAAGATGGGTTGTAAGGCTCGAATGGTAAAGTTTCAATAGCCGCTTTGATGCAAGTACAACCAATACACGTTTCCTGGTTTCGAAAATTTCATGTCGAGATGAGAACCTCTGTGATAAAAGCGCCATTGGCGACTTACGTTCATTGAAGACGACCTCTTGAAGGTGTTGGTTGTTGTTCATGCTGAATAGTTCGACGAGAAATTAATGCGAGCAAATCACCTTTTTCTGACCGCCTTCAACGATTTAGAAAAACAAAAATTGTCGACTGCGATGAAGAATGGGTCCCTTACTACGACCGAAGCACGGTGTGAGGTACACTGGTTAGATCGAGATGTAAAGCCATAGAATCAACCTATGCTGAAGCTCCACGAAAAGAAGGTAATGGTGCCAGTTTCTTGATCAACCACTGGAATAGCTCATTTTCGTTTTCTGAGACCATCACAACAAGGGATGTGCTGTCAAGAAATTTGACTAGACAATGTTCGACCCCACGTTGCACAACAGACTCTTTCAGAAGTGTTTTGTGATGCCGAAATGAAAACTTGCTTATCGTTCTCAAAACAATGTGTAGATTACAACCATTCTAATTTATATGAGCATTTGAATTTGAAGGTAGAAGACCGTAAGAATTTTCAAAAAACTCCAATGTGAGCTCCATCTTTCTTCCTGCAGTCCAATCGATTAAAACTGACGGTAATATGACTTTGTAGAGCATCATTTTGTCTTATGATTTGTCTTTGGGTCTTTGGGAGCGTCAGGTTTTTTGGGATCTCTACTAATATGTTTTTTGTGGAGTAAACGTTTACTTCGAGTTACGAGTAGATGAGCTGCTACACCACAAAACGCATTCAATGCTGCAAAATTGCCTCATAAAGAATTGTTGAAATCAGTTAGATCATAGAAAAGAACGTGTTCGAAAATAGTGTTTTTGTATAAATGTTTGACCTTAACAAATACAAACACAACAAATACAACATGAGAAAATGTAAGATCTTTCGAACTCTGCGGCTCTCGTAATTCACGTTCAAGAATACAGGTGCAGTTTGCGGCCCATAAACACCCAGTTGTCCGTACCGACGGCCGGTTTCCGTCTAAAGTAAGCAATCTCGAATCGGACATAAGTCGTTCAGGGAACAGAAAATATTGAAAATTTCGCAAACCATTGGTGTGAAAAAAATACATATACGAGGGCTCTTTGATGAGTACCCGGATTGGAAGATAGGTGGCGCTACTGCGCCAAAATGAGTGTACCATCATTTGGTATAACCTTTTTTAGCCCGCCTGTCAAAATTTGGCGACAATCTGACGCTTAGTTTTGTTTCGACACCCATTTCAAAACATCGTGTTAGTGTTTTTTTTTTGCGACTATGGCAAAAGAGCATTATCGCTCCGTGGTCCGATTCTTGTTTTTAAGTGGCAAAACCTGCGAGGAATTCAAACCCATGGTGTATATGGGATCCACTCACTTTCCCATACAACCGTTTAGCATTGGTTCGCAGAGTTTCGTCGTGGTCGCACGTCGGTTTTTGATGAACCGCGCCCAGGTGACCCAAAAACGGGTACCACAGAGGACATCGTGGACAGCATCCATGATCTCGTATTGGCGGACCGCTGAATGAAAATTCGTGAGTTAGCTAAGATAGCATGCATCTCAACTGAATGCATTAGCCACATCCTGCACGAGATTTTGGGCATGAGAAAGCCGTCCCGGCGATGGGTGCCCCGTTTGCTCACACCAGAGAATAAGGGCAATTGTGAGACCACAAGACGTGCTTGGTAATGTTTAATCGAAATCCGGCGGCGTTTCTGCGTCGTTTCATGATCGTCGATGAGACATGGATTCATTGGTACACACCAGAGACCAAAGAACAATCGAAACAATGGGTTTTACTGGGTGAACGCGCTCCAAAGAAGGGGAAGACCGTGCGTTCGGCCTGGAAGGTAATGGCCACCATTTTATGGGACGCGCGAGGTTTTGATTCACGTTGGAGAAGGGAAAAACAATCACAGGAGCGTACGTCAATTTCTTGGCCCGATTCAACGATGATGTAAAGAACAACCGACCACGATAACCCACCGGCCCACATAGTCGCCACAGCTAAATTGGTTGAATTGCACTGCGAATTCCTCCCCCTTCCTCCGTATTCTCCAGATTTGGCTCCCTGCGACTTGTTTTTGTTCCCAAACTGAGTGCCGAGCTGACCATCGACCAGTGCACACGCAAATGTGCACTCGTAAATTCGCTCCTCGCGTGAAGTACAAAAACAAAAAAAAGCCGCGCGCTAGTTCACGAAAACCCAAAAAAAATTCGCTGTGCGGGAACCAAACAAAAAAGAAACAAAAACAACAACACGCGAGTGTAGTGGAATCGTCGTCCACAGTGCGGGCATTCCTATCTTCCTGCCCCTGGTCATACTGTTGCTTGCACTCGGTCACTGCTGTTGCTGTGGGTGTGGGTTTGAATTTTGTTGGTGTGCTGTCCTATTGTTGTAAGGGGTAAGACAATAAGGACTGAAACGAATAAAATTTGGAAACTTCAAAGTAAAAAAAAAAGTATTTTCAATTCATGTAACTTTTTTTTATTTGCTTTAAAACTCTGTTTTTATTAAATTCATTCACAATTACAAAAAATAAAAAAATTATTTGGGTTCCCATTCTTTCCTCAACTTCTTTCGAATGTCCTTCATAAGGTTGGTGATAGTTACATCCGTGATCTTTTTGGACGCTCTTTTCCATTTAGCACTAAAATCCTATACGTCCTTTGCACACTGCTCACTTTTCCTCAATTTAGCTTTTTGACCAAAGCCCAATACCTTTCAATCGGACGGCACTGTGGAACATTGGGTGGATTCATGTCTTTTGGGACAAAGTCGACATTTTTAGCAAGAAGAAACTCAACGTCGCATGAGCATAGTGAGCTGAAGCTAAATCTGGCCAAAATAATGTTGAACCCTCGTGTATGTTTAAGAAAGGAATCAACCGTTTTTTTAGGCAGTCGTTAATGTACACTTGTCCGTTAATTGTTCCCGTTGTAATAAACGATGAGCTTCTGTGTCCACATTGACAAATGGCCTGCCAAACGAGATATTTTGACCCGAGTTTTTCCATCCCAATCGATGTTGTTGATTGCGGAAGAATCTCAGCTTCAAACGAGTTGTAAAACTGCGCACCTGGAAGAGTAGTAAAGTAGTAAGGCTTTGACACAAGTTTCGTCATACAAAACCAATCACGCTTTCTTGTTGCCGATCAACTCGTATAGCTTTCGGGCTCGTGTTTTTATGACTTTTTTTTGCTCTTCAGTAACATTTGGTATTTTTTGTTTTTTTCGTGTTTTTAGACTGTTACGTTTTTTAGATCTTTGTACCGTTGATTGGTTGGTATTACATTTCCGAGCAACATCTCTTAATGACATGGTCCGGTTTTTACCCACTATCTTCCTGTCCAAATTGGTATCATCTGCTCCACTTTTAGCTCCATTTTTCTGTTTTTGCTTAACTGTCAACGTCTCCAAATAACGTTTAATAACAGAATCCACTGTACTGCGTGCTATGTTTAAATTTTTTGCGATGAAATGGTTTGGACGCGAAGTATTTTCGAGTCTTTTGTCGATGATCTTTTTACGGCGTTCCTCTTGACTTATATTTTATAAATATTTTAAACCGCACTGAACTAAAATCAATAACAAACTGAAACTAGAGAATGTACAGGCTAATTTGGGTACAAAATGGGATTGCAATTTTTACGCATTGTAGTATAGCCCGTATCAAAATTTACAGATTTTATTCGCTTCAGTCCTTATCTTAATTGAGTGAGACTTGTAAAAACCTTGAAAATAAAAGTATTTCGGTTAAGCCTATAATGCTACTGACCATGATAGATGGAAAAGTCTGCAATGCAATCACCGAAAATTCGTCAACACAAAGGTGTTATTTATGCGGGGTAACTGCAAAGGATTTCAACAAAATGAGTCTAATTCTTTCCAAAAAAGTTCAAGATACCACCTTGATCAAAAATTTTTCGGAAGTTATTCAGAAAATTAAAAATACAAGTTTATTCATCTAAATCTATATTGTCCCCTTCAAAGTAGTCCCCATCGAGTGCAACACATTTATGCCAGCGCTTGATCCGATCCTCGAAACATTTTTTATATTCGGATTTCGGTATGTCCATCATTTTTCTATTACTTCCTCTCGGCTGCTGAAACGCGTTTCCCGTAGTGGTTTTTTAACTCGATTGAACAGAAAGAAGTCACAGGGAGCCAAATCAGGTGAATTCGGTGGCTGTTGGATGGTATTTGTTGCAATTTTCGTCAAAAAATTACGAATAATGATGGCACTGTGCGACGCAAACGTCTCATAACGCCCAAATAATACTCTATGCTTACTGTCTGGCCTTCTGGCAAAAATTCATGATGCACTACACCGTTGTAATCCATGAAAACCGTGAGCATTGCCTTCTTTTTTGACTGAAAACGACGCGGTTTTTTTGGTCTGTGCGACGTCAACACGGTCTCTTTTTTGCTGCTACATGACGGAAACCCAAATCATTAGCCAAAATGTCTTGGATGGATCCATAGGCAATGTTCAAGTCCTCCGCTATCACTCTGATGGTTAATTTGCGGTTATTGACCAGCATTTCTTTTACGAGTACGTCATCAATGTCGGTTTTCAATGCGTTCATCATCTTCGATTGACTCATGACCACTTTTGAGCCGCTCGTGCCACTGGTAAACGACCATTTTCTTTAGAGAATCGTTGCCGAAACACTTTTCCAACATTTCCACCTTCGTGCACCATCAAATCCGTTTTTTACGCAAAATTGAATACAAGTTTGTTGTTGCAAATTTAAATCCATTTCTAAAATTGTAAAAAATCGCCAACACTCACAAAGATAGATGTACTCTTGGCTACGTGACTTTTGCAAATGTCAAGCTATGACGCTAAGATTTAGAGGGAATGTCAACAACAGATTTACCAACCTAACAAAACAAAAAACAGAACTCAAATCGGAACAATGGGAGCGCCACACGATGGTGTCCCCCGGGAACTTTTTGATCAAGGTGGTAAATCAAAACTAATGTTCGGTCTATCGCCATTGTATGCATGGACTTGATTTTTCGAATGTTTGATCCATGTTTCATATAAAATAGTAATTTGTCAATGGCAAGCGCGTGATGATGAAAATAAAAAAAGAGTAGAAGAAAACAAAAAGAAGACTCAAAAGCCTTTAGATGTCCAACGGGCTTGTTAGTCGACAGACTAAAACCAGGTTACGGAAGCTCAAATAATGGAAACACAGCCCGCAGGTTTTTTAATGACTCTCTTACTTTATCGCAAATGACCAATGTTCGTTTTCGAATAGTTTTACTTACAATATGCAGAGGTTTCTCGATAAAAACAAACGAATTTAAGGAGTATTGCATTGACACAGCTAACATGTTTGTGCAACTTTACCCGTGGTATAATATGCCAACAACAGTGCACAAGATTTTAATTAGAAATTCTCTCCGAAGCGATTCTTCCCATAGGACAACTCGGGCCGGAAGCCCAGGAAGCTCATAATAAAGACATAAAACGTTTTCAAGAAAATTTTCGAGGCAAAAGAATATGGAAGAACCTAGAAAACATTTTTCGAAAAAATTAAAATCATATCCTCCTGAAGTCTTGCAATTTTTACAAGAACCAGAAGTCGAGGAAACATGCTTTTTTTTTGTCTTTTAATATTTTTTTTTTAATAAGTTTTGTTAAAATTTTTTTTATTTATTGATAATTATTATCACTGTTGTCTCTTTGAGCTCGTAATAATAAAAAATAAATAAATGTTTTTAAATATACACTTGCGGTCATAAAAACCGCACCATATCAAAATTATTAAAAAATTGTTCATAACTACGATAATAATTTTTATAATGAAATGAAATTTTTGTTGAGTACTCCGCAGGAGTTTATAAGTATTTCTATCTAATTCCCATCTGATTATTGAATGTTTGAAAAAAGATATTAACAAAGAAAGAAAAACCAGGTAATTTTCTTATTTTTTTAAAATATTTGAATACAGTCATTGGTTAACAAAATCAAACGATACATTTTTTATGTATGTGTATATAAGATGTTTAGATATGCCGCTTTTACCAAAAAATTATCAATACCGAGTTGCTCCTCCTTTGGCGGTTATAACCGCTTTTATTCTAGAAGGCATCGAGTTTACTGTTTACTAGAAGTTCAGTAATATCCCTTGAAATTTCAGTATTCAATACATGTTCCAGAACTTCATTTAGCTTTTTTTTACTCTCTGGTTTATGTTCAGCCACCTTACGTTTCATTACATGTCACAAGTGTTCGATTGGGTTTAAATCGGGCGAATTAGCTGGCCAGTCTAGTCTGGTAATTCCGAAAATTGAAAGACTGAAAATTATTGAAAGACTCTGTTTATTATTTATAAAGAAGACATCTGGAAGTTGATTTATAACACTTTACTTACGGATTTGGTGCGGTGGCAAGGTGCAGAATCGTCTTGAAAAATGCACTTGTCAGTATACGAATGATGCTGTTCATTTGCTGGTACCAAAAACTCGCTTACCACTTCTCCATACTTTTGAGCGTTCATAGTTCCATTAACAAAGTGCAAAGGGCCCAAAACGTAAAAAGAAAAACATCCCCAAACCATCTGGCTTTGAGGAAACTTCACTGGTTTTGACTATGCACTCGTCCTTGAACCTTTCACCTGCTGACCGTCGTACGTATGGCAAATTGTCAGCACACAACAAATTAAATTTACTTTCATCGGACCATATCACACATCGCCAATCATCCTGCGTCCTATCTTTGTACTTTTTTGCCCACGTCAAGCGAGCTTTTTTAATTTTTGTTGTTAGGAGAGGTTTTTTCGCTTGTCGTCTTCCATATAAACCTATCTCCCGTAACCGTCGGCGTTTGGTTTCGGCGCTTAGATCAACTTGATGAAATTCACTTAGCTCTGCTCTTATACGGACAGCACTTTTAAAGCGATCTTTCATGCTAATTCGTTGTAATACATTGTCCGTCTTCTGGGTTGTTTTACGATTTCCTCCCGAGCCTTTTTTCCTTTCCAGTGGATCCAAATTTTCTTTTTTCTTCATCAGTCGTACGATAGTTGAATGACAGCATCCTATTTTAACCGCAATCCCACGATAGCCAAGCCCTTCTTCGACTAAAGTCAATATTTGAACTTTTTCGTCCCGAGTCAGTTGATGATATTTACCAGACATTTCACTTTTTTTTACTTGTCACCGTCACAACTCAATTCAAACTGATTTTTTTTTGCACTAAATACGATTCCGAACTCCGCTATGGGGAATACTCTTCATTAGTATGGGAAAAACTCTTACGATCTGATGTAATTAGGCATTTTTTGAGAACTCATTAGGTGGTGCGGTTTTTATGACCGCAAGTGTAAGCATTTATTGCATTTAAAACAGAAAAAATAATTTTGGCCATATTTTTGGGATTTCCCGCCACTGTGAGACGTTTTGTCTCCATTGCTATGGTACTCGTACATGGAAATATATTTCTCACACCAGGATGACGAATATTTAGATGTACTTTGCTTACGATGACGTTACGTCATTTGTCTGTATGACATAAGAAAAATTTTCTTTTAACTGCATGTGAGTAAGCTTATTTTTTTTCACTTATTTCTCAAAGTACAAGTACAATTGGCTTGTAAACAATTCGACGGAGTCATAATTAAAATAATTTCACTCCTCGGTGCGTTTAATACTGAGCAAAACATACATTTTAAGATTTTTTATGGTCTCTTCATTTGGAAGGACATTTTTGTGACGGACGAGAATGACGTAAAAGAAGAAAATAAGTTGTTGTTGCTGCTTAAGTGCAAGTAAACGGATTGGGCAATAAAAAGGACATTTTGGGCATTTCATTTACAATGTAAGGATTTGGGCATTTTTTTTTTTTAAAGTTTAACTACTATTTAACAATATGTATAAACAACAAAGGCTTGAAGTGGTTTAGTCTTCCAGATTCCTGAAGGCTTGTTGTAAGTCCTTGTACAGGCGACCGAAATCGGCGTTGATTTTAGCTTCACCATCCTTGACGGGGTCCTAGAACTTCATAGAAGACAGTTGGTACATAATGTTACCCATGGCCTGCCTGGATCACGTGGAACGTGATCTTGTTATCGGACTAAGCGGTGGATTCAACTGAATGACGAGCAATATCGTAGAAGGCAATGATGTTTCTCAGCATACCGACTGTCTTGTAGAATGAGCAGAAACGATCGTATGAAGAGTAGGAGTTCTGTTGTAGGAAATCGTCCTTGAGCAGCTTGGCAAACTCGAGAGTGATCTTATCGGTCTCAGCCAATGAAGCCTTACCGACGAGTTGTACAATTTCTGAAAGATCTTCTTTCTCTTGTAGGATTTCCTTGACCTTGGTCCTAAGTGGCACGAATTCGACAAAGTTCTTGTCATAGAAATCATCTAGGGCACGCATATATGTTATTTACTGTACGAAATGAGCCAGTTGATGAAGGGGAAATGTGTCTTATTCAAACCCCAGAACACCTGTACAATACCAAGTGTAGCAGAAGTGAGAGCATCTGAGAAATCACCACCAGGAGGTGATACAGCACCAACAATGGAAACGGAACCCTCGCGTTCTGGGTTACCCAAACGCTTGACACGACCGGCGCGTTCATAGAAGCAGGCCAAACGCGCACCCAGGTAGGCGGGATAACCAGAATCGGCAGCGAGACGGCCTGAAATATCACGAATAGCCTCAGCCCAACGGGAGGTAGAATCAACCATCATGGGTACGTTGTAACCCATATCACGGAAATATTCAGACAAAATGATGTCAGTGTAGATGGAAGTTTCACGAGCAATGACAGGCATATTGGATGTGTAGGCAACAAGGGCGGTACGTTTCATGATCGATTCGGTGACACCATCGATTTCAACTGACAACTCGGGGAAATCACGAAGTACTTCAGACATTTCGTTACCGCGTTCACCGTAAGCCACGTAGACATCCGAATTGGAGTACAAGGCTTGTGACAGTTTTACCACAACCGAAAGCTCCGGGAATGGCAGTGGTACCACCTTGGACACAAGGGAACAACGAAGCCAATACACGTTGACCGGTCAGAAGTGGATGATTAGCTGGCAACTTCTCAGTAACTGGACTTGGTTGACATAGAGCCCATACTTCCAACATACTGTGTTTTGCTGATCTCTCCATCGAATTCGGTTTCCAAGACAACATCCTCGACATGGTAGTTGCCAGCTGGTGCAATACCATATAACGAACTGTACCTGAGTGTTTTCATGTACCAAGCCGTACAAGTCACCTCCGGTGATGTGTGATCCAACTTTTACCTTGAGTGAATTGAATTCCCATGCAATCGTACGGGATTAACACCCTTTGGAATGTAAATGGAGTTGGTGAGTTCGTTGATGTCTTTCAACGGACGTTGGATACCGTCGAAAATGCTGCCCATAATGCCGGGACCTAATTCAACTGAAAGTGGCTTGTCAGTACGCAACACTGGATTTCCGACAGTGACGCCAGATGTTTCTTCGTATACCTGAATGGTGGCCATATCACCTACGAGACGAATGATTTCACCCACTAGCTCGAAGTAGCCGACACGCACCAACTCGTACATAGCTGATCCAGATATACATTCTGCTGTTACGACGGGACCGGATACAGCAAAGACACGTTGCTCATCATCGAATCACTTCCAATTGGACATTATGGTATTGGTTTAGTTCGAAGACACCTTCCCACCTCGGGAATATATTTCTAATAAAATGACTATGGTAAGTTGCAGCGCATGCCGAGTGACAGAAACATTCAAAATAGAAATTCTTTGTACCTGAGAGAAAACATAGAAACATCTGACATTTGTTGAAAGGTCTGCAAAGGCGTTTGCTTTTCATATGCTGTGATCCAGGGTTTTTCAAAGCTGTTGGCTTTTTAACAATCTACTGCTTTCAGACTCAATTATCTAGCTCAGTCACTATGCTAATTTGCATTTAAAAATCGTACAAACGCATTTGTTTTACTCGCATAAATATTGAGATGTACGTACGAGTATCCCCACAACGTAGGAACATATTTAATTGTCGGTCGGGCATAAGCCGAATCTGTTCTAAATTTAGAGTTCTTTATAATAAACGTATTAAACCTGTTGACCTTGTTCAATCCCCCCAGATGCAGTATGTCAAAGTGCATTATACTATACATACGAGTACATACGTATACTAAATACTTAGCATTCAACATTTGATCTTTGCATCTACAACCGCGTCTCGAGTGTGTTCTCACATTTTCACTTCAAAAATTAATTGCAAATTATTTTTCACACATTTCACATTATGAGAACGTGTTATCATTTAACAGGGACAACTAGTGAATGATACGTACGTACTTAGATGCGCTAGATAACTTAGATGAGGTTAATAGCCGCTTTTAGTAGAGATAATCATTCAGATACTCTTCTACTTCTACACACAGCTTCAGACAGCTGGAACTTGGACAAAGAAAAATGAGAAACCAGTTTAGCGAGACGTAGTAGCTAAACGATTTTTATGCAAAAACCGTAAACGAACCATTAACCAACGAAGATGAATCGTCTGGGCAAAAATAAATTTTTATGTAGGCGATAGCATCGACCTACCATTCTTCGGTTGTTTGTGCATTTGGTTGTTTTCAAAATCCAAACACGTACACGTACTAAATATTTTTTTCTTCATTTAGTAAACTTGTGAACAAAAATTTATGAAAATTTACGATATGTTTGTAAAGAAAATAAACAAACATGGAAAAAATATGCCAAAATGTGAAAAAAAAAAAATTGGTTTAGATCTAACTTCATCTAAATGAGATGATTTTGGCGAAAATTCACAAACACGAAGGCGGATCAATAAGCCCTCATCTTCACCTCATCCAACGTTTCTTTAATTTGTTAATCCCTTCCAGATCATAAGATTTTGCCGAGGTCCTCAAAAAAGGTGCGATGATTTAATAGCGTAGCCCAATTCATGAAAGTTCGCCATACGTCAGAGATCACTAACTTATTGGCCAAATGCTGTCGTTTTCTATTTATTTTGTGGCAATTCGTCGCGATTGTTTTTCGCCTTTGAAGACAACTGATATGGATTTTGCCGCTGGCATCCCAGAAAGCTGTCGGCTTAATGACCTCGTTGGCCGATAGACTCACCCTGGTGTTCTTTGACGCCAATTCGCCTGGAGAAACTAACTGCTTCGAGCATTGGTTGGTCTCCGGGGCATTGTTGTGGATCAAGTTTTCGTCCACGGTTACGAAATGGCACAAAAACTCGTCTGGATTGCGGCTCGACAACGCCAAATCTTGAATGTTTGATGAGCATATGAAATTCACACGATTGTCTGAGTTTAAAGACTGTCAGACAAATACAGAATGTCACTGCTTACTCAAAATTTGACAGATGGTACTTGCTCCGAACAATGCAGGGAATTTGAAAAGTCATGGACTTATAGATCCACCCTCGTACTATGCTAAATCATCAGATGTTCATTCTCTTTATTAAGTCAGTTGTTTACCATTTTAAGCTTCAAAATGCTTGGCACTTAAACGTTGTTAATATTCTCTACTGCGGGCACTTTTATGAACAATGCCATTCCTAATAGAGACTGGAAAACCTGTCAGTCCAGGCAGGTTTAGCTTGTCTGTGTTCAGATTTTTTTTTCATCTCTGTACAAGTTTGGTCTTGGAGTTTCATATTCTATGTATCATAGGAGTATTTTGGGTCCTATTTGCAGTTTTAATTTATACGAAGGTATTTGTATTATGTCCTAGACTTGTGCTGCAATTGTTTTTGGGACTTGCCTACTCGTATTCACAATTTACAGAGTGGAGCTCTTATCTACTTTGCTTACTTTACTTTACTTGGTGAAATGATCTGGGGATGGTCTCAGCCAACAAGCCTCTTTACAGCGTTCGATCGTAAGCCAGTTGCCTCCAGTTACACACGACGAGTTGGTTGAAGTCCTTTTCCATTCGCGCGGGCCAATTCGGTCTTCCCATTCTGAGCCGAAATTCCGATGTTTGTCGTAGCCGTTCTTCTTGTTGTTTTCGGACCCTTGCGATTAGGTCCGATTTCACTGTAAAGTTTGCCGTTGTATGTTCACTTCTATTCATTGAGGAGATGAACCGAAGAAGAGTTGTACAATTATTTTCCCGCTACAACCTAGCGTAGGTAGGTAGGTAAGAGTGGCTGTTGTAAATACTAACCCACTTATGCCTATTGGCCCATTATAATGTGATCTATGATCCTCTTACTACTGGAACCAGTTTGAGCTTATGATGAAACGTAGGAGACTGTTTACGTCCATATTTTTTTAGATCGTTTAGGTCGTTGTAGAAGAAAGCTCCTAAGTGAAGTTTTCTTTTCTGGGAGAGAGCTGGACATGTACAGCTTCTACAGAAATCGTTTGTAAAGGCGCCAAGCCTTCTTGGGTGCCTATGAGGCAGTGTTCAGTGATGACACCTATGATGGCGCTGAGATACTTCCTATTTAGGAGAATCAGACTCTTAGAGCGATCCAGATCCAGTTTTGGCCAGATCTGTTTGGTCGCTAGACATGTTGGTCCAACAGTCCACCTAGGGTTTGTTATTGTTATTGGCATCCAGCTTTCCACGTAGCGATTGGTAAACCTATGTTATCCTTTCCGGTAGAATAGGTAGAGTGTTTCCAATTTTGGCGAACTCATCGGGCCTACAGTTCCCTGCAATGCCTATGTGGCCTGGCACCCAGCAAAGGTGAAGGTTGAGCTGCTCTACCGTCTCCATAAGAGATGCTCGGCATTCAAGGCCGGTTTTAGAATTTAATGAAACTCAGTCCAGGGACTTGATAGCGGCCTGACTATCAGAAAAGATGCGGATATCCTTTGCAGATATCACGTTATTCTTCAGCCAGGACAGAGCTTCTTTAGTCGCCAAAATTTCCGCCTGGAACACGCTACAGCGGTTTGGAAGACGGAAAGAGAGGCTTAGATTTAGCTTAGATGAGAAAATACCGCCACCTACTCCGCTATCGGTTTTAGATCCATCTGTGTAGAGATGGAAGCATCTTCCTCGCAGAAGGATCTAGAGAGGAAGCTTACAAGCTGCAGTCGCAGCTACTTGCCTGCTGCAAATATCGAGGGGTGTCAAATGAAACAGAATGTCTAATGTCGCAGAGGTGGTAGACCGTAAGGCTACGCTTATGCATAGACATGCTGTTCTTTATACTCTTCTTAGTTTACTGCAGTTAACTACGTTGTCTAAAGCCGTCGACAATCCCGTAAGTGAGTATCGGCCTTATGCCAGTCGGTTATGCGAAGTTGAAGGCTCCATTTGTTTTCAATGGATTTTTGGCAAGAGCATAAAGCTACTGTTGCTTTCTTGACTCTCTCTTGAATGTTAGGTTTCTAGTTCAGTTTCCTGTCAAAACTGAGACCCAAATATTTTGCTGTATCGGAAAAGGCTAAACTGGTACCGTTTATGAAGGAGGGTCTATAATTGGAATTTTGTATTTCCTAGAAAAGAGGAAAAGATCAGTTTTATGGGGGTTTATTCTCAATCCCCAGCGATCTGCCCAACGGGTGGATCTGTTGAGATTTAGTTGAAGGAGTTATTTAATGGTATTAAGATGCTTACCTGAGATGGCTATAGCAACGTCCTCCGCATAGGCAATCACCTAGCTACTACCCGCTTCTAGGTATATCAGCAGTTCATTACCCACTAAGTTCGAAAGAAGGGGAGAGAGTACACCGCCTTGCGGCATACCTCTGCTGACACCTCTTTGGCTAGTCAGTGAATGCAAGGCCGTTTCCACCAACTTTCCTTTAAAATAGGAATGTTGAGCCGTTGACAGAAGTCTTGAATCAATTTTAGCTCGTATCAATCAGTCGCTCTAGAGTTGTCAGAAGGAAAGATGATAGACTTATAGGTCTGAGGTCCTTTGGGACAACATGAGAACATTTTCCGGCTTTGTGAATAGAAAATACATTGACTTCTGTCCATGACGGTGTTATGTGGATAAGTTCTACACAGCTCCTCATAATATTTCCTAGCGCAGGCAGAATAATATCTCAGAACCTCTGTAGCTCGGCAGGGATTATACTGGCCGGAACAGCAGACTTGTATGATTTGAAGCTATGCAGCGCCCAGAGCAGTTGGTCTCTTATGATCAGACCATGAATTTTGGTTTCGGTTGCAGTAGGCCTGTTTGGGTTACTACTGGCCGCGAATTGGGAGCTAACTGGAAAGTGGGTGTCCAGTAGCAGGTTGAGTGATTCATCACTCGCCATTGGTTTTTTTCAAACAGCTAGGCATCATAGTATTTGTAGAGAGGATTTTTCTTAGCCGCGATGCCTTAGAGGTTTCCGTGGCCTGCAACAAACTTGCTGTTGCTAGGGGTGGAGGAAGTGATAAGACCATGGCTTGCCACAGTCCTAACACTGTCTGAAGATTTCTTTTTAGGCTCGTTGCGCTGGCCTTTAGAGGATGGTGCACCATGGCCTGCCATAGTTTTACCTCCTCTCGGCAATGCAGGAGCCTTGCCGGTAGTCGGTGCAGTCACCGTTCTACCGCCCGGTATTAAAGGAATACAGGCCTTGGGTTTTGTTTTGTTTAAGGTTTCCATGATGTGGTCCCACGAGTAGCGGATAAAGGGTGGTCCATCAGTACAGAGATCCGTCATAAACAGATAAGGCTAGCTAATTCGGAGGTCGCCAGGTATCCGGATACTCTGTTCGCGACTGAGTTAGTTTTGGAGAAGCTGGGCACTCAGCCAGGTTGATCTTCTGCACCTTGATCCAGCCCATAGCAAAAAGTCACATGACCTAGGCGGCCAATCCACCGGCCCGAAGTATGAAATTAACTGTTAACCGAATCGTTTTCGCATTAAAGCCATGATTTCACGGGCTGTGTGGAAAGTGGCGGCGTTTGTTGGAATCAAATGTCGTCGAGACCATGGGCTTCAGGTAGCAAATAACGGGCGCCATTCACAGTTACGTTCCGGCCGGCCCCAGTTTTGAAGAAATAGGGACTGATGACTCCGCCAGTCCATAAATTAAATCAAACTTGAATCTTTTCAAGTTACTCCGCACCTCAAATGCGGCTATTTTCAATATTAACGTAACTATTAAGCCAGAAATGTGCCAGACAAAATGTTGGTCGAAAACAGTGGATCTTCTTGAAGCTTTTCAAGAGCCCAACGACTGAAACGGTGACGATTCGGAAGATCGACCGGCTTCAGTTCTTGCATGAATTGAATTTTGTATGCTTTTCAACCAAGATTCTCACATAAAATACGCCAAGTTGTTGCATACGACAAGCCAAGCTATTGTCTTCAATGCTAGTGGCAAAATTAAGAAATATTCGATCAGCAAATGCTTTAGTTATCTTTTACGAATGAAGCCACAAATATTATACTTTACTATTTTCTCATCTTTCTGATGTTTTTGATATTTGCAACTGTATTGTACTTTGAATATAACAAGTCAGTGGTGCGAGTTGTGACTTGGACAACCACATCGATTGGAATGTGGTCAACCTGGTTTACAATTAATTACGATATCTGGAGTCTTCTAAATCCTCTTATAGATATATAGATATTGTGGTGAGGGGAACAGCTATGAGCCATGGCAGTCTTTTTCCTTCAGTAGGGTTAAATCGAGATGTTTTTGGTGTCGCCGTTTCGCGTGACCATTATACGCGTCGTAGGTTCGGTGGATGGCCCGGAAACATGATTCAGCTGGATCCTCATTTCCAACGCAAAATTTTGCTCTCCGATGAGGCCCATTTTTGGTTAAATGGATATGTAAAGAAGCAAAATTGTCGAATTTGGAGTAGAGAAAACCCAGAAGCCTTTGTCGAGACGCCATTACAACCATTAAAACTCACTGTTTGGTGTGCTTTATGGGCTGGTGGAATCATCGGCCCATATTTCTTTAAGGACGATGGCGGCCAGAATGTTAGCGTCAATGGAGAGCGCTATAGAAACACGATTCGTTCCTCAATTGAATGGCATTGACGTGACAGAGCTTTGGTTTCAACAAGATGGCGCAACATGGCGCACGGCGCGCGACACCATCAATTTTTTGCCGGAAACATTTGCTGAGTGCATAATTTGTCCTAATGGACCTATGAACTGGCCTCCACGATCCTGTGATCTCACATCTTTAGATTACTTTCTTTGGGTGTATGTGAAGTCATTAGTCTATGCCGGTAAACCAGAGACGTTGGACCATTTGGAAGTCAACATTCGTCGTGTTATTGCTGATATACGGCCCCACGGGGTGGCCGTGGTGTAGTGGTACTAGCAATCGCATCTCACTCGGAAGGTCAAGGTTCGAATCCTAGCCACGGCAAGTTTTCATTTGTGCAATTGGAACTCAGTCAGAAAAATCTGCGTGTGAAGGCATAACACTGACATGTAGATTTGGCTGTTGTAGGGTTTTCAAGCACAAAACAACCGTTAAAATTCACAACCTCACCATTCCGAGTGAAGAAAATCTCTCCGTCCTATTCGGACTCCCACCCCTGGAGAGTCAATATCGAAACCAAACACACCTGAGTTTCAAACCACTACATCACAAACTTTCCTTTCTCCTCCTTCTACCTTTCCGCCCGCGCCCTGGCAACAGTGTAAGGGTATTCATAACCCCTTTGGCGCGCGTAAATTATAAAAAAAAAAAAAAAAGTTGCTTGATAAAGTTGTCGGAAATTTGACTTCACGATTGCGCTCCATTCCAGCTAGCCGTATCGCGCATATGGTATGTCCGATATAATATTTGGACACTAATGGCATAAAATCATCTATTAAATAAAGCTAATATCATATACATTAACATTACCTTTAAGTGTTTCATTTCATATTGAATTTGTATACTTCTAAAAAAAACATCCTTTACAAGCCGCACTACTATTGTATATTTTGCCAATGGAACTATGTTGTTCCTTGCTGTCTTTAGCCATTGTAAAAATTAAAAAAAATAGTCAACGGTATTCGCTTTGTGTGTATGTGTGTTTTGTTGTGTAACATTTTCTTCAATTATTCCGCCAATCGCCAGTCGTTAAAAGGCGATCCAAGCATCACCACAAAGCGCCAGCGCAACCCCATTTCTATTGCGGGTGAGAATATCGAACTCGTGCGGCTCGGTCTGTCGTATCTAAGCACCAAGTTTGAATAAGGATACAAAAAGGGACAATCGAATCGAATTGGCACTAAAGTACCACCATTCGCAGACATCGCCCCTGTGCAACAAGCTATGAAAATGCCGAAAAATCAACTCAAAATTGGATCTAGCAGAACTGAACAAGATTCTTTTTTAAAGAAACTTAGGCAGCAAGCATCAAAGAAAGTAGAAAATTAATACTTTCGATGGAACGAAATCTAAATAACATCATTTTGTAAACAATGACAATTTAAAAAAAAAAAATTGCGCAAACTTGTTCTCATAACTCAATACCAGGTGCGTCAAGCACCTCTCGGTGAAGGTCGAAATTTCGTAACTTTTCAAATTCTGCCGGAAATTTGTGTTTGCATGTGTGTACATTTGCTTAATAAGCTAAAATTAAATTGCAATAAAATCGAAATACAACGAAAAAAAGTAAATAAAAACATCGCTACTCGCAAACAGATAGCCGTAGAGCAAGCGCCTGTCCTTAATAAATCTAATCGAACACACTGTCCATAGAAATGTAGACAAATGTATCCCGCGCGTCGTACCATCCTTTTTGCTGATACAAGTTTCTGGTATTCGTGCAACCTAAAACTTGAGTAAAGCGCACCCAAAAATAGACGAAAAACGAAAACAGAACAGAAAATGAAATTTTTATTAGACTGAGTTAGAGAGATACCCATGTCTCAAATAAACAGATACTTTCGTTATTCGTTATTCTCGTGCACATAAGTTCCTTCCAAGTTTAATAAATATATACATACAAACATATATACATATGTATAGGAGGGAGAGTTTTTGTGCCTGCGACTGTTACTGTGTGCTTATGCACGCAGAGCAAACGTAGAGGCACGGGGTGCTGCACAGAGCACAATTAAATTTACTTTATCGATTCGTTTACTTACGTAATCGCCTACTGCAACACCATATTCAATTGAACGGAACCCAGGAATAACTATTTGACTTATGGCCCATAAATGTATCTGATCGTAGGAATTTACTGATTTCTTTAAGTGCTTCGATTTTTGTTTTTCTTTTCTTTTTTTTTCCATACGCTAGACCTAGAAAATGGACAAGTCTTGAATTAAAAAGTAGACCCGCATATGCTATGCTTTCTATTGATATATCAGCATGCCATTGATTAATTGTTGTTCCATTCAAATTTATAGGTTATGGGTAAAAGGGTTTAAGTTAAATTCAGATACGTTGAACCACTAATAAAACCAAAGGAACATCCAACTCTTATATATGTATGTTATAGTAATGTCATGGTAGTGATCACAGTGTGAGGAACATTCTGATGGGTTCAACAAACTACTAATCGGTTGAGCAGGCAAAGTAACTAGCAGTAAAATCATTTCCTTTATGCTTTAGCCCATTTTGCCTAACAATATGGTTCTGAGGTACAAAAGTTCATAATTAGTTTTCCATCATTCTATACCTACGAGTGTGTACATATGTACAGTGTGTTGCCTCAGGAATACATACGCTTATTCTCTTATTTTAAAGGCTTTGTCAGAAAAGAACTGTTGATGAGGAGTTACTTGTTGAAAATATTCATCACTTTTAATTCAGATTTTTTTTACTGGCCATTTGATCAGTATTTCGAGAGTTTTTAGCATTTGAGTTTATAGTCTTGTCGTATTTAAAACTTTTCGTGACATATGATACTTGCCCTCTTTAAATTATAAAATAAAAAGTTTAACAACCACGGGCCGTTCAACCAGTCTATTTAGTTTTCGCAGTCAAACACTTCATCATGAGGGAGAGTTCAATTAAATGGTTCACTCGAGTACATTCACTTTTGGCCGCTGCTGTCCCTAGTGTTCATGTTTTACTTAGCAAAACGGGAAATACGAATCTTTTGACCAGTTTCTTATTATTATTATTTTTTTTTTTTTTGGATAAGAGAACGTCCTCTTCTCAATATGTTGCATTGAGAGTCATAGAATGATCGTCAAATATGTCGGTCGTTTAGCAAAAGCAGCAAGAAACAAGTTATTAAAGAGTGACCGGAGTGGAGACTATCTATTCTTGCATATAAATCACATCTAATCATCTTTTACGGTTTTAAAACGAAAATCTAAATCAACTTTTATGCCTAAATTACAACGATAAGCGAGCTGTAATGGGTGTGACCGACGGGTCACGCCAATAATTTCCTGTTAAAGACAATTGTAGTTCATTCCATTAGAACTTTTGACAAATCAATCCGAAAATGACCAAAATGTTCCCCAATTCGTAGGCAGTACCGCATTCACGGTTCTAAGAAGTTTGCTAGTGCTTCAATAACGCGGATGATTCTGGCCCGAATTGTGTGCTATAGTAAGTGAAATCGACTTTAACTGAAAATTTTGGTCAAAATCTAATGACCCCGACTCGGCATGAAGACGCACCATTTGACGAAAATTCAAATCAATAGCATTATTCGCCCGCGTGAGTTGTCATGGGCCAACAAATTTCACGCATATGGACATACATACTCTCTTTCTCTCTCAACGCAAACACACACATTCACACATACATTGTACATGCATACAAAACGTACAGATCTCACAAAATTTTCATTCTCGATTTTCGTGCGTTAATAAAACCTTTATGTCCTCTTTAAACATTTTTCTGCAACTACTTCAGAAACTGATGCTCTATTCAAGTTTTTCCAGAAGATTCATCGGCCTAACGAGACTGGCTGAATATACATATACATCAAGAGTACGTTTAATTTCGAGTTAATAAACCACACGTTGAGGAATAGATTACACCCTGAATGACTCGAACTGTAACCAACTTCAGATTTCAGACGGTTCAGACAAACCGTTCATGACAGTGAGCTCAAACTTTGGCACATGTCAGATAATTTTATTATTTACAAACCTTTTAAATGATTTGCGTCTCAGTTGTGTTGAAAAATTTTTATCCGCGATGGAATTCAAACGTGATAGTTTGATTGCTTTATATTTGGCTGGAAAACTACAAGTAGCTATCGTTAGAGCCCTCCAGCACCTCAACGTGAATAAATAATTTGTGTCTCGAATCATAGCTCGTTACCGTGATACTGGCAGCGTTGCAAAACGCCATGGAGGCGGTCATAAAAAAGCAGCAACATCGGCAGAATTGGTTCGGAAAGTGAAGGCTCGAATTGAGCGAAATCCGCGTCGAAGTGGAAGAAAAATGGCTCGTGAGCTCAACATATCGTTGGAACGGATACAACACATACTGAAAATTGAGCTTGGGCTCAAGCCACTGAAGTTCCAAAAAGCACACGATCTTACACCGCAGCAGAAAAAAGTTAGAGTCGAAAGAGCGAAGGAGTTGTTACGCTTGCACCAAAGTGGTGAGTTGCCGAATTTGGTTTTTTCCGATGAGTCGCCATTTGTTATCGAGCAATATGGTATGTCAACAAACAAAATGACCGAGTTTACTTGCCAGAGAGGTCCTTAGAAAATTTACACCTTCGGACGGCCATCAGAAAGCAGGCAGCACCGATGGTGATGGTTTGGGCCGCCATAACCACCGATGGTCGTTCTCCGCTCGTATTTTTGGACCGTGGCGTCAAAATTAATGCAATAATTGAAGCCTTGGGTAAACAATCATTTCGGTCGGAGACCGTGGACATTTCAACAAGACTCGGCACCGTCTCATAAAACGCACGTCAACCAAGATTGGTTAAAAAACAATGTTCCACACTTCATTTCTTCGACACAATGGATTGCAAATTCTCCGGATGCAAATCTGTTGGATTTCTCTGTCTGTGGTATTTTGAAGGCGAAGGTGGGCACTTAAAGATATTGGGTCTACAAGTAAGTTTCCAGCGTTTTTTTTTTTCCAAAATTTGAAGTTTTATTATGAAAACATAGTTACAATGCTTTATTCAAAGTATCGTCCATCGGAAGCTACAACTTTCCCCCATCTTTCTGGCAATTTATGAATTCCGGACCAAAAAAAATTTCTCGTCTTTCGAGCCCAAGAACGTATCGAGCCAATTTTTGATTTCCTCTACTGAGCTGAAGCGTATTCCCGTAAGAGCGTTCTGCATCGAACGAAACAAGTGGTAGTCAGATGGTGACAAGTCTGGACTATAAGGCGGGTGAGGCAAAATTTCCCATCCACTATTTACCAAATAGTTTTTCACCGAAACCTGCAGTAACATTTCGGACATGCAAAATCGCCGTTCGACGTCTCTTGGCTTAAATTCGTACGGCACACAGTTTCCAACCTTTTGAATGAATCCCAGTGCTTTTAGGCGCAAGGAAACGGCTTGTTGCGTGACGCCCAATGATGCAGCAAGTTCTTCTGGAATCTGACATGGATCCTCATCCAGTAAAGCGTCCAATTCCTCGTCTTCAAAGCTTTTCGGCTTTCCGGGGCGATCTTTGTCTTCAACTCCAAAATCACCACTTTTGAACCGTTTGAACCACTCGCGGCACGTCGATTCACCAATACATTCCGCCCCATAAGTTTCCGAAAGCAAACGATAGACCTCAGCCGCACTTTTCTTCATATTAAAGAATAAAAGCAGCGCTTCCAGCAAATGACGTTTATTTGGCTGGAAACTTGCCACGATTTTGCTCGATAAAATGTACGACACCGATAGAACTGCTCAAATATAACGCTGCAAAGTTGTTGACAGATATAAAACCTACAAATAAAACACATGGGGTCTGACATTTCTGCCCGGGATCCACTGGTGGCGCCATCTCTGACAAACGCTGGAAACTTACTTGTAGACCCAATATCAAAGTTTGAACTACCTCAAACAAGCACTACTTCGCCGGGAATGGGCCAAAATACCGCAGAGCCACTTGCGTGCAGAGTGCGATGCTTTCTTCGGCCGTCTCCAGGCCATTATTCGCGCCAAAGGTGGACATATTGAAAACTACTGATACAATTTGAAATTATAGTTCGAGTAAATCACCCTGTAGTTTGTGGACCAACAAATATCCACTTACAAAGAAGACCTCTTAACTCTGCCAATTATAGGGGCATCAGCTTCTTAAACATGTATAAGATCTTATCAGCCGTATTGTGTGAGCACCTGAAACCATTTATCAACAATCTGGGTGGCCCCTATCAATGCGGTTTTAGGCCCGGTAAGTTCACCACCACTCAAAAATATTCACACTATGACCGATCCAGGAAAAAAGCAGAAAGTTCAAATCAATACGCACCACCTCTTATTTATTTTAATCCCCGTTTATGACAGCATCTAGAGATGAGCTTTACTGAGCCAAGTTTAGCCTCGGTACGAGTATGCCAGCCAAACTCGTCAGATTGTGCAGAATGACTACGGAGATCGCTCGCTGCTGCTTAAAGGACGGAAGCAATCTATCCAATCTGCATACTTGAGAAAATTGTCCGAAACTCGCAAGTCAACACCAGATGCACAATATTCCAAAATTCTGTAAAACTTCCTACATACGCTGATGACATTGACATCTTCGGCAGAACTTTGCGAGCCGTCACTGATGTGTTCGCAAGTGAGGGTAGTCCCAGAAGTACCCGACCTAACAAAGAAAACACCAAAAAAATTAGAGAATAATACGAGTATGTTTACTCGTATTTCTCTATGTAGTCTCCTTTTAGTTCAGTAGACTTTTCCCAGCGATGTTCAATAGCTTCGATGCCCTGTTTATAGTCAGAATCGTCGGGCTCCTTAAAATAGCCATCAACCGCAGACTTCACCTCTTTACTGTTGGCAAATCGTTTACCACCGAGCCATTTTTTCAAGTTCGGAAATACAAAATAATCCGAGGGGCCTAAATCTGGCGAATAGAGTGCATGATGAAGCAATTCGAACTGGAACTCATTGATTTTGGCCATCGCGATGACGGATGTGTGAAATGGGGCATTGTCTTGATGAAACAAAACTTTTTCTTCGCCAAATGCGACCGTTTTTTCCTGATTTCATCTTTCAAACTTTCAAGTTCGCATAATACACGCCGCTGATTGTTTTTCCTTTCTCAAGATAATCCTAAAAAACAGACGCCATGATCTTGGCTGCAGATGGAACTGTCTTCGCCTTCCTTGGAGCCGATTCTCCATGGTTATAAATCGGCGCAAAAACTCAGCTTTATTGCCAGACTTTGCCAAACACTCGATTGTGGGGATACAACGGTGTTTTTGTTCCATTGTGAATAATCGCGGTACTCATCTTGCATACACCTTTCTCATGTCCAATTTCTCAGTCAATATGCTTTTTGAAATGGCTAACATATTTGCTAGTTCACGCACTTTCAATCGACGGCCATCCAGTACCCTTTTGTGGATTTTTTTCAACATTTCTGGTGAACTCACCTCACTTGGTCGACCACTGCGATGTTCGTCTTGGCAACTCATACGGCCTCGCATAAACTCTGTCACCCAATATTTTATTGTTGTAAACGAAGGAGTAAACTCCCCCATAGTAGAATCCAGTTCTGTCTTGATGTTGGTTGGATTGAGACCTTTCAGATGAAAGTATTGTATCACATAACTATGACCATTTTTTTTTCCATATTTAAAAATTAATTGAGAGCGTTTCCTATTGATGGCAGCTTTATAAGGCTGGTACTTTCTACAATTGTCATTCTTTTTAAACAGCAACCGCCATCTCTACGTCAGGTCGGGTACTTCTGGAACTACCCTCGTATATGCTGTCAACAACATGGGACAAACAACATCGGCGAATTGGACAGAACGTGGCAATAGACAACCATAAGTTTTAGGCAGACAGGAAGTTTGTATTCCTCGGCTCCGCTATTAAGTCTGATAATGACATCACATCATCTGATAATGACATCATCAGAAATCAAACGAGGAGTTGCTCTTGCCAATCGCCGTTCCTTCCTAATAAGCCTTTGTCAAGACTAAGGAGACTCTATGTCCTCATCATCCCAGATCTGTTTCATGGTGTAAAAGCCTGGACGTTAGCGGAGGTGACTTAACATATTTTTTGCCGTTGCGAACACAAAATTCTTCGAGTGATTTTTGGTCCTGTTTGCGTTGTCGGGATTTGGAGAAGGAAATTTAACGGCGAACACTACAAGCTCTACAGAGTGATTGACCTGGTCAGAAAAGAGCACAATAGATGCCTGAGATGTAGAGCGAATGAACGCCAACCCTCCAAGCCCGAAGAGTCTTCGATTCCAACCGGGAGGAACAACGCAGTAGAGGAAGACCTCTATTGTATTCTACTAGGTGGCGCGCACAAGTGTAAGGGGACCTTAACCAGCTTGGAATGTGCGCACTGGAGGCGGTTAGCCAGAGACCTCACTAACTAGAGAGGTGTATTGGTTGAGGCTCAGGTCCACCCCGGACTTTATCACCATCTAAGTAAGTAAGTGAATCAAGAAGTTCCATTATTTCCTGTTCGGTACACAGTTTTTCATAATAAAGAACCATACACGGCTGATTGTGTTCCTCAGTCGACAAGGCTAACTTTGACGATGCTTTCGCCCAGGATGCTTAAATTATTAGAGAATCTAGGTCTTAGAATTCTCGGTTTGGTTGTGGTGTTCATATATTGTTTGTGATTCCTTTTTTACGATTGGCTTCCATGCCCTACCGCAATGACTTTTCTCGCCATAGTGCTGGAATATTTTGAAATTTCGCACTATATCAAAACGCTCCTTCAGTCATTTGTTCTGGAAACTAAATATCATCAAAGTCTTTCGCATAGAGTTGTTGCACTGCCACTCTATCTCATAAATCTGTCGGCCTATATCTCAAGAGATGGTTGCCTAATTGTTCAAGGTGACAAGTCTGAATGGTTATATGCTATTCCTTCAAAAAAAACACTATTTTTCATACGTTTCTCAATAGATGGCTGCTAAGACTTTCATAGTGCTATTCAAATTTATTGGGCATTTCGTCACATAGTTTGTCACTATTATTATTTCTATACGCAGTAAAAAAAAAAATTTTACAAGAACTATGAATTTTCAATGGAAATAACGACTTTCAGCCAAAGTTTGTAGCACACACTGTTTATCGAATTTTCACTACACGAATAATTAAGGAGGTCTATTTAAAATTCAGGTAGCCTTGGCCATTAGACGGAAACAGGGTTTGTATAAAATTAGCATGTAAAAGGAACTCATGCGTATCAATCCTAAATGATTTGTCACCTTTGCTTATAACATATACTGGAATTCTCAAAGCCTATAGCTTTTAGGTATTCTGTTAAATTTTTCCTTTGGAAATTTTTTCTATTGGAAATACAAGAGCATCTCTCAATTACAGGTTTGCGAAAATCGTTGATAAAACGATTGGTAACAGGTGAACAAAACAAACAATTTTTATGAGTCTTTATTACAATGATTATTTTCTATAATTCTTTATGTCGAAAAATAACTAAATTCATCGATTATTTTTGAAAAACTGCAATGACATGAGTATACACTCAGCGAAATTCAGTTAAAGGCAACTTACTTTCCTTTGAACTATTAAAAACAAAGTGGATTTAAGTGTAATACTATTTACAAACTTATTGAACACAAACAAAAGATTTATTTGAGCAAAGCCAAAAAATTGACTAAAACAAATAAACATATCTTTACTTAGTTAAACAAAAAAAAACTCAATTTATAGTGCGAAATTCGACTAAAGGCAGAAGAAATTTCAGTATACCAAATAACGTAAAAGTCTAAATTAATAGTGAGTCCAACCGCCAAACTTGGCTATAAGTTCGAAAATCCGACTTTTGGCATCGAATTAACCACGTTTTTGAACTCCTGAGCTAGAATTAGAGCGTACGGACTTGCACAAGTCCTCCACTCTGTTTTCGATCGGGATTAAGTCCGGTTGTTCATGCTAGTCACTCTAAAAATTACGAGGGGCGTTCAAGATATTCTCGGTATCGGGATGAAGCTGTGGTTGTATATATAAATTGACTTATTTATCAAGTAATTATTTTAGTGCATTCATGTAAAATTTCATATAAATGTGATTATTAATTCGCGTTTTATCTCTAGTTAAACAGAATCATAATGGCAACTGAGGCGATGATGGTGAAAATTGAGCATCGCGCTGTAATTAAATTTCTCACTAAGCAAGGAAAAAGTCAAAAAACTATTCATGAAGAGATGGTGGCTGTTTACCAGGGTTCCGCACCTTCATTATCAACTGTGCAAAAGTGGTCAAGTGAGTTCAAGAGAGGCAGAGAGAGCATTGAGGACGACCCCCGCTCCGGCGCCCCGGCTACTGCTTGTACGGGAGAAAGCATCAAAGAAGTCGAAAAACTTGTTCTTGAGGATGCCCGAATAAAGGTGAAAATGATGGCAGAGATCACCAAGCTTTCAATTGGTACCATTCACACCATTCTTCATGACCATCTTAACCTTTCAAAGGTCAGTGCAAGGTGGGTGCCCCGAATGCTCACAGCGCCTCAGAAAAAAGTGAGAATCGCATGCTGTAGAGAGCTTTTGGAGATGTGTAGTGAGAACGCGGACGGTGTTATGGATCGAATTGTTACTGGGGACGAAACATGGGTCCACCACTATGACCCTGAAAGCAAACAAGAGTCCATGCAGTGGCATAAAAAAGGAACAGACCCCCCGAAGAAGTTCAAAGTCACTCCGTCTGCCCGAAAGCTCATGGCCACAGTTTTTTGGGACTCAAAGGGAATCTTGCTCATTGAGTACAAAAAAAAAGGTGAAACCATCAACGCCACATCCTACGCTTCCACTTTGCATAATTTGCGGGAGGAAATTAAAAAGAAAAGACGGGGTAAACTCGCAGCGGGTGTGTTGCTTCTTCATGACAACGCTCCTGTTCACACGGCGCGAGTTTCCAAGGCTGCTGCGCGAGATTGTGGTTTCGAAGAAATCCAACACCCACCCTATAGTCCAGACCTTGCCCCTAGTGATTATTTCCTGTTTCCGGATTTGAAAAAATGTCTTCGTGGAAAAAGATTTTCGGATGATGAAGAACTCAAGTCGGTATTTTGCAGAGAAAGAGGAAATTTATTATTTTGAGGGTTTAAAAAAGCTTATCTCAAGATGTAACAAATGCATTGATGTTAGGGGAGATCATATTGAAAAATAAAACCAATTTAAATTGAATTCGCATTTTCCTTCATATCGATACCGAGAATATATTGAACGCCCCTCGTAAATTTTTTTGTCCGAAAAAAACTCACGACTGGCCCTGGATACATGATTGGCAGCATTATCTTGCTGGAAAATTGTATTTGAATCCGGCTGATGGTCCAAAAAGTCTACCAAAACATCTTCCAACAGAATAATATAATTTTCTGATTTCATTCGGCCAGAAATTTTGCATATTGGAGTCCTGCAATGATAGCTAAAACCAGCCCAGACCATCAAAGATCCACCTCCAAAGTTTCGCTTAGTGGAGAAGCTCTCAGCACTTTTTATATCATGCCTGTCCCATCAAAATTAAACTTTTTTTCGTCCGAAAATATCACGCTTTTCTACTGATTAGACCATGTCATGTGTTTTTTGACAAAGTGTAGTCGGGCAACTTTATGTGCTTCTGTAAGAGCTGGTTTTGACTTCATTTGTTTTCCAAACCAGTCGATTACTGTCAGCTAAAATTTGTTGTACACGCCGTTTAGATATCGGTAACTTTAAATCATATGGTATCCGGTATCTTTATTCGCATGGATTTTGGCGATTTTCTCATCCGAGAACGTTTTTTCTTTTCCCATTCGGACTTGCGGGCGACAATCATCGACATCCAAAAGTTCTAAATGTAAAAAACTATTTTCCATTGTAATCACCAAACAAAAACCCCTGATTTCGTTTTCAACTCACTGTTTTTTTTTTTTTTTTTTTTGTAATTTGCGCGCGCTCAAGGGGTTTAAGTACCCTTAAAATGCATGCACACAGCACGAGCGAAGGAAAATCAGGGAGGATGGAAAGAGAGGTACCGGTGAACGTCGGTTTTAAATGTTTGAAGGTTATAATGACAAAGAAATAAAGAGCTCGGCAGCGCATTCCATAAGCCAGTTGTATGGCTTAGGAACGAATCACGATATTTTGGAGTACGTCCGAAAGTGGGCTTGAGTGTATACTGATGAACTTTAATAGCGAGACGGGTGTTACGGTTAAAGGTTTGAATGGGTGGAATGGTACTGGCGATTTCTATGGAGCACTAGTGGTGGAAATAGCGATAAAACAGAGTGAGACACGAGACATTATGACGGTGTTCGAGGGTGTCCATTGCCTGAGTGATATTAGTATCACCTATGAGTTTTATCGCACTGTTTTGAATTCTATCTATCAAGTGCAGAGATCTTTTAAGCTCACTCGACCAGATGAAGGCATTGTACTCCAATTTCGGGCGTATAAACGCCTTATATCTGAATTGAGGCCCGATCAGAGGGGGTGAAGTATTTTTTACATCGCTTGAGGAAACCTAGACATTTCGCAGCGTGGTGGTTATTCCAACGTAAGTTGTCATTGCCACACATATCGAGAATGGAAAGTTTGTCGGTTTCGACGATGCAAGTGCCGTTCATGGTTAATGACTGGGTGTTTAAATTTTGCTATAACGACAGCAGATAGCACTGTATTTTGGAAGCATTAAATTCTACTCTGCTAGTGGTTCTCCAATTAGTTATGCTGTTAATATTAGAATTTAATGAGCTTGAAATACGCTGCCGTTCTCGTTCTACTGCCTAAGAGCAGGGACGTGAGTCCGGGAACGAATATGAAAAGCAGAGAATACTGTCGTCAGCAAAGGAATATATTGGATCAGAAGTAGCAGACAAGAAATCGTTGATGAAAATTAAAAAGAGTGTCGGGGGCAGAACGGAGCCCTGGGGCACACCAGCATTTATTTTGTGAATACCAGACTTGAAACCATCCAAGACAACTTGAATTGAACGTTCCGAAACATAATTTCTGATCCACTGAAAAAGAGAGTTGTCGATCCCAAAAGCACGAATTTTCGACAAAAGAGCCTGATGCCAAACACTGTCAACTGCCTTAGAAATATCAAGTGCAACTATCTTGCTTTTGCCAGATTGAAATACGCGGATCTGTTGCTACGAAAACCGTACTGCCGGTCATTAAGAAGTTTTCGTGTTTCGAGATATTTCATGAGCTGACGGTTTATCAGCGTTTCCATGACCTTGGAAAGAAGGGACATAAGTTTAATGGGTCTGTAGGAGGAGAGAGGAGAAGATTCGCCATTTTTAGGGACGGGCTGGACAAATGTTGTTTTCCATCTGCTCGGAAAGTGTCCTTAAGAGTAGGATTGATGAAAAAGCTTACGCAGTGATTTTGCCAGCGTGGAAGAACACCTCTTCAGAAGGAGGGGAGATATACCGCTTGGGCCAACGGATTATTTTTGAATGTTAAGATCTTTAAGAAGTCTTGCTACTACACGAGTGCAAGAGCGGATTTGTCCCGTTGTCCCAGAGCACAATCTGAGAGTGTTGAGCTGGCCGCAAAGTGTGCAGCCAGCGGATTGGCCTTATCCAAAGAGCTGACAGCTGGAAAGGATGAGTCAGAATTTCTGATGTTTTTGACAAATGACCGAAAGCTTTTACTACCTTTGGGACATTGTAGTATTTTTTGCCTCAACTTTTGGTCGTATTGAAATTTCACACGCTTGAGAAAGACGTTGCTGTCATTCCTGGCTCGTTTAAAATTTTTTCGATTTCCTCTGTCGTATTGGTCTTGAAAAAACACTTCCCTAACCCTGACAGCCTCTTTACAGGTCGAGTCGTACCATGCCTTTTCCTCTGCATCCGATGAGGGATAAAGGATCTTATCCCGAAGAGAATAGTGTCAGTGATCATATAAGCAGCGGCATCCACGTCGTTATCGGCGAAACATAACGATCAGTTAAATTTCCTAAAGAATGTGCTAAGTCCACTCCAATTGGCTTTCTCGTATTTGCCATAGGGTTCTTTTACGAATCTTTTCTCTAACTGAGTGGTCGGTGTACGAGAAATTAGCTGATATGATACAATGGTCCGACGAGTCTAGAGGGGAGAGCACATCAGGGTGAGGAGTTAAAAACAAGTCCAGGGTGTTGGCGGTATGACTGTCAACGTCTGGTATTCGCGTGGGCTCATTTACAAGCTGCGTTAAGTTGTTTTCTACAGCGAAGATCTCAACACACTGTCCTTCGGGTGTTGTCTGTCCAGAATGTGGAAGCCACCCAGAATTGTGTAACATATATTGAAAGCGCCTGTAATAACGATTTCAGTATGAGGATACAGGGATACAATTCTTTGAATTGAGTCAGACAGCGCATCAAACTAGTTAGAGGTCGAATTGCTGTCCAGCTTGGGGCTTCTGTAAATAGATCAGTAGTGGATAATTTGCCTACGGAGATGGATTTTTAACCACATGAAATTAAATTCCGGATTGGAACAGGGACTACATTTTTAATAATTTTTTTTTATATTTTGTTGCTATACTTGTAGTCATTTGTTTCGATGTAAAAGTTTATTTTTAATTTTAATATATGACCCTGCTTTAGAATGCCGGTTGTGGCTCTTGCAGAATACCCCGTTGCTCCAACCTACTGGAACCACTGAAGCCAGTGACTATTGATCATGGCACTGAAGCACTGACCATCCACATTGAGCATTTGGTCCGCTCCGTTCTATAAAAAAAAATGGTCCAATGACTCATCCAGTGTAAACAGCACACCATGTAGTGACTTTAAGTGGATGTAATGGCTCCTCGTGCATTGCTTTCAGATTTTAAGTACCCCAGAACCGCAAATTTTGTTTTAGGTGGAAATCCATATCATTCACTTCGTTGTTGAACTTCAGGAGGGGATGATCGTGGATTAGACGCGATTCACAGTCAGCACCCATCAGCTGATGAACTATCTGCACTTTGTAGGGAAACATATTCAAGTCTTTCATCAAAATGCGACGTAGGGACGTGCTTGGAATGATTAATTGCGTGGCAACTCGTCTGGTCGATATCGGCGGGGCTTCTACGAGATCTTCAGCGCCGGCCGCATTGGACGACCAGTGGGAGCCAGGCGGCCAGGAAAACGGGCAAGAAATGCACGTTGCGCCGAAACCACTGACGAATTGTTCATCAAAAACCTCATGATGATTATCCCGCGTTCTTCAGGAGTATTGCATTCCATTGCTTATTCACTTAATTCTAATTCTGTTTGCTTCACAAATGTCAAAACCGAATTGACATTCGACGCCATTTGAAAAATCTATGACGCTTTCCGCTTACCCACCTTGTACAATAAAGAGACAAAAAAGGGAACTTTTCTTAAAATCCATATTTTCATTCTGACAGCCACATATGGTAGACAAACTTTTTTAAAATATCCGCTTGTTTTTTTTAATTAATAGTGTGGGAGAAATAAGAATCAGATAAGCAAAACCCAGACTCAAAATCTGTGTTGACCGGTGTAAATGGAATACGATTTCAACAGACTTATCTAGGCCTTATTTGCTATTTAAATGCAGATACACTTATCTTCGTAACATCTTACAGATAAATGTGGATCTAACGTATAACTGGCGTTGCATTAATTAAAATAATCGCCTACTGTTTGCCTATTATTTTCAAAGGTTTCACTATCTCCAGCAAAGGTGAGCAAATGGAATGTTTATTTTTTGTGGAATTTTAGATTAAACAAGTGTAGGTATGTACGAGTATTTAGAATCACAAGCAATGTTGCACAATCTGTTTTTTGTTTTTATATTCCAATTTTCAAAATAATTGTATAATCGAAGTCAAGAGACAAACTATCTTGAAATTTTGTCTTATCAGCTGTTATGACCTATTCTCTGTAACTATATTTTCGATTCGATCTTTTTGTCGAATGCATTTATCAGTTGTATGACTTGCCGAATAGCTAAAAGATCACTCAAATAATTTGAGCTGTATATTGGCTCATGCTGGAAGTTAAAAGCACTGGTTGCTTCTTGACAAAGAACCTGCTTATTGACAATATTTGCTATAATGTACATACAGTTTGTCAAGAAAATGTTTGCAAAACCAAAAAATACACAAAAAATAGATTTAAAAGTGTATATTTGCTAAGAAATAACAAAGAATTCAAATTCTGAAAGCGAACATTGAGGCCGCTATAGTGGGAATAGAGGCCCAATTATTTGAAAAGGCGGTTGAAATTTTTGGAGGGTTATGAGGGTTTGTAAACAGAGCCGAGGCGGTCATTTGGAAGATATTGTGTTCCATAAATAATTCCCATGTGTTTACTTTTAAAAAACAACAACGGCTTCACAGATATCCTACACCTCTTGTTGAAGCAACCTACTATATATAATAAGTCGTATGCTTCGGTCGATCAGTCTTTCTTAAGTACTCGGAAATCGGTTTCTATTTTGTTGCATGCAATGCAATTGACTATTGCACCAATGCGTATGTGTATCTTGAAATCGTGGTGCCTATAAGGTTCTGATTTATTCTCAGGCCACTGTTTGTTTCATAGACAACAATTTAAAAATGAACAGCCGTATCTTCTTTTTCAGTTCTACCTTCCGTCGAAACCATATTTCCGAGGTATTGGTACGAGTTTTTGCGGTAGCTTATTATAATATTTCGTCAATCAGCGTATCATACTGGTTTAAGTTCAGCTGTTCTAGTCCTTGTGTCACGCTGATTTCAATTTCGAATTATTTGATAGTTTTTTTCTATGGAGAACGATATATAGTATAATATTTTGATCCGTAGTGGGTTATACCGGGGCAGTGTACTTCGGGCATACTCCTCTTGCTCGAGCAAGTTAAATATTGACACTGTCGAACATCTTTTTTAAGTCTACAAGCAGATGCAATGGCGATCGATATTTAATGAATTCTACAATGATAACCAGGAAGATGTAAACTATCGTCGACACAAAAATAAACAAGAGCGGAAATCTGCTTGCTCGGCATCTTCATCCCTCAAGAATGAATTTCACTATTATTTTGCCTACTGCAAGCAGAAAAAATCTCACCATCAGCTTTTAAATTCTAAATATTTCACCTTTTTTCTAGTTCTCACACGAAACCAAGGCTTCCATGCTTGGACTAATCGATGCCGGAACTCTAGACATTGTAGACGTGCCTACTTTCAATACAAAACTACGTGGAGTTGTCAGCAAGTTCTTCCTTTTTTTTATCATTTTTAAGAGGCTTGATGATGTGAGCGATCCCATCTTTGCCGATAATTGACTTTTGAACGTTCTCAACTATCTGCTTGAGCAACTTATTTTGACTTTGTCGCATATCGCTGAAGGTTTCACTGGATTTTGTCTGGAACTCTGACTACTTGTACCTATCTGCCAATTGTTTGGTAAATTCCTAGGTGCGTCTGCTGTCAGATATATTTTCTGTTTCTAGGGTGCCGAGTGGCGAGCTGACCATCGATCAGTGCACTCGTAAATTCGCTCCTCGCGTGAAGAAACAAAAAAAAAAAAAAAAAAAAAAAACCAAAAGCCGCGCGAGTGTTCACGAAAACCCATAAAAAAAATCACCGTGCGGGCACCAAAAAAAAAAAAAAAAAAAACAACAACAACAACAATAACGCGCGAGTGTAGTGGAATCATCATCCGCAGTGCGGGCATTCCTACCTTCCTGCCCCTGATCATACTGTTGCCTGCACTCGGTCACTGCCGTTGCTGTATTACATTGTCATACAGCGCGTGCAGTGACTGAGTGTATGCAACAACCGATGGATAGCGGGCTGTGCGTTTGAATTTTGTTGGTGTGCTGGTTCGTATTGTAGGGCATAACACCTACAACAATTTGATTCGGTAAACCAACTCTGAATTTTTAGTTCACAGCTGTGCTTAGTAACGTTGGTGTTTGTGTTTTTTGTGTTTGTCTTTCTATATAATGACTCGGAAATTCAGAGTGGATATTGCCAATATACGCGGGCTAAAAAGTAATCACTTTCTGTGTACGTAGATCCCCGCCTACGCCTCTCAGATCACTCTGATCTGATGCTACCTGACTACGAACGAGTGCCATTATTTTTCTCTCATCGCGGTCTTGCCATTTAGGTGCGTAGTGATGTAGCTTACCAAATTCCACCACAATGTAGTCCCTGTTCCAATCCGGAATTTAATTTCATGTGGTTAAAATTCCATCTCCGTAGGCAAATTATCCACTACTGATCTATTTACAGAAGCCCCAAACTGGACAGCAATTCGACCTCTAACTAGTTTGATGCGCTGTCTGCCTCTATTCAAAGAATTGTATCTCTGTATCCTCATACTGAAATCGTTATTACGGGCGCTTTCAATATACATAATTCTGGGTGGCTTCGACCTTCTGGACAGACAACACCCGAAGGACGGTGTGTTGAGATCTTTGCTGCGGAAAACAACTTAACTCAGCTTCTAAATGAGCCCATGCGAATACCACACGTTGATAGTAATACCGCCAACACCCTGGACTTATTTTTAACTTCTCGCCCTGACAAATACAAGGTTAATGTGCCACCCCCTTTAGGCTCATCGGATCACTGTGTCATATCAGCTAATTTCTCGTACACCGACCACTCAGTTAGAGAAAAGATTCCTAAAAGAACCGTATGGCAATACGAGAAAGACAATTGGAGCGGACTTAACTTCTTTAGGAATTTTAACTGGTCGTTATGTTTCCTCGATAACGACGTGGATGCCGCCGGTGACATGATCACAGAAACTATTCTCTTTGGAATGGGATGCTTTATCCCTCATCGGATGAAGAGTAACAAACCAAAAGAAAAGGCATGGTCCGACTCGAGCTGTAAAGAGGCTGACAGGGTTAGAGAATTGTTTTTTCGATAATATAAGACCCACCCATCAGAGGAAAACAGAAAAAAGTTCAAACGAGCCAGGAATGACTGCGACGTCTTTCTTAAGCGTGTAAAATTCCAATACGACCAAAAACTAAGGCAAGAAATACTACACGTTCGTCAAAAATATTAGAAATTCTGTCTCATCCCCCATCCCAGCGCTCCTTTATAATGATATTGCAGCTGTCAGCTCTTTGGACAAGGCTAATCTGCTTGCTGCACACTTTGCGGCCAGCTCAGCACTCCCAGATTGTGCTTTGTCTCCGCCTACATTTGATCGCATCGAAAATTCATTGGGACCAATCCACTTTCACAGTCGTGTAGTAGCAAGAGTCCGCTGGTCCAGATCGTATATCTTCTCTCCTTCCGAAGAGGTGTTGTTCCTCGCTGGCGAAACCACTGCGTAAGCTTTTTCATCAATCCAACTCTTTAGGACTCTTTCTCGAGCAGATGGAAAACAGCATTTGTCCAAGCCGTCCCTAAAAATGGCGAATCTTCCTCTCTCTCCTTCTGCAGACCCATTGCACTTACCTACGTCCCTTCTTTCCAAGGTCATGGAAACGCTGATAAACCGTCAGCTCATGAAATATCTCGAAACACGAAAACTTCTTAATGACCGGCAGTACAGTACTGTTGATCTGATGGCATGTCTCACCGAAAAGTGGAACCAAAGCGTACATTAATCTGGTGAAAGCAAGATAGTTGCACTTGATATTTCTAAGGCATTTGACAGAGTTTGGCATCAAGCTATTTCGTCGAAAATGCATGGTTTTTGGGATCGACGACTCTCTTCTTCAATGGAGTAGAAATTACCTAACGTTCAAATCAAGTTGTCTTGGATGGTTTCAAGTCTGATATTCACAAAATAAATGCTGGTGTGCCCCCAGGGCTCCGCTCTGCCTCCGACACTCTTTTTTAATTTCTATCAACGATCTCTTGTCTGCTGCTTCTAATCCAATATATTCCTTTGCTGACGACAGTACTCTCTGCTTTTCATATTCGTTCCCGGACTCACGCCCCTGCTCTTCGGCTGTAGAACGGGAACGGCAACGTACGTTAAGCTCATTAAATTCTAATATTAACAGCATAACTAATTGGGGAACCACTAGCAGAGTAGAATTTAATGCTTCCAAAACACAGTGCTATCTGCTGTCGTTAAAGCAAAATTTAAACACCCAGCCATTAACCATGAACGGCACTTGCATCGTCGAAACCGATAAACTTTCCATTCTCAGTGTGTGTGTCAATGACAACTTACGTTGGAATGACCACATATTCGGTGTCATCAAAAACGCTGCGAAATGTCTAGGTTTCCTCAAGCGATGTAAGAAATACTTCACCCCTTCTGATCTGGCCTCAATATATAAGACTTTACATATATCTGTCCGAAATTTGAGTACAATGCCCACATCTGATCGGGTGCGCCCAAAACCTCTCTGCACCGTGCGTTAAAACTCATAGGTAATACTAATATCACTCAAACAATGGACACTCTCGAACACCGACGTAATGTCTCGTGTCTCACTCTGTTTTATCGCTATTTCCACCACCAATGTTCCATACAAATCGCCAGCAGTATTCCGCTCCTTCAAACTTTTAACCGCAACACTCGTCTCGCTATGAATTTTCATCAGTATACCTTCAAGACGTACTCTAAAATATCGTGATATCCTAGGCCGTACAACTCGCTTATGCAATGCCCTAGCTAGCTCTTTATTTCCTAGTTTTTATAACCTTCAAACATTTAAAACCAACGTTCAGCGGTGCCTCTCTTTCCATCCTCCCTATATATAAAAAAAAGAAAGGGGTGTTTGTAGTCAAGGCGTTGATGTAGTTACGATAGCTGTATTTCTTTAATTTTTATTCAGTTTTATGAAGGAACGAAGAGTCGTCGTCACTCAGAGGTTAAGTTCGTCGACTGCTGTCATACCGTCCGGGTTCGATTCACCGTAAAACAATAGCAAACCTCGGAAAGTAAAATTTCTCTTTCTGATGAAGAAGTATTTTATACTCCTACTGTATGGAGTCTTTAAAAAATCGTAGGTCTCTTTTCCGTTCGCAAATAAAAAAAAAACAAGACAAACAACACGCAACACATTGAAGAGACCAGATTTGCGCCATAGAATCCTCCTATGTTCTCCCCAACTACTGGGGTTGTTGCAATTTAAGATCTTATGTTCCGATGGCGAAAACATTTTTGAAATTATTCTAGTGTTATTGGATGGTTGCGTTGACTAAATAACGAATTCAGTTGATTTTGTGTAAGACATTGTGACTAATTATAGATGTCGTTGTGTTGTTTATTTTCTGTTTCTGTTAAGAAAATAAACTCCTGAAACTTTTTGTTAACAAGATCAAGCTTATTCCGTAGCCAGTTTAATTCTTCAAATGAATTGTAAAAGATCCATCAAGTTGAACAGCAATTGCCGAAACTTTAAAGAGACCACCCCATTTCCTCAAAGCAAACTGTAGACACAAAAACGCAAAGTTTGCGCAAACTTCAAACATCGTCTCTTCAGCAGATGTTTATGAAGGCAAGTAAAGTAATTAACTGAAATTCATGATGTAATTAAATTCACGCTCTTGAGCAATCAGTACATCTGGCATTTGTATTTCATCTTTAGCCTTTTATCAAACACAAATGAAGTCCGGAAATCTATTCTGCAATTACCAATATAGTGCTCAAAAAATCTTATTCTATCCACGGTCGACCAGTTAGATATTTTTTAATTAAATCACGATCACTGCATCGGATCACTTTCATTCAAATATGGCTCAGATATCTTGTTGTTTCCATACGAATACTGGTATATGAGTGCAACGACAACGACAACGACAACTAAGTATGGATCTTTGGTTGTCGCTACTTGTCAGATCAATCACTCCAAGATCAAGAGACTGATCTGTAATCTACTCGTATGACTTAATCAATGGAGTAAAGGAACCGCTATCCTATATGGACGCTGAGACAGTTAATTGCTCCTCTACAATGCTCGGTATGAGCAACTTTTACTTGCCATTTTGCCAGTTCTTAATGAGATTTTGTTCCCACCCAGATAGGCTGGGTGCTGGGCTTGGTCGTAAGACTCTTCCACAAAACACAACGAAAGTCAGCTAATTTCTCAATGACATTTGAAGGGAGATGAAGCAGATCTTGCTTCATTTTTGGAGGAACCCATTTGGTAAATTAACACAATTACGATAAATTTCATTTATTACACAAGCCTACGATTACAAGCAGAAGTACTCGTAATTGGGCAACTAATTGAACTTAGTAATGAGCGTTTTCGAACGAGAGGAACTCTTATAGCGGGCGACGGATTGTATTCCTCTTTTTGTAACTTTCCGTCATGAACTTTCTTTTCAAGGCCACTTAAGTCGAAGCCAACGATAAAACGAAGACGAAAACAAAGACCAAGACGTATACTTTCACCTGATCGCACTGTCTTAGGTAGTTGTCCGTGGTTGCGGTCACAAGTGAAGTGAACTAAGAAAAAAAAAAAAGAAATAAAAAATCAGTTTTGAGATTGAAATATCTGCTCCAGCAAATGAGCTGAAGCAAATCATCGTCGTCATTATGGGAAAAACACGATCGACATGATGGATAAAAAAAAAGTCGACCGATTGCGGAATTTTTTCGTATCTTCAAGTTCGTGGCACGTACGTATGTTACTTATGTTCAACCTCAAGTTCGCACAGAGGGGTTGTCTCTTTAGTCTTTCTGCGCATTGCGTTTATAAATGGCAACAAGTGGATGTTGTTGTGCTTGTTGTGTGCTCCCAAGCTCCCCATAATGGAAGTGAATGTGTCGAATTGATGTAAACACCAGGAGTCACAATATTTTGCAGTTGATTGTCATCAGTGTAGATTGACGAAGCTGTTGCCTTTTTATGGTACTGACTACATTAGCAGAGTGGATTCGAGTCGTAGTTGTGATGACTGAAATTGAATGAAAGGTGAGTGAACTTTAATGTTCAAGCTGTGGGAGTACAATTAGTGGCCAAGAAAATGGAGTTGGAACATTTTGCTGACAAAATTTAAATTGCAAAACGATTGTTTCTTAAGATATTTCAAGTTGGGAACTTCGTTGTTAAACACGATAAGCCGAGATTGTCGGACTGATATGTATAACGGGCTGTCCGTTTCTTTTCGAATCAAGCTTTACGCTTGAACAACGATGGGAAATATTGCAAACTTATTTCAAAAGTGAGTGCTGTGTTGAAAACAAGTTTTGGCCGAAATGAAGCACCCACCGTGCCTGCTGTACCCAAGTTTGTACAAAAAGTTCGTGAGGCTTGCTTGTGAACAACACTCACAGTTCCCGTCGCCGTACGGTACCTCAATCCAGGAACATCGACTTGCTATCAACATTTCACCCAACTAACACCAGCCTGATGAAAATATTGCACAAAGATCTCGGATTATTACAAGTCCAATTTACCCAGCAATTGAAGCCAAACGACCATCCGCTTCGTTTCGTTTCTCAATTTGGGTCTTACAGCAGCACGAATTGGACTTCGCATTTGGCGGAAACGAGGCGCATTCTCATTTCAGCGGCTATGTTAACAGACAACATTGCCGCATCTGGGGATCGGAAAACCCTCACGTGATTGTCGAGAAGCCAATGTATCCGCAGAGAGTGACAGTTTGGTGCGGATTTTGGTGTGGTGGCATAATTGGCTCATTTTATTTCGAAAGTGCTGCTGAAAACGTCATTTCGGTTAAAGATGAGCGCTACATAGCCATGATTGCAGAGTTTTTATGGACTGATATTGAAAACATGGACTTAGATGATCTTTGGTCTCAGAACGATGGCTCGCCATGCAACACAGCCCATCAAACAATTGATCGTTTGCTCGTAATCGTGTTATCAGCCGCCTTGGCGATGTCAATTGGGACCTGCGATTTGACACCGTTAAACATTTTTTTTCTTTTGTGCAGTGCCCTTACACATCGATGTTATGCGGGCAATCCAGAAACGATTCAAGGCCTTAAAGCGAATATCGTCCGAGCAATGAGTGTTATAGAGCCAGAAACACTCAACAAGGTCTTGGAAATCGGGTCGACATGATGCGCTACTGCGATGCCAGCCACGTGAATGAAATCGTATTCCAGAACTAATGGGAATGTTTACTCTTTCTAATGAGGCCATAACATACCGAAAATAATTGATTTTTGTTCATTTTATTTTAATTCTAAAAATAAACTTTTATTTGGACCACTGTATATGGTAAAGGGTGAGCCAACAGCTAGTGTGGAAGTTTTCATTAAATTAAACACACATTTATTGTGATATCAATGTAGAGCTTTATTGATTAATAAAGTTCAGTCTATGGCAATTATGAATGGAACACAAGATTATTCATGTGACCACTATGGCTCCTGTTGCAAGCAACCATCCGAAGGTCAAAATTAACGAAGACTTTTTGTAGAATAAGTGGGTCAATGGCCGAAATTTCAGTTTGGATGTTATGTTTGAGATCCTGAATTGTCGTTGGGTTATTGGAATAGGATAAGCCCACAGAAAGAAGTCTAAAGGTGTGAAATCCCATGACCTTGGAGGCCGATCACAACCTCACCTCTAACCGAAATAATGTGATCTTCTGCAGTACGGGCCAATGATGCCGCCAACACGTAATCTACACCATACAGTGACATTTTTTTTGAATGTATTGGTTTTCCGTGAATCTCGTATCTCCGGTCCCCAGAAACGACAATTTTGTTTATCTGCGTACCCATCCATCCAAAAATGGGCTTCATCGGAAAAGATTAAATTCGGTGACGAGTTGTCCTGACGATCCAACATCCAGTTAATAAATTGGCGACGTCGTAGCTGGTCCAAAGGCTACAGTTGTTGTTTAATTTGGATTTTATAGGCGTCCAAATGAAGATCAACTTTTAAAGTTCGCCGTACAGTGCCATACGTGAGGCCCAAATGTTGACTTCGGCGACGAAGGGAGGTGCCTGGCTGGTTTTGAACACCTTCGCTCATAGTGGCGATGTTTTGGGGTGTACGTGCTGGCCGAGCATGCTGATATATAGTTTAACCCGATACCGAATCAGTTTCTTCAAAACGCTTCACCATTGGTCGAATTCTAGACTCACTAGGGCGATTATGTTGACTGAAAAATTCACGAATTTTACGAAATGTTATTAGATCGCCCATTTTCGAAATAAGATTGAATAACAAAAATGCGTTGTTGCGTGGTAAACGACTACATGACTAAAATCGCCAAATTGAATTCAGTAAATGACAGTAATTAACAGTCAACATCCACACCATCTGTTGGCTCACCTTTTACATGTGTATACGGGTGTCTTCAATGGAATTAAACTCTGAAGAAAATGGGTAATTACGAAATAGACGTCCAAATGGATTTCCGGTTTCCGGGCTCAGTTTAGCTAGAAAATCCTCGATATGTTGAATAAGAATCTGTTCAGAGACAACTGAATCTTTTTCATTATGGAACAGCTAAGACATGTAAAAACGAAAAAATTGGATTCATCACCCTGTTTTCTGCTGATGGTGCTCAAATGCAAAATTCAATTGCTAGTGTCTGTCTTCATTTGGGCTTTTCATAGTACGAATGGCTTTCCTCTAGACGTACTGGTGAATCTTCCTCGCTGTGTTATTCATGTCATGGGCAGCACTCTCAAAACCGCCTACTGTTTAAAAGGAAATGGTTTTTGGTACAACACGCGCTTGCCTTCCGATGATCTTGCGCGCCAACCGTCTTTTGATTTTGGTCTGAAGGACATGCCAACTGATGCAATGATACTAGAACTTGTGTTGCTGCGAAAATACGAAATAGATCTTCCCTGTGAATTTCTTCAAAACTGATCTAGGATGTGTCTTGTATATCTTTCTGGAGAACGTCAACGTTATATTTCACTCTTCTTTGGAAAAACGTTCTGTCTTTCAAGCAAACATAAGTCAGTCGGAAGGCTGAATTAACTGAGTCTTCCTTGAGTCCCACGCCACAAAGGGATCACGGGAAATGAAATTCCCTATGAACTTGCTAGACAAAGCGAGGAGAGCCTGTCAAGATCCGAATCTGCATTAGGACCGCATGCATTCTCGGTTAGACCTTCCATTGACAATAGGATTTCATATAAACGTAACTGTAGGTGGCATGACGCCTGGAGAGTAGATCAAACAAGTGCTTTCCGAAGATTAAACAGGTTAGCAATTTTGCTGCTGCCCCTCATTAGGAAATATTGTAGACTGCTGGATGGGAATTAGGCTTTCACTAAGCTCCTATCTGTGGTAGGCAAAAATAAAGTGACCCAACATTCTGCGAAGCTTTCTGTTAGAATGATGACGACATCGCGGATCACAATCTTATGTGAGTGCCCGGGCTACGCTCGTATCAGGCTTCAGGCATTTAGCGCTGATGTGACAGATGCTAGTTCCATAGGCACTTTAACATTGAGGAGTTTACTCTTCTTTCTACGAAAAACTAAGAAATTCTAGTAAGAGGAACATACAAGGAGTATAATGGACTAGTTCTGCGCCTGATTACTATGTTCCGAAAGAAAAAAATGGAATCTTCACGTTGCAGCAAGTTTTAAGCGTTAATAGGAGTAGGAAATTTTTTCTGCTTACTTTTGAACTTTCTACATTCTGGTCGGACTTTATATCCCTGGCATGTTCTTCTTTCGCTCTGATAAACTGTCTACCATTGTTTTTATAAAAGCGGTGTACGTGACTCAAGGCAACTAGCTTTCGATCGGCCTGGATACACCCCTATTCGGTTGAGGGCCATGGACTGTGACCTAAAGAAAAGTAAGTTAGTAGCATTTCCATGGCCTCGATCGATGATGTATTCCGCAGATGTCCTGTTTCGTTTCTAGCGCTTATCAATTGTTGTGATTTCGAGTGCAACTGAGCACATACGAGTAAGGTGGGATTTTTCCCTTGCAGTGTCTCTGCCGGTCTTCTACACTTTAGAAGATAGATCTTTAAACGCTGAACTACCATGCATTTCTTCGGTAGTTTGGTTTCTGAAATGTTCTTATTCGAACTTGGACACTCAGAGTATTCCATGTGATTTGCGGCGATTGCACAATTTTTAATCAAATTTTCAATTATTTGTGGCGGCAGCGAAGCTTTTCCTGAAGGCGCCAAAGATTCGAGGGCGGGTCAATAACTCCGTGACTTTTGGATTAAAACAGATTTTTTGATAAAAAAATAATTTTATTTTTCAACGTAGTCTCCCTTGAGCTCTATACACTTTGTCCAACGCTTCTCCAATTTTTTTATCCCTTCCAAAAAAAATGATTTGTCGAGGTCCTCAAAATAGGCCTTTGTTTGCGAGATGACTTCATCATTGGAGTCAAATCTTTTTCCACCAAGCCATTTCTTCAGGTTTGGGAACAAGAAGTAGTCGCTCGGAGCCAAATCTGGAGAATAGGGTGGATGAGGGAGCAATTCATAGCCCAATTCATGGATTTTTGCCATGGCAACTGCACATGTGTGCACCCTTGCATTGTCTTGGTGGAAAAGAACTTTTTTCTTGGCCAAATGAGGTCGTTTTTTTTTCAAATCGTCATTGAATCGGTCCAATAAGTTGGCATAATATTCCCCATTGATTGTTCTTCCCTTTTGAAGGTAGTCAATGTGGATTATCCCGCGTGCATCCCAAAAAACAGTCGCCATAACTTTATTGGCTGACAAACCCACCTTGGCCTTCTTTGGCGCCGATTCACCCTTAGAAACCCACTGTTTTGACTGTTGTTTGTTCTCTGGTGTGTTGTGATGGATCCATGTTTCGTCCACGGTTACAAAACGGCGCAAAAACTCCTCCATATTGCGATTAAACAACGCCAAACCTTCCTGTGAAGTTGTTACACGATTGCGTTTGTGGTCGACTGTGAGCAAACGCGGCACCCATCTTGCGGAAAGCTTTCTCATGCCCAAGTGATCATTCAAAATTGAAACCACTGAGCCATGCGAGATCCCTACGGCTTCCACAATCTCTCGCACTTTCAATCTTCGGTCGGCCAACACCATATCGTGAATTTTTTCGATTGTTTCGGGTGTAGAGACCTCAACTGGGCGTCCAGGACGTTCGGCATCTTCAGTGCTTGTACGGCCACAACGAAATTCAGTAAACCACTTTTTTACCATTGAAATCGATGGTGCAGAGCCCCCATAGTATTTATCAAGCTTAGCCTTGGTCTCGGTAATGGTTTTTTTTCGCAAGAAATAATGCTTAATAAGCACACGAAATTCACTTTTTTCCATTTTCTCCTCAAATTAGTGAGTAGTCTGATAAAAATAGCTGTCAAACACAAACTAACTGACGCAGCAAGTTTAAATTTTGACAGGAGTCAACTGACAAATGCATGTTGACAGGAGCAGTGTTGCTGTTTCAGTAAAGAGGTCAGAAATTCAAAAATGCACGGAATTATTGACCCGCCCTCGTATGTCGGTGAATTTAGTCCTGATGTGGAATTCAATGGTGTTTCGTCCCAATATACGAGTATATCTGCATCAAAATATGCGGTGCATCTACAATTAACATCAATCATCTCTATGGATCCTACAGCTTTCCACTTCTCTATCTGACCTATCACGTGGAAGCTCTTGAGCGTCAGTAATGCCTTCGTCCTTATCTGGAAATGATTAATTGTCGACTTGACTGACGGACCAGATTGTTTAAAGCATATTGCTAAAAGTCTACTCCAGAAATGCAATACTCCCTGTTACATACTCGTGTGTATATACCACCTTGATCAAGAAGTTCCCAGAATTTATTCAGAAAATTAAAAATACAAGTTTATTCATCTAAATCTACTCGTATATTGGCCCCTTCAAAGTAATCCCCATCGACTGCAACACACTTATGCCAGCGCTTGATCCAATCCTCGAAACATTTTTTATATTCGGTTTTCGGTATGTCCATCAGAGCTTCCTGCGATTTTTCCATTACTACCTCTCAGCTGCTGAAATGCATTCCCCGTAGTGGTTTTTTAACTCGATTGAACAGAAAGAAGTCACAGGGAGCCAAATCAGGTGAATTCGGTGGCTGTTGGATGGTATTTGTTGTATTTTTCGTCAAAAAATTACGAATAATGATGGCACTGTGCGACGGTGCGTTATCATGGTGCAAAATCCACGAGTTTCTGCCCACAGTTCTGGTTTCATAACGCCCAAATAATACGAGTACTCTTTGTTTACTGTCTGGCCTTCTGGCAAAAATTCATGATGCACTACACCGTTGTAATCCATGAAAACCGTGAGCATTGCCTCCTTTTTTGACTGAAAACGACGTGGTTTTTTTGGTCTTGGCTCATTTGGTGAACGCCATTCACTTGCCTGATGTCTGGATTGCGTGTCGTACTCATAAACCCACTTCTCGTCTCCAGTAATGATCCTTTTGATGAATGTGGGATCGGATTCAACCTCGCGAAAGGAAATCATCTCTTTTGCGACGTCAACGCGGTCTCTTTTTTGCATGAAATTGAAGTCTTTTGGCACCAACTTTGCTGCTACACGACGGAAACCCAAATTATTAACCAAAATGTCTTGGACGGATCCATAGGCAATGTTCGAGTCCTCTGCTATCTCTCTGATGGTGGTATACTAGATGGAGAGAAAAGTGATAGTCTTGACCGCCAGAATGCGCTGCTACTGCAAAAAAGGTTATCGTGAGTTGAAGTCCGTTCATATTTAGGCAGACATGCCAAATTTCAGTGCGATACTGTCTTTAGTTTTGTTTTGACAGCTGATTGTTGTTGACGTGTTTGGCATCATGTTGAGTATGGACAAAAACGATTTTCGTTCTCTCATAAATCATTATTTTTTGAGAGGCAAACCGGCGAAGAAAATAAAAGAGAAGTTGGATAAATATTATGGGGCTAATGCTCCGATTACACCGTCAAATATTGGTTTCGAGAGTTTCGTGGTGGCCGCAACTCCACTACCGATCAAGTCCGCAGCGGCAGGCCCTCCGATGCGGTTACAGATTACAATGTCAAAAAAATACACGAAATGGTGTTGGCTGACCGGAAAGTTAAGGTGCGTGAGCTAGCAGATACCAAAAAGATTAGTACTGAGCGCACACACCATATTTTGGGTAATATTCTGCATATGAAAAAGTTATCCTGCCGCTGGGTGCCGCTCCTGACCAAAAACACGAACGCGAGAGCACTTCGAAAGAGTGTTTGGACTTGCTGATGCGGAATCGGGGGGACTTTGGCGTCGATTGGTAACTGGATTTGGATCCCTTGAACTATTATCTCTTGTCAAACCTCAAAAGATGGCTCATCAATAAAAAATTCAGCTCACGCGAGGAAATCATCGACGCCACGGAGGAGTATTTTGCAGGATCAAGAAGTTGGGAAATCGCTGGAATAAGTGTATCAAACTAAAAGAGGATTATAATGAATAATATCAAAAAACATTTAAAAAAATAATTTTTTTAATTCCCACGGAGGTCACTTTTCACTCCATCTAGTATGTCTAATTATCGAGTTTTGTGTGAAGGAGTATCACGTTGTCATTCATGATAATGCTGTAGTCGGCGGATAAAAAACAAAACTCCCTAAACGCTATTAGGTCTACAGCTTTCGAAGTATCTAAAATGAGTTTCCCCTAACTTGTACTTGGGCGATTACTTCATCTGGGTAATTCCGCAATCTAGACCTCATGCCTAATCAGAACTTCTGTAAGGGTCACACTTAGAACGGTGGAATACGGTCGCTGATGTAATTTCAAACGACTCTCCTTCCTTATCAGTCGCTCTGATATAGGCCACTGAAAGCTCTTTTAATTGGAAATGATCCGCGTAGTGTTAGTAAAATATAATAATGCGATTTGAATCTCAGTTGTGATTGTTGTTATAAGTACTGATGACCAATTTCTCCTAAATAAATAAAAGTACACATTTCTACTTCCACATCCGTCTAGTCATAATATTCCATTAAGCGTTTGATTAAAAATTCCCAGTATCCAAGACTGATTCATATCGACAAAATAAATCATAACCTTGAAATCAGTTTCATCCATGCCATTGAACTACAGTTATGCTAATTTTGTCCCATATTTATACAAACAATTTAATTTTCTCCAACAAATTAGTAAACAAAAACGAGCTGCATAATTAAATAAAAGTAAAACGACAGAACATTCTACTTTAAGGTGAAAGCATACTCGTCGTACTCGTAGGATAGATGCAAAATAAAAGTTTTTTATCATTTTTAAAAATTTACTTTTGATTGTTAATGTCAAAAGTTTATAAATTTTCAATGTACGAGTACATATGCGCAATAGAAAAAATGTGAATTGTGTAATCTGTTCAAAATTTGGTTTAGAACTGCCAGATAGGTTTTCCTCAATTCTAAGTCAGCAGATAAAATACTGATAAAAGTGGTGGTATACGAGTAAATGCGACATACTCGTATGTCATCTCTGATGAAATGTGATCTTTTTGATAGCGAGAAAGAAGTAGAAGGTGACATGTTTTAGTTTTATATGGTATAATGAGGCTTATTGTACAAATCAACATGTTATGTCGGAAACAATATGAGCTCATTGGGAATTCGGAAAATGAATAAGATGTGTTTTGTCTGGGTAGCTTTCTATTGTTACTAGACTACTTGGTCAATGATCACTGGAGATCTTTTTTCCTTACAGATGTTTCCTCTTCAAGGCTCAGCTGTTAGCTTTTTACCCTACTGCACGGTGCAAATGGAAGGGTAATGTGTTTATCAGCCTATATATACCATCTTGATCAAAAAGTTCCCGGGGGACACTGCCGTGTGGCGCTCCCATTGTTCCGATTTGAGTTCTGGTTTTTTTTGTTTTTGTTAAGTTAGTAAATCTGTTGTTGACATTCCCTCTAAATCTTAGCGTCATAGCTTGACATTTGCAAAAGTTACGTAGCCAAGAGTACATCTACTCGTATCTCTGTGTGTTGGCAATTTTTTACAATTTTAGAAATGGATTTAAATTTGCAACAACGAACTTGTGTTCAATTTTGTGTAAAAAACGGATTTAATGGTGGGCGAACGTTGGAAATGTTGGAAAAGTGTTTCGGCAACGATTCTCTAACGAAAACGGTCGTTTACCAGTGGCACGAGCGGTTCAAAACTGGTCGTGAGTCAAGCGAAGATGATGAACGCAGTGGCAGACCATCGACATCGAAAACCGACGAAAACATTGATGAAGTACTCGTAAAAGAAATGTTGGTCAATAACCGCAAATTAACCATCAGAGAGATAGCGGAGGACTTGAACATTGCCTATGGATCCGTCCAAGGCATTTTGGTTAATGATTTGGGTTTCCGTCGTATAGCAGCAAAGTTGGTGCCAAAAGACCTCAATTTCATGCAAAAAAGAGACCGTGTTGACGTCGCAAAAGAGATGATTTGCGAGGCTGAATCCGATCCCACATTCATCAAAAGGATCATTACTGGAGACGAGAAGTGGGTTTATGAGTACGACACGCAATCCAGACATCAGGCAAGTGAATGGCGTTCACCAAATGAGCCGAGACCAAAAAAACCACGTCGTTTTCAGTCAAAAAAGAAGGCAATGCTCACGGTTTTCGTAGATTACAACGGTGTAGTGCATCATGAATTTTTGCCAGAAGGCCAGACAGTAAACAAAGAATATTATTTGGGCGTTATGAGACGTTTGCGTGAATCAATTCGCCGAAAGAGACCAGAATTGTGGACAGAAAACTCGTGGATTTCGCACCATGATAACGCACCGTCGCGGTCGCACAGTGCCATCATTATTCGTAATTTTTTGAAGAAAATTGCAACAAACACCATCCAACAGCCACCGAATTCATCTGATTTGGCTCCCTGTGACTTCTTTCTGTTCAATCGAGTAAAAAAACCACAACGGGGAACGCGTTTCAGCAGCCGAGAGGAAGTAATGGAAAAATCGCATGATGGACTGGACACTGATGAACATACCGAAAACCGAATATAAAAAATGTTTCGAGGATTGGATCAAGCGCTGGCATAAGTGTGTTGCACTCGATGGGGATTACTTTGAAGGGTACAATATAGATTTAGATGAATAAACTTGTATTTTTAATTTTCTGAATAAATTCGGGGAACTTCTTGATCGAGGTGGTATGTATGATTGTTCCTTTGTGGCACTCTAGAGACCAAAAGCGTGGGCCGATTTTGATGGTCTTTACATGTATCGAAGACTGTCACTGTGTCACTGAAGACATGATATTAATTAATAATTAATTAATAACAAAATTCACTACGACGGCTGGTAGTCGCCATATTGAATTTCTTTCACAGTGCAAGATTTTCTGATGAAGAATTCGAACGAGCTCTTTTCTCGTTGAACATTCAGCAAAACCAGCTTTTCAGAAAAGTGTCTCAGAAACTTTTAAACGATGATAATCAACCTCTTAGAATGTATGTTACCGTTGGAGCCGGAACTGGAAAAACGATTACGCTAAAATTAATCGTAGAAGAAGTAAAGAGGCTCCGTAGTAATCGTATGCATGAAAAAGCTATCATCGTAACTGCACCTGCTGTGGTAACAGCCCGATTGATAAGTGGGAGTACCCTTCATTCAACCTTTGCACTTCCAAGAAAAAAGGGTAGACCAGAAAGCCTGCGAAGTTTGTCTGGCGAACGCCTTCAAAGAGAACGACAAAAATGGAAATCTGTAGATTGGGTGATAGATGAAATATCTATGGTGCCGTACCTAACGCTATGGCATATTAATCCACGCCTTCAGCAAATCAAACATAATCAACTCCACTTTGGTGGTTGTAATATTAGTTTATTTGGCGATCTAATGCAATTGCCACCTGTGTCCAAAACAACTGGTGGAGCTTATTGCCTTCGTCAACCGGCGATGTTAAGTTAAGAGGTGAAGTCCACCCCTCTGGCATCTATTCGATTTTTGTGAATTACCACAAAATATGAGACAAGGAAATGACACTATATTTGTGGATATATGTATTAAACAATCTTAGAATCGGGCAGCTGACAATACAACAACTGGAGATAGACGTAAACGATCTCAACGAAGTCATTCGAGTCTTTCCAACTACTAAAGAGGTTGATGACCATAATCAAAAGATGACAGATATATTGGCAAAGACTACTAAACTATATGAATTACAAACAGTAGATATATCAGTAGAAACGAAGACATATGGTCAAAAGCCAAAAGATTTATATGTTTCTGATGACCCAAACAAAACTGGAGGAGTAGTTAAATATTTGACAATCGGGCTAGGATCTCGAGTTATTTTGCAAAGAAATTTGAATGTTAACCACGGTCTTGTCAACGGAGCAATGAGAGTTGTAAGGACAATTGAGTGGCCAGCCCTTCGAAGCAACCAGTTGGAACTCGGAGAATTGCCACCGGCTGTTTATATTGAATTTGATGGCAAAGCTATTAGAAACAATATCCTTGGAGTTAGAGTCAAAATCGAACCATCGACGACAGAATTCGATGCACTTCGTGGACAGGGAAAAATAGAACGAAAAATGTTGCCATTGATATTGTGCTGGGGTGTTACTGTACGCAAGTTACAAGGAAAAACCTACTTTACACGCATTTTTGCGAAAGGTCAAGTTTATGTAGCCTTGAGTCGGGTTCGGTCTCTAGATGGATTGATAATTAGTAGTTTAGACCACCGCAAGGTACTTAATAATCCCCATGATATTAACTCCCTTAATGAAATGACAAGGTTGCGAAATTTACCGTCTAACCGTTTAACTAAACAGTGTAAAATAAAAAAATCAATTTAAAAAATTAAAAAATCCGACTGCGTGAAAAGAAAAAGCTTTCATAGTAGTTTTTGAACAGGGAAAGCAATTGGTGTTGAAATATAGTACATTGTATATGATGTCAATAAATTTTTGCAAAATATTGGCTCATTAACTAGCAGAAAAAATCAACTTTGGCCACTACAAATTCGTAGTGAATAAAAGGTTCACCAATCTTGGAGTAAACAACTTATCCAGAACTGACACCCATTTCAGTTCTTTTTAATGCGATTTTTCTAATAAACGCGTGCTTAATTGGCCACAAATCATCCTTAAAATGTTTGCACACAGCCAGAAATAGCATTAGTATCAGGATTAGAAATAGCAGACAAGAGATAAATGAGAATTAAAATAGTTGTGAGTCCTAGCGCACACCAGCATTCATTATGTGAATATCAGACTTTAAAACGTCCGAGACAGCTTGAATTGTGAATATTTCGGGAGGTAATTTCTGCTCAATTGAATAAAAGATTCGTCGATCCCATAATATAAGCAATGCCGACAAAAACTCTGTCGAATTGAATACCATATCGGTTTTCGTCTATTAAATTGGCTTCATTAAACCAAAAATCTGCTAGCTCTTTCGCAATGGCGCTATGGCCGCTTCCTGCCCTCTTATTCAACCTAGAGGCAAGAAAAGGCCACACTGGTGGACATCAGCACTGGGGCTTCTTAGAAACACTTGCAGAAAACTTTTCAATTTAGCAAAACGCACAAGAAGTGACTGACTGGGAGTCATACGAGGAATCCCTCAAATTATACAAAAAAGAACTGAGGAAGGCAAAGCGATAATTCTGGAGGAAGGAAGCCTCTGAAGCATCGCGGCTAAGAAAAATCCTCTCTACAAATCCTTTTGGACAACTTCAAGTGATGAATCACTCAACCTTCTATTGGACACCCACTTTCCAGGTAGCTCCCAAACCTAAACAGGCCTACTGCAACCGGGACCAAAAATCAAGATCTGATCACAAGAGACAAACTGCTCTGGGCGCTGCATAGGTTCAAACCATACAAGTCTCCTGGTCCGGACGATATAATACCTGCCGAGCTACAGAGGTTCTCAGGTATTATTCTGCCTGCGCTAGAAAATATTATGAGGAGATATGTAGAATTTATCCACATACCACTTTCATGGAGAGAAGTCAATGTCGTTTTCATTCCCAAAGCCGGAAAATGGTTTCATGTTGTCCCAAAGGACCTCAGACCTATAAGTCTATCATCTTTCCTTCTGAAAACTCTAGAACGACTGATTGATATCCATATACGAGTTAAAATTGATCCAAAACTTCTGTCAACGGCTCAACATGCTTATTTTAAAGGAAAGTTGGTGGAAACGGCCTTGCATTCACTGACTAGCCATATCAAACGATCCCTACAATATAGAGAGTACACAATGGTCGCTTTCCTGGGCATAGAGGGTGCCTATGACAACGTCAACAAATCCGCAATCACGACAGCGCTGTCAACTCTGCAGGTGGTCGACTGACTTGGGGAGTTGATCAGTCTTATGCTAAACAGCAGGATAATCAACTCTAAACTGGGTGAGACTTCTGCTAAAAGAAGTGTCAGCAGAGGTATGCCGCAAGGCGGTGTCCTTTCTCCACTTCTCTGGAACTTAATGGTTAATGGACTGCTGATATAACTGGAAGCGGGTGGTAGCAGGATAATTGCCTATGCGGATGACGTTGCTATAGCAGTCTCAGGTAAGCATCTCAATACCATTGAAGAACTCCTTCAACTAAATCTCAACAGATTAATCCGTTGGGCAGATCACTGCGGATGGGGAGTAAGTCCCAATAAAACTGACCTTGTCCTCTTTTCCAGGAAATACAAAATTCCAGTTATAGACCCTCCCTCAATACAGGGTCTCATTTTTGGCAGCAAACTAAACTGGAAACCCAACATTCAAGAAAGAGTCAATAAAACTACAGCAGCTTTATTCTCTTGCAAAAAAGCCATTGGGAATAAATCGGGCCTTCAACCCCGCATAGCCCACTGGCTATACATCTCGGTCATAAGACCGATACTCACTTACGAGGTTGTCGTCTGGTGGACGGCTTTAGATAATGCCAACTGCAGTAAACCAAGCGGAGTCCAAAGAACAGTATGTCTATGCATAACCGGAGCCTAACGGTCTACTCCCTCTGCGGCATTAGACATTCCGTTTCATTTGACAGCCCTCGATATTTTCAGTAGGTAAGTAGCTAAAGCGACTACACAGTGGACAAATAATTCATTTGGCCACGCTAACATTCTTAATATGAGTACATCAGGAATCTTCACAGAGAACAGCGATTACACCATACCTGAACTTTGGTTGGACAAAGACTTAAGACCATGTAAACTTCTCCTCTAGATCCTTCTGGGAGGAAGATGCTTTCATGGAGGACAAGTCAATTCATTTCTACACAGATGGATCTAAAACCGATAGCGGGTTTGGTAGCGGTGTTTTCTCAGGTAAGCTAAATCGCCAACACTCACAAAGATGGATGTACTCTTGGCTACGTAACTTTTGAAAATGTCAAGCTATGACGCTAAGATTTAGAGGGAATGTCAACAACAGATTTACCAACTTAACAAAAAAAAAAACAGAACTCAAATCGGAACAATGCGAGCGCCACACGGTGGTTATTCCGGGAACTTTTTGGTATATTTTCGCTCTACGGATTGCTCAGCCAAAGGGTGCTATTAAAGTGATTGTTCAATTAATTTTTAGTCGATTTTAGTTATTCTATTTTCTTCAATGGTCAGGTTACTCAAACAATACAATTGTTGCCTCTTTTCAGCATTTCTGTGCAAAATTCTGTCATCGCATGACTGACAGTGTGCCGTGCGCGATGACATTGGTTTAAAGTACCACATATTGCCCAGAACTACAATAGAGCAGATGACAGGGTATAGAATATTACACTAAGTGCATTGCAAATCATTGGACGGTGTAACATGTTATTTAAAAAAAAAAACATTTCATAATTACATACTCTTTCTCGTATTTAAAAAAAACTTGTGCATTTTTTTATTCATAAATACAATATTGTAGAATTGTATTCTCAATGCAAATGCCACTCAGTATCACGTCAATTTTTACGAGCTTTAGTTTTGTCCTTCTCGGTGACAGTCAATGTTGTTGTTTAAAAAGAATAAAATAACAAGATACACATCAAAATTGTTGAGCCAATTATTTAAATACAAGTATGCATTAGTTCAGCGTATCGGTTAAAAATAGAATGCGACTCAATTGAATGGTATTTTTGTACAGTAATATTTCACTAAGGTTTTATTACAACAGTTTGTTTTCATAGTGTTAATTATGCATTCAGCGATTTAAAAAAAAAGAAAAAGTAAACTCAGTTAGGTTACGATGGAAGACATATATAGTATAGTTTAAGTGGTTCTCCAACAAGAGGTTTCATTTTTACTTAACAGAACACGATTTCTTTTTATGAAATAAAATTTGATTTATATTTTAAAGGATATAGGAAGAGTTGCCAGTTATAATGAAAGAAAATATTACCCAAATGACCTCCTGAGCCTCTGTTGCTCACGCAGACTCTTCTGATAAAATCACACGTCACATGCTCGCACATTTGTGGTTGTTTTCGAGAAATTGGACAGGAAACGTCTGTTGCAAAAGGCAAGTTTCTTCGCTTGGATGTTACGCAAATTGTCGTAAACAAACATCGGATACATCCATCCATTCTTCAGCTTCTGGCAATAAAAATCCGATGATCATAATAATAATAATAATAAAAATATAAAATCTTTATTTTAATGAAAACTTAAGGCTGAGGATAAAAGAAACAATTCAGTTGAAATAAAAAATTTTTACAATGAAGTACAATAGATAAGAATATTCAAATGCCAAAGGGACATGCCATTAAATAAGATTACATTCAGACTTCTGTTAGTGGGGGAATAACAGGAAAAATAATCCAAAAATTATATATGTAATTACAAGGTGAACAAAAAACAAGAATAAAATTAAAAAAATAAAAATACGTGTACATGCATTATAATATGTACATATACAGGGTGTCCCAGTTTAGCTGTATAATCCTTTAAGGGCATATTCCCGAAGTTCCGCCGAACAAGAAATTGTATGGCAGGGGGAGGTCTATTCTAACTCCATTTCAAGTTACAGCCCATCAAAGAGGGTGAGTTCTAATTTGGAGGTGTAACCACTTTAAACGCTAAAATTTCTAAACTAGTTTTGGACATTTTGGAAAGATAATTTAGTAGAGCATACAAGTGTTAAATGCTTTGGGTACCACTGTGCAGCGACAAAAAAGCTATGGATCGTTAAACTCAAAATTATGAAAATTTGCTGTTCCATTTCTTTTACTTAAAATGCATTTTTCTTGAAACTTTTACTTAATAAATTTTCTGAAATTTTATGAAATTTTTATCCTAGCAAAATTTCCGAAAAATTATGTTTAGAAACTTTTTTACGTACGATCAACAGATTTTGTAGTAAAAGCCATTTTTCGTCAAACAAAAATGGCCAAAAAGAAGTGTACCTATTGAATTACTCATAAAATCGTTTAGATATTTTTATGTGGTCCTGAGCAGGACCTTTTTGCAATTGTTTATGGAATGTTTATAGCAATTGTTCGAAATGCCTTCCTTCCATTTGAATACACTTTCGGATGGCAGATTAACGGTCATCAAAATTATTTTCATCTCTTTTGAAGCGAGACTAATATTTTCTTGGAGCTCTACCAGACTCGACATTTCTCTAAAATTAACCTTTTCTTTCATAACACCCCAGAAGAAAGATATCCATGAGTGTAAGGTCAGAAGATCTGGGTGGACAAAAGTTGGGGCGGAAACGACCAATCCATCGTTCGTTAAAAGTATGGTTGAGGAACGAAGTTACCCCGCTGCTACTGTGACAATGTGCTCCATCTTGTTGAAGGAACATCGCCCTCCTCTGAACAAGAGGAACATCTTCAAGGAGCTCCGGCAATCGTTCCAGGTAGTAATGGTAATTAACTGTTTGTGGAAGAACGTGCGGGCCTACTAAAGTGTTTCCTATTAATTCAGCTCAAACATTTACGCTAAACCTCCTTTAAAATAAACAACACATTTTGTAGAAGTTGTTTACAATAATTAAATTTTTACTTTTAAAAGGATGTTGTGCGCATTAAATGGGGATAGGAGTCTGACCAATGGTGCAAATTATGATGGTTTGAAACCCAATCTCTTGTCAACTGCGCTTCGTCAGTCCACAGAATGTTCTTGAGGAATTGCCCGTCTTCTGCATATTTGCGCAGTAGCCATTTGCAAAATTCCACTCTTCTTTGCGCATCACCTGCTAGTAAATCCTGTACTGGTGTCAAATGAGAATGGTGTAATATATTTCTACGAGGGCGGATCAATAAGTCCGTGACTTTTTGAATTTCTGACCTCTTTACTGAAACAGCAACACTGCTCCTGTCAACAGTCAACCTGTCAGTTGACTCCTGTCAAAATTTAAACTTGCTGCGTCAGTTAGTTTGTGTTTGACAGCTATTTTTATCAGACTACTCACTAATTTGAGGAGAAAATGGAAAAAAGTGAAATTCGTGTGCTTATTAAGCATTATTTCTTGCGAAAAAAAACCATTACCGAGACCAAGGCTAAGCTTGATAAATACTATGGGGACTCTGCACCATCGATTTCAATGGTAAAAAAGTGGTTTACTGAATTTCGTTGTGGCCGTACAAGCACTGAAGATGCCGAACGTCCTGGACGCCCAGTTGAGGTCTCTACACCCGAAACAATCGAAAAAATTCACGATATGGTGTTGGCCGACCGAAGATTGAAAGTGCGAGAGATTGTGGAAGCCGTAGGGATCTCGCATGGCTCAGTGGTTTCAATTTTGAATTATCACTTGGGCATGAGAAAGCTTTCCGCAAGATGGGTGCCGCGTTTGCTCACAGTCGACCACAAACGCAATCGTGTAACAACTTCACAGGAAGGTTTGGCGTTGTTTAATCGCAATATGGAGGAGTTTTTGCGCCGTTTTGTAACCGTGGACGAAACATGGATCCATCACAACACACCAGAGAACAAACAACAGTCAAAACAGTGGGTTTCTAAGGGTGAATCGGCGCCAAAGAAGGCCAAGGTGGGTTTGTCAGCCAATAAAGTTATGGCGACTGTTTTTTGGGATGCACGCGGGATAATCCACATTGACTACCTTCAAAAGGGAAGAACAATCAATGGGGAATATTATGCCAACTTATTGGACCGATTCAATGACGATTTGAAAAAAAAACGACCTCATTTGGCCAAGAAAAAAGTTCTTTTCCACCAAGACAATGCAAGGTTGCACACATGTGCAGTTGCCATGGCAAAAATCCATGAATTGGGCTATGAATTGCTCCCTCATCCACCCTATTCTCCAGATTTGGCTCCGAGCGACTACTTCTTGTTCCCAAACCTGAAGAAATGGCTTGGTGGAAAAAGATTTGACTCCAATGATGAAGTCATCTCGCAAACAAAGGCCTATTTTGAGGACCTCGACAAATCATTTTTTTTGGAAGGGATAAAAAAATTGGAGAAGCGTTGGACAAAGTGTATAGAGCTCAACTGAGCCTACGTTGAAAAATAAAATTATTTTTTTATCAAAAGATCTGTGTTTTAATCCAAAAGTAGAGTTCTGGGAAGTTCCAACTGCACAGCCAGTGTACGGACGCTGACTGAACAAATACAGCACGCAAAGTCCCAACCTCAACTTCTGCCACCGCAACGTCTGAACGTCCTTTTCTTTTTTTTGTTGACCCGGTATCAACAAAGCGCTGATACGTATCAGTGAATAGCTGGATGCACGGTGTTCTACGATTTGGGTATAGTCGCTGGTACTCCAATCTTGCCAACGAAGCGTTTCCATTGCAGAACTCGAATGCAAACACTATTTCCGCGAATTCACGTTTTGAATACATTTTGTGGAGATCAACTTATCAATCAGCTATTCACTTACAGAGCAAAATGTCAATTGTAGATCAGTTGAAACAATGTCAAATTGAAAAAAAAAGATTAACAAAGAATTATTCTTTGTTACGATTGTTTTTTCCTAATCGACAATTTACTGTTAACTGCATTGCTCACAGGTACGTTAGTTTATTATTCTCACTTATTTTTGTTTGACCATTTTTCTTTGATGAAAAATGGCTTCTACTACAAAATCTGTTGATCGCACGTAAAAAAGTTTCTAAACATAATTTTTAGGAAATTTTGCAAGGATAAAAATTTCATAAAATTTCAGAAAATTAATTAAGTAAAAATCTTAAGAAAAATGCATTTTAAGTAAAAAACTGGAACAGAAAATTTTCATAACTTTAGGTTTAATGAGCCATAACTTTTTTGGTGCTGCACAGATGTACCCAAAGCACTTAAGACTTGTGTGCACTACTAAATTATTTTTCCAAAATGTCCAAAACTATTTTTGTACCTGTGATAGTTTAGAAATTATAGCGTTTATAGGTCACCCACTTTGATATGCTGTAACTTGAACTGTAACAATTCAACTTCGGAAATATGCCCTTCGGGAATATGCCTTTAAAGGATTATACTGCTGAACTGGGATATCCTGTATGTGTGTTATTTATTTTACAAGTTCCGAGACAGAATTAAGTTCCACGAGTAAGTAAGTTATTAATAACTGTGTGGTCATGTTGGAAAAGCCAAGAAATATTTTACCCCCTCTGATCTGGCCAAAATATATAAGGCATTCATCGGCCCAAAATTGGAATACAATGCCCACATCTGGTTAGGTGCTCCTAAAACATCCTGCACCTGCAAGATAGGATTCAAAACCGTGCGATAGAACTCATAGGTGGTACTAATATCAGTCAATCAATTAACACCCTCGAACACCGACGTAATATCTCCAATCTCAATTTTTATCGCCATTTCCACCACTAGTGCTCCATTAAAATCGCCAGTGGCATTCCACCCATTCAAACTTTCCACCGTGACACCCGTCTTTCTATGAATGCTCATCAGTATACCCTCAAGCCCATTTTCGGATGTACTCTAAAATATCGTGATTCTTTCCTAAGCCGTACAACTCACTTATGGAATGCTCTGCCGATCTCTGTGTTTTCTGGTCCTTATAACTTACAAACATTTAAAAACAATGTACCTCGGTACCTGTCTTTTCTTCTTCCCTAAATTTACTTCGCCCGCGCTGTGTTCGAACAGTTTAAGGGTGCAGAAACCCCTTCAGCGCACGCTTGTTATACACCAAAAAATAATCTGACATTTTTTTAAAAAAGACCGAGACCATCTGGTAGACAATTAAACAGACGGGGAGTAGTGGAATGGAAAAAGCGGGAAAAATGTGTACTATTGCAAGATTTCTATTGTTTATACGTAAGTTGCGGTTTTCAGGAAACCTGGCTCGATTTGTGGCCCGATTTGTCAAGAAAAAATATTTAAAACTTTATAAATATAAGGTGCCTCAAAATTAATCATCCTATCGGAAGATGGTATAATTTTTGCAAATGGCGTCGTATATTTGACATTTGTGAACTAGACAGCTGCAGTATACAAACAGACAAGTATTGGAGGTCTATGCTCCGCAAGAGCGTGGAATAATTGTGTCGATGTCAAAAACTTATAATCGGTCGGTGGTGTTAGCGCAGTATGAATTTCGACGTCGATTTCCTAATCGTGTGGCACTAACTGGGCAAACATTCCGGCAGTTAGCTACTCGACTCGAACAGAGTGGAATCACAGGAAACCATGCAGGGCGTGGCCGCCACCGGACTGGTCGTTAGGCCGAGAATATCGCGGCTGTGGCTGCCGATGTCGCTGAGAACGAAGAAACACCAATCAGACGACGGGCCACGCAATTGGGCATCACCATGTTCCCGTACAAAGTGCAAACAGTGCATCAGTTAATGCCTCCTGGCCGTCAATCGCGTGTGAATTACTGTAAAGCCGTCCTCAATCTCAACAACGAAGAGGACGATTTTGTGTCGAAAATCATCATAAGCGACGAGGTGCATTTCCACTTAAGCGGTTACGTCAATAGGCAAATTCTTCGTTTCTGGGGCACTGAAAATCCGCGTGTGATGCAAGAAAAGTCATTACATCCACTCAAAGCCACTCTATGGTGCGGCGTTCACGCGGGAGGAGTGATTGGGCCGTATTTTTTGAGGACGCCATCGGTAATACGGTCACTGTTACTGGCGAATGCTACAGGGCCACGATAAACGATTTCTTACTGCCGGAATTGGATGAGCGGGGCTAAGTGAACATGTGGTTTCAACAAGACGGTGCAACCGCACACACAGCACGAGCCACAATGGATGTTGTGAAGGAAGCGTTTCCTGCTCGCGTAACACCCCGTTTTGGCGGTTTGGCATGGCCAGCAAAATTGCCCGATTTAACCATCCAAGACTTCTTTCTTTGGGGCTACTTGAAGTCGTGGGTTTATGCCAACAAGCCACAGACAATCGCAGCCCTTAAGAAGATTATTCGACAGGAATGCGAACAGTTATAATCGGAAATCTTACGGAAAGTGATGGAAAATGCGATAAAACGGGCACAAATGTGTATCAACACTGGCTGCAGCCACTTGGCGGATATCATCTTTTCCACTTAACAGAAACAATTTCCATCACTCAAAATCATTTTTTTTTTATTTTGTAAAAAAGTAATTCAAAAACAAAATTGGATAATCTATTTTGCGCCACCTTGTATAAAGATGCCTTAAGGGAAGAATTTTTAATTTTTGGAATAACTCAAAGCTAGGAGTTCTACGGTTAACCCTCTGAATGGCGTGCTTTAGTTTAATAAGTAATGGCTCAATTCTCTTGTTCAACCCCCGTATGACAGCCCATACTGCATTTTAGATTTGAATAAACCGTTAAACACTAAATTTAAAATCGTCTGATTGGAATAGAGACAAAGTTGTCTCAGAACTTTATTGAGGTATTGCTTTAAGTATGCTGTACATTCCAAAAAAGTTTTTTTTTATCCAGTCCTATACCTATTGGATTGTACCACATGAAATGTCAGATTTAATAGCCAATATTATTTTTTTGTAACTTTTATTCAACAAAATAGGATCCGTTGGCATCTATGACATTCTTCCAACATGAAACAAGGTCAAATATTCATTTTTCATAGAAGTGCTAACTTTTTGAGGCAATGCTTCAAGGCTTTTACGATCTGTGCTCGGTTCCGGAAAGACCTTCTGCCGGCAAGATGAATCCAGATTGCGGAAAAGATGGTAATCGGTTGGGGAAATATCAGGAGAGTACTGTGGATGCGGAAGAATTTCAAGTCCCAACTGCAACAGTTTTTGCACCGTTACTTGTGAGGTATGGGATCTAGCATTGTCATGCAAAAGGATCGGGCCGTGCCTATTGACCAACGCAGGTTGCTTTTCAGCCAAATTGGCATGCAATATGTCGATTTCCTCACAATATTTGATAGCGTTTATCGTTTCTCCTGGTTGAAGAAACGAAAAGTGGATTAGTCCTTTCGATGCCCACCAAATTGTCACCATAACCTTTTTTGAGTGAAGATCGGGCTTGGGGGTGTATTTTGGTTTTTCATCTGCCCGGATCTTTTACGATTATCGTACAGAAACCACTTTTCATCACAGGTGACTATCCGGTGCAAAAACGGTTCAATTTGGTTTCGTAATGTTAGCGATGCGCAGATTTCCAGGCGCCGTAGGTTTTGGGATTCGTTCAGTTCATGGGGTACCCACTTATGGCTTTTGTATATCTTTCCTATGAGAGAAAGGTGTCGACTTATTGTCATTGGGGATACTGCTTTCATGCTTTGTGCAATCTCCCGCAACATCGTCGTCAGCTAACGTTTCAGGCTTCCCACGTCATTCATTTTCGAGGCTGAAATCTCCCGAATAGAACTTTCCAAACCAACGTCGTATAGTGCGTTCGTTTACCGCTACACCCTCAGGTTTTTCATTGCCAATGGCGCATTATGTCCGATTTTAAATTCGTAAAGGAAGAGGTTTCGAATTTGAAGTGCCGACAGCTTGGTAAATAAATCCTAGAAAAAAAAAAAAATAACGGTACTTGTAACGAACCCTAAAATTCTCACACGTCAAGCACACAAAAAAAAAATTAACATTCTGGCAGAGGTATTCACTCGAGAACTTCTTATTTCCGACTAAGCGAAAATCGGACAATACTTAAAATTATCAACTCAATCCAATATTGATCGAGATATCGGAGAAGTTGGTCTGATCGTTGAAAGTTTGCAAATCAGCAGCATGTGGATTCTCGAAACGAAATCTAGGACATCCCAGTGAGTAAGATTGGAGTGGCATATCTTCATAAACATAACCGGTTAGGTTAAATAGCATGAACTTGGTTTTGTCACTTATTAAAAGTTTATGTACGGTAAACCATCTACGTAGTATTTCTAAGTCATGATTTAAGCCTCCATATAAATTAAAATAACTTTTATTTGAGTAGGAAAGAGCTGTATCGTCAGCAAACGCGATTTGCCTTTGAATGTTTGAAGGAATGTGAGTTTATATAAATGAGGAACAAAATTGGACCCAATACCGAGCCTTGTGGAACACCAAGATTAAGATTTTGACTCTGTGTTTTCGGTTGCTTAAATATGAGACAAACCACTCGTGCACAAATTCCCTGAAACTGGCATTGAACAATTTTACAAGCAACAGTTCATGATCCACCATGTCGAACGCTTTAGTTATGTCAATAAATAAGGAGGAAAGGATTTCAGGATCATTAAAACTATTATAAATTTCTCCACAGAGTTTTAGTAAGACCTCTTCCGTAGATTTGCCTTTTCTAAAGCCAAATTGAAACTCACTGATGAAATTGGTGTGGTTTAGGAACCCCAATATCCTTGATTTCATCCCTTTTTCAAATATTTTAGAAAAGCTGGATAATAGTGAGATGTGCCGGTAATTGTTTAAAACTGTTGTATCACTCTTTTTGGGGAGTGGTATTACTATTGCTGTTCATGGCTTCACGAAATACTCTCGACTGAATGCTTAAATTACAGATAAAACATAGAACATCTGATACGTTGAAGGAAATATTCTTCAGCAGTATATTGGAAACCATATCAAGGCAAGGGGAATTTGAGTTTTTGAGCGAAAATATGGTTTTTTGGACTTCCAAAGAAATAAAGGGCTCAAAGAAAAAGCTTTCGTTTTGGGTAATAGTTCCCTCCAAATCGCTAGAAAGAAGAAAAGAAGTTGTTAAAATAAAGAAGCAACTTGAAGGACTCAGAAACAGGAATATTATTGTTACTTAGAACTATGTTAACAACCTCCCACTCTTTCCTTGTATTCCCAGCATTTTCATTTAATTTAATTTTGAAATAGGTATCTCTGCAAAGAGAAGTTTCATATTTAAGTTCTAAGCATAGTTTGTCATAGTTATACCTACATATACTTCACTTTCAAAGAAATAAAATATAACGCTGCCTTTTGCCCAAAAACCGAGAGACTTCAAGACAATCATTCATGGATTTTTTAAGCCCTTATTACGGCTTCATTGATGGTGGAAATGCGCCTCATCGCTCATTTTTTGGTTAAATTTTTGATTATTTTCATCCATTTCCATCACCCAATTAACAAATTTACGAACTGCAGGCTTCAGTTCTTGCGTCAATTGAACCTAATATGCTCTATGATATTGTTTATGATATGCCAAATTTTTAAAATAGGCATGGAATCGATAAACCTGAGTTTTCAACCACACTTCGAGCTAAAGACGCAGAGTAGACTTGAAACCCTGAATTGGAAAACGCTGTCTGAGGGTTGGTTTCATTCGCCCGAATAGGGGCAGTCAGGTATAACAAAATAATTTAACCACATTTTCTTTGTTAAGCATATGCGTATAAGAGTTAATGAATTAAGAAATAAAAATGCATTGAGAGTAATAATGAATTGTGGAGAATTATTTGAGTACAGACCACAAATAGATGACTTGAAAATAATCCAACAAGTTTGAAGGAAATCGTAAACAGTACCTGGGTCTTTACACAATACTTTATATTTGGCGTTTATGGCGAAGCGAATTCACGTCACGGGACGTGATGCGATTCGCTACACGCTATCAAATACATATGTACGTATGGAAGTGTTTGTATCTAAGCGATTTAGCGAATTTAGCGACTGCAAGCGTTTCGAAGTGACTGCTCGCGACGAAAAACTACAGTCAAGGTGGTCAAATTTATCGAACGTGTACGTGAAAGTTCAATGTTTTGTGGAATTTTTATCATTCTGATTGCCACAATGAAATTATTAATTAGACAATTTGGGAGGAGATGAAAGGAATATGGGGTTTGGAGGGATTTTTATTTCATAAGTGTCTAGCTAGTGTTCTTTTGTACATATGACCAGGTTTTTTAATTCCTTGATTGATTGGATGTGCTGCAAGTCTCTTCTTTATTTTTGAGGTTTTCAAATATATTTTACGCAGTACATACTCGTACTTGTTTTTCAATACCAATAAGAACCTCATTTTAACGCGCATGTTGTTCAATTTATCATTGTCAAAACACAAATGAGATTAAATGAAATCGAGTTATAATAAACACTCACGCGACGTGAATTCGCGCAGTCTAAAGCGCTCACAAACTCAATTATAAGAATTTAAAATCGTATATCTACACGCGTAATTTGTGGACGTGCGTAAAATTTGCACCAGGCCCTGATCCCGCAAAGGACTATGACAAAAAAACTGAGCCCAAATGACCATAATAACTTCAATAATTGGATCTGAAATTTGTACAAAACGATTCAGAGTCATCGCAAAGCAGAGAAGCCCACTGATGTGTCAATGATTTCATTAATAAACAACATTTTTGTATTTCCACAAGTCAGAAACCTGAAGCAATTCATGAAGTGTCTTTAAATCTACAAAAGTTGACTGCTTTTCGCGCTCGTTGGCGCATACTTCTTATTCGATCTTGGCAACGCAGTCACAGTCACAGACTGTTTTTAGGATAAATTGGTAGAGGGTGACTCAGAGCATCTGTGGACGTGGTTTCAACAAGACAACAAGTAAGTAAGGTAAGTTTTGGTAAAGGTTTTATCTCCTGAAATTGACCAGTAATTGGCCGCCTTGTACTTGTGTTCATTGGCTGATGCTAGAGACTTAAGACTTAAATCTTCCACCGAAGCAAATTTGCGCCCGCCATAATCAACACGACGAGACATATTTCTCCACATGTTTAAGTCCGGTGAACGTGCTGGCCACTCTAAAAGTTGAATTTCTTTGTTCGAAAAAAACTCACGACTGGCCCGGGATACATGAGAATGGCAGCATTATCTTGCTGGAAAATTGTATTTGGATCCGGCTGATGGTCCAAAAAGTCTACCAAAACATCTTCCAACAGAGTAATATAATTTTCTGATTTCATTCGGCCGGAAATTTTGCATATTGGAGTCCTGCAATGATAGCTAAAACCAGCCCAGACCATCAAAGATCCACCTCCAAAGTTTCGCTTAGTGGAGAAGCTCTCAGGATTTTTTATATCATGCCAATAATAATTAAAACTGTCTGGCCCATCACGGTTAAACTTTGTTTCGTCCGAAAAGATCAAGCTTTTCCACTGTTTAGACCATGTCTGTGCTTCTGTAAGAGCTGGTTTTGACTTCATTTTCTTTTTGCAAGCCAGTCGATTACTGTCAGCCAAAATTTGTTGTACACACCGTTTAGATATCGGCAACTTTAAATCAGAAATAATTTTAGAAGCAATAGCAGTTTTTTGCAAGCCAGCTCGGATAATGGCCGATTTCTGCCTTGGTGAAATTTTTTGATTTTTTTTTATTTCTCCGGTTCGCGTTGTAATTGCTTCCCTTGCGGATGTCGATCCATTTAGGCGATTCCCTCATCGGAGAGCATTTTTCCTTTTCCCATTCTAACTTGCGGCCAACAATCATCGACATCCAAAAGTTCTAAATGTAAAAAAATATTTTCCATTTAATCACCAAAAAAAAAACCCTGATTTCGTTTCCAACTCACAGCTTTTTTTTTTTTTATAATTTGCGCGATCTCAAGGGATTTAAGTACCCTTAAAATGCATGCACACAGCACGAGCGAAGGAAAGTCAGGGAGGATAGAAAGAGAGGTACCGGTGAACGTTGGTTTTAAATGTTTGAAGCTTATAAAGACTAGGAAATAAAGAACTGGGCAGGGCATTCCATATGCGAGTTGTACGGCTTAGGAACGCATCACGATATTTTAGAGTACGCCCGAAAGTGGGCTTGACGATGTACTAATGAGCATTCATAGCGATACGGGTGTTAACGTTAAAAGTTTGAAGGGGCTGAATGCTACTGTCGAGTTTAATGGAGCACGTGACATTAGGTCGGCGTTCGAGGGTGTCCATTGTTTGAGTGATATTAATATCACCTATAAGTTTTATCGCACGGTTTTGCATCATATCTAGCAGATACAGAGATATTTTAGTCGCACCTGACCAGATGTGAGCATTGTACTTCAAATTTGGGCGGATGAATGCCTTAATATTGAGGCCAGACCAGAAGGGGAAAACTATTTCTTACATCGTTTGAGAAAGCCTAGACATTTCGCAGCATTTTTGGCGACGTCGAATATGTGGTCATTCCAACGTAAGTTGTCATTGACACACACACTGAGAATGGAAAGTTTATCGGTTTCGACGATGCAAGTGCCATTCATGGGTAACGGCTGGATGTCTAAATTTCGCTTTAACGACAGCAGACAGCATTTTGTTTTGGAAGCATTAAATTCTGCTCTGTTAGTGGTTTCCCAATTAGTTATGCTGTTATTATTAGAGTTTAATGAGCTTAGCATACGCTGCCGTTCCCGTTCTACAGCCGAAGACCAGGGACGTGAGTCCGGAAACGAATATGAAAAGCAGAGAGTACTGTCGTCAGCAAAGGAATGTATTGGGTTAGAAGTAGCAGACAAGAGATCGTTGATGAAAATTGAAAAGAGTGTCAGAAGCAGAACGGAGCCCTGGGGCACACCAGCATTTATTTTGTAAATATCACACTTGCAACCATCCGAGACAAGTTGAATTGAAGGTTCCGAAAGGTAATTTCTAATCCATTGAAGAAGAGAGTCATCGATCCCAAAAGCACGCTTTTTCGATAAAAGAGCCTGACGCTAAACTCTGTCAACTGCCTTAGAAATATCAAGTGCAACTATCTTGCTTTTACCAGATTGATGTACGCTTTTGTTCCACTTTTCGGTTAGACATGCCATCAGATCACCAGTGGACCTGTTGCTATGAACACCCTACTGCCGGTCATTTATAAGTTTTCGTGTTCCGAGATATTTCATGAGCTGACAGTATATCAGCGTTGCCATGAGCTTTGAAAGAAGGGACGTAATTGCAATGGGTCTGTAGGAGGAGAGAGAAGAAAATTCGCCTTTTTTTAGGGACAGGCATAAGCACGACTACTTTTTATTGAATTTCGCACGATCATTAGTGACAAAACAACAGATGTTGAAATTCTCTTAGCTGGATTAATGGTACTTTCAAAGCATATGTTGAAGAAAGGACACAAAGCAAAAAAAAGAAAAACAATTGGACATAAATGTTCGTTTACACTACGAACACATTTTCTGGACAAGAGTGCATCTGCCTTTAATTAAATTTCGCTGAGTGTATCTCAAATAGAAGTTATTTTATTTAACAAACAAAATTGAGCGCTTTTAATGGAAAACCCAAGTAAGGCCCTGAAAACTGAATCTGAATAAAGGATTCCCTTACAGCCAGCACTTATTGTGATTTCTTAAAAATTGTTTTGATTAAAAGACAACCAAAATTATAAATAAATTGCGATCACCACCACATATGAAGACAAAATAAGTAAGACACAATCTGGATATCAACAGCACTTTTTCGGTTTTTGGATTTCACTTGGGAAACAGGTTGATCTTTATACGGTCTGTTTCAAATTTTTAATGACCTTATGATTACGCATGAGTTACCTTATAAAAATTGAAAGCGACTTCTGAAAACGTGTTACCGAAATTTTTAACAATTTCAATTGTTTGTAGCAGGCAAACAGTAGACAATACGGATATAAAGAGTGGCTAGCTGTCATTTTTGTAGGTGGCAATGTTTTTTTGTTTTTGGTAAAATCTAACAATTCATCATGGTTAAATTAACGCCGCAACAACGTTACCAAATCGTGTAATATTATTTTCGAAATCAGTTTTGAGTTGCACAAACTTATCGAGATTATGGAATAATCGTCCTTCTGAGTCGTGAATTGGATAAATTTTGCACTAATTTAACTCGAAATAACATTAGGGCAATATCAAGATTGAAACCGAGAGATCTGAAGAAAATATCGCAATTAAGGCTGGTATTAGTGGAAACCCAAATTGCGCAGTTCCCAGAGGTGCAAAAGCGTTTGTTCGTCAGCAACGTGGAATATTTGGCTGCAGGAATTGAAGCTCTGTGTGATCATGGCTTGCCCCAGATCTTCGCTGAATATCTTCATAGGGAGTTTTTGCGGATATACGACCTCAAATCCTCGATAAGTTATACCGACAAGATATGGTATGCCTTGTAATTCCCAGTCGCGCTATTTATCATCCTTAAATGTTAAATGATAATGAAATACCTCTAAAATAAAAGTATTATTTAGAGCAAATGCCGATGTCGTGTATTTTTATGGAAATTAACTTTTCAGATGCTCTTCAAAAAACATTAGTGTTTTGTTCTCATTCAAAAGCCAAATCCGTTTTAACGACTACGCTCTCTTAGTACTTGCCAATGCTCCACTGACAGGCCTTTGTTTTCTTCCTATGATGTCAAAGTAATTAGCATATGCGAGCAGCTCAAGTTGCTCCGAAAGATTCTGCCGTCATTGTTTCTCACAAATTTTTCGAGAATAATGTTAACAAAGTAACATGACATAAGTTTTTCATCGCCTTGTCTTAATCCTCATCCGATATTAAAAGCAAAGCGACAATCTTTGCCGGAATGCCGAATCCAGACAATGCGAGACGAGCTGTACACTGTACCGCTTAAATATTGTAGTACCGATTTGGGACTCTTGGGTTCTTGGGTAAGATCTGTCATAAAGTGGAAAACTCGGTTGGGGACTATCCCGTCCTGATGCTACATTGATAGAGACCCATCATTTATTTGCTAAAAGACTTCAGGTCTTCACATTATATTAAAGACTATGTTAACGAGACTGATCTCAATTTTTATGGATCATAAAAATGATAATGAGATTTTACTCATCGCACATGCTTTTAAGTAGTCTTTTTTGTTAAGCAGCCTGCTGAAGTGTTTCTTCTTAATATTCAGGAAAGGTTGTGAGCCTAGTGTAGATTTCCTCAATTATCTTTTTGGGCTTTGCATATACACCCTAAATGACTCGAACTGCAACCAACTTCAGACTGCTATAATTTCCAAACCGTTCATGACAGTGATCTCAAATTTTGACACATGACAGAAAATTTCATCATTTACAAGCCTTTTAAACGATTTGCGTCTCAGTTGTGTTGAAAAAATTTTATCCGCGATGGAATTCAAACGTGATAGTGTAATTGCTTTATATTTGGCTGGAAAACAGCACCTCAACGTGAATAAATCATTTGTGTCTCGAACTATAGCTCGTAACCGTGATACTGGCAGCGTTGCAAAACGCCATGGAGGTGGTCATAAAAAAACAGCAACATCGGCAGAAATGGTTCGGAAAGTGAAGGCTCGAATTGAGAGAAATCCGCGTCGAAGTGGAAGAACAATGACTCGTGAGCTCAACATTGGAACGGATGCAACACATAGTGAAAAATGGGCTTCGGCTCAAGCCATTGAAGTTCCAAAAAGCACACGATCTTACACCGCAACAGAAAAAAGTTAGAGTCGAAAGAGCGAAGGAGTTGCTACGCTTGCACGAAAGTGGAGAGTTGCCGAATTTGGTTTCTTCCGATGAGTCGCCATTTGTTATCGAGTTGACATATTGTCAACAAACAAAATGACCGAGTTTACTTGCCAGAGAGGTCCTTCGAAAATTTACACCTTTGGACGGCCACCAGAAAGCATGTAGCACCGATGGTGATGGTTTGGGCCGCCATAACCGCCGATGGTCTCTCTCCGCTCGTATTTTTGGACCATGGCGTCACCGTATACCGTGAAACTGGCTTAGAGGCAGTATTGAAGCCTTGGACAAACTGTCGGACACCGTGGACATTTCAACAACACTCGGCACCGTCTCACAAAGCGCGTGTCAACCAAGATTAGTTAAAAAACAATGTTCCACACTTCATTTCTTCGACAAAATGGATTGCAAATTCTCCGGATGCAAATCCGTTGGATTTCTCTGTCTAGGGTATTTTGAATGGCTGGTTGGCACTAAAAAATACCAAAGTTTGGACCACCTCAAAGAAGCACTTCGCCGGGAATGGGCCAAAATACTGCAGAGCCACTTTCGTGCAGCGTGCGATGCTTTCTTCGGCCGTCTCCAGGCCATTATTCGCGCCAAAGTGGACATATTGAAAACTATTAATACAATTTGAAAATTGATGTATTTTCCAACATATTTTGCTTTGGCACAATAAAATTTATCAAAAAATAAAATAATTATAGCATTTTAAAAAGTTGGAGTCAGAGTCATTCACCCTGTACATACTTGTATGTCATGTTCTGTGCACTTTTTGGTAAAAACTCCGATCCTCATTCAATGTCTTCGATCTTGCGCTCTCTTTCTTTGTTTTTTTTTTTTTGGGGGGAAGAAGCCGGTATTTAATTTTTCTACTTTGTCTGTAGAGTTAGCGAGATGCTACCGTGTTCTTATGCAAAACCGTTTTATTTCGTGAATTTGCTCACTGGCACTCGGCGTTAAACCCGGAAACCATTGTAAGGGATACAAAATGCCGCGCACCGAAGGCAGCCTGTTTTTTTTGATCCCCTGGCTGTGTTGCCATTGGTCATCTACATATATTTGAGTGTGATAGCATAAAACTTCTTAATAAATAGAAAGATACAGGACCCGGAAATTTTCTTACGTTCTCTTGCTATTTTAGACGTCCGATATCGAATTTCCTTATTCTGTAGGTATTGGGCCGTTGTTGTCGCATCTGTATTAAGAGTTGGAACAAGGTAATGATCCGAGACGATGCTTACGGCCGGGGAGGTTCAAACATCCGGAATATTAGGGGCACCTCTTTTATAATGTCGTTGCAATCGATGCAAAAAATATTTCATGGTAACAAAGTAATCAAAGAAATTATTAAAAATTGTTATAGGAGTCCTTCTAGGAGACTAGGATATTTTACATATAACCTAAATGCACTTATGTTTTATTGAAGAGTATTATCGTGCTTACACTTACGGGTAGTGCAAATTATTAGATTGTTTTACTAAATGCTTTCAAGTGGCAATTTACAACTCTGTGTGTACACAATCAACTTCTTAAATCCTTAGAAAATTGTAATTAAAATAATAAAAATTAATGAAATTCCTTATTACATAATTATATACATAAACGTATTGTTAATTTTAAATTTTCTTTTTTTTCCATTAGGTGAGTTGCAATTATATAAAATCAGCGTTCTATACATATTAACTGTACGGAGTAAGTAAATTTTAATTTTAAATAAATTTCACTTATCCTTTCTTTTTCTTTTTTTTTTTTGAAACATTTCCAAACTCAAATATACTTTCTGACAGCTGTCACTTTTCAAAACTCTGGCAAAAAGAAAAGTTGTTCAAAAATGGATTTTCAACGATAATAGTCAGCACTTAACATGGTCGACACAGAAACTGTTATTTTCTGGATGAAACAAAATTCAACTAGGGTGGGAACTCAGTTTATGTGTTAAGCTTTCCAATTTATCAGAATTCGCGTTTGTTGGATTCAAGTGAAAACTTTTTCGTTTTTATATGAAGTGCAGTTTGACACCTTGCCAATTTGTAGTTTTTCTTTCGCCATCGTACAAATGTTATCCGTCATTCGAGTTTTTATGTTGGTATACCATATTCTACGTAAAGGGTTTTCCATGGAGTTCTGTCAATAGTCAAACGATTAATTTAAAATAAAATATTGAAAGCGAAGGAACTTTTAAAGCAATGACTAAAGCAGCAGGACAAGATTTGATTACATCTTTTTTTGGACTGATGCTATATTTTTTCATCTTCGTGCGTCTACAGTCTCGTTCCTTGCAACTAGTCCCAAATAGATTTGTTGTTAGCATTAAAGTTCTCTCAAGTATTGCTTCTTTTTTTTTGGCCTTGCAGTTTAATCGGAAAATATTTAACAGAGATTGAAATAATGGACTTTGGAGCCAGATGAGTTCAACTAATACATACAAATTACAAAGGCCATACTTATCCTACTTTTTTTTTTGTTTTTAGAGAAAACATTCACAAATTCGAAAAGTTTGTCAAAAAGTCAAATTAACGAATTCTCAGCCAACAAAAAGTCCTTATTGCAGTGAACGACTAATAACGTATGCGGAATGAAATGTGAACTAATTTGCAGCAAGCATAGCCGATGCAAAACAGGTTCCGATGGGGGGGAAAAATATGAGACAAATAACGGTACTATTCCAACAATTATTCAGCTAAAGATCATTTTGGTTTGTAGCAGTGATTAGTTGCGAAAATGTCATTGGAGGAGTATGACCGCCGTAAATTAATTTTTGAATTTTGTGAAAACAATCCATCAAAGACCAAACATGAAATATTTATTCATTTTTCCGAAATGCAATTTAAAAAAACTTTTATTTATAATACAATTAAAGCTTTTGAGAATGAGAAATCCTTCGAAAGAAAACGCGGCTCCGGAAAGAAGTGTGCTTTGCAAAGCAGTATTGTTCGAGCCAAATTAAAGGCTGAAATTGCGGGTAATACGGCCATATCACATCACATTGTTGGCGAAAAAATGCAATGTTAGTGACAAAACTGTTAAGAAGTATATGTCAGACATGGGGGCTATGAAAAAAGCAAAAAAAAAACTGTGCCAGAAATGTCTAAAAAACAGTTAACTGTTATTAAACATCGGCTACGTGCTCTATCCCAAAACTTGTTTGCTGCTCATTCACCGTGCATCTGCGTAATGGATGATGAGAGCTATTTTACTTTAGAGGGCCATGAGTGGACGCCTAAATATTATTTCAAGCTTCCTAACACTAAACCACCTGATAATGTAACTCAAGTAACAAAAACAAAATTTCCAAAAAAAGTTGTACTGTGGTTGGCGATAAGTGAGCGAGGCATCAGTGAGCCTCCCATCAGTATTTGTTAAATCTGGCTTAGCTGTAAATGCGAATTTCTATCAACAGAAATGTCTTCCTGTACTTGCGAAATTCATCAGTAAGTATCATAAGAATGACAAAATAATATTTTGGCCGGACTTGGTATCAGCCCACTATGCTAAAACCACACAGGCTGCTTTGGCACGTTTAAATATTGAATGTGTGCCCAAAAAGATGAACCCTCCAAATGTTCCACAGCTACGGCCAATCGAAACTTTTTGGGCAAATTTAAAAAGACAAGTTTATGGAAATGGATATACGAGTAAGCCCAAAAATGTCGAAAATCTGAAACTTAAAATGAAAAGAGAACTCAACAAAATTAAAACAAATGGAATCCAGGAGGCTATGCGGAAAGTTTCACTCAATATAAGGAAGGCCAATCGCTATTGCTATGAATATCTTTTATAAAAATTGTTAAAGTATTAATGTTAAACCCCTATTTTTCCCAATTTTATTAAACATGAATACATTTTTTTTTGTATCACGAACAACAGTTCATATTTCATTCCGCATACGTTAGTAACGCCATGGTGTCAAAAATATGGAAAATCAATCTCCGTAACTGAGATCAGAAATATATTTGTGGATAAGCTAATTCAGAACCGAATTCGAGGAACGTTGGCGCACTTGTTGAGCAAGAGTTTACCTACTAATATAAAATATTCTCTTGAAGCTAATACGAGGGTTGTCTGAAAAGTTTCCGATCGCAGCGTAAAGATAGCGGCACTCGTCCATAAAAGCTAGTGAATGCTAGTTGTGCATCTTTTGACAGTTACTTACCGAAGTTTCAGTCATTTTCGACGCAGTTCTTAGTTGACAATCGTTTGAGTGAGTCGATGTGAGTGTTTTTTGTGAAAATGGAAAAAATTGAGTATCGAGCTGTTATTAAATTCTTGTTTTTGAAAGGCAATACGCCTACGCAAATCAAAAATGAGTTGGACTCTGTGTATGGGGACTCTGCACCATCATTTACCACAGTGAAATTTTGGGCAGCTGAATTTAAACATGGCCGTAAGAGCTTGAGAGATGATGAACGTTCGGGACGTCCGAAAACTGCAACCACTGACGATAACATTGCTAAAGTTCACCAAATGGTACTAGACGACCGCCGAATTAAAGTAGAGGTTATGGAAATGTCCAAAGAACGTGTTTGTTACATATTAAATCAAGATTTAGTCATGAGAAGGCTGTCCGCGCGTTAAATGAACATTTCCAACACTCTGTTGTCACAGTTTAGGCGCAATAAATCCGAGTTTTGGCGCCGATTAATTACTGTAGATGAAACTTGGATACACCACATTGGCTGAAAAGTCCGTGCCGTTTCTAAGAGAGGGCACCACTTGAATTAGATCCATATCATTTTCAGTTAGTACCAACCTTCAAAAGATACGTGTATAAATATGACAGCTGTCGGACGATTAGTTCTCGAGATATACCGTTGTGAGTGAAGCAACTTTTGTTATTGTGAAAAAAAAAATGGATTCAATGCAATTTCGTGTGTTGATTTATCATTGCTTTTTGATGGGAAAAAATGCAGCCGATGCAAAGAAATGGCTTGAAAAGTGTTACCTAGACTCTGCACAAGCCGAACGAACCATTCGCAAGTGGATTAAAAAATTTAAAAGTGGTCATACAAGCACCGAAGATGATGCACGCAGTGGACGTCCAAAAGAGGCTGTTTCAGATGAAAGAAAGCTGAGGCTCTGAAGATGTCAAAAGAGCGTGTTGGATATATCATACACGAATATTTGGACATGCGAAAGCTCTGTTCAAAATGGTTGCCGCGTTTGCTCGCAGTCGACCAAAAACAACAACGTGTTTATGATTCAGAGGAGTGTTTAAAGCTGTTCAACCGCAATAAAGCCGAATTTTTGCGTCGGTATGTGACAATGGATGAAACTTGGCTCCATCACTTCACACCAGAGTCAAGTCGGCAGTCAGCTGAGTGGCGAGCAGGCGACGAACCTCGTCCAAAACGACCATAAATTCAACAGTCGGCTGGCAAGGTTATGTCATCCGTATTTTGGGATGCACATGGAATAATTTTCATCGACTATCTCCAAAAGGGGCAGACTATCAACAGCGACTATTACATTACGTTGTTGGAGCGTTTGAAGGACGAAATCGCAGAAAAACGGCCACATTTGAAGAAAAAGAAAGCGCTGTTTCATCAAGACAATGCACCGTGTCATAAGTCGATGATAACGATGGCAAAATTGAAAGAATTCGGCTACGAATTGCTTCCCCACCCACCGTATTCTCCAGATTTGGCCCCTAGCGACTATTTCCTGTTCGCAGACCTCAAAAGAATGCTCGCCGGAAAGAGATTTAAGACCGATGAAGAAGTAATCGCCGAAACAGAGGCTTATTTTGAGGCTAAACCGAAATCGTACTACAAAACTGGTATCGAAAGATTGAAAAATCGTTTCAATCAGTGTATTACCCTCGAAGGCAACTATATTGATAAATAAAGTTGAATTTTGCAAAAATTTTGTGTTTTACTATAAAACGGCGCGGACTTTTCAGCCAATGTGTTATACGCCCGAAACAACAATTCAGTCAAAACAGGGGACTGCAAAGGGCGAGCCGGCTCCAAAAAAAAGCAAAAACAGTTTTTTCGGCTGGGAAAGTGATGGCGACTGTTTTTTTTTGGGATAGTAAAGGAGTTATCTTAATCGATTATCTTCAAAAAGGAAAAACCATTACAGGAGCATACTACGCATCATTACTTACCAAGCTGAAGGCAGAAATTGCGGAAAAACGGCCACAGGCCACATTTGCAGAAAAAGAAAATCCTGTTTCACCAAGACAAAGCACCGTCTCACACCTCAGCGGTTGTCATGGCGAAAATCCAAGAATTACGGTTTGAACTGCTTGATCATCCGTCTTATTCAGCAGATCTAGCCCCAAGCGACTTCTTTTTGTTCTCTCATCTAAAAACTGTGCTCGGAGGACAGAGATTTTCGTCAAATGAGGAGGCAATCACCTTGCAGAGAAAAACGCCAAGTACTATTTGGACGAGTTAGAGAGCTGGGAGCATCGCTTGGAGAAGTGCGTAGAGTTACAAGGAGACTATGTAGAAAAATAAAAAAAAAATTGAGAAAAAATGTCTTGTATCATTGTTGGGTCGGAAACTTTTCAGACAACCCTCGTATACATATATCGCAAATGCTATCGGTGCTACAAATTTAATACGAAGATCTACAATAGCTCATAAAGAGCCTAATCTGCCGTAGGAGTCGCTATATTTTGGCCAGTTTAGGGTGTTAAAAACATTAAGTCAGGGCCGGATAATACCTCTTTTTTTGACAATACCTTTCCTTGGAGTCCTATTTTTAAAGCAACCTTAGCTTTCGTCGATGCCTTTGAAAGGCCCTCATTATACCTCATTATACCCAATTATACAAAATTGATTCTTCAACACATAGATTTTTGGAAAATATGCGGATACAAAGCAGATCAAAAACTACAGCATATGGACAATTAATGCGAAAATTGTTCAGCCCCTCAGCTTATCTTTTACAGTCAACGGGTGATAGGTATAATCGTTCCAGAATGCATTAGGTTAGGTAATTACATCGATGGATTGTGATGAAGAGTCGCTGCTCACTTGGACCAGAAGTGGGTTTATGAAGAGATAGCGCTACACTGAAACCACTGATTTACGATATAATATGAATCTCAGGAGGTATCTTCACTTAAATTTTATTTAAGTCCTCTTGCTTCGTAAAGAAATAATTGCCCTATACTCTCATTTCTGTCGAAGAAGGCAGGACAGTCATATAGCAGGTAACGCACACACTCAAACTCTTCTTCTTCTTCCCTACAGCTTGGTTATGGTGCATACCTAGCGGATACTGATGCCACAGTGCCCTGTGATAATAAGGACTGGCATTCGTGCGGTTAAATTTAACTAGACACTGTAATATCTTCTTCTACATCAGTCAAAGGGTCCCAACTATCGCGCACATGTCAAGTTGGAATTAGCGTTTGCTTTCTCGACTGAAGTCGTCCACATGGTTGATGCCTCAATTATTGAGCGTATGTGATGGAACATTGTCAGAGAAAAGGGCCTGCGAATTAATTATGCAGCTCCGATCGCAACTCGTCTACCCTGCTGTTGCATGTAATATCCATGTGCCCTCGTAGCCATAATAAGATCAACGTATTGACATTCGGTACCTCCATCAGGAGGTATCTGATCTGATTATTGCGTAGTCCGGAACCTTAACTACCAGACTGTCCGAGTAGACAGCAATTTGATTTCGAGCGATATCGTTTTCAATAATGATTGTTGCGGCCCTAACAACGGCAGTTCTTTTGGCTTTTACAGCGCTTAATCCTTTATTCTGAAGAAGTTGTTCTAAATTTTACAGTGAACCCCACTCCCGTATCGATTTTTATTTTAGAACCGTACACCTACGGTGCCAATGATTTGTATATTCCTCCACTCATTCCCAAGGAGTAGCATTAAGTTAAGTTACAATTTAAGAGAACTCTGCTGCAGTCTCCCAAGGATGGAGAATAGAAGCGTTGTAGTACTCGTAGATTGCAGCTGTCTGCCGCTTAACCTAATAGACGCTTTAGCCGCCATACCTCTGTATAATGAGAATGAGCATTCTTATTATTTTTTTTTTTTTTATAATTTGCACGGGATTTAAGCATCCTCAAAATGTTTGCACACAGCGCGGACGAAAGAAAATCAGGGAGGATGGAAAGAGAGGTACCTGTGAACGTTGGTTTTAAATGTTTGAAGGTTATAATGACTAGGAAAGAAAGAGCTACGAGTAGGCAGGGCATTCCATAGGCGAGCTGTACGGCTTAGGAACGAATCACGATATTTTAGAGTACGTCCGTAAGTGGGCTTGACGGTGTACTAATGAGCATTAATAGCGAGACGGGTGTTACGGTTAAAAGTTTGAAGGAGCGGAATGCTACTGGCGATTTGTATAGAACATTGGTGGTGGAAATAGCGATAAAACAGAGTGAAACACGAGACATTACTTCGGTGTTCGAGGGTGTCCATTGTTTGAGTTATATTAGTATCAACTATGAGTTTTATCGCACTGTCTTGAATCATATCTAGCAGATGCAGAGATGTTTTTGGTGCACCCGACCAGAAGTGGGCATTGTACTCCAATTTCGGGCGAATAAATGCCTCATTTATTGAGGCCTGATCAGAGGAGGTGAAGTATTTCTTACATCGCTTGAGGAATCCAGACATTTCGACATTTCCAAGATAAGTTTTCATTGACACACATACCGAGAATGTAAAGTTTTTCGGTTTCGACGATGTAAGTGCCGTTCATGGATAACGGCTGGGTGTTTAAATTTCGCTTTAACGACAGCAGACAGCATTGAGTTTTGGAAGCATTAAATTCCACTCTATTGATAGTTCCCAATTGGTTACGCTGTTAATATTAGAGTTTAATGAGCTTAACATACGCTGCCGTTCCCGTTCTACAGCCGACGAGCAGGGATGTGAGTCCGGGAACGAATATGAAAAGCAGAGAGTACTGCCGTCAGTAAAGGAATATATTGGATTAGAAGTAGGAGGCAAGAGATCGTTGAAGAAAATTAAATAGGGTGTCGGAGATAGAACGGAGCCCTGCGGCACACCAGCATTTATTTTGTGAATATCAGACTTGCGACCATCCAAGACAACTTGAATTGAACGTTCCGAAAGGTAATGTCTAATGCATTGAAGAAGAGAGTCTTCGATTCTAAAAGCACGCATTTTCGACAAAAGGGCCTGATGCCAAACTTTGTCAAATGCCTTAGAAATATCAAGTGCAACTATCTTGCTTTCGCCAGATTGATGTACTCTTTGGTTCCATTTTTTGGTGAGACATGCCATCATCAGATCACCTCTGGGCTTGTTGCTACGAAACCGGTCATCGTGTTTCGAGATACTATATTTCATTAGCTGACGGTTTATGACCTTGGAAAGAACGGATGTAAGTACAATGGGTCTATAGGAGGAGAGAGAAGAAGATTCGCCTTTTTTTGGGACGGGTGGGACAAATGCTGTTTTCCATCTGCTTGGAAAGAGTCCTAAAGAGTAGGATTGATGAAAAAGCTTACGCAGTGGTTTTGCCATCGTGGAAGAACACCTCTTCAGAAGGAGGGGAGATATACCACTTGAACCAGCGGATTATTTGTGAATGTTAAGATCTTTAAGAACTCTTGCTACTACACGAGTGCAAAAGTGGATTCGTCCCATTGAAGATTCGACGCACTCAAAGTGTGCAGCCAGCAGATTGACCTTGCCCAAAGAGCTTACAGCTTTAATGTCATTGTAAAAGAACGTTGGGATGGAGGATGAGGCAGAATGTCTAATATTTTTGACGAACGAGTAGTATTTTTTGCCTCAGGTTTTGGTCGTATTGGAATTTTACAGGTTTAAGAAAAACGTTGCAGTCATTTCTGGCTCGTTTGAACTTTTTTCGGTTTTCCTCTCACGGGTTGGTATTGTAGGACCGAAAAAACATTTCTCTACCCCTGACAGTTTCTTTACAGCTCGAGTCGTACCATGCTTTTTATTTGGGTTTGATACTCTTCATCCGATGAAGGATATAGGATCTCATTCGAAAGAGAATAGTGTCTGTGATCATATCAGCAACATCAGCTAAAGAAGCTGTTTAGTCCATTCCAATTGGCTTTCTCATATTGCCATATGGGAGAAATCTTTTCTCTAACTGTGTGGTCGATGTACGAGAAATTAGCTGATATGACACAGTGCTCCTGTCGCCGTAATGCCGATTTCAGTATGAGGATACATCGAGTCAGACAGCGCATCAAACTCGTTAGAGGTCTAATTGCTGTCCAGTTTGGGTCTTCCGTAAATAAAGCAATAGTGGATAATTGGCTTACGGAGATGGAATTTTAACCACAGGAAATTGAATTCCGGATTGGAACAGGGACTACATTGTGGTGGAGTTTGGTAAACTACATTACTCCCGAGTCATTATAAAAAAAAAAACACCGACGATAATAAGTATGATCTTTAATGACGATTATTGATCCCATGATTCCGACACAGCCTGATCGTATGGATCTTGACGAGTTTTGAGAACTGGAACTGCTACTCGATGGCCTTTTTCCCAAATATCAAACAGTATATCAGGGTGGGTTTGAAGCACCAGGTAGTGGTTACATTTGCTTTTTTTATAATTTTTTTTTTTCTATTCAGTTTGAAATCTTGAATAACTCCAAAATAAAACGTAATAGATAATTTAAACTCAGTATCCGATGCTCTGCGGGCTTGTTGATGAAATAAACAACTTCGGTCTTAAAGAATTGACTTCTAACCCTCTGCAATGGGCTCAATTGTTCACCAGTAGCAGTGCGTGGTTAAGCGTTTTGCTTAGAACTGAAGGGTATTTTTCCGATTTCAGGATGTGTACACATTTTATCACCGTTGGGCGCTTAGCCATTGGAAATGGATCCGTCTTTTTAACGTCGAATTTTGTTCAGTGATGAAGTTCAGTTCCGTCCCAATAGTTTTGCTAATAATGATGGTGTAACATACTGCCAGCAAAACCATCGAGTTGTTGAAAGTAGTGTTCGCTGACTACATTGATTGTAAAAATGGAGCTGCGACCTGGCCGCCATGACGCCACTGGACTGTTTTCTGGAGACCAACAACGATTCCAACCTTTCAAGCCAATAGCGAGCGCACCACGAAAATTCGAGCTCCAAAATGCAGTTCGAAACGCACACGTTGTGGCCACATTAAAAAAAAAAAAAAAAGGTGTACGACATCATTTTTCATCATTGATGTCATAAAAAAAAACTTGGCTCATGTGTTTTATTCCAATTTCAAATCTTACAGTTCTCAAAAAGTTCTGTTTATATCTAAAACATAGGAGCACATATGCTCATGGAAGAGTCATGTTCTTTACTACAGCATTCATCTTCATGTACCGATTGGTTGCTTTGTGACTAAGATCCGTACACTTACGGTCTTGAATGCGACGTTTTGTTTTAGCAACCGTAAAGGCTTTGTAGATTTCTCTGGTGTTGCTCTCCATTTCTATGAGAATTTCTGGAAAATCCACAATGCAGTCATTCGGTATAAGTTCAGGCAACTTCGTCATTTCGTCTATATCATTTACAAGCCACTCATACTCGTATATTCTTACGATTATCCGGAATTTTATAAAGCGTCGATTGTGAGCAAACCAAACAAATTGTTGTTATTTTAATATTTTTCCCTTCGCTCTGCTACTTGTATAACCTTGAAAAAATCTTAAGACTTCTTGTGATGTCTCCTGTTTTTAGTAGTTTTAATTCATACAGATGAGACACCTGCTGAAGCTCCGGTGCCAGTTTTTTAGTTTGAAACCGCCGGTTTCAGAAACGCAGCCGAAAATGTCCTTATTTCACGCATTTCGCAGTTGATCAATCCCACACTGAGAGCTTCTCAGCATGTGTCCTTTTTTTTTACTGGAACATTTTTAGACTCCTGTTTAAAATATTTTATAAGCAAATTCTAGCATTTATGTGGCTCTGAAGTTTTGTTGTCGGATTGCCTTCATACCTTTAACTATGGTTGTGATAGTCATGGCTCTATGACGCTGTCGTTTACAACTTTCCGACTAGTATTAAAGTATTAAAGAGGTACAACTACAACAAGTGAACGACACCGTCTGAATCCATCAGCATTTTAAGAGTCAAAAATCTTACCTAGTGGTATTTATCTGTTCCTAGCTCTATGACACCTTGCAAACTATTCCACTCAGTACAGGGTTATGCACGAATTAACCGAAGAAATTTTGTTAATTTTTCAAATTTTAAAAGCAAACGTGCTGCTGCTGAAAGTTTTGCGGACTTTTATTAAATTTAAAATTCTCATATACAGATAGGGATGCATTTTTTTCTACACTGAAGAAACTCTTAAAACTAAAACTAAGTTGCCCCTTATGAGTGCAAGTTGTGTGACACAGACCTCGGCAACATCTGGACATCAGAAACTGGGTTAATGTTACTTGCACAGAGGATCTCCCCTTGGGAAACACTTATCGCATAAAAAGTACACAGCCACGTATGTATATCGATGGCATGAATGAAGTTGTTGCCACCAGTGTTCTGGTGTATTATTATTATTATTATGGATATTTGTGGTAGTTAAAATGGTTTAGACATCGTACAGACATTCGTCTCCTTCGACTCCTGTGATCTCACGAAAGTCTTCACCTGCTCAAATATAAACTTTCGCCTGTTTGGCTGCATTTCGCATTGCATTCTTCGACCTGGATTCTGGTTAGCCTGTTGTCTGTTGTTTTCCCATGTACTCGTATCTATAGAGAGCGAAATTTTGAAGAAACACCTGCTTCCCAGGTTGGGTTTTTGGGTAATGATTGCTGCATCGATGACGACTATAGCGGCGCCGACTATAATCCTGGTCCACAATGAATACGAAAATGTTTCTTGGAAATTTCAGGGAAAAAATGTAAAAAAAAAAAAAAACTACTTTTTCAATTGCAAATGTTTCTGCGACTGAAGGTAAGGTTGAGGTACGTATCTGCGCGGCATCTTCTGCCTTCCGCTTGTAGTCAGTCGAGAAGCAAAGCAAACAATTTGTTTAATAGCCACGAACAAGTAGAAGAAGATGCCGGAAAAACAATGAAATTTAACTTTATTCTGTTGCGTTGTATCTCCTTTCGGAAGGTGATGAGTTTACGTCTCTGAATGTTTGCCTTTCGGAAGAAAACTGCTGCAGAAAGAGCAGTTTTTGTTTGTTTGTTTGTACGTCACGCGGTAGTTACTTGAACTGTTTTTTCTTATATTTTGTCGTTGCGAATATGTTTTTTTTTTTTTTTTTCTGTAGTCTTTGCGGAGTTTCATTCGAGAAACTAATTAGAGACGCTTATTTAGATCGGTTCAGTAAGTCCATTTGGTTCAGTGAACCTTGAATAAGTTCGTTTTGTTGTTTCTTTGCATAAAAACAAAGATTTGTTTGTGTTTCCTTTTTCATAGACGAACAATGAAGAAGAGGAAAATATAGAAATGTCTTCGCAGATTGACCTTTGATTTAGGTGATAGTTAGGGGTTATTTAAGTTATCAACCTTTCATTGCGAACAGAGTTACCTAATATTCTCAAGCCGTTTGACGTGGACATTCCTACATATAACATATACATATCTGCTTGTATGCATATCTAATTCATGTTAAAATCTCCTCACCATTCCAGTGCTTTTTCCATGCCCGACATGAGTTGCGAATTATCTATGCAGCCTCTGAAGAAATAAAACATAAAAACCGAGTTGTTTGAGTCTTTTCTGCTCCTGTATAACCTACGATCTGCTCTGTCCATATTTCAAAAGCCATGAGTTGTGTTGGTGCATGAGCTTACTTTCGGTCTTCATGAAAGCTGTAGGTTCGCGGTGATGGAAAAGTAAAATTCTGAACGTCATCTACAGCAGTTTACCAGTCGGTAAGATTGTAGGCGTCCAAGACTACACCAGTGTCCGTAAGCCAACAACAGTTAACGTCTTTTAGCTGAATTCGCAGCTGCACGAAACACGACAGCAATTTGCCCACATGATAACCCACAAGATGGTAAATTTGCTGAACGAACTAGTGGTGGGCGGTGGAAGATATACCTCCGTTCAGCATGAAATTATGAAGCAGCTTGCTTTGGCCGAAAAGCCATTCAAGGGGTATTCTTGTCACGAGTCCACAGAGAATCGCAGATTTCGGAGCATTGGTGGCTAAGACTAATAATAATGTCAAACGACTGCCACTCGTTGCTTTCACTGTATTGAATTCTTCCTCATAATCTAAAGCCTGTGAACACAAACGGGCCTAAAAATCACTTGATGTATCTTGAGTTCAAAACGATTTAAGGTATTTTTATCTGCCTTCACTAACTTTTGTGTCATAGAGCACAGAGTAGAGTCTTTTTAGTGTTTCTTGATAAGGCTCAATTGCCTTCTTAAGCCAAGAAACAACGATTGACAAGTTTAACTATTCGTTTGATTTGTGTTGAACTATTATTACCAGAGTTAATATGTAGTGGAACCGATGTAGACAAAATTGTAAACTACCTCTGAGTTATAGCTGTTCATTTCCACGACCTGTCTGACATTGATGTTGGCAATGCCTTCTTAATGGTAGCATATACTTGGTTTAGCCCCCATTCACAGCTAAGCCCATTTTAGACACTTCTGCCCCAATAGTAACAAAATCGCCAGTGACAGCTCGCTACATTCTGGCATGTTGGCTTGCAGTTCCGCGTTCTCTATCAGCCGGTGTGGAGCACGGCCTCAGGTAAATATCACTCTAGCTAGCGCGGCCTCTTGCCAGATGCCTCCAGTTGCGCATGGCTGCCTGAGGTCGCTTTCCAGGTCTCTATGTACGCCACCTAAGATGAGATCGTCCTCTATGTATTGCATGGGTGAGTGTATGAACTTCATGCCACACCTGGTTCGAACCAGACAACCCATGCTGAGTGCTGTAGGCCAGGTAAGGCGCATTTTGCGATCTGACTGACGTTCTGTTCGTATCATATACGATGGCCTTTGTGTTGCCTGTGCAACATATGGAGCATCGGAATGGTACGACAGGGTTATGACTGTTGATGGTCGAAGGCAGATCTTGACTTGCCAAAGAGTCGCCTTGCTTGGATGTTTACCGGTTTGCCACACTGTCTCCACAGAGGCAATGCAGGTGTTGCTTGGAGTGCCACCTCTGGATCTTTAAGTGATAAGTCGTGGTATTGCTTTCAAGATCAGAAAAGGTCTCCCTCTAAATGGGCGGAAGAAGTGGATGGTCTATCCCTGAAGCAGCGTAAAACCTTTCTACACGCATGTGTTCTATCTAGATGGGATGCTAGCGAAAATGGCATTGTTACTTACGGCTTCCTAAGGGATGTTTAGGAATTTTAACCTCAGCCTGGGCTTTCTGTTGACAGGGCATGGCTCTCTTAATGCATTCTTGCATAAGAGGCGGCTTAGCGGGGTTGCGAGCTGCTCATGTGGAGCCACTTATGAGGACTGGCTTCATGTCCTATGTTAGTGTCCCAATTACGTTGACATAAGGAACTTACAGGCTATGGGCATCACCTTTAGTGGTGAGACCTACGATGTCAGTGGAATTATCACTGATACCGTACGATTCGAAAGAACCCATAGTTTTGCAAAAGAGGTATTTTATAGAAGGCGTAGTAGGCAGCTAGCGGGTAGATCATAAGATTTTAAATTCATTGTTCAAGTTGTAGAAAGGCCGCCAGTCCTGGGCAGTGAGGTGCCCAACTGGAAGTAGCCTCAAGGTTGCGACCGGAAGCTATATTCTGGTACCACGGGAGGTCAGAAGCCGCCGGAACTATGGTTCCGGCCTGACCTAGGAGTTGGCCCCCTTGTGGGAGTATCGTGGCGGCTGTAGGTTTGTACAAAAATCGCGGGGAGAATAGAACTAATGGTGCTTGGACATCTCATGGCTTAGCATACGTGTAGTGTACTACGACCTGTGCTAAACCATGGGATTGCTATTTAACCAATTGGTCTGCTCGATATGGAGTTGCATTGCAAACGGGTGCCATGGTCCACAGAATGGCTGAGGTATTATTGGGTCTACAAGTAAGTTTCCAGCGTTTGTCAGAGATGGCGCCACCAGTGGATCCCGGGCAGAAATGTCAGACCCCATGTGTTTTATTTGTAGGTTTTGTATCTGTCAACAACTTTGCAGCGTTATATTTGAGCAGTTCTATCGGCGTCGTACATTTTATCGAGCAAAATCATGGCAAGTTTCCAGCCAAATAAACGTCCTTTGCGGGAAGCGCTGCTTTTATTCTTTAATATGAAGAAAAGTGCGGCTGAGGCCTATCGTTTGCTTTCGGAAACTTATGGGGCGGAATGTATTGGTGAATCGACGTGCCGCGAGTGGTTCAAACGGTTCAAAAGTGGTGATTTTGGAGTTGAAGACAAAGATCGCCCCGGAAAGCCAAAAAGTTTTGAAGACGAGGAATTGGACGCTTTACTGGATGAGGATCCATGTCAGATTCAAGAAGAACTTGCTGCATGATTGGGCGTCACGCAACAAGCTGTTTCCCTGCGCCTAAAAGCACTGGGATTCATTCAAAAGGTTGAAAACTGGGTGCCGTACGAATTGAAGCCAAGAGACGTCGAACGGCGATTTTGCATGTCCGAAATGTTACTGCAGCGGTATAAAAATAAATCATGTTTGCATCGTATTGCCACTGGTGATGAGAAATGGATTTATTATGATAATCCTAAACGCAGAAAATCGTATACAAAGCCCGGCGAGCCCGCCCAATCGACGCCGAAACGAAATATTCACGTGAATAAGGTCATGCTCTGCATATGGTGGGATCAAAAGGGTGTCGTATACTACGAACTGCTTCCGAGGGTGAAACCATCAAAGGACCATTATATCGAAACCAACTAATTCGTTTGAAGCGGGCATTAAAAGAAAAACGGCCAGAATATGAGACCAGGCATGAGTCCGTCATTTTTCATCACGACAACGCTCGGCCACATGTTGCGGTTTCGGTGAAACACTATTTGGAAAATTGTGGATGGGAAATTCTGCCTCACCCGCCTTACAGTCCAGACTTGGCACCATCTGACTACCACTTGTTTCGTTCGATGAAGAACGCTCTTACGGGAATACGCTTCAGCTCAGTAGAGGAAATCAAAAATTGGCTCGATACGTTCTTGGGCTCGAAAGACGAGAAAATTTTTTGGTTCGGAATTCATAAATTGCCAGAAAGATGGGGGAAAGTTGTAGCTTCCGATGGACGATACTTTGAATAAAGCATTGTAACTATGTTTTCATAATAAAACTTCAAATTTTGGAAAAAAAAACGCTGGAAAGTTACTTGTAGACCCAATAGGTATTCGAATCTGGTACTGGTGGTAGTAGTTATACTACCCGAAGGGCGCTTATCAACGCATTGTTTTAATATCTTGTGCGAAGACGCACCGTAGGCTTAAGCCCTCACGGCAGGTACCTACGTAAAACATAAGAGACATCTATGTATTGCGCGGTCCCCTGGGTTGGAGTCCAAAAGTAGCCATCTAAGTCGAGTTATCCGAGTTTTTCAGAGGAGATCGGCATCGCTGTACACCCCTTAAGTTCGCTGTTGAGCCGTTTCCAATCTGCATTGATGCAAACAGGACCGAAAATTACCCGAAGAATTTTTCTCTCGAATCGGCCGAGAACATTTGTATGCGCTTTAGACATTGTCCAAGATCCTGTGCCGTAATTGATGATCAGTGTCGTGTGTAAAGTCTTTTTGGCTGTTCGATAGAGGGCTTAAATACATACTTCATTGCCCTCGTTGCTGGAGTTTATAGCGGTACCGAGGTAAAGTCCCTTACTATCTGAAAGTTGAAGCTGCCTACTTTTACATCGATGTTCTGTGTCTCCCCTTTTTTTTTTTTTTTTTTTTTTTTTTTTTTTTTTTTTTTTTTTTTTTTTATAAAGAACTTAACACTCAAGTGGGTATGAATACACTTATAATGCCTCAGCATGTGTTAAGTTTTTTAGAAAATGGGATAGAGAGAGAAAAAGGAAGATTTTGTGCTCAGTGGTTAATTTCGCTCCATGGGTGGCATCCAACATTTAATGGGGAGACTACATTCTTAGTATAAGTTGGCTTGATGTTGATTTCTAGTCAACTACTCGTCTTACTTGATTTTCGTTAACTGTAAAAATGGATGATATGTCTTTCGGGCGAGGCTGGGATTCGAACACCGAGCCTTGCGATTTGGAAGCCAGTCCACTACCACTTGAGCCACGGCCACCACAGCATAGATAAACTAACATAGATGGCAAACTCTTATAATACTTTTTCAATTCCTTAAATTTCTGGCAAATCCACTGCAAATGAATTACCAACACTTGTACAAGCCTGCAAAGCGCTAGAATTTGCTAGAATGACAGCAGTTCATACTTAACAGCCCGTCTCCACGAGAGAGAATTATGTCTAGACATAACAGCTGACATCTAGTCTGCCAAATTTTTTTTCTGTCTTGACTATTATTTCCTTCTTTTTGCTTGTTTACTACTACATTCAACAGAAGACAACTTACGGAATGTCAAATTCATGCTCTGATTTTCGTCCGCTCTCATGTCTTGACATAAAAGTGAACAGTGGAAAACAAAGCTAGAATCTGTAAAGTTTTCTATCTAAGTTAGTTTATTTATCGTTGACCGCCGCTTCTTCAACAGTCGCAAACACTCCATTGACAGTTCGCTGCGTTCTTCCCATTGTGTCAATGTCGTTTGCGTGTAACTGAACAGACTTTTGAAAGATGGTGCTTCTGCAGCCAAGCCAATTAGCTTCGGCTAATTTGTTATTGTAAAATAAAAATGCCTCGTAAATTATGTACAGAAATAGTGTTCAAAATTTCAAAAGGATCGGTGCAGTAGTTTTGAAGTTATGAGGGCCACCGACTTTGAAAACGTGAGTTGTGGGGAAAACGCTTTAAAGTTTTGAACACTACATAAAAAATCTGGTATAAAACGTTCATAAGTGAATTTTATCGGCTTACCTCACTGAATCATCAATACCAGGTCCATAAAGGATGTTGCTATCATCCATAATGTCTAAAGCACCTTTTTGCTCCTGTTTATTGTACAACGAATCCTACTTTCTTTAGTTTGTTTTTCAGCTTGCTGCTCTGCTCGGCTTATACGTATGGAGCCAGTTGATCGCGCCCAGTCATGAACACCTGATCCACTACTGATTCCCATGTCTTGCATGAAGGTTAGTAAAGCAAAAGAACCTTCATTGAAGACACTGGCTGCCACATACTAGATGGAGTGAAAAGTGACCTCCTTGGGAATTAAAAACATTTTTTTTTTTTAAATGTTTTTTTATATTATTCATTATAGTCCCCTTTTAGTTTGTAACACTTATTCCAGCGATTTTCCGGTTTGGGAAGAGATAATAGTCCGGGGGATCCAAATCCAGTTACCAATCGACGCCAAAAGTCCGCCCGATTCCCCATCAGCAAGTCCAAACACTCTTTCGAAGTGCTCTCGCGTTCGTGTTTTTGGTCAAAAGTGAGCATTCGCGGCACCCAGCGGCAGGATAACTTTTTCATATACAGAATATTGCCCAAAATATGTCGTGTGCGCTCAGTACTAATCTTTGTGGTATTTGCTAGCTGGCGCACCTTCACTTTCCGGTCAGCCAACACCATTTCATGAATTTTGACATTGTCCTCTGTAACCGCATCGGAGGGCCTGCCGCTGCGGACTTGATCGGTAGTCGAGTTGCGGCTACCACGAAACTCTCGAAACCCATATTTGACGGTGTAATCTGACGGAGCATTAGCCCCATAATATTTATCCAACTTTTCTTTTGTTTCCTTCGCCGTTTTGCCTCTCAAAAAATAATGTTTTATGAGAGAACGAAAATCGTTTTTGTCCATAATCAACATGATGCCAAACACGTTAACACGGGGGGGGGGGGGGGGGGGGTGATATTCTTGTCTCGTTTTCTTCTGCGTTAATCCTGATGCGGCTGATGGGTATGTGTTGCCCTCTTTCGTTTTATTTATGTCTGTAGCTTGTTGAATTAATATTTTCTGTTTTTTTGTTAATCGTTACTTTTTTTTTTTGGTTTTATTTAAAAATGGTGGCACTGTCCGCTATGACGGCTAGATTTCAATTACTCTAGCCGCTCATTTCGGCTAGTTGCCTCTCATACGCGGTTCCACTAATTCAGCTGTCAGAGCCAAGGGACTCACTTCCAGAGCTCTGACAGCCTCCCTATTAAACCACCCAATAACACCAGTCGATGTTTTGAGGACAATTTAAGGGAGCGCAATTAGTGACCGCCAAGTAGGAAGGAAACATTTACAAATAAATTTTAGTGCGGGGGACATAAGTCTCCTTGCAGACACGAATGAGGGGAACGGATCGTGGGGAATCGTGGACTTTCTTTCACGCTTATTGCTTTTTGAATTTGGGGTTTTGGGGGTTTTACAAATTTATGTCGCTGGAAATAAACAATATAGGATTTAGGGTGGGCTCTCGGCCATTGCTGGGGTGTGGGCATCTTCGGCCATTAAGGTGGCAGACCGTTCGTTTGCTAGAGTTTCCACGCCGTCCGCCTGGCTCTATTCGGGGTACCTATATGTCATCTCTGGGGCCGAAGGCCGAGGGAGGGAACTGGATCCATAGAATCCATCTGTACCGTGGCATCCAGAGCATGATGGAAAGAAAAGAACGGCGACGAAACGAGAAATGGCAGGAGGGTAGAGGGGTGAAACAGACAACAACAGGACCAAAGGGAATGGAGGATTTTTGGAGCGTGATTTGCACGTAACACATTTTAGAGATGAATTAATATTCGAGTATGCTCTGTATCCAATCATCACCTCCTGCTTTGAACAGTTCGCCAGTTAAGCCATCGAGTCGAGCAGCTTTTTTTGATTTTAGCTTGGACGAGTTTCTTCATGCTGCCAAAAGTGGGTATGTATCTGCATAATTCATTTTTATAAACTAAAGTTGAAGCCATATAAGGAGTTAAAGTTGACAACGAAGTGGTGGGTATTTGTTTGGACTTTCTGCGTTTTTTCCAGTATCTGCCATTATCGGGAAATGTGGTCAATTGTGGAATTACTGGGTCTAAACTGCAAAGACGGGGCCAATTAGATCATTTCAGGCGTTCACACAATACGGAAGCCAAGATCCTGTAAGCAAAGCTAAGAAAACTTATGAGGGGGACCTGACAGTTGGCGCAGTTCAAACGGTCTCCTCCAATTATTAAGCTCCGACCAATCGTTGGAACTGAATTGGCGTATACTTTCTACAAATTAACGTGCGGTAGGCCGTCCATTTCGGCATCCTTGATATACTTTAAAATATTTATTTATTTTTCTTTTTTTCTTTCTTTCTTTTTTACAGTTAAATATTTAGATTCATTATTCTAGCACAGTTTGCACAGAGATGTAGTAGATGATTCCTTACTACTGAAATTGCTATGTGTGATTTTTTTAAGTGAGTTTAGAGGAAAAACTGTAAGAAAAAACCTCCATACAAAAAGAAAAGGATCTAATTATTTAAACATTATCGCAGTTGAAGTTAAACAAATCGGTTCCAAACAAAGAAAAACTAATAATGAAAATAAATAAATAAGAAATCATTTATACTCGTAAATGCCCACACGTTCTGCGAAATTTTAGAGAAAATATTAACGCGAAACTGAATCCACAAACAATTAAATAAGCAAATAAACAAATTAATAAATATGTAATATAAATACAAATAAAAAAATAATTGAAAAAATAAATAAAATTAGTTCTCTATTTGTCAATAGATGCCTCCAGCAGTAAGTGCTGGCCATGAACCAAGCTGAGACATATGGTAAACAAACCGTTTTGGCACATTAGTGATTTTGTTTTGGCGTCATATGCTTCTGGTTGTGTGAAAATATATGATTTTGTGCCAAGTAATCGTGTTTTGCGGGTGTTGATTTTCTTCTTCCAGTCGGAGAAAACGGCGGCTGAACCGTATCGAGAGCTCCAAACCTTTAAGGAGATGCTGTTCTAAGTGAAACAACGTGCAGTAATTGGTTCCGTCCCTTCAAAGACGGTGATTTCGATGTTGACGACCGTCCGTGTAAAGGAAGGCCAAAATCCTTCGAAGACGCTGAATTGGAGGTATTGCTCGATGAGGATCCGTGCCAAATGCAAGAAGAGCTTGCTTCAGCATTAGCAGCTGCCGCCAAGCCAATTCCAAATGATTGCATGCGTTGGGAATGATAAAAAAAAAACAGCAACTTCGGTTCCTTATGATCTAAAGCCAAGGGACGTTGAGTGTCGTTTTTTCGCCTGTGAAGAACTGCTCCAGCGGCAAAAAGGGAAGGCTTTTCTTTGTCGCATCGTGGCGGGGGATGAAAAATGGATGCATCACAGCAACTCAAAGGGAAGAAAGTCATGGCGACTGCCCGGTCATGCATCTACGTCGTCGGCTCGGCCGAATATTCACTCTGCAAAGGTTATGCTGTGTATTTAGTGGGACCAGGTCGGTGTTATTTATTATGAACTGTTGAAACCCAAAGAAACTATCACTGGGGAACGGTATCCACTTCAATTGATGCGATTGAGGCGAGCACTGCGCGAAAAACGGCCACAGTACGAACAGAGGAACGAAAAAGATATTCTACAGCATGACAACGCTCGGCCTCACGTTCCCAAACCCGTTAAAATCTGCCTGGAAACGCTTAAATGGGAAGTCCTACCCCACCCGCCATATTCCCCAGATTATGGTATTGCTTGTGTCGTTCGATGGCCCATGGTCTGGCTGCTGCTGATCAGACATATGAAGACATAAAAAATGGCTTGATTCGTGGATAGCCTCAAAAGCTGAACACTTTTACCGTAACGGCATTTGAGCTCTGGCAGAAAGATGGGAAAAAGCTGTAGCCAGACGTGGCAAATACTTTGAATGATTCATTTGTAACGATTTTTTCACAATAAAGTTGCATTTTTTCATCAAAAAAAAAAAAACAGCGATAACTTAGTTGCTCAGTTGATAAGTAATCAAATAATTAAATTTTATTAAACAAAAGAAACAATTTATAGTGATTCTAGTTCCATGACTGGATCACTAGTTATAAAGTTATCGTTGAGAGTCTCAATACTTTTCGCGATATTAATGTTTCCGTCTCTCTCATGGAGAACAATCGTTGAAAAGCCCCACGGTAGACCCAACATAATGTTCAAAACTTTATTTTGAGCGATTTGCAGTTTTTTTAAAATGCGTTTTAGCACAGTTTCCCCAAGCAGAAGATCCCCCATTTAATCAGAGCTTAGGAACTACTTTGACTATGATCATTTTGTTTTGCTTGCTAAGTAAAGATTTGCGATTTATCAAGGGATAATAATAAAATTTAATTGCGAAGTTTACGTTTTTCATTAAATGCTCGATGTGAACGGCGAGGTTAATTTCATCCAAGTACACCTCGAGGTACTTAACAGAATGGATCCAAGGTATATTGCAATTCTCAAAGTCAAGATTGCCATTAGGAAAAAAAGCAATTCAATCTTATTCTCGTGGAAAAGACAGCTTGACTTTTTTCAGCATTTATTTTAGTTTTGCAAATGTTGTAAATGTTTTTCTATGACTGAACCTAATACATGAGAGGAGTACTCGTATATTGCAGAATTGTATGTATAAAGTGCTATATCAGAGTTTAGAATGCTAGTTAGATCAGTTGGGAGGACGTTAAAAAAAAATTGGAGCAAGGATTGAACTGAAAAAGGGAAAGCTCCTTTCATGCAGATTGAAAATGTGCGATTTGGCAAAAAACTTTGAACGATTTTGACCGAGTATTTTGGACAATCAATTTTGTCAAGCTTGTAAATAAGCCCTTTGTGCCAAATGCAATGAAATGCTTTTTCAGTATCAAGCAAGACTAAACCCACCGCCTCTTTTTTTTTATCAAGTTGCTGCTTTACTTCCTTGAAAATTCTTTAAATTTAGTGGGACGTCCTTGGCGTTTTCTGAAGCCAAACCTTACCTGTGGCAAAACATTCGTTGTCTCTTGGAATGCATCCAGTTTTATTTTTGTAACCCTTTCAGGAATTTTACTGCATCCGTTCAGAAGGCTAATTTGCCTGTAGTTTGGATAAGAAGGGTTCTGACAACGTTTTAAGATGGGAATGACCTTGGCGTTTTTACATTTCATGGGAAAGTATGAAGTTTCAGACAAGGCGTCTATGATAAACGCAATTTTTGATTGCCCGATCGGTAGTATCATCCAATCCTGGTGATTTTCGGCTTTTCACATCGTAAACGTCTATGCACAAGAAGATAGGATATTATTATGACTGACATTATGGTTTTGTAAGAAAGCGTCTGCTAATATTTCGGCTTTACTTTCATTGGATGTTGGTAATGACCCATTCATTTCAAAACTAGTAATACGAGTATTTTTCTTTTTTAATATTTTGGCAATATACCAAAAAGGCTTAGGGTTGGTATCAAGCGCCTTTAATTTTTTGTTCCACGAATACAATAAAATTATACAGTTTAAAATATTCATATCTTTGAAATCCCTTACTAATCTATTCCTTTGTCAATGCCTTCTATAGCAGTTTCCTAGTTTGATTAGATTTAGTATATGATGAGGAAGTACAATTGCTCTTTTGGGATGCTTGTTGCTTAGGTAGGTAGGTAGGCAAGTAAGAGTGGCTGTTGGAAACACCGATCCACTTAGGCCTATTGACCCATTGTGATGCCACGTGGATCTATGATCCTCTTACTAATGGAACCAGTTTGAGCTTGAGATGAAGCGTAGGAGACTGTTTACGTCTATATTTTTTAGATCGTTTAGGTCGTTGTAGAAGAAAGCTCCTAAGTAAAGTTTTCGTTTCTACGGGAGAGCTGGACATGTACAGAATAGGTGGAGGATTGTTCCTCTTCCTCCTCGTCCATGCAGCGTCTACAGAAATCGTTTGTAAAAGCGCCAAGCCTTCTTGCGCGGTGGCCTATGAGGTTGTGTCAAGTGATGATATCGCTGAGATGCTTCCTATTTAGAAGGATCAGACTCTATGTAGATTTGGCCAGATCTGTTTAGTCGCTAGACATGTAGGTCCAACAGTCCACCTAAGGTCTGTTCTTTTATTGGCATCCAGCTTTAATATTAATTTGCACGTAGCGATTGGTATACCTATGTTATCCTTTCCCGGTAGAATTCGGTAGAGTATTTCCAGCGAGTTCATCGGCCCTATAGTTCCCTGAAATGTCTCTGTGGCCCGGCATCCAGAAAAGTTGAATTGCTCTGCCATCTTCTTATGGTGGTTAGCATAAGAGATGGGCGGTTTTAGAATTTAATGAGACTGATTTCAGGGATTTGAAAGCGGCCTGACTATCCGAAAAGATGCGGATATCCATTGCAGATATCATGTTTTCAGCCACGACAGAGCTTCTTTAATCGCCGAAATTTCTGCCTGGAACACGCTACAGTGATTTGGAATACGGAAAGAGAGGCTTAGATTTAGCTTATCTGAGAAAACACCGCCACCAACCCCGCTATCGGTTTTAGATCCACCTGTGTAGAAATGGGTTGATTTGTCTTCAATGAAAGCATCTTCCTCCCTGAAGGATCTAGAGCGGAGCTTACATGGAAGTCTTTGTCCAACCAAAGTTCAGGTATGATGTAATCGATGTTCTCTGTGATTTTTCCTAATGTATTAAGAATATTAGCGTGGCCAAATAAATTATTTGTCCACTGTGTAGTCGCTTTAGCTACTTGCATACTGAGAATATCGAGGGGTGTCAAATGAAACAGAATGTCTAATGCCGCAGAGGGAGTAGTCCGTAAGGCTCCGGTTATGCATAGACATGCTGTTCTTGGTGGGTTATGCGGGGTTGAAGGCCCCATTTATTCCCAATGGCTTCTTTGCAAGAGAATAAAGCTCCTGTAGCCTTATTGACTCTGTCTTGAATGTTAGGTTTCCAGTTCAGTTTCCTGTCAAAAATTAGAAACAAACATTTTGCTGTATCAGAAAAGACTAAACTTGTACCGTTTATTGAAGGAGGGTCTATAATTGGAATTTTGTATTTCCTGGAAAAGAGGAAAAGATCAGTTTTATGGGGGTTTAGTCCCAATCCACAGCGATCTGCCCAACCGGTTAATTTGTTGAGATTTAGTTGAAGGAGTTCTTCAATGGTATTGAGATGCTTACCTGAGACGGCTATAGCAACGTTATCCGCATAGGCAATCATTCTGCTATCACCCGCTTTCAGCAGTTCATTAACCACTAAGTTCCAGAGAAGTGGAGAAAGGACACCGCCTTGCGGCATACCTCTGCTGATACATCTTTTAGCAGAAGTCTCACCCAGTTTGGAGTTGATTATCCTGCTGTTTAGCATAAGACTGATCAACTCCCCAAGTGAGTCGTCTACCTCCAGAATTGACAGCATCGGCGTGATTGCAAATGTGTTGACGTTGTTAAAAGCACCCTCAGTGTCCAGGAAAGCAACCATTGTGTACTCTCTATATTGTAGGAACCATTCGATGTGGCTAGTCAGTGAATGCAGAGCCGTTTGGACCGACTTTACTTTACAATAGGCATGTTGAGCCGTTGACAGAAGTCTTGGATCAATTTTAGCTCGTATGTGGATATCAATCAGTCGTTCTAGAGTTTTCAGAAGGAAAGATGATAGACTTATAGGTCTGAGGTTTTTTGGGACAACATGAGAACATTTTCTGGCCTTGGGAATGAGAATTACATTGAATTCTCTCCATGACAGTGGAATGTGGATCAGTTCTACACAGCTGCTCATAATATTTTCTAGCAAAGGCAGAATAATATCTTAAGACCTCTGTAGCTCGGCATTATACCGTATTATACCGTCCGTACCAGCAGACTTGTATGGTTTGAAGCTACGCAGCGAGCAGGGCAGTTTGTCTCTTGTGACCAGACCATGAATTTTGGTCCCGGTTGCAGTAGGCCTGTTTAGGTTGCTATTGGCTGCGAATTGGGAGCTACCTGGAAAGTGGGTGTCCAGTAGCAGGTTGATGGGTTCATCATTTGAAGTTGCCCAAGAGCGATCGGTTTTTTCCAAATATCTAGGCATCATGGGATTTGTAGAGAGGATTCTTCTTAGCCGCGATGCTTCAGAGGCTTCCTTCCTCTAGGATTGTCGCTTTGCCTTCCTCAGTTCGTTTTTTGTATAATTTGAGGGATTCTTTATATGAGGCCCACTTTTCTTGTGTTTTTTGGTAAATTGAAAAGTTTTCTGCAAGTGTTTCTAAGCAGTCCCAGTGCTGATGTCTACCAGTGCGACTTTTTCTTGCCTCTAGGTTGAATAAGATGGCAGGAAGCGGCCATAGCCTGATTGAGAGCCAGAGTGAATTCCCTGATTTTCATGTCAAGCTTATTGGTGTCACACGGGGGACTTGAAAGTTCAGAGAATATCGCTTCTGACAGTATTCCTCTGCATTTTGGCCAATCATGTTCCCGATAATTCCGGAATGCCGGTTGGCTGGGAGGAGCCTCACTCAGGCTGAATTCGACGTATCTGTAGTCTGAAAAATCTGCTTAAATCTGGTCGGATGTGAGAAAACCTGGTATTGCCAAGATTGAATGGTTCGTTTTGAGTAACTTCGTAGCCGCTGCATAAGCGAAACGTATGCGAGTTATCTTTCAACATGTGCTTGCCTAAAATTTTTATTAAACCAGGGGCTGCTGGCTCCGGTTATATTAAATTCGGGAAACCGCCTATTAACGACTGTTTTACTTAAAATATTTTGCTTTTCTATTTTGGCTTTAAAACCACATTGCTTGTATGTTTTGTCGAAAAGCTCGTAGAAATATTCTTGGAGGGCATCGTCTTCAAATTATTCAGTATTTAGGGAATTACAAGTAGGGTATCCAAAATATGCTTGGGGGTCTCTTCTGTCATTTTACGTAGAGCTGTTTTTGGAATTAAGCCCTTACCTCAAATCCCTGAGACCAACTTATTTTGGAAAAAGAGACAGGCGGCAACAGAATTATGTACAATAGATGTACAAATGTTTAAAATTCTGTGGATCATAATGCCGACCCATCGCCAAGATCAAGGAATCGTTTTCGCAAAAACTAAGCTAACATGAGACTATATAGTTCACAGTAGTTATATATGACACGGTGTGTGCATCGAGGTACACTACGAGTATATTATGGTTGTTGGTTTTTTTTTTTTTTTATTCATTAGACGTTAAGTTGCAGCTTTCTATTCAATACCTTAAGATATACGAGTACCAGTAAGATTTTTATTTGATACGAAAACCACCATCTGAAGTTCGGCACGTCTCTCAATTTTAAAATATCTCATCCATAAAATGTACCATCAACATTATCATTAACATGGTCGTCGTCTCGTCGTCTCGTCGTCATCATCGTCAACAGTAGATAGAAAAACATCGTCTCCGTCAGTTTATTTCAACTTCTTCTATGCATCATCGACGTTATCCTCCTTTTATCCCATCCGTACTCCACCATGGCCGATTTATTATTATTATTCATTACGCTGTTCTATCTCAAGAGTTATTTAGATCGCTCTCCACCCCCGTTTTCCTAGTGCTGAAACTGAAATTTTTGTATGCTTTTCGGATTCACATTTTGCGGTCACCTGCCTTGCACCTGGACCCAACTGGGTTTGCAATTGCCATTAAAGCCATGCCAAGCCATGGTAAGCCAAAACCATTGATTAAAATTGTTAGCGTGCAGGTTGGCTTGATGGTTGCTTTTTTTTTTTTTCTTGTTTTTTTGTTTATGAGCTTGCATTCGCAAATTGAAATTCGTCTTCTCCCGGGTCTTCAACCTTCTTTTTGTGGTTTTATTCGCAGCGGTACAGTGTCTGAAGAGCACGTTTTTTTCTAAACGGTAAGGCCTTTGAATCTCTGGAGTCTGCAACACAAAACCGACTACAATCTGGAGATGCGTTTATGCGTTGATTCGTCCGAAATTGTTGTTGTATTGAGAGCTGTTTCCTTGGGAATTATTATGGCCTCATGGGCATGGAATTTAAATGTGCAAAAGAATTCTGCCATCGTTACGTTGTCGTGCGCTTACCCTTCTTGGTTTTTGTTTTGATATTTCGAAAATTAAAATTACAATGTACGAATAACTAATTTAGCGAACGGCATTGCGTTTGATTCTAATGTGTTTGGATTAATATTCGTGTATCTATGGATGTGTGCAAGCAATTTATATTCAGAACTGTTAGTATGTGCAGTTATTCAACCATCAGCTTGAGGCTCATACATTCAATAATTCATTTTATATATTAGTTACGTAGAGAGAATGGTTAAACATGTTGCAGTTAAGGTAGCCCTATTCTAACTCGAAGTTTAGTTTTCTGCGAACATGCAATGCGAAACAGTAAATGTGCTGCATAATCACGTGGCATTTCTGAAAGGCTGGACTTTGCGGCAATTGCTAGCAATGTGAATTCCGTGTCATAAGGTTGAGTCACGCCAATGCAAATATAACCTATGACGATTTCATACACGTTGACCCTGGACATTTTCTTCAGTTGCAAGAATTGCGACAAATTTTCGAATTTTTGTAGAAACAACCTTTCTGATTGTCTTCTCAGATACACAAACCCAAATCAAGCGACAACAGTCTCGTTAAAAACAAAATAAATCTATCACAGGTCACCGCCTATCCCAGTTTTATCAATCTGAGGCAGATAACCTGAGGAAGATACTACAATACTTCCATGACATTTCAGAGTATTCTACTGACTTTTTAAATATGAAGATGCAACAGAACTGTAAAGACCCACTCAGATACCAATATCATGGCCCAACGTCAATCAACACGAAATGCAAATAAATTCCCGACCTCATTTCTTTTTTTTTTTTATAATTGACGAGCGCATAAAGGAGGGAAAAAAGAGAGATACCGATGTGCGTTGGTCTTAAATGTTTGCAAGTTATAGTGAGTAGGGAATAAAGAGCTCGGCAGTGCATTCCATAAGCGAGTTGGACGGCTTAGGAACGAATCACGATATTTCGGAGTATGCCCGAAAGTGGGTTTGAGGGTATACTGATGAGCATTTATAGCGAGACGGGCGTTACGGTTAAAAGTTTGAAGGGGCGGATGCTACTAGCGATTTCTATGGAGCACTGGTGGTGGAAAAGCGATAAAACAGAGTGAGACACGAGACATTACGTCTGTGTTCGAGGGTGTTGAATGACTTTGTGATATTGTCATCAGTCATCACCTATGAGTTTTACCGCTCGCTTTTGGATCCTATCTAGCAAGTGCAAATAGGTTTTTGAAGCACCTGCCCAGATGTAGGCATTGCACTCCAATTTTGGGCGTATGAACGCCTTATATATTGAGACCAGATCAGAGGGTGTGAAATATTTCTTACATTTCGCAGCATTTGTGGCGACATCGAATATGTGGTCCTTACAATGTAGGTTGTCATTGACCCACATACCGAGAATGGAAAGTTTTTAGGTTTCAACGATACAAGTGCCATTCATTCATGGATAATGGCTGGGTGTTTAAATTTCGCTTTGATGACAGCATTGTGTTTTGGAAGCATTAAATTCCATTCTGTTGATAGTTCCCCAATTAGTTATGCTGCTAACATCGGAATTTAATGAGCTTAACATACGCTGTCGTTCCCGTTCTACAGAGTACGTGAGTCCGGGAACGAATATGAAAAGCAAAGAGAACTGTCGTCAGCAGAGGAATAAATTGGATTAGAAGTAGCAGACAAGAGATCGGTGATGAAAATTAAAAAGAGTGTCGGAAGCAGAGCGGAGCCCTGGGGCACACCAGCATTTAACTTGAATTGAACGTTCCGAAAGGTGATTTCTAATCCATTGAAGAATTTTCGACAAAAGAGCCTGATGCCAAACTCTGTCAAATGCCTTAGAAATATCAAGCGCAACTATCTTGCTATCGCCAGATTGATATACGTTTTGGTTCCACTTTTCGGTGAGACATGTCATTAGATCACCAGTGGACGAAACCGTACTGCCGGTCATTAAGAAGCTTTCGCGTTTCGAGATATTTCATGACCTGAAGGTTTGTCAGCATTTGCATGACCTTGGAAAGAAGGGGGACGTAAGTGCAATGGGTCTGTAGGGACAGGCTGGACAAATGCTGTTTTCCATCTGCTCGAGAAAGAATCCTAAAGAGTAGAATTGATGAAAAAGCTTACGCAGTGGTTTTGCCAGCGAGGAACAACACCTCTTCTTCAGAAGAGGAAATGTGCCATCTGGACCAGCGGATTTGTGGATGTTAAGATCTTTGAGTACTCTTGCTATTACACGAGTGCGAAAGTGGATTCGTCCCATTGAAGATTCGACGCACTCTAATGTAGGCGGCGACAAAGCACAATCTGGAAGTGTTGAGCTAGCCGCAAAGTGTGCAGCAAGCCGATTGTAAATGAGCGTTGGGATGGAGAATGAGGCAGAATTTGTAATTTTTTTTGATGAACCACCAAAAGCTTTTACTACGTTTGGGACATTGTAATATTTTTTGCCTCAGTTGTTGGTCGTAAAGAAATTTCAAACGCTTGAGAAAGACGTTGCAGTCATTCCTGGCGTATTTGAAGTTTTTTTGGTTTTCCTCTGTCGGGTTGGTCTTATAGGACCGAAAAAACATTTCTCTAACCCGAACTGTACGACTCTTTACAGCTCGAGTCATACCATACCGTTTTTATTGGTCTGATACTCTTAATTCGATAGGGGATAAAGGATCTCATTCCAAGGAGGATAGTGTCGGTGATCATATCAGCAGCGGCATCCACGTCGTTATTGAGGAAACATAACGACCAGTTAAATTTCCTAAAGAAGGTGTTAAGTCCGCTCCAATTGTCTGTCTCGTATTGCCATACTGTTCTTTTGGGAATCTTTTCTCTAACTATGTGGAGGGTGTACGAGAAATTAGCGATATGACACAATGATCTGATGAGCCTAGAGGGGAGAGCACATCAACGATGTGCATATCAGGGTGAAAAGTTAAAAACAAGTCCAGGGTGTTCTCGGTATGACTATCAAATCAACGTCTGGTATCCGCGTGGACTCATTTACAAGCTGAATCAATTTATTTTCCGCAGCGAAGTTCTCAACACAGCGTCCTTCTGGGTGGTCTGTCCAGAATGTCGAAGCCACCAAGAATTGCGTATATTGAAATCACTCGTAATATCGATTTCAGTGTGAGGATACAGGAATACTCTTCATTGAATGGAGTCAGACAGCGCATGGAATTCTTTACAAGTCGAATTGCTGTACAGTTTAGTGCTTCTGTAAATAAAGCAGTAGAGGATAATTTGCTTACGGAGATGGAATTCTAAACACATTAAATTGAATTCCGGGTTGGAACAGGGACTATGTTACATTGTGGTTGAGTTTGGTAAGCTACATCACTACGCACGTAAATGGCGAGATCGCGGTGAGAGAAAAATAATGGCAGTAGTTCTTCGTAACCAGGTAGCTTCAGATCAAAGTGATCTGAGAGATGTGGGCGGGGATCTACCTGTGTTTCACTAAGTGCCAAAACAGCTGGGTTAAATTTGCAGACGTGGACGTGCGCAGAAAAGTGATTACTTTTTAGCCCGCCTATATTTGGTATGTCCACTCTAAATTCCCGAGTCGTTACAAACGCGCGCGTGGTTGGAATGTGCTTTGTTTTTTGTTTTACTCTTTGTTGTTGTTCTGCACAAACCCAAATCGAGTGTACGAGTCCACTATATCTCGTGAACACTCGTCGGAGGTCAGCTCGGCACTTCAAATTCCTCTACTTGGGCATCACGGTGCTAAATTCCAGTCCTGGGGTATAACTAATAAACCTCTGCAGATAGTATGGTCTTTGACCAACTGCTTTCAGTTGGGGACTCCAAGATAGTTGAAGTCCCCTTCCACATGTATGCGCCATCTTTCACTTTGAGTACAAATCGAAGAGAGTTCGGGACGGGAAGTAGTAATAGTCATTCGGTATACATGCCCTAGCCAAATCTTGTGACTGATGGTGGTCACTTTTTCGCCAACGATCACTCGAGGAGACTTGCGAACAACAAAATATTCATCAGCATTTGCAACAATACTTTTGCTCCATAGAGCAAGACTGGAGTGATGAGAATTTTATACTTAATTGCCTTTTTAGGACAAAGGAACAGTCTGTTGTGCGCCCTTTCTCGTTGACAGCATACTCGTATTCTTGGTTTTGCCCTCATGCGTTGCTAAGCAACGTCTGAAAGTAACGTAGTTGCACAGACTTTTTGAAAATTGTGCCTCTGGTGTTGTAGTAGACATGGCTCTTTATAGCTCGTCTCGATAGAGTCTGTCACATCGATATAAGTGGTAGGTATCGATCTTGACTTCCTGGGTTTCTGGGATCTCCCATAAGGTAGATATGTGATCAATTGTGGATCTACCCGGCCTAACAACGCACTGATAGGCACCAACCAGATCGTAGACAAATGGTTTCAGGCGCTCACACAGTACGTTAGGCATGATCTTGCGTGCGATGTTACAGATACTGATGCCTCTATAGTCGGCGCAATGTAGACAGTCTAATTTCTTGTTAATCAGGCAAGCGGTGCTAAGGGTTCATTCGTCTGGCATACATTATTTTGAACAAGTATGACTCTCCAAGTCAGCTGCTACTGCATTAAATAGCTTGGTAGGTAGGTCGAATATTCCGGCGGGCATAAACTATTTCTTCTGTAGAGGTGTGATCGCATATAAAGCTGATGTTGATCTGGATTGTCACGATGCCAAATGCCGCCCCCGAACAGACTTTGCTTCAGTTCGATGTAGCAGTCTGTCAAAGTTTTTCATGAAACAGCAAGCTGGCGAATAAACAATCAATCCTCAAGCCCAACGTAACCTAGAAGCCTCTCAGTTGATTCAAGTGCATTCATTTTTTCATAGAGTCCCTATCTCTATGTCACAGAGAACGGGGGTTATCTGCGCGGAACCTCTAACAATAATACTTGGAAGTCTATCAAGGCTTGCTGTGTGGTGCAAATTCTAGCCTAAATCTTGATATTGTCATCCTCACTACGGCGACGTTCTGTGGCATAACAATATTGCTCATAATCCGATTACATTTTTTGGTTACGAAAGTAGAGATTATGAGGTTATCATTAGAACTTGATAATCAAATCTTTCTGCAGTATTGGGATTCAAGCTTACATTCTGCACTGCTAAAGAAAACGAAAGCAACACTTATGTTCAACATAAACATTATAACTCTGCAGGATGAATCCATTCATTGTTGAGTTTTTCTGCATTTTACTAGTGCTTCTGTCTGCTCTGTATTATTGTAGAATATTTTACTACTTTGTCTTCTAGTTTCAGCTCACTTTTGTCCTTTTCAGTAGTTGGTAAATCTTTTAGTCACCGCTCTGGAGGTCATTTGCGAGGTTCTTGAGGCCAGGTATTTTTTGTAATGACTTCGGAAAACTCGATCAAGGCGGGCCAACATTCTAAATTCGACTACAAAAGCACTGCCGTGTATTTCAGACGAAAATTATCTGACGCTCTCCGTTGGCTAAAGTGGTGCGTGACAAGTATATATGTGCATTTGCTAATAAGTTATCAAATCCTTGACTTTAATCCTTGCAAGTGAAAAATTGGTTAAAAATTGTTGTCTATCCCTTAAGTGGTCGCCAGAACAATTCGACCCGTATCTATGAAGCGATCGAATATCGGAATTCTAGTCGGTATCATCGCAGGCCATTGCGTTAATGGCAAACACGGCATTGAACTGAAGGAGGAACAAAGCGCCCTTCATCTGCTGCAATTGTCCCGCTCCTCACTTGACTAAGAACTCATCTTCTTCTTTTGGAGAACTGTCTGAAATAACAGTTATTAGGCTCCTTGGCTTTGCTTGAAACACCATATGGTTCGACCAATCCAAATCCATAATCTTCTGGTCTCCACTTTAAGATATCGAGAGATGTAAGTGATTCTGCTCTTTCTGCAGCAGCTCTGATGTTTTTTTTTTTGGATGCAGCCGTGGTATTCTTACTATGTTAGTTAATTCAGAATCACTAATCGTCATTTGGTAACGTTGGTTATTGTCTGTAACGCGAGCTCAGGGATAATTTTTAGAAGAATGGCGACCGATAATGCCAACACCGTGATGACCACACGAAACGGAGCACTTTGTAGATGTAATTGAGTCTCATGAGTCTCTTTTAGATTAGCCTTACTCGGCTATTTAGCTTCTTCACAAACTCATTGACTAAATGTGAGCTTCATCACTAAACACGATTTTTACGAGTAAATAGTGGTCGACTTAAGTTGGGGAAGAGCCTAATCCACAAACCCCTGTCACAAGCTGTTGTCTTGCCGGTCTAGTTTCTGCACCAACTGGGTCTTATACGGGTGCACAATCTCTTGGTTTTTAACGTAAACACCTATCATGTAGACTTAATTTTACGGGATGCCCATCCATGGGAGCAAAGATACGCCTTGCCATCGCTCTCCGTCAATCCTTTGATACCAATACGGAACTGTGTTGGAGGCAAAATTCTACCCTTGGTATGGTAGTTGAGGCCGACCTAAAACGTCTTACTGTTCTTACGGCCACAGCACCCAGTACTTATTGCAACTCCACATTGGGTCAAACCAGCAGGAAGACCCTTCCCGCGACTTTGGGTTTAATCCACAGCCACCATGACGCTCCCATAAGAGGGCCTACCTCAAACAAGACAGGCCCGGACCGAGATCCGGGGGGATCCTGACTCCCGTGGTATATGATTTAAGTCCTCGTAGGGACTACCGGTGGTCCTGCCACCAACAAGACTTATGACCGGCAACTTTTAACTGATCAAATCGTAGCAACCTTCGGTGGCGTCATCTGAAGATGTTTACGATAAGACCAGTAATATGCTTTGCCCCCGATTTTTATTAGCCAACTTCATTGATGGACGAAGCCTTGATAATTGGGAGGGGGCCCTCTTATACAGGTGCAGTCAGAGATTTCTTCGCAAATTTTCCACCGAATAGACAATTCCGGATATTCCGCCACGCTTTCAATCACAGCGACTACATTGTTGGCTTTGCACTATGAAGAGGGTATTTGTTGCGATATTTGTCCACAACCCAGCGGATAGCGAGTTTAAGACCGATTTTCAAAACAAGTTATAGTGATGCAGAGTTGTTCTCCTTTTGTAAATTTATTCTGTGTTAAGAAATCTCAAAAATGACAGCACAGTTTAAAAGTTATCCCTGTTGGAAGATCTATCAGTAAAAAAAATCGCCTCTATCTTCCGAAGTAGTTATCTCGGAGAAACTAAAGGCCTTGGCAACACAGAAAGATCGGATGCTGGTGCTGTGCTGTGATGCTAACGCCCATCATACTCAATGGGTGAGTGTTTGTATATTTTCCAACCTCAATATTTGCAATAGAAGGAAGCTAGATGTCACCCTTGTTTCAAATATAGAAGAACTAGAAATAAGGGAATGAAGAGTAGTCGACAAAGGGTCGATGTCGGATCACCAATGGATACGCTTCAAGTGAACTTCCAGAATAGGGTATGTAGTCGTAAATATACAACTGGATACCCAATCAATCACCTGTGATCATATTGTTAACTTAGACAGGGCGGTAGAAAATATTAGTCAGGCGCTAACAATGACCTAAACACCTAAAGGACTCAAACAAAATCGTGAAATAGAGAAATAGGTTTAAAAAGGAAAGATGTTAGGAAATTCTACAATAGGACGATGCGACAGTACATGGGATAAGTACAACGAATGTAAAAAAAAAGTTCAAGTACATAGGTAGAAAGTCAAAAAAAGGCTTCATGGCAGAAGTACTGCGAATCTATCGCGGTAACAGACGAGGTTACCCGAAATGCTTTCAAAAAAATCGAGCGTTCCTAGCTACCTCAAGAAAAATTACGGAACCTAGGCTGTAAGAGATTCTAGTAACATTGTTGGAAACCCATTTTCCTGAATCGAAATTGTCAGATGACTCTTGCACGGCACACTGAAAACATTAATCTCTCTCGCTCCCTCTCTTTCTCCATCTCCCTCTGTCCTCTCTCCTCTCTCTCCTCACTCTCCCTCTCTCTCCTCACTCTCCCTCTCTCTCTCTCTCTAAATCTCCATCTCTCTCTCTCTCTAAATCTCCATCTCTCTCTCTCTCTAAATCTCCATCTCTCTCTCCATCTCCCTCTCCCTCTCCATCTCTCTCTCCATCTTCCTCTCCCTCTCCGCCCCTCTCTCACTACATCTCCCTCTCCCCTTATCTCACTCCATCACCCTCTCACCAAAAACTCTCCATATCCCTCTCCTCCCTCTCTCTCTGTCACCATATCCCTCACCCCCTCTCTCTCTGTCACCATATCCCTCACCCCCTCTCTCCCTGTCGCAATATCCCTCACCCAACTCTAACGCACAGTCTAAAAATAGGGTTCATACTCGTACCAATAGCTTGGAGGGAAGTTAATCTGGTTTTTATACCTAAAGCTGACAAACAGGGGCCTATTACAGCAGTTTGCGGTGGTGGCCTTCCTCGATATAAAAGGAGCCTTCAATAACGTGGAGTACAGCGCCATCAAAAACGCTCTAACAGACATTACCAATTGGACTTGTAACATGCTTGCAAGTAGGAAAATAAACTCTTCTATTGGACAAAGTTCGGTTAGAATGTCTGTAACCTGCGGAAACCCCTCAAGGGGGAATCATATCTCTCAAAGCACTCCTGTGGCTGTTGGTTATCAATAAAATCCCTAAAAAGTTTAGTACAATGGGTATAAGTGCTACGGCAGTGCAGGGAAAATACTTAGTAAATATTTTAAGCGAGATTAGAAGTTGCCCTGAAGACGATCAGCTCTTGGGCAAAAAGCTGTGGTCTCAATGCCATTCCCTCTAAAATGGAACTGGTTCTCTTTACCAGAAAGCACAAGATACCGCAATTCAAAGTCTTTAAAACTCAACGAAGTGGAATTGTCCCTCTCGGACAGCGCAAAGTAAGTGGGTGTGTAATTCTGGACAAATTGGAATCTAAACATTCCAAAAATGAAAAATTTGAGGGTTAAAACCTGCTATCGTGCACTGGCTACATACGGTGGTGGTAAGACCCATACTTACATATAACGCACTAGTATGGTGAAAAGCAACAAACAGGAAAACGTTTTACGGAAAATTAGCGGCGGTTTAAAGAACGGTTTCCATAGCCATTACAGGTGCACTACGTACCACCCCTAGGGTAGTACTGGACACCTTTCTGGACCTAACACCGCTTGATTCACAGATCAAAAAATTTGCTGGCAACAGTGCGATACGACTCACTAATCTGGGTTACTTCAAGAGCAGTAGTTTCGGAGATGGCACGGTGCTAACGGAGCCTACTGCCAGGCAATCCAATTCTAACGGAAGAAATTCCTTCCTTGGTCGACTTCGACATTCCGTGTGATATAATATATCCGGAGAGGGAGGACTGACAAAAAAATGCAAATGGTGAAATGAAATTACAATTTTCACAGGTTCTGGCACCTTCTCAGAAGACCAAGAACTAGGACTGACTATAAGGCTACCGGACCGCAAGCAGTGTTTTCCAATCAGAGGCTCTAGCTGTCCTGAGGGCGGCTGAGCTAATGTAAATGAGATCGGTATCCGAAAGACATATCACTATCTACATCGATAGCCAGGCTGCACTCAAGGCAATTGAATCAACTAAAGCCAACTCTGATACAGTCAGGAGCTGTCGCTCAGTGCTCAAAGCACTATGGAATCAGTACTGGGTGCCAGGGCACTGCGGTATTAAAAGAAATGAACAAGCGGGCGAGCTTGCAAGAAAAGGAGGGCTACTGTTTGCCAATATCAAACAACCCCTTTGGATGGTGAGGGGCACTATCGAGGAAAAAATCACAAAGACTGCTAACCTAAGGTGGTCAAGTCTTGAAGGACACAGGGTATCCAAGGCTCTCTGGTCCCTTTTTGACGGCAAAAGATGTAGGAAATTAATAAAATTAAACATGGATAAGCTTAGGACAGTAGTAAAAATTCTGATAGGACACTGTCTCCTGCGGCATCACGCAAAGAAACTCAAATTGTCGGACACGGATATTTGCAGATTCTACGGTGATCTGCAAGCTGTTGAGGACATAACACACATATTGTGTGAATGTGAGGCAATATCGCGTAGTCGAAGAAAATTGTTAGTGAAATACTTTTTGGAAAAACTAGAGGAAATAGACGACGCGAACTTCGAAGGCCTTCTTGGCTTTTGCAAAGAGATTGTATGATCCACCAGGAAGATGTTTAGGTTTTTGCGCTTTGAATATACATTCAACTGGTTCCACAGGGATCGCGCTGGGCTCATTTTGGTGTCTAGTGATGGCATATCTATCACATCCCTGTTTTAATCTAACCTAACCTTCCGTCATAATTCTCCTTCGTTTGGCCATAAGTGGATATACGATATAACGCTCCTAAATTGTTTTGACTTATTTTCACGATACGTTTGGCTTCCGCATAAATTAAGCTTTAACGACGAAATCGCATCCATATATGTATGTTACATATACATAGGTTGGACTGTGGTGAAGTCAGATAGCGCTAAAGCCGGTGGATGACATGCCGAGATAAGGTTTTCCACAACTACTTTTCCAGAAAAACCCTATCTAACGTTTTACAGAGAGAATGCCATCATCCGACGCTGCTATTTTGCAACCCATATTGACCAACTAGGAAGGTATTCAAGAGTCATTGATTATAACATTCCTATTTCGGGAAAAATAAATAAAAATAGAAAATTTTAAAATCAGTCTTTTTGTGGCTGCTGTGACGTACCCGTCAAGTACACTTCGTTCGCCATATCATTCCACACTCCAATCAATCAGTCTTGAATGGCCACTTAACTCTTATCTATACAACAATGGAAGTTTTCCGTCTCTATTCGCCACCTTGTCATTCATTAAAAAAAAGTCGCACACCCACTCGTAAGACGTGACACAAATTGCTAATCGGGCTGATCGGGCTGATCGTAACTGAAAAGTGAATGATTTCGAACCGGGGTGTTCCATCTGACTATGTTGGCGGATGAAAAACAGTTCCTTATGCAAAGAATGTAAGAAGGGCTCTGGACTTTGAAAATGACGTGGATATCCGTTGGCAGGTACTCGTCCTTTTTTTTTTCTTAGAAGCGCTCAGTATATCCATATGCTTATCTTTATTTTATTATTACAATAGAAAGCTATCAGGTGACTCTGCGATGTTAAACTAATCAGCCGAGGGTATAGGATACATGTATCCCAGACGGTTTTCCCAGATATACAGCAGTCAATATTGTCCGCATAAGCTGTCCGAGATGGAAAGTAGCAGCTCTTGGGTACATTCGATTTCAAAAAACCTACAAGGAAGTAAGGAATGAACTGACAGGTTACCTCCTCACCGGATCGCCAAATTAGACGAACAATTAGGAAAAACTACTACAATTCATATGTGTATGTGTGATGAATTACTACTTCCTTACTTACCTACCTACTGTCCTGTTAACTTTATTGTAGAGAAGCTAAGCTACAATACATTTCTACGGATACGTACGAGTTTGTTTAAGTATAATCGTTTTGTGTATTCCCTTTTTGGAAAAGCTCTCTGCTTCTTTTAGTAACATAAGTTTAAATTCAAATCTTCCAAATAAATCCAGCAAGATTGTAGCAACTCGATGTAATAGTCGACATTTTAAGGACAATTCCATTATACTCGTATATGTTAGTAATCACGGTTTCCATTTAGGAAATAACATTCCACTCTGCATTTTGTGGCTGACCTCTTATCCAAGTTTGTCAACCCTTATCTTATAAGAGCGTGTCTCACCCCACTTAGTGACATGGGTCTAATTGAATTAATTGGATGCGTTTCCAGAGTAAAAATGAACTAAAAAGGATCAATAATTCTACATTGGAATTAGTGGTTGGTACTTGGGCATCTACGATATACGAGTAGCTTCATTTAGCTGTTGGAAGTGTCCTTGTAGCCTACTATCATTTACGGGTTGGACTTTGTCATTCAGCCAGCGCTTAGCATTATAATCTGAATTAGCATTAAATATTTAAGCCAATAGTACAAGTCGTCTACTCGTATCCCCATTGGGTATACATACGAGTAGGAGGTGGTGTTGGGGACGGTGCTGGATTATTTTCAAAACGAGAATATCTTAAGCTAATTGAAATTGAATAATCCCGGTTGCTATGTGCTATTCAGCAAGGGCTTCTATTAGATTTGAAATAGGACTGACGTTAAAGTTCATCTCATATTCAAGTGTAAAATGACAATCTCGGAGGGTCGGATGGGATAAATCAATAATATCGAAATTCGAACGGATACTCCTAGTTTTTGATTATTTGTTTTTTTGTTTTTTTTTTCTTCCTTTTTCTTTGTTTGTTGATTTTTTTTGGATTAAATCCTTGGCATGAGATGACGAGTCGTCATTCAGCTTTCGTCATAGTCATGGTTGTCGTAGACACTGTGTTACGTATGTAATTAGATAATAGCTGGAGGGTGTATGTTGCTAGGCGAATTATTTGATATTCTGGCATTATGCCCGGCCCAGTGGATTACAATAGATAAGTTATTTGCTTAATGAAAACGGTCTAGCGATACAAAAGAAGCTTTAAAGGGACCTTCAAGTAATCTACTTTATTGTCGATGAGTAATTGCTTTCGTAAAAAGATTTCGGCTTTTTAATTCTAAATTGCTTTCTTAAAGAAAGCATGAGAACCCATATTTCTGTAGACACGTGCCTTTCTGTTTTTAAGGCAAAGCACATAAAAAAAAAGACCTCAAGGGAGGAATATTTTTTTCAAAATAGCAATAGGTAATACAATTAGCACCAGTAGTTGAAGCACTCGTTGCATGTTCTAAAGAAACAAAACAAAAAAACCTTTTTTAAGCTGTATAAGCTGTATTGGTGTGTGAATAAATTGTTGTGCTGTAGGATGGAAACCTAGTTGTATTGTATATCAGTCTAACGTCTAGACTTTTCTGGAGGCAACCGACTTCATGCTTACGTCTGAAACACCAACCATTATCATATTATCGATAATCAGAATCCAAAAACAATTTAAAGCACTTGCAAAAATGCGTTCAAAAGTTATGTGTGCCAAACATCTATTGTACTTTTCGCTGAACACTTTTGGAGAAAAATCACAAAAAAGATCGGGATAACCCAAGCCATGTTACTAGAAGTGTTTTGTTTTTATGGACTATCCTTTACGTGCTACGAGCTTCAAGTTTTTCGATGGCCTCCAGACTTTCGAAGGGTGTTTTTTTTAGAAATATACAAATTCAGTATGAAATAAAACACTTGAAGCTAATTTTAATGTCTATGATATTAAATTTATTTAATAGATAATTTTATGCCATTAGTGTTTAGATATGATATCAGGCATATGCGCGATACGGCTAGCTGGAATGGAGCGCAATCGTGAAGTCAAATTTCCGACAACTTCATCAAGCAACTGGAGCCGTATATCAACAATAACACGACGAATGTTGACTTCCAAATGGTCCAACGTCTCTGGTTTACCGGCATAGACTAATGACTTCACATACCCTCAAAGAAAGTAATCTAAAGATGTGAGATCACAGGATCGTGGAGGCCAGTTCACAGGTCCATTAGGCCAAATTATGCACTCAGCAAATGTTTCCGGCAAAAAATTGATGGTGTCGCGCGCCCTGCGCCATGTTGCTCCATCTTGTTGTAACCAAAGCTCTGTCACATCAATGCCATTTAACTGAGTAACGAAGAAGTCAGAAATCATGATTCTATAACGCCCTCCATTTACGGTAGCATTCTGGCCGGCATAGTCCTTAAAGAAATATGGACCGATTATTCCATCAGCCCATAAAGCACACCAAACAGTGAGTTTTGGTGGTTGTAAGAACGTCTCGGCAAAGGCTTCTGGGTTGTCTCCACTCCAAATTCGGCACTTTTGCTTGTTTGCATATGGGCCTCATCGGAGAACAAAATTTTGCTTTGAAAATGAGGATCAAGCTGAACCGTGTTCTCGGTCCATTCACCGAATCTACGACGTGTGTAATGGTCGCGGGGTTTCAACTCTTGCACAAGCTGGATCTTAGAAGCTTTTAAGCCAAGATCTTTCCGTAAAACTTCGACAAAGTGGATGGGCATAACTCCAATTGCTGTGCATGATGGCGAATCGACTCATTCGGATTCTCCGAAACACTGCGCTCCACAACGGCGGCAATAACTTCTTCTGTTCGCACTGTTTGTCGTCTTTGGGGATGCGTGTTATACACTAGGGTGTACGTGGTGCGAAAACGATTTATCGTGTTCCGAATAACTTGCTCAGATGGCGGATTATTGTCGAACCGAACCATGGTTTTCAAAATAAATTTGCACGCGTTGTTCTGGCGTTAATCTACTCGTATTCATCCTTAAATGGCAAAACGTACTAGCCACAAATCAACCTTCAACTGTCAAATTGACAATCTGTAGAAACAGTGTTGCCAGTTTAAAAACCAAACCTCTAAAAAAAAACACCCTTTATAAGGTATTTCAAGAAGAGCTGTAGGATTTGTTTTTTTGTTGAGATATCTCTGACACTTTTATTGCTTTATAAAGTAGAAACTTGTCATCCTTTTGTCGAAATTTTCTATCACTCTTTCACATAGTTGGGATCTATCTCGGCGGTGATGGCTTTAATGTTCGTTTTAGAGATGTTGTTTGCAGATGGTTATCGTAGATTGTGCACCAAAGAAGAAGTCTAACGCTGTTAAGTCGCACTACCTTGGCGGCCAATGGTTGTCTTTGAAACGCGAAATAACTCGGCCAGAAAACTTCGCCCGCAATAATTCGAATGGTTCGCGACTTATATGACACGTAGTACCAACCTGTTGAAAGTAGAGGTCCACTGGCTTTTCCGACCTCATTTTGGAAAAAGTACTGACCTATGCCACCTCTGATCCATAAACTGCACCACACCGTTACTCGTTCTGGGTGCATTGGCATTTCCTGAATCACTCATGGATTTTCGGTGCCCCAGATGCGACAATTTTGCTTATTAACGCAACATAGCCGCCCATATGGAAAAGGGTCTCATCCGAAAACACGATTTCCTTGCGTGCTTTTTTCCAAGACCAAATCCGAGGACGTAAGGCGCTACGATTTTCTTTTTTTGAATTGTATTTTTATTTATTAAATTCATTATTATTCGTACTTATATGCTATAAAAAAAAACTAGCTTTATTAACTTAACAATCTTGCTATAAGTTACTGGCTCTATGCGGGCACTATAAGCTAAACCTAACTAATTAATTAAATTAATCTATGCCTTTCGACGAAGCTTACAATCTGCAATACAATTTACTTTATTAATATTCGTCCTAAGAAAATAGTTTTTAATTTTGAAAAAACTTAGTAAATGGACAATTTTGTTCTTAAATAAATAAAACTTACAAACTACCTTTTTTCTCTTAAAAAAAACTGGACACTCAAGAGGTTTGACCACTCTTAAAATGTCGGAGCATGTGTTAAGTTTTTCGGAAAATTAGATAGATAGAGAGAGAGAGAGAGAAAGATGTTTGGGCTCAGTGGTTATTTCGTTCTATCTATGGCATCCAACATTTAATGGGGAGACTACATTATTAGTGTAAATTGACTTTTTGTTGTAATTTTAGGCAGCCATTCATCTAACGAGGTTTTAATTGCCTGAAAAAAAGAATGACTTTCGGGCACGGTTGGTATTGAACCACGAATCCCCCGATTGTGAAGCCAATACATTATCAGTTGAGCCACGACCACCTGCAGCCATTCATCTAACGTTGTTGTTTTTTTTTGGTTTTTATTTTTTTTAATTTTTTTTTAAATTTGTAACTTAAATGCTACTTTAATCTACCTAAACTATGTAAGCCAATCATGGCTTCAAAGTATTAACGACCTTTGCACCATAAGGGGCTAATCCGGATTTGAAGGAAACGACGTAGAAGTTTCCTCTCCTTCACTGAGCCACCAAAATTCATGGTACTGCATAGCAATATCCCTCAAATCACGTCTTCCTACCGCCTTACAAAAACGGAGACACTCCGCATTGCCGTTTGCGATGTCTCTGTGGCTCTGAGGTCATTTGGAAGATATTGTGTTTCGAAAATAATCCCCATGTGCCTACTTTATAAAGCAATCAAGTTTGCAGAGAAATCTCAACAATTGTTCATTTTATTCAAAAAAACAAATCCTGCGCTTAGCACGGATTGTGCTTCATAGCTTTGCAATGCCATATAAACCAAACTCACAGTGAACAGTGAGAATGAGACAAAGTTTGTAACCTTAAATCAGCAAAGTGTTAGCTCTCTAGCATCTCCAGACCAATCGGACCGAACCTCTTCCCTATGAAAAGTTAAGGCAAGCTTGAGCTACGCAACATTGATCCGCAAATATTACATCCTTTATCGGAAGATGCAATTTACCTACTAACGAAAGAGATTGCGGCATTATAACTCGGGTGCGCAAAATGAGTAGAGAAAACAGCGTAAATTAGGCGTAATCAACGATTAGACACACTAGGAATGACCATCCGTTTTCCCAAGCTAAGCATCTGAGTGTCATCCTGGAAAGCAATATTCCTTAGAGCTGAAGATGAATGACAGATATCACAGATATGGCTATCCACTTGTAATAGAGTTTTATTACAATGTGGCTTCTAACTAAGGAGTGGCTTATGGGTCTGTTGTTGGTTGTTTGGTTTGGAAGTGCTCGTACTGTCGTTTTAATGACTTTCCACACCGATTGTCTTTTTAGTGCGGTGTTTTTGATATGTCTTTTGGCTGAATATGTAATAACAGAACTAATACAGAGTCTTCTATTAGGGACCTCCGAACTTTGACAGTTGATAGCGGCCATATTGTTGAAGCTCCATCTGTCAAATTGGCTATCATTTATTCAGTCTGTTTTGCCAAATCACCATGGACGGACATAGCGTTCAACAACACTTACAAATAATAAAATTGTTTTATCAAAATGGTTGTTCTGTTCGCCCATTTTACGGTCGCCATAATCGTCCTACCGAGAGGACTATTCGCAGTGTGGTGGATAAATTTGAGTCCACTGGTTCAGTAAACGATAAACCAACACCCGGACGTTAACGAAACGCAAGATCTGCCGAAAACATCGCCACTGTGCGTAAGAGCGTACAGGAGAATCCGAGGCATTCGATTTCACGTCACGTCACGTAAACTTGGTGAATTTTGCGTCGTGACTTGCCTGCACCCGTACAAAATTCAACTGACCCAGGAGCTGAAGGTAAACGACCATAGACAACAACATGTGTTGGCTGAATGGGCTCTGGAACAGTTGGAAACTGACCCTAATTTTCATCGAAAAAGCGTCTTCAGCGATGAAACCCATTTCTGTATGAATGGGTACGTCAATAAACAAAATTGTCGAATTTAGGATGATACCAATCCACATGAGATCCAAGAGCGTTCAATACATCCCGAAAAAGTCACTGTTTGGGCTGGCGACGTCATCGGTCCATATTTCTTTGAGAACGAAGTTGGGCAGGCCATCACCGTCAACGGCGAGCGCTATAGGTCGATGATTACCAACTTCTTTTGGCCTGAATTGGATGATATGGACACCAACGATAAGTGGTTTCAACAGGACGGCGCTACGTGCCACAACAGCTCACGCCACATTAGAAATTCTGCACGAGCGATTCGAGGACATGGTCATCTCACGTACAGGTGATGTGAACTGGCCACCGAGATCGTGCAATTTGACCCCGTTAGACTTTTTCTTGTGGGGTTTTCTGAAGTCGCAGGTCTGTGTGAATAAGCCACAAACCACAGCGACCCTCAAAGTCAAAATAACACATGCCATCGGTCAAATTCAGCCTGATTTATGCGCCAGAGTCATGGAAAATTGGACATTTCGGATGAGCGCCACCCAGAAAAGTCGCGGCGGACATTTGCACGATGTTGTATTCCATACGCAATGGCATCGCTAGGCCTTTCATACGAAAAAAAAATTCCGATGATATCTCACACACACTTTATTTTATTTAAATGTAAAGGAAGCGCTTAATGAAAGACCCTTTACTTCGGCAAATATGTGAAATCGACCAGTCGACCCAGTACCCAAAACTACCTTTGTTCAGAATCTGAGGTTGGTCCTAAGGCCAATAAAATGTGTGTCGCCAACGTTATCGGAGAAGACGGTAACTTGACACATAACCCAGTATTTTTTTTCTGTCAGAACAGAAAACTTAAACAAAAAATTCATTGTATGATATTTTATATTCCTTTTAATGAAATTACGTAACCTTTTGTAGAAAGATGGTAGTAGTCTCTTCAGTGTATACATTACCAACAGCCTGATGCGGCCGTAAACCGACCTCTCGCAGAGGTATCTTCATCTCTCTTACACCATGCATCACAGGTGTGGTGTTATTTATGTCATGCATACTTAAGTGTTTAGCACAGTACAGGTCTTAAGTATTTCAGGAATTCAGTACTCTGGTACTGGTACTTGAAAAAAGGCAAGCACCTGTATTTTTCAAATACTAGTATCACGACGTTATAACAAATCTTACTCAATATGCTAGGAAGTACTTGAAAGTATAGGTCGAGTACTTTGGTACTTAAGTACGCGATACTTGGTACTTGCGACGAAGTACTTGAAAAATACTGGTACTTGAATTTTTGAAGTACTAGTATCCAAGTACTGAAGTATAAGAACAAATCCCGGTACTGGTACTTGTACTTGAAAGTTTACAGCTGTGGTCTAGCAGGTTCGTATTGGCTCTGTCAATGCAAGCCTCAACTGACGTCGCGGGTCGTCCGAACTCGAATTTAGGTGACTTAGAACCCAGACAAGACAATGTGAGCTCAGCCTTTCAACTGTGCTCAAAAAAGTCTTGCAGTTTGCAATTAGTTTAGAGGTAGCGATAGCGAACTTTATTGTAAAGAGCAGGTAGAAAAAGCAAAGTATGTTTCCCAAGTTTTCGTCAGGGTTATTGCTTTCTATCCTCCAATGGGAAAGACTGATACTGCTCACTTGGCATAAATGACATCACCCTATGCGAAGCATCTTGTAAGATTTTTCTTCTTGGCATTCTTTGAATCTTCTGGTAAAAATTTAGATCACAATTTTTGCATGGGCCTCGACAAGTGTTATAAATTGCTATTAGGACTCATTGTGTTGAGATGGAGGGTGTTTTAGTTTTAGAACTTTCTCTAAGATTTTAAGTTTGAAAACATCCACATTTGCATGTCGGAAAGCGTCCTCGAGACTAGTGCAGAAATCGGTGTTTCGGAGCAAAAAGCTCTCTAAAATGTCAGTTCAATAGATCCGAGGAGTCCGTAGTTGGAGTTCGTATTACGTGGTCTCGATCATAACTTCAGTTGTTTTTTTCTGAGATGCTGTTTACCTCTTAGAGGTTCCAGCTTTGTACGTCTTTGTTTCGCTGCATACGCTTATTAAGTGAAAGTTAACAAATCCAATGCGGCTTTTCTTTTGATTGATGCTTGCAGCATAGGGTTTTTTTGAAAAGTTTTCAAGCAATATGTTTTGATTCACGACAAATATCATCACAGTCCTTCTTTGATTTGGGTTTTGGGTTAAGGGATACCTTTATTCGCACTTCCACTACAAAAAATATCGGTTCTTGATCAGTGAACTCGCCTTTTTGGATTTTGAAGTGTGCGAAATGCGTTTTAGTTATAATGGCATTTCCATCATACCACGGCAATCATAATTAGCCTGACGCAACGGAGGCTATGTTTTTCGACTGTCCCGCGAAATGTACTCTCCTTTCATAACTTCGAATTGAAATAATCTACATTAAGGATGATCTTAATGAAGAAGAAGACTAGAAGCAATCTTTGAAAACGAGGAGCTGTCCTTGTGGGGATTGTTATCAGATTCACATTCCATAACCGCAACATTTTTTGCCCTGTTCTTCCTCTGGTGACAACTCCACATCCAGTAAAGCGCTCCATTAGCCAACAACTATAGTATTGTATATGTAAAAGTTTTTTATCCTTCTTTGGTTAAAGTCGCCAGCCAATTCGATCGGCTTCTCGAAGGTTTTATCTTCTATTGTAGCTTGTATCGTAGTTCAAACTTGCGCATTGGCTGCATGTGTCAGTTAAAATTCTGACAAATATTTGCCAAATCGGTTTCTTTAGCGGTAAGCCGGTCTAGTTGGTGGTTTATTAGAAAAAGGCTGTAAACTTTTAGTTTAGATGTGAAAACGTCACAGTCAGACCGAAAGGTAAGGCAGAACTCAACTACGGATTTTGACAAAAAAATCGCCCACAACATGTTCCTCGCACCTTTCTCTGGCGAATATTCAGGCTAGAATGATCGTAAATCATTTATGCTTAGTTTGCGTGGTATGAGTATTTGAATTTTGTATAGATAAATGCGCATAACTTTTTTCAGATCATCCCCCGATATGAATTAGAGCAGATAAACGCGTCCTTAAAGCGTCAATTATTTCCTCCTTTGGTTTGTGTCCATTTCTTTTTTTTTTTATTTGATGAACAGCTTATGATCGATTCACCTGCCACTATGTACGCTTATGTTGTGTGTTACAAGTTAGATGTTATACCACTGATTGCTTGAGCAAACATTGCAAACATTCACTTCTGGCGTCTGCCAGTTGCGTTTAATCTTACGAAAGATCTTATATAGCAACACACTCGCTAAAATCAGACCACTTAACCATATCGCTAGACCACAAATATACCGATAAGAGTACTCGTACCAGTATACGAGTAGATGCAAAAATCCTCTTCACTAGAGCAGTAAGTGCTGCAAAGTAATTTACTTTCGCACATTGTTTACTCGAGCAAACAAAATTCACCATTAAATTCGATGACACAGCAGCATAAATCGAAGTAAAAACTTCGCACGCCAAAGCCAAAATCAAACCAAGCCAACCACCTAGTGAGCACGACGAGCGCGCAAAGTGCTTCCGTGTTTTGTACGAAGCGCAATTGTATCGACTTGAATTTAAATTTCAAACTACGCGCGTTCTTACTTACTCGTACACTAAAATCAAATCAATCCACCGCACCGACCTAAACTCAAACTCATTGATTTGTGCGCAATTATTAATAAACAAATCAAGTCGCGTACACAGCCGGGATAGTTTGCTCGCGCTCATAAAGTTCTACGAGTAGCCTTAGAATTGCGCGCAAACAGCTGCCAATAGTCGAAACGCAATTATCCGCAAATTTATTTGTAACCGACTCGACTTTGTGGACTGGTTGATTGGCAGCAGGCCGGGGGACGAACTGAGCATTTTTGTTTGTCAATTGGAAATGACATGGTCTAAGAGTATAAGCGCTTGGATCCGAATATGGGATGGTGTCGTAAAGACAGCACGGAGCGACAAAGAAGCATTTTGTTGTTTACATGCGAAGTGGGTCAGTGTTTCGTTTTCTTTCATTATTTTCTTGTGTCAATTTATCTTCTTAACGGTGTTTTCCTTTTCGACCTTTTTTTGGGCATGGAATGAGTTTACTCGTACTTGGCTGTGGCACTTGGTGGTGGCACCGCCATCTTCGTACTTTAAGCGTATTAATTGGTTTTTCGTGGTATGACTTCTTAAGTTCCCACACAGTTGGGTTTCCTTCTGAGCCAATCAAGCAGTAATTGACTGTTATCGAAATTTAATTGATCCACTTATTTGTAAGGGTATCGTAGGTACGAAGGGGACTAGCGTATTCCGCAATTGGTAACACTCTATTTGGTGTAATAAAGGGCGATTGGGTAAATATGTGTCAGGTTCAATTCATAAATTGTTTTCAAGTAAATTTTTATTTCACTTAAAGTTAAAGAAACGATTAGACATAGAGAGCTGATATTCAATCATCGATCATGCGTTTAGGTATCCTTCCATCTTGATTTAGCTGTTCGGAACCGCTAGAGCCGTTTTCTAAATTCTGAGCTAATTTAATTTTGCCTATGAAGTCGGATCAATTTATCTTTCACTGCATCAGTGTGTTCTTTGGGGATGATCACCCGCTACCAAGTATGCCTAAAGAAGCTGCTGCCAAAAAAATTATGAAGAGCCTGCACTAAAGGTCGAAAGCCTTTTTTTTTCATTTTTATCGCGAGACTCCTCTACTTTTGAGTTTCAGCTTCAAATTTTGTTTCCCGCCTCTTCCAGATTGATACCTCTCTGCTGCAATTCTTCATTACAGCGCATTTTTTGTGCTCCTTTTCAGTTACACCTTTTCTTTACGCGTATTTTTCATCGTACTGCTAGTTCTGACTTGGTCTTAATTGGTGTCCCAAAATTTGTCTAGACTAGATCTCTTATGACTTAGCAGATCGATCGACTGCTCGTTGGCGTTTGTGATAGCCCTGGGTTGAAATGCAGCGCTCTGTTTGTTTTTGCGTAAATTTTTTCTAAACTGTCAAAAGAAGAGAGAGACAGAGCTAGCCTCTAACACCTCTCCTCCTCACATTTTTCTTCATTTAATATTGCTTTTATTTTTAATATGTTTCATTTAAATAGAATTTGAGAACCGTACCCCCTGTCTGGTAGACCGTTAACTATTGGGTCGGTCAGTTTTGGTGAAGAACAAAGTTAGTCTTGCGGCTGCGGTATATTTTCCTCTGTTGTCGGTGGGAGAGTTTCTTCTGCGACAATTTAAGTACACTTAAAATGCTTGCACACAGCGCGGGCGAAGGAAAATTTGGGAGGATAAAAAGAGAGGTACCGGTGAACGTTGGTTTTAAATGTTTGAAGGTTATGATGACTAGGAAATAAAGAGCTAGGTAGGGCATTCCATAAGCGAGTTGCCGCGCTTAGGAACGAATCACGCTATTTTAGAGGGTATACTGATGAGCATTCATAGCGAGACGGGTCTTGCGGTTAAAAATTTGAAGGGGTGTAATGCTACTAGCGATTTCTATGGAGCCCTGGTGGTGAAAATAGCGATAAAACACAGTGAGACACTAGATATTACGTCGGTGTTCGAGGGTGTCCATTGTTTGAGTGATACTAGTATTACCTATGAGTTTAAACGCACTGTTTTGAATTCTATCTAGCAGGTGCAGAGATGTTTTTGGCGCACCCGACCAGATGTGGGCATTGTACTCCAATTTCGCGCGGATAAATGCTTTTTTTATATTGAGGCCAGATCATAGGAGGTAAAGTATTTCTTACATCGCTTGGGGAAACCTAGACATTTCGCAGCGTTTTTGACGACACCGAATATGTGGTCATTCCAAAGTAAGTTATCATTGAGGAACTTACCGAGAATGGAAAGTTTATCGATTTCGACTATGCAAGTGCCATTCATGGATAATGGCTGGGTGTTTAAATTTCGCTTTAATGACAGCAGACAGCATTGTGTTTTGGAAGTATTAAATTCCACTCTGTTGATTGGTTATGCTGTTGATATCGGAATTTAATAGGCTTAATATACGCCTGCGTTCCCGTTGTACAGCCGAAGAGCAGGGACGTGAGTCCGGGAACGAACATGAAAAGCAGAGAGTACTGTCATCAGCAAAGGTATATATTGGATTAGAAGTAGCAGACAAGAGATTGTTGATGAAAATTAAAAAGAGTGTCAGAGACAGAACCGAGCCCTGGGGCACACCAGCATTTATTTTGTGAATATCAGACTTGAAACCATCCAAGACAACTTAAATTGAACGTTCCAAAAGTTGATTTCTAATCCATTGAAGAAGAGAGTTATCGATCCCAAAAGCACGCATTTTCGACAAAAGGGCAAGTGCAACTATCTTGCTTTTGCCAGATTTATGTACGCTTTGATTCCACTTTTCGGTGAGACATGCCATCATCAGATCACTCGTGGATCTGTTGCTACGAAACCAATCATTGACGGTTTGTCAGTGTTTCCATTGCCTTGGAAAGAATGAATGTAAGTACAATGGGTCTATAGGAGGGAAGACAAGAAGATTCGTCTTTTTTAGGGACGGGTTGGACAAATTCAGTGTTCCATCTGCTCGGAAAGAGTCCTAAACAGTAGGATTGATGAAAAAGCTTACGCAGTGGTTTTGCCAGCGAGGAAGAACACCTCTTCAGAAGGAGGGGAGATATATCATCTGGGCCAGAACTCTTGCTACTACACGAGTGCGAAAGTGGATTTGTCCCATTGAAGATTCGACGCACTCAAGTGTAGGCGGAGGCAAAGCACAATCTGGAAGTGTTAAACCGGCCGCAAAGTGTACAGCAAGCTGATTGGCTTTGTCCAAAGAGCTGACCGCTGGAATGTCATTGTAAATGAGCGTTGGGATGGAGGATGAGGCAGAATTTCGAATTTTTTTTAATGAACGACCAAAAGCTTTTACTACGTTTGGGGCATTGTAATATTGTGTGCCTTAGTTTTTGGTCGTTAAGAAATTTCAAGCACTTGGGAAAGATGTTGCAGTCATTTCTGGCTCGTTTGAACTTTTTTCGGTTTTCCTCTGTGGAGTTGGTCTTGCAGGACCGAAAAAACATTTCTCTAACTCTGATGGCCTCGAGTCGTATCATGTTTTTTTTTTTGGTTTGATGCTATTCATTCGCTGAGAGATAAAGCATCTTATTCCAAAGAGAATAGTTTCTGTGATCATATTAGCAGCGTCACCCACGGCGGTATCGAGGAAACATAACGACCAGTTAAAATTCCTAAAGAAGTTAAGTCCGCTCCAATTGGCTTTCTCGTATTGCCATACGGTTCTTTTAGGAATCTTTTCTCTAACTGAGTGGTCGGTGTACGAGAAATTAGCTGATATGACACAATGGTCTGACGAGCCTAGAGGGGAGAGCACATCAACGATGTGCATATCAGGGTGAAAAGTTAAAAGCAAGTCCAGGATGTTGCGGTATGACTATCAAATCAATGTCTGGTATTCGCGTGGGCTCATTTGCAAGCTGGGTCAAGCTATTGTATTTTCCGCAGCGAAGTTCTCAACATACTTACAGGGATACAATTCATTGAATGGAGTCAGACAGCGCATCAAACTCGTTAAAAGTCGAATTGCTGTCCAGTTTGGGGCTTCTGTAAATGAGGCAGTAGTGGATAATTTGCTCACGGAGATGGAATTTTAACCACATGAATCATGTTGTGGTGGAGTTAAGTAAGCTACACCACTATGCACGTAAATGGCGAGCCGCTGTGAGAGAAGACTAATGGCACTAGTTCGTAGCCAGGTAGCTTCAGATCAGAGTGATTTGAGAGATGTGAGCGGGGATCTACCTGTGTTTCGCTAAGGACCAAAACACCTGGTCTATATTTACAGACGTGGACGTACGCAGAAAAGTGATTACTTTTAGCCCGCGTATAATGGCAATATCCACTCTGAATTCACGAGTCATTATAAAGAAAGACAAACACAAAAAACGCAAACACCGACGTTACTAAGCACAGTTGTGAAGTAAAAATTCAGAGTTGGTTTACCATTTCATGCTTATGAATTGTAGGAATTTGTATTTGATCTCCAATTTTCCGAATTTGGTCAACATGCCGCTTCCATACTCGCGTATCGTCCAATGTTATTTCGTAGTGCAGTTCACCTTGTTTCCCAGTGACCCTTCCATACTTCCACTTGTCGTTCGATAGATAATCTCTTTCAGCCACTCTTTATCCGAAAAGAAATAGTTTTTTTTAATAATTGGGCGGTCAGTTGTTACCATTGGCTCTTTGGCAATAAGCAAATCTAGTCGAGATTGTATTTGCCGTCCAAACATCATCATAGAAGGCGATTTGCTCGGCGGTAAGCAAACACAATTTTCGAAATTTCATTCTTCAAATCACATGCGTGAAATTTAGCAGTTTTGAGTTTGTTTTTTATCGTCTGTACGAACCGTTCCGCTAGACCATTGCTGTCTGGATGATATGGTGCATCTTGTTTGTGTATTATTCCATTATTTTTTAGAAGTATTTGAAACTCCTTAGAATTAAATTGGGATCCATGATCACTTACAAACACTCTTGGCGTACCAAAATTTGTAAAAATACTTCGACATATTTGAATCGCTGTTAGGTGTTACATGTACTTCAGGCCACTTGCTGTAAGCGTCAATTCAAATGAATAAGTATTTTATTAATAGGGGCCCTGCAAAGTCAGCATGCACGCGCTCAAAGCGTTTCGCAGGCGTGCTCCAGGAATGAACTGGTAATAGTTTTGGTTGGCAGTCTGCACAATTTTGAACAAGTTTTTCTATATCGCCATCCATCTTACTCCACCAACAGTAAGCGTGAGCCAATGCCTTCATCTTCGTTGTGTCGAAGTGAGCTGAGTGAAGATCATTAAGTACACGTTTCCGCAAACATTTGAGTATATATACTCTAATCCCTCTCAATATGCAACCTTGTTGTAATGCGAATTATTTCTGCAAGATGCCCCAATGAAGTTTACCGTCGCATTCTCGAACGTGCTTTAAGCTTTCTAAAAGAATGCGTACTTCAATATCTTTATTCGTTTCATCCCTTAATTTGGTTACGTGAACTGGTAAGTTTTCCAGATACTCGTTATCAATAATATCTATTTCTTGTGTTGCATTCTTGTAGCCGAAAGTGTCGGTAAACCTTTATGTGGAGAGAATATCTGGGATATGGGCTTATTGTCAGTAACCAATATAAATTTCCTTCTAAACAAATATTGATAGAACTTGCGCACGCCATAAATGATAGCGTAATCTTCTTTATCGATTTGACTATATCGCTTCTGAACCATTCGGATATAAATGACTTAATACTGCCCCCACCCAATAAGGGCTTGCGTCCACTGCCAACACCACCGACCGTTTTGGGTCGTAATGTGTCAAAATTGTATTGTATAAGACAAACGATTTTTCGCAAGATGAGTCCCAAACGAAGGGCACTTTATTTTGTAAAAGTCTATTGACCGGAAAGACAATTGTACTTAAATTGTGTATGAACCGGCCATAGTAGTTAATTCAATCAATCCAACAAATACACGAACTTCGTCCTTATTTGCTGGTCGCTTCATATTTTGCACAGCCTCCACCCCTGAATTTCCTTTCCGGGTCCCATGTTTATCGATCATGTAACCACACTATTCAACTTGGCCTTTCATAAACTCTGATTTGTTCCAATTTACTCTCATGTTGTAATTATTGAGATGTTTTAAGACCTCTGCAGTGATTCGTATGTCGTCCAAGAAAACGGGAACTCCTTTTATTCTTTGCAAAACCATCTCCATAAAACGCTACCATTTTGCGAGTGCGCATGCAACGCCGTACATCATCTTGGTTGCTTGAAACAAGCTCAATAGCGTGTTTAGCGTTAAATAATGCTTATCTTCTGGATGGATCTCCAATTGCAAATAAGGATAAGTCGATCTTCGAGGATTTCTTCCCTTCTGCCATTGTGCTAAACATTTCATGGATGGTAAGTAATGAATGTTTATCTACTCCTAGCGCTGGGTTTAGGGTGATTTTATAATTTCTACACATTCGTACTTCGTTGTTTGAAAGTTGCTCGGCGATGATTCGGTCCCAGCTGAGCTTAATAGTACGGAGCCATCCGCGCCCCAGCAATGGCTTTTTCTCCGAAAGTACCAGATACATCTTTACCAGGTGTTTCATTGTAGATGTTGTGACTGTGACCCTATTCCAAACAATCCAATGGAGTCTTGCAGTAACTGTATAATAAGGTATCATTCTCCAATATCTTTAGTTCACCAAAGTGTCTTTCGGCATCACCCAAGCTCACGATTGTCACTGGTGCACCTGTATCAATTTCAAAATTCAAAACAGAATTATTAACTTTAAGATTGCAAAATAATTTGGAACGATTTAAGTACAAATTGTTATTTTTAATGTTGTTAACCCTTCCCCCCATTTAAAACAATTCTTCTACTAAGATATCATCTGCAGCAATTTCTCCTTCCTTGTCGTTAACTTGTCGTTTCTGTTTGAGACAAACCCTCCGAAGATGTCCTTTAGTCTTGTAGAATCCGCAAACCGTCTCTTTATGGTGGGATTGATTCGCCAGGTGCAATGAGCTACCGTAGTTGGGTGTTTCCTACACTTGCTGGTTTCTCGGACATCTTGTTCCTCGTCCCCTTTTTCCTGTCCACACACGCATTCACCATATTTTCTATTATTTCAAAAACTGTATTTTCCTTTGGCGTGTGCTGATGTAATTCTAGGCCTCCTTTTTCAGCTGTTTCAAACGCATTCGCAGTGTTGGCTGTGTTCAAATCGTTTTTTTCGAGCAGCCGACTGAGTTTTTTGATTGTTTAACCCGAAAACAAACTGATTGCGCAGAGCTGTATTTAAGCAAGATCCGAAATTACAATTTGCCGAAAGGCGTTTAAGCGGAATCAAATAATAACCAGATGATTCGTCCTGCTTTTCTTTTTTTAGATGGAAACGATAATTTTCCAGGATTTCGTTCGGTTTTGGGTCAAAATGCTCCTCCAACATTTTAATAATTTCTGCGTATTGTTTATCTTCTGGTGATTGTGGCTGTAGCTTGTCACACAATAGTACAGCAAAAAACTTTTTCGCTTAGACACATCGCAATTGAATATATCCAACGCTGTTTCGAAACGTTTTACCCAACGCGACAATGTGGTGACACTGGCCTCAAAACCTTCAAAATTAAAGTCAGATACTTGAATTTGGCCGTCGGAAGGCATTTTGGTTCCTGATTGAGGTTATGTTGTGAGGCGAAATGCACGTGAATTTATTCTTTGTATTTATACTTTTTATTAACTATTTTTGTGTTTAGGTATTGTTACGAAAGTTAATTAATTCTGCAATTTCCTTTTAGTCTCTTTTTGTATCCCATCCTCGTCGCCAAATTGTCGTAGAAATAAAACGCGACTTTACGCTTTGTTGGCCGAGTCGGAACAACAAGCTGAGATGATCCAATTACCCACAGGCCGTTCTTTTGGTGGGATGGATTTAATCCTGATTTTTATTGTATATTAATTTATTTAACATATTCAAAGTCTCTTCTAAAAGCTGTCTATATATATTTAGTTGTCTGTGCGTAGCGCTTATAGAAACGTGCACACCGGAGATCTGCCGCCAAAAGAAACAAAGCAAAATGGCAGTTCATAAAAGACGCCGGCAGTTCAGGCGTGCAGGATTGACGCGCATTCAGGCATGCAGCTACGACTTAAACTTTACTTTAAGCGGGGCGCGTTCACAATACACTTCATGAATTTTTTATTTCTGATTCTTGTTTTTTTTTTTTTTTAACTGTCAAATGAAGAGAGACACAGACCTAGCCTCTAACAATCTACAAGGTGAATGAGTCGAGCTCCAACTTTTTAAAATGCTATAATCTTTTTATTTTTTGACAAATTTTATTGCGCCAAAGCAAAAAATGTTGGGAAATACATCAATTTTCAAATTGTATTAGTAGTTTTAAATATGTCCACTTATGGCGCGAATAATGGCCTTGAGACGGCCGAAGAAAGCATCGCACGCTGTACGCAAGTAGCTCTGCGATATTTTGGTTCATTCCCGGCGAAGTGCTTGTTTGAGGTGGTTCAAACTTTGGTATTTTTTAGTGCCAACCTAAGCCTTCAAAATACCACAGACAGAGAAATCAAACGGATTTGCATCCGGAGAATTTGCAATCGATTGTGTCGAAGAAATGAAGTGTGGAACATTGTTTTTTAACCAATCTTGGTTGACGCACGCTTTGTGAGACGGTGCCGAGTCTTGTTGAAATGTTCACGGTCTCCGACCGAAATGATTATTTGCCCAAGACTTCAATACTGCCTCTAAGACAGTTTCACGGTATACGATCGCATTAATTTTGACGCCACGGTCCAAAAATACGAGCGGAGAGCGACCATCGGCGGTTATGGCGGCCCAAACCATCACCATCGGTGCTGCCTGCTTTCTGGTGGCCGTCTGAAAGTGTAAATTTTCGAATTACCTCTCTGGCAAGTAAACTCGTTCATTTTATTTGTTGACATATTGCTCGATAACAAATGGCGACTCATCGGAAAAAACCAAATTCGGCAACTCACCACTTTGGTGCAAGCGTAGCAACTCCTTCGCTCTTTCGACTCTAACTTTTTTCTGTTGCGGTGTAAGGTCGTGTGCTTTTTGGAACTTCAATGGCTTGAGCCCAAGCTCATTTTTCAGTATCCGTTCCAACGCTATGTTGAGCTCACGAGCCATTTTTCTTCCACTTCGACGCGGTATTCGCTCAATTCGAGGCTTCACTTTCCGAACCACTTCTGCCGATGTTGCTGTTTATTTATGACCACCTCCATGGTGTTTTGCAACGCTGCCAGTATCACGGTAACGAGCTATGGTACGAGAAACAAGTGATTTATTCAGGTTGAGGTGCTGGAGGGCTCTAACGATAGCTACTTGTGGTTTTCCAGCCAAATATAAAGCAATCACACTATCACGTTTGAATTCCATAGCAGATAAAAAATTTTCAACACAACTGAGACGCAAATCGTTTAAAAGGTTTCGAAATGATAAAATTATCTGTCATGTGTCAAAATTTGAGCTCACTGTCGTGAACGGTTTGGAAATTATAGCAGTTTGAAGTTGGTTGCAGTTCGAGTCATTCAGGGTGTATAAAAAATTTAGCTGTAAAGGAACTAACGCTACGAGACGATGACTTGCGACGGGAGTTCGCAAATTGGGCTCTTGCAGCTTTCAAGTCCAAAAATTGTATTTAGTGACTGGCCATACTTTTGGCCCAGTGGGGGTTGGTGTATACGCATAATTGCACTTTCTGGAGTGGACAAAGGTACTGAAGAAACTCCATTACACCAACGAAAGTGCACATTACACATCCTTTTTCGAAATTGATGCCGGTACCCGGTTTACAGTCAATGATCAGGAAATAGTTTTTTGAAAATACAGATATGTGATACCAAAATGATGGTGTCACACTGCCCATGAAACTGTTGACATGCTGAGGATTCGTTTTAACGACATCATCGCTAAGGACCAGTGAATTGGCCATAAGATAATGCGACTTGACACCACTCGATTGCTTCTTGTGGAGCATTGGTGGACGCTGATAAATCTCGAAACTATTCTGACATTGGAAGAAAATTTTCCGAATGTAAATGGTGGTATAGAGCCCCAAATGCTCTAAAGAGTGCCCCAAAATTGACCGACAGGATGCGTCGTCGTCCACAATACTATATTAGAGGGTTATGACTGCCCATGGCTGCTATTTTCGCTGTTTTCTCTTGATAAGCTTGAATATGTTGGCTGCCTATGCATGTTGTATAAGCAAGGTTCTGGCTGAGTTTTTCAGAACAGAGCATTTTTTTTTTAATTTGAGCGCACCGTAAATATTTTTCTGTGATCTACGAGTACTTTGCTTGCCAATATCTACCATTCAGCACTCGAATGAACAACGCTTACAAATTATTACAGCTACTACAATTATCTTTGTTAAATTTTGTTAGCTGGACTGGATAGAGTTAAAATATTTAAGATCTTTAACAGACTCAACAAATAATTTCTATGCGATATATTTATAGGGCTACTACACTCATTTCTCTGGTCATGGTGCCATTAAGCAGTACAAAGTCCTTATGGTTTAAGTACTGTGTACGTTACAGACTTTTCCCATTTCTAAATCGACCTTGAAGATTTGTTTATGAATTAATCAATTCAACTTCATTCAAAACCTATTTCTCTGTGGTAAATGTGCAGACGTACTCGTACATACTATATGTACACAATTTCAACCTCGTAAACCAATTATTTAAACACGTTTGTTCTTCGATAATAATTATCCACCACCCATCATAAACGGGTGGTTGGAAAATCTAAACAGGAATTCATGCGTTCAAGGTTATGCTAAATGTTTTTCCTTGTTTTTTTCTATAAAATTATCTACTCACACACTGAAAATCCAACGTTCGTATCTGCAAAAGCCTTACATAAAACCCAACAACCAGTGGGGGCTGTTGGCGGAAACAAAAATCGATGGGATTATTTTTATGCAATTTTAAGTGGCCACCACCTCACAATTTTGCATTGGGCTGCTCTGTTGCTGGAATGCCAACCAACCAAGCACGCACGTTGAAGCCCCTTTAAAGGCAGAACCAGCAAACTGCACTGCAGCTCCACTAGAGCGGCAGACAACCCGATTATGAATACCAAAACTGGGGGCTGGGTAACTCTGGAGCTGAGTGAGGAAAAATCAATAAACGAATTTGAAACGTTGGGCAAAGTGCAAAATAGCATTCAGTGTGCTTGTTTGGTTGTCGATGTTCTTTTAAAAACAAAGATTTCACTCCTTCAGTGGAGCATGCAATGTACGATATGTACAGCGCTTTTTACCATGAGCAATATTCAAATTTCCATACAAAAAAAAATTGATTCTCTCGGTTACGACGCGACAGAAGCACAACCAATAGTGTCACTTTCATTATTTATAAGTCGCTGAGACTTGGAAGGCCTCGATTTTTGGCAAATGATATTAGCGGATATCGTTCAACAATATACTGGGGTAAGTTGGGTCTTACTGGAGCTTTGAAACTTTAGCCTTGCTTCGCAACGGAAGCGAAATTTAAATCGATATGTTTGAAAACTTGAAATTTGTACACATGTATTGTACTCACTCAAAACCGATCATAAGAACAGCTGCAAATTTTCGGATCAATCCCGCACTTATATGTTTCTAAGGATACCGTCCTCGTTGCTACATTTAACTACTTCTGAACCCCCAACTTATTCAAAGTCGAATGGCCGCAGAAACATATGAATGGTCAAAAATTGATGAAGCGATTATGTAGATTCCATTCAACTTTAATGATTGTGGGTTACTTATATATGTATACAATATTTTTTTTTACCAAAGAATTATCAACTTTCCTGACAACTCCGTACTACATACAATATTAACGTTCAGAATTGGAAATTTTCTTTTCGACGGCTCTTCGTTTCATGTGTCTTCTTCGATTTGTTTCCATTTTTATCTACAGTTCCTTTTGTAAAGTTTCGAAAAATCGTTCGTATTTGTGCTGCATTGCCGCGTTAATTTTTTTTTTTATAATTTATGCATACTTAAAATGTTTGCACATAGCGTGGGCGAAGGAAAATCAGGGAGGATGGAAAGACAGGTACCGGTGAACGTTGGTTTAAAATGTTTGAAGGTTATACTGGTACTAAGCGAGTTGTACGGCCTAGGATATCACGATATTTTAGAGTACGTCTTGAAGGTATACTGATGAAAATTCATAGCGAGACGAGTGTTGCGGTTAAAAGTTTGAAGGGGCGGAATGCTACTGTCGATTTCTATGGAGCACTGGTGATAGAAATAGCGATAAAACAAAGTGAGACACGAGAAATTTCGTCGGTGTTCGAGGGTGTCAATTGATTGACTGACATTAGTATCACCAATGAGTTTTATCGCATGGTTTTGAATCCGGTCTAGCAGATGCAGAGATGGTTTAGGAGCACCTGACCACATGTGAGCATTGCACTCCAATTTTGGGCGGATGAATGCCTTATTTATTGGGGCCAGATCAGAGCGGGTAAAATATTTCGTTTGAGAAAGCCAAGACATTTCGCAGCGTTTTTGACGACACTGAATATGTGGTCATTCCAACGTATGTTAAGTTTTCATTGACACACATACCGAGAATGGAAAGTTTATCGGTTTCGACGGTGCAAGTGTCATTCATGGATAACGGCTGGGTGTTTAAATTTCGCTTTAACGACAGCAGACAGCATTGTGTTGTGGAAGCATTAAATTCCACTCTGTTGATGGTTCCCCAATTGGTTATGCTGTTGATATCGGAATTTAATGAGCTTAATATACGCTGCCGTTCCCGTTCTACAGCCGAAGAGCAGGGACGTGAGTCCGGAAACGAATATGAAAAGCAGAGAGTACTGTCGTCAGCAAAGGAATACCTATATTGGATTAGAAGTAGCAGACAAGAGATCATTGATAAAAATTAAAAAGAGTGTCGGAGACAGAACGGAGCCCTGGGGCACACCAGCATTTATTTTGTGAATATCAGACTTGAAACCATCCAAGACAACTTAAATTGAACGTTCCAAAAGTTGATTTCTAATCCATTGAAGAAGAGAGTCATCGATCCCAAAAGCACGCATTTTCGACAAAAGAGCCTGATGCCAAACTCTGTCCAATGCCTTTGAAATATGAAGTGCTGTCCCCAGATTGATGTACGCTTTGGTTCCACTTTTCACTCAGACATCCCATCAGATCACCAGTGGACCTGTTGCTATGAAAACCATATTGCCGGTCATTGAGAAGTTTTCGTGTTTCGAGATATTTCATGAGCTGACGGTTTATCAGCGTTTCCATGACCTTGGAAAGAAGGGATGTAAGTGCAATGGGTCTGTAGGGGGAGGGAGGAGAAGGTTCACCTTTTTTGGGGACGGGCTGGACAAATGCTGTTTTCCATCTGCTCGGAAAGAGTCCTGGAGTCCTCTTCAGAAGGAGGGGAGATATACCATCTGCACCAGCGGATTTGTGAATGATCTTTAAGAACACTTGCTCTACACGAGTGCGAAAGTGGATTTGTCCCATTGAAGACTCGACACACTCAAGTTTAGCCGGAGACAAAGCACAATCTGGGAGTGTTGAGCTGGCCACAAAGTGTGCAGCAAGCAGATTGGCCTTATCCAAAGAGCTGACAGCTTGAATGTCATTGTAAATAAGCGTTGGGATGGAGGATGAGGCAGAATTTCTGATGTTTTTGACAAATGACCGAAAGCTTTTACTACCTTTGGGACATTGTAGTATTTTTTACATCTACTTTTGGTCGTATTGGAATTTCATACGCTTGAGAAAGACGTTCCAGTCATTCCTGGCTCGTTTAAACTTTTTTCGGCTTTCCTCTGTTGGATTGGTCTTGAAAAAACACTTCTCTAATCCTGACAGCCTCTTTACAGCTCGAGTCGTATTATGCCTTTTCTTTTGGTTTGATACTCTTCATCCGATGAGGGATAAAATTTCTCATTCCAAAGAAAATGGTGTCTGTGGTCATATCAACAGCGGCATCCACGTCGTTATCGAGGAAACATAACGACCAGTTAAAATTCCTAAAGAAGCCGTTAAGACCGCTCCAGTTGGCTTGCTCGTATTGCCATACGGTTCTTTTAGGAATCTTTTCTCAAACTGTGTGGTTGGTGTGCGAGAAATTAGCTGATATGACACAATGGCCCGACGAGCGTAGAGGGGAGAGTACATCAACGATGTACTTATCAGGGTGAGAAGTTAAAAACAAGTCCAGGGTGTTGTCGGTATGACTATCAACGTCTGGCATACATGTGGGCTCATTAACACATCGGGTCAAGTTGTTTTCCGCAGCGAAGATCTCAATATACCGTCGCATCAAATTCGTTAGAGGTCAAATTGCTGTCCAGTTTGGGGTTCTGTAAATAAAGCAGTAGTGCATAATTTGCTTACGGAGACGGAATTTTAATCACATGAAATTGAATTGCGGATTGGAACATCACTACGCACGTAAATGGCGAGACCGCGGTGAGAGAAGAATAATAGCACTAGTTCGTGGTCAAGCAGCTTCAGATCAGAGTGATCTGAAAGGTGTGGGCGGGAATCTACCTGTGTTTCACTAAGTGCCGAAACAGCTGGTCTGTATTTACAGACGAGTAGCTTTCAAAGTCAAACGACTTTAAAGGATAATTTACCCTAAAGTAACCGTTTTCATGTTAAAACGTAGGCCATAATGGGCTTTAAATACATTAAGCGGCTCTCAAAAACGCTGTATCTATTCATACAGCAAAGAAACTTCCAATATTTGCCTCATGCCTCCATGTCACCCAACCCCAATATCTTAAAAATAATGTCAATATATGTATAACAAATATGTTAGAACTGCGAGGTAGCTAAAGTAGGAATAAACTTCTGCTTCTTGTTGATAATATTTGTATCCTACCAAGCCCATGCATTGTTAATGAACTTTTGAACGAATTCATTTCATATTGACTGATATTTGATATTTGACATTTATGCATTTATGGAATGGGACGACAACGAAAATCATGATGTAATTTGCCTGTACAAATGTTATATAAAAAAGGGAGAAAACATCGATTCTAACTTCATACCACAGGATGATTAGCCAGCTGGCAACCTTATAAACTACAAGCTATAATCCGTTCTAGAGGACGTGGCCGGCTCACCCCGACACCTCAGTATTGAATCTTTAAAGCGAGTCCCTGTCCGAGCAGTAGGCAATTTTCGCATGAGTGTAGTGCGTGCTGAGATCGATGATTGCCCAGAGCCTGTCACATCGTGGTGGAAGGCAATTGGCGGCCTTTAAAAAGTTTTTCCATTGCAGCCTATGGAGGGCGGAATAAATAAAATGAAAATAATGTCCAGAAAAAATATGAACTCGTTGTCATTTGGCATTCATTTTTTCTTGTGCCTTTTCTTTGATAAAAAATATAAAGACAAAAAAAAAAATTAAAGAACTGTGTAAGCAATTGCGTAATAAGGCTTCCCCAATTCTACTTTATAAACGGTCTGTCCAAAACCCCATTATTGGGTTTCCCGTCTTAAAAACAGCGTGTACTTACCCTCGGCCCATCTTTGCCACTTTTGTCCCGAAGCTTACGAACGCATCAACGAATTTTTACTTCGCGTATTAGCTAGTGAATCCTAAGGAATGCTTTCAAGAATGATGTTAAAGACAGTGTGTGGCCTTGTGTTTAACGCTTTTTGAAATTAAAAACTGCGGGTAAGTCACTACCGCTCTGAATGAAGTAACGTGGATTCTCGATTGCCACTCTGCACAGAAAGGGACCTTTTTGTTCAAGAATTCAAGAGTTTGCTAACCTTAAACCTTAACTTATAAGGACTTCTCGTTCATTTTGTTCAGGAAACATTTAACCTTTCACAAATTACGACAGATAAGATGTTGTAAGAGATTGACACCTTTGTCGTTTGTGCAATTAAACGAGCCATTTTTTCATGATGTGATGAAAACAGTGCTAAAATTGCTCTTATGCATTCTTCAATCCGACCATATTATATTATGAGTTGATGCTTACTTTTCGCCAAGTTATCCTCCGTTGAATAATTTGGAAGCATGGTTTTTAGCTACGCCAGTCTTGTTTAACTTAAGCCTGTATAAAGTCATCCGTACCTCAGCGAGTGGTGCGAATGGTTGTTCGTCTTAATATAAACTTAGGCTTAGTACTCACTATCAGTCTTATACTACGTTAGGTTGAGTTAGGGAATAAATCACTACTCACCGTTGTTATACAAAATTTTCCACGAATACCAATGGCACAGTGTCCAGTAATAAAGAAGAAACGCGCCTTTACGACTAAACTTTGCTAATAGGCCAATACGAGTATTTTCTTGGAGAGAGCGTGGGAGGTGAACATTGTTGATCTTTTCCATGAAAGTTCGTTGGCTCTTTCATTATCTTGGATACCCATATGACCTGCTACTCGTATTCAGCTTACACTTTTATAAGACTTGCATGTACTTACTACCTTTGTTACACGAGAATGCATAAGACTAATGGTTCTGAGTCCTGCAATGGCAATACTTTTTGCAGTCCAGATAGCTGTGGAGTTAGCTGGGAAAACACATTCATTAAATTCAAGACGCCGATAATTACTTTTAATCTTCTTTTTATCTATCACTATCTTTTTTTTAAATTGTGTTACTTTTTGCGTGTGTAGAAAACTAGAAACGCATTTTTGATACGATGTTAGCAATGTTATGCTTTCAACATGAGGACAACTATGGACACCGGGAAAAATTGGCTCCAAAACTCTAGATTGGGGAACGTTACCATTGTCCAAAGCAAAACTCCACCAAATTTTGTGGTCGAGGATGGAAATCGTGACGGTCAATTTCAATACAAAGATTTGAAACGCCATCAGCGCGGTCATCGGAGGCACGCTGTTTAAACAAAGGGACTAAGGCAAGATCAACTGGGTCTTATCTTTTTTCAGTTCAGTTTATATGCATTTTTATTGTTTCACTTAATTTACCCTTACTTGCTAGACAAAAAAATGCTTAAAAGTTAGCTTAACTAAGTTAAGTTCAACCTAACACTTAAATTATGTCTTTCGACGTATCTTACAATTATACTATACTACAATATTTATATTCATTATAATTAAAACTAAGAAAACATTTTTTACAACAAAACTTAGTAACAGGACTGTTATTTTTTTATTTTTATTATAAAACTTAAAACTAGTATCCTATAAACTACCTAAAAATAAATCTTAATATACTTAACCTACTTACATCTAATACATACATACATACATATATATATACATATATATATACATAATATATATATACCTAATATATAAATATATGTGTATATATACATGTTTTTTTTTATTTTTATTAATTTTTTTATTGTTTTTATATATTTTTTTTTTCTTAAATCTAACTTACTCCTACTTAAAACTATGTAAGCCGGCCATGGCTAAAAAACAAAAAATTAGGCTGACCGACTTTGCTTCACATGAAGCTACCAAGTATTGGAGGAATTCGACGACGAAGCATCCTCTCCCTCAAAAAGCCACCAAAATTGTTGGTGCTGCTGAGCAACATCTCTCCTGTCGCGACTCCCTACCGCCCTACTGAACCAGAAACGCTCCGCACTGCCGTGTGCGACGTCTCTGTCGTAGTTGACCGCAGCCTTTCGAGCAACGTGGAAGATTAGCGGCACAGCCAATCTGTCCTGAATCAGATCTTTGCTATCTAGGTAGAGGAACGCTTCTGGAGGAACATAGCCGTCAAATCGAACTCTCTCATGATACATATAATTAGGGTAGTAAGCCCCAGAGATCAGGTTGTTCGACGATGTCATTGCTCTTGCAATGTGCCTTTGAGTCAACTTAATAACAAAATTGTCCACACTTATTAGGTTCGCCCTATTGTACAAGACCTCATTGCGATAGAATTTTATGTACTCAGACTCTGGTGTTCTGTATAACCGAAGACAAGCCCTAAGGCAAGCCCTCTCAAACACCCGAATCTTTTCCAATAAACTTGCTCTCACGTTGAACCACACGGGACATCCAAATACAAGCATAGGCCGGATAAGGGCCATGTAGCAGATCACCTTCACCCTCGCATTGAGTTGGCTGTTGTAAAACAGTCTCCTTGTAAGGGCAAAAGCACCTCTGGCTCTGGCCAGAGCAACATCTATATGTTCGTTAAAATACAGATATTGATCTAGCCAGATCCCAAGGTATCTGACTACATTTCGACAAGCAAGTGGCTGTCCATGTTGTCCGACGATAGAGAACTTTCGCCAATTCTTTCTGGTATCCCTAGAGGCCCCATACAAAGGCGTCCTAAGCAGAATGGTTTCCGACTTCTGAAAGTTGATTTTCAACTTCCAGTCATCGCAATATTGTTTAATTTTGTCAAAGTCACGTTGCAAAAGTGTATTAATGACCTCAATCTTTGGACCTGATCTGTACGCGATTAAGTCGTCTGCGTACGCTATGCTGTGGGGAAGTGAACCAATCAGATCACTTGTGTAAATGTTGAATAGGATCGGCGAATTTACCGCACCTTGTTGCAGACCGTTTTTAATGTTAAATATTCCAGCGAAAGTCACATCGCCATTTTTCACGATGAACTGTCTACTGGAAAGCATATCAAAAAGAATATACAGCAGTGGTTTACTAATGCCCAACCGGTCCAGCTTGAAGAAGAGTCCCTCTAACCATATGGTGTCGAAGGCCTTTTCCAAATCAATCAGGCAGGCACCAGTGCACTGTTTCTTGCCTTTGTTCCATTGGATATCAGAAACCAGTTTGGACGCAGCATGAATGATATCATGCCCCGCCCTGAAACCGAATTGATTATCCGGAACGATATGTTTGTCCTCAACCCACTTAGTCAGGACTCTATTGATTACCTTCTCGAAAACCTTACTGATGTTTGGAAGAAGACTGATCGAGCGGAGATTCGCCGGATTGGAAGTATCTTTATTCCTTTTGGGAATGGGATGTACCACCGCAGTCTTCCAATGCGCTGGATAATGTGCATTATTCATTGCATTATTGAACAGGGTGGTATAAATGTCCACCGCTTCTAGTGGGAGATGTCGAAGCACAATGTTCGGTATTTCATCGGTTCCCACTGATTTCTTACTTCTAAGCGATTCGAAGATCGTTTGGAGCTCTTCTTTCGAAATGAACGGTGGTAATACCCTTTCGTTGGTGACGACATTATTTGCCATATTCTCGTCACTGAACTGGGTGAAACCCGAGTTCTCGAATCGCCAATTCACAATTTCATTTCGAAGGCAGAAATTGTGCACAAGGACTCGACTCTCCAGGTCATGGTTCGGGCCAATGATGTCATTCGCCTTGTACACTTCCTGGAAAGTCGCTCCTATAGCCTCTACCTTCTCCTGCGGATCCTCGACCACAAAGAAGTTGTCATCATCAACTGCCTCATTTGGATCGATACCTGCTGCTACAAGTATTTGTTCGTTGTTCGTTGTTCGTCGTTCGGGCGATTTTGAGACATGGAAGGTCGTTTTGATTATTTCTCCGAAATATTTTATTTATTTGCGGGAACATATTCGGGTTGCTGGTGTTTACAGCCCGAATTTTGTTGTTCCAATACAAACTTACAGAGTTTCTGTAATTTTCCTTTATTAATGTTTGGAGGTTTTTAATCGACGACTTCAATGTCATGATCTCCGGGTTATGTCTGTCAGTAAACTGTCTGTACAAGGTTTTTAGTCTTGACAGCAGCCTACTTTTTTGTCGGTGCAGTGCGTCAATAGTTGCATTGTGGAATAAGTCTTCGTCGTCAGTGTGTTGATACCGAGGTATCGTTTTGTCCATTGTTCGTTTAATTGTCTCGTCCATTAGTCTAAGATACCTGTCAATCTCCGCGTTTGACAGATTTCTGTTGGACAGTGGGTAGAGCGAATTCGAGGAGAGTACTCTAGTCAGTGTTCTGGTGAAGTGTGTCCAACGCACCCTACTATAATTGTAGGAATGCCTTTGCACAAACTCATCCAATTCCGCAATTTCGTTGGGATCAGTTATTTCGGTGCTGAGACCGCAATGGTCACTGTCATACACGAAAGTGCGTAGACAGTTTGTAGTTTGTTCGTTAGTGCACGTCAGTTGTATTCGTGAGTCGAACAGCAGGAGATCCAAATAGGACCCATGTCTGGGAAACGACGGACTATCCATGGCTTTGAGGCCGAGTCGATACATCACACTGTGCTGACTCCACCAATTGAATAGTAGATTCCCTCTAGTATTTGGTGTATTATTTCCCCAATCTCTATGTTTGGCGTTAAAATCTCCGCCGATAATAAAAAAGTTCTCCTCCAATTCCAGCCTCAGGAATCGAAACAGTATCTCGAGCTCTGAGATGAATAAAGTGGATTGAGTAGCCTTAGATGCATAAACAGACACCATGTACAACCGCTTTCCACTACGGAGAGGGATGTACATGATGCATGCTTCCAGCACCCGAAACCTACGTACCACACGACTGTATACTCTTTTGAAACGCAGTCCCTTTCTTACAAAGATCGCAACACCACCTCCTTGAATAGAATTGGGTCGGTTTCTTCGTAATATTTCATATTTTCTGTGCCTCAATTTGTGCCTTTTGGTAAGCTTAGTTTCGCTAACCAAAAGCACATCAGGGGCTTGGTCTTTAAACAACTTAAACAGTGTGGCTCTTCGTTCGAACCTAATCAGTGAATTAACATTCACTGCAAGGACCTTCAGGGTTTGCTCCGCCATGTACGTACCCATTACGACTGGAGGTGCGTTAGGCCCGGCAGCAGCGCGTATATTTGATCTACCCGCTTAGCCTGTTCCTATATTTGACGCTGAAGCTGAGCCATCTGCCTCTGAATAGAGAGCAAGATAGCCAGCATGTCAGGTACAGGGGTTCAGGTGCTATAGGCGCTGGGGCCTGAGAAGCTACCTTTGCTTGTTGTACCGTAGTTCCCCTACCTGCCGCCATTTGGGCGTAGGTAACTTGGGGAGTAACGGCTGGTGTTTGTGCCTGCACGAGTGGACGTTTAACTTCCACTTTCTGCTGCCGAGCCAGATTTACTCTTTTGATGTATTGGAATTTGGGACAACCCCGATAATTTGCGGTGTGTCCCGTGTTCCTACATAAAGCACAAGAGAGTTGGCTTTTTTCCGACGCTCCGTCCTTACCTAGAGCGCATTCCTCTGACTTGTGGTTCTTTCCACACTTCACGTATCGAGGCTGCATTTCGCAGTTCGACGCGGCGTGCCCGAACCTTTGGCAGCGAACACATTGTAAAATGTTTTCGCTCCTCTTTAATTTTTCCCAGTGTACAACCTGGTATTCTAGGACTTTTATACTCCTTAGACCATCCAGTTTGCTGTTGAGACTTAGCTGGACCAGGAAGAACGGTAGTTTCCGCTTCTCCCTTTTGGATAGGCATGGTCATGTCTAGATGATTGTGGTCATGTGCTTCGCAATGCGAGCTCGTGTCTTTGTCTTGTAAAATTGCTGGTAGTACTAAACCTTGCTACGAATAAGAACGAATATTTGCATGTTTTCAAAAATTCATAAGTGACCTAGCCCACTATTTACCGAATTCTGGGACCAAATGGGACGTACAATCATTCTTTCTTCCGAGCATTACTATGTAGTGGTTTTATTTTTGACATTCCTCAATATTTAACTGCTGCATGTTTCATAGCATCAAGAAAACTGTCATCACCTTTCATAACCTTTGTGCAACCACTTCCTATGTTTGTTTTTTTGTCGTTTTGAATACAAAAATATATCTGCAACGACCTCAATACTCACCAACTTTTCTGGTCTCATCTAAATGAGATTTGAACTACAGTTCACTTTGTGGGTTTGACAGCCAGATATACGGACATAGCACGAGCACTCGTACTTCGTACCATAATCACAAATTCCCTTTGAGTCCTCTCAGTCCTCACTTGTAAGTTTTGAATTTCACGTCTGTGGTTTTATATTTTTCTTTTATGAATTCATTCACCATTTTCTGCAGATTTGAATGAAGATTTATCGCCACATTTCATATTTAGCTCGCATCTAAGTAGGTTCTCTCTAATTCCTAGTTTGAGGGTAAATCATATTCTTCAAGCGTCAGACTCTCTAGGAATATCATATCCTTTCGTGGTTGCGGGTATCATCCTTACCCCGGTCAGCTCTTATCCCATTACATTCCACATGGTTGAAATTCTATTGAATTTCATGTGCACTTACTTTCAACAAAACATGCTTGGTTATACGCCACCAATTTCCCGTACCACTATAAACAACAACAAGCGCATAAATATCCGTACTAAGCCTGAGAAATGGTTATCACAGCGACGACAAATATTCGTAAAGGTCCGTGTGTCTGTATGGAATGACAGCAAGTGGTAAGAAAAATGTAAGAGAACGTTTTGCACCTTCGAAATTGTTTACTGCTGACGGTGGTGCAGTGCGGTGATTGTGGCTGAAAGGCAACGCGTACTTGAGGTTTCCGCAATTATGCAATCGTCTCATAGACGTAGTATCAGTTGAATTGCATGAACCAAAAATCACCACTGTGTATGTACTTGTAGTGTCACCTGAAACTAAAACTGTCCATAGTCAAGCTGCTTCGCGGCAGCCATTCCGCCTATTCATTCGTCATCGTAGGGTCAGTCGGTTCGTTCCAAGAAGAAGTGTTTTCAGTTTTCTGTTTCCCACACATGGTTTTTCTCTAGTCTTCATCTGTTCATCATCAGAGTGTATCTTTTCTTCGTTGTCAGGTTTAATGATGTGCTTCTTTACTAAATGCCTGCAAGAAACGTCACGCTCGCATTTCGTAGATTTGGCGTAAGTATAATCCCGAAAACACGGATACAGACACATTTCCAGACAGAGATACAGAGTAAGCGAATGCAAGTGTGAAGTAGCCAAACACTGTTAATGGGATTAAGATTCCCCGTTTGCAACATGGTGCGTTGGTTTTAAGAGCTTTAGAGTTTCATTGACGAAATGTCTCGAAGTAATTGCATACGAGATACAGCTAGCTATTCGCTACAGCAATGACAGCTTAAGTAGGTTAATACGATTTGCTTTCAGTCAATTGGTAGAGAGGCGGCTTTAAGTGTACGATTATGGAGATATTTAAGCGTGCGACTATTGTTGTGGATACTATCCATAGACTAAGGTTAACTGCCTTGACCCTTATTCGTCATTTTTCAGTTGTCATTTTGTGGTCTTCTCTTTCATTTTGTCTTGGTTTAGACGATTGTTGTCTTAGTTGTCAATGTAAGTATAAGACTGACCTTAAATGTGCTCCAATTGTCTGAGGGATTACTACTTTATTCAGATTGTCATAGGCAGATACTCGTACTCATATGCTATATAGTATGCTGGTGGAAAATACAATTAAATAACCGTAATCACTTTATGGAATATGCGAGGCGGCATTGTCCACTGACATAATTTCAATGCTGAATGGTCGAGTTAGTTTTTTTGTTTTTCTTGAGACTTTTGCTATATTGGCTTTGGGGAGATACATTAGCTGTGCTTATGTTACGCGGCAAGTGTTGCTTTCGGTTGTTTATAAGTCATGTTGACTTTACATTTCAACGCTTTCGGATTGTTCTGCCCACAATGACTGCAGTGCTGCCATCAGGCGAAGATTTTTTAAATTAGGAAAATTATCGACTTTAATGACCTCGGTGGAATATCTTGTAATCCTAAAATATTTCATTTGGGACTCATTTACCTCTTGTTCGTCTGTGTTTATATCGGTTCTTAAATTTTGTTGAATACGAGTACATAGGTGGATATTATCAGCGTGGTTCAGATGATTTAGTTTAGACATGATTGTCCATTATATTCCCCTAAATCTTCCGACAGTGCCGTGACTAACATTTAGATTTTCAAATTGACACTTTAGCCTATGCTAATAACATTAGTGACTTCATCGGAGGACCCTTCGTAGCGCAAAGACTCATTTTTTGCTAAATACAATAACACAATAAAAGCGCCAAGCCTTATTGCGTGCTTGCCTATGAAGCAGTGTCCAGTGATGACACCGACGACGGCGCTGAGATGTTTCCTATTTAGAAGGATCAGACTAGCTTTAGACAGATCTGGTTAGTCGCTAGACATCTTGGTCCAACAGTCCACCTGAAGTCGCATCCAGCTTTAATATTAATTTGCACGTAGCTGTTGGTATAGCTATGCTACCCTTTTCCGGCTTCCTTCAGTTCCCTGGAATGCCCGGCATCCAGAAAAGTTGAACTGCTATGCCATCTCCATAAGAGATGATTAGCATTCAAGGGCGGTTTTAGAATTTAATGAGACTCAGTTCAGGGACTTGAAAGCGGCCTGAATATCCGAAAAGATGCGGATATCTTTTACAGATATCACGCTTTTCTGCCTGGAACACGCTACAGTGATTTGAAAGACGGAAAAAGAGGCTTAGATTTAGCTTATCTGAAAAAATACCACCACTAACCTGTGTGAAAATAAATTGACTTGTTCTCCATGAAAGCATCTACCTCACAGAAGGATCTAGAGAGGAAACTTAGATGGAAGTTTTAAGCAAACCAAAGTTCAGGTATGGTGTAATCGATGTTCTCTGTGAGGATTCCGAATGTATTACGAATGTTTGCGTGCTCAAATGAATTATTTGTCCACCGTGTAGTCGCTTTAAGGCGAATAGCTACTTGCCTGGTGAAGATATCGAGGGGTTTCATGTGAAACAGAATGTTTAATGCCGCAAAGGGAGTAGACCGTAAGGCTCCACTTATGAATAGACATGATGATCTTTGGGCTCTGCTTAGTTTGCTGTAGTTGACTGCATTGTCTAGGGCCAGAAAACAACCCCGCAACTGAGTATCAGTCGGCCTTATGACCGAGGTGTGTAGTGTATAGTGTATAGTGGGTTATGCGGGGTTGAAGGCCCCATTTATTCCCAATGGCTTTTTTGCAAGAGAATGAAGCTACTGTAACTTTATTGACTCTTTCTTGAATGTTAGTTTTCCAGGTTAGTTTCCTGTCAAAAATGAGACCCGAATATTTTGCTGTATTGAGGGAAGGTCTATAACTGGAATTTTGTATTTCACAAGATCAGTTTTCCACAGCGATGTTCCCAACGGGTTAATCTGTTGAGATTTAGTTGAAGGAGTTCTTTAAAGGTATTAAGATGCTTACCTGAGACGGCTATAGCAACGTCATCCGCATAGGCAATCACCCTACTACCACCCGCTTCCTGGTATATCAGCAGTTCATTAACCATTATGTTCCCGAGAAGGTGAAAGAGGACACCGCCTTGCGGCGTACCTCTGCTGACACATCTTTTAGCAGAAGCCTCACTCAGTTAGGAGTAGATTATCCTGCTGTTTAGCTTGAGACTGATCAACTCCCCGAGTGAGTTGGCTACCTGCAGAGTTGACAGCGCAGTCGTGATCGCGGATGTGTTGACGTTGTTAAAGGCACTCTCTATGCCCAGGAAAGCAACCATTGTCTACTCTATATTGTAGGGATCGTTCTATGTGGCTAGTCAGTGAATGCAGAGCCGTTTCCACCTGCTTTCCTTTACAATAGGCATGTTGAGCCGCTGACAGAAGTCTTGGATCAATTTTAGCTCGTATATGCATATCAATCAGTCGTTCTAGAGTTTTCAGAAGGAAAGATGATAGACTTATAGGTCTGAGGTCCTTTGGGACAACATGAGAACATTTTCTGCCTTTGGGAATGAAAACTACATTGACTTCTCTCCATGATAGTGGAATGTGGATCAGTTCTACACAGTTCCTCATAATATTTCCTAGCGCAGAATAATAGCTAAGGATCTCTGTAGCTCGGCAGGTATTATACCGTCCGGACCAGTAGACTTGTATGGTTTAAAGTCATGCAGCGCCCAGAGCAGTTTGTCTCTTGTGATCAGACCATGAATTTTGGTCCCCGTTGCAGTAGGCCTGTGTGGGTTGCTACTGGCCGCGAATTAAAGCTACCTGGAAAGTGGGTGATTCATTACTTGAGGTTGTCCAAGAGCCATCGGTTTTTTTCAAACAGCTAGGTATCATAGGATTTGTAGAGAGGATTTCCTTAGCCGTGATGGGCCTCCAGGATTGTCGCTTTGCCTTTCTCAGTTCGTTTTTGTATAATTTGAGGAATTCTGTGTATGAGTCCCAGTCAGTCACTTTTCTTGTGCTTTTTGCTAAGTTGAAAAGTTTTCTTCAAGTCTTTTTGAGCAGTCCCAGTGCTGATGTCCACCAATGTGGCTTTTTCTTGCCTCTAGGTTGAATAAGAAGGCAGGAAGCGACCATAGCCTGACTGAGAACCAGAGGGAATTGATAGTTCAGAGGATACCGTTCTAACAGTATTCCTCTGCATTTTGGCCAATCAGTTTTCCAGTAGTTCCGGAATGCTGGTTGCCTGGGGAGAGCATCACTCAGGCTGAATCCAGTTCGTTAGCATTTGAGTGAAGCTGTCGGGGACAAGAGTGATATCTAGCACTTCCTGTCGGTTCCTAGGTTAGTACTTAAAATATAGACATCGTTGATGTCGGTACTGCCCGATACTGTGTGATGACCGTTAGCGTCGCATCCGATGATGAAGCCAGTCTTTTGTCTTCCAGCTTCCAGTACCACCCTTTCTAGCTTATCACCATGGTCCACATGATCGTGGCCAAGGTAAGCCGATGCTAGCCAGTAGTCTCTAGTCTGGCAACGGTTAAGTCGGGGTCGCTGAGATTAGGAAGTAAAAATGTATTAAGGCTACGTTTCACTAATATACAAGTTCTAATCTTACCTTTGACTCTTGTATAGAGCGGAGCGTATACAGGTGTCCTAAGTCCACGAATCACGCCTTCTACAATCCATGGTTCCTGGATTAGGATAATGTCTTCTGCTTTTTTTTGAAAGTCGCAGAATGAGTGCGGCCGAAGCCTTTTTTGAATGATGGAGATTAATCTGGAGCAACAGTATCATTGCTACAGTTTTCCAGGGTAGCCTCCACCACGGTGCTGTTGAGGTCCTCCGATTCTGAAAATGTGCCCAGACTCGAATCCGAACCGAATCATGTCTTTTGTCTACGCTAGAGGGTTAAGGGACTCATTATTTATTCGTCACGATCAACGCGCATCTGTAAGAGCCCATTAGTTCCTCCAGTTTCGCGACTTTCCAGTCGTGAGTCGGAAGGGTCGGGTTACTGAGGCTGAAGATTTCTAGAATGCTTTCTGTGGAGGAGGGTTCGGCTGGGATCCAGGTACGAGTTCGAGGTCTGCTATGGATGTCCTCCTTAGATACAACCTCGAGTTTTGCATATGGCCAATTGTCTCCTAAACCACCCATGGTCTTAGTGAAGAGATCGAGAGATCTCTGATTGGCACACGGGATGAGTTTGACATGGTCTTGTGAAGTGGTCCGGGGTTTTTCCGCATGATGGCCAAGAAGTTGCTCGAAAGCTTCAGCTTGACCAGCTGCCACTTTTCCGGTGTTATAGAACCGTCGCTATCGTTGCTATCGGAATGAATCCGAAGGTTTTGATGATGCGTGAAGCATTTTGGTACCACGCCTTAGATGGAGCTCGGTTATGCGGCTGTCGTCAGTCCACTATGTGCGACGTTATTCCGCCAATAGCGTATCGAATGTTGGACTCGAGCTCGTCCAACGTGGTTAGCGTATGCGCTTGTTATCGTATACTAAGGACTTGATGTAACCGCAGAGAAAATAATCGACTGGTGTCAAATCGCATGATCGCAGCGGCCGATTAATGAACGGTCGCCGTGAGATGACCCAGTCGCCAAATTTCTCTTTCAAAATTTCGAGCGTTGCGTCGCTTGTATGGCATGTAGCGTCGTCCTGTTGGATCCACAGCTCGGATAATATCGATGATGTCGAGCTCTGACCACAGAAAGTCGGTTAACATCGCTCTCTACCTGAGACCATTGACGGTAACAGTGTCTCCTTCCTCACTTCGAAAGCTATAAGGTCCGATGATGCCGCCATGCCATAAACCGCACGAAACAGTCAATCTTTGTGGATGCATCGATGCTTGGCCGAACACTTATGGATTGTGTTCGCTCCAATAACGGCCAAAATGAGCCAAAAATGGGCCTCGTCGGAAAAGATGATATTTTGGCCAAAATCCGAATCCCCGGCCAACATTTCCAGCGCCCAATTAGCGAACTCACGTCGTTGTCTATGGTCATCCGGCTTCAATTCTTGCGTCAGCACAATCTTATACGGATGTAGGCCCAAATCCATTCGCAAAATAAGCCGGGTTGACTCTGTGGCGATGCCCAATTAAGCCGATCGGCGCCGAATCGACATTTCTGGCGGCTTTTATTTTTTCATTTCGCACAAATCTCTGTCTGATTGGTGAATTAAGATCCAAAAGAGTGTACTCACACTCAAACTTTTCCACGGTGCGACGAATAATGACGGCCGACTTTCCGAGGAAATTCACATTGCGTATTTACGATAATATTTTTTAATAATTTCCTCACATTCTGCAAGCGGAAAACTATCATTGTTATCTGGTCACCCGTTATTAGCCTTCGTCTTCGCATGCATCGTAGGTTGAATCTTCTTCTGCTTAACTTCACGTTGGCATTGAAATTTAAACCTTGGGTTAGTTGTTTGTGATCACTTTGTAAAGCCTGGAAGGTAGAAGGCTACATTTCCCGACAGCTTCCCCACTAGTCCTCCACGCTTGGTTCTGGTCTGCAATGGCTCTGACATTCCCTTGCGATTGTAGCCTTGACTTGACTTCTTGACTTCGAAAACTTTGACTCGTCAGGTCAACTTGTATAAGAGGTCCTATCATGTGGCATTTTTTTTTATTTTTATATGGCTCAGTATGCACACGGCACTACTAAATGCTCTTTTCGTATTCAATTTGTACGTCGTACTTGGGTTTCTGCTCTCCTCAATGACCGATCCTAAAATATTGGTCATTTAGCACTGAAAGCACAGCATGATGCAAAGAGCTGTATATCCAAATTCATCATGGTCTTGATTTTAATCTTGTTTCTCGCAAAGATGGTCACGCTTTAACAACAACCCAATCCTTGGTATCGCAAAGGTTCTGGTCTATCGGTCTGCAAGATCATAATCGGTTGGGCTCAAAACTTGGGATTCGTTGGTAGGCCAAAATTCGCAGAAGTCTTATGCATAACTCACATTTTGAAGAGAAAGTGCACATTAAGTTCCAAGAGAAAGATACTCGTTACTTGTTGCCCTTAATGAATTTGATAATTATTTAAACTGTTGCAACGTTCCCTAAACTTATACCAAAAGCAGTTTCTAAAAGTATAAGCAATTCATAACGATTGCACTACAACTGTAGAAATTTTCGAAAATTCAGAAAATTGTAAATGCCTTCAGGACTTCCTCTTACTTAAAGTGCCGCCCACAAAAGCAAAGGTTGCTATGCCAGGCAGAATTGATTAATTTTTCTTGTGGCCAACATAAGACCACAAAAAAATCAAATGCTTGAAGTAAAAATGTTTTTTTTTAGATTTATAACACATACTAGATTTGTAAGAGCATTTCTGTATTCCCTTGGATTTGAACGTGCCTTCTCACTGCAGTTTTATAGTTGGAATTGCAGTAGAATTATATAAAAACAGCACTTACAACACAACGGATGCCAGTAAAAAAGAAATACTAATCAAACACTCTGGCAAGTACGACCACGTCTAGGTATCTTTTTTTTACAATCGCAGCTATTACAGATAATTTCGTCTAAGTTACGAATACGAGTATCTACTACGAGTACGAGTATTTATGTATGGATACATCACGGAAAAAAGGGAGATCGTTGAACTCACCTTTCACCTTTAATGAACAATACACAAGTCTTTATTAGTGAAGTAATAAGGTTTGCATTTACGACTTTTCAATTCGGGGATTGGATAGAGGGAAATGGTCTAACAGTAGGGATGGCAGCTGGTAGATATTTTATTTGTTTTTATCCGCAATGTGCAATATTTTATTTTCAACAAATTAAATGGTGAAACGGAAACAGCTTTAAAAGGGTTTAAGGTAAACATTTTACACATTAGAAGTTGTTGTTATTTTTATTGAATTCCCTTCAATTTTTAAATATATATGTAAGTCTCCTACAGAGATGAAAACTTAGACACTTAGAAAGCGCTACAATCCGGAGCCGATTCGGGCCTCAACCAATGAACCTCTTCTTTAGCCAACTACGAGTATTGTAACTCGAGTGTTGCTCTCCAAGACGGTTGAAGATCCTTACATTTGCACGCGTTTTTCCGGCTGGGAATCCTTTTCGGGTGGAGTGTTAATATTAATTTGGTATACATGTCTTAGCCATCTCGAGCGATTATTTTGCATTTTTTCTGGCCAAGTCGATATCGCTGTGCAGCTCGTCCTCCAAGGCCAGTCAACACAAACGAGACCAAAGATCTTCCGCTCAAAAGGAGCAAGGATATCTTCATCCGCCTTCGCTTCCTTATTACTTAATTGCCTTTTTAAGCCCACAGAAACAGCCATTGACAGTTTAATTGATTTCTGATGAGATGACATTATCAGAATAAATAGCGGAGCTGAGGTAAACACAATCCCCAAATATGTTATGTAAAGGATGTTTTTTTTTTAGAGGTTTGCTTTTTAAACTGGCAACGCTGTTTCTACAGATTGTCAATTTGATAGTTGAAAGTTGATTTGTGGTTAGTACGTTTTGCCAGTTTAAGATGAATCGATTGACGACAGAACAACGCGTGCAAATTGCGCAAGCTTGTTTTGAAAACCATGGTTTGGTTCGCCAAACTTATCCTCCGCTACGTCCATTTTACGGTCGACATAATCGTCGTCTTGGCTTAAAAGCTTATAAGATCCAGCTTGTGCAAGAGTTGAAACCCCGCGACCATTATACACGTCGTAGATTCGGTGAATGGACCTAAAACATGGCTCAGCTTGATCCTCATTTTCAACGCAAAATTTTGCTCTCCGATGAGGCCCATATGTAAACAAGCAAAATTGCCGAGCCTGGAGTGGATAAAACCCAGAAGCCTTTGCCGAGACACCCTTACAACCACTGAAACTCACTGTTTGGTGTGCATTATGGGCTAGTGGAATCATCGGCCCATATTTCTTTAAGGACGATGCCAGCCAGAATGTTATCGTCAATGGAGAGCGCTATAGAATCATGATTTTTGACTTCTTCGTTACTCAGTTGAATGGCATTGATGTGACAGAGCTTTGGTTTCAACAAGATGGCGCACGGCGCGCGACACCATCAATTGCATAATTTCGCCTAATGGACCTGTGAACTAGCCTCCACGATCATGTGATCTCACACCTTTAGATTACTTTCTTTAGGGGTGTGTGAAGTCGCTAGTCTATCCCGATAAACCAGAGACGTTTGACGATTTGGAAGTCATCAGTCGCCGTGGTATTGCTGATATATGGCCCCAGTTGCTCGATAAAGTTTTCAAAAATTGAACTTCACGATTGCGCTTCATTCGAGCTAGCCATGGCGGCCATATGCCCGATGTCACATTTAAGCACTAATGGCATAAAATTGTCTATTAAATAAAGTTAATATCAAAGACATTAACATTAGCTTTAAGTGTTTTATTTCATATTGAATTCATATGCTTCTTAAAAAAAAACATCCTTTACTTCAAAGCGCTATAAAGGGTATCCCATTAAGACGGCCTATTTTGAAATTTGAAAAAAACCCGGCGTTTTTTTGAAAAGTTTTGATGTTTTTATTTTCATAAAAAAGCGTAGGCATGGAGGTTATGTATCGAATAAAATACACGTTAAATGGCCGCCTCATGGCTGATGGCACACCTTGGTCCTTTGGCATAGTGTCGGCTCAATTTCATCAATGGCGCGTCGAAACTCGTCTTTTATTTCAGAAATTGTTCTTTCCTTTTAGAAACGCCAACGAAAAAAATCCTATGGCGCCAAATCGCAGGATCTTGGTGGCCTTTCGCTTCAAATTTCGTCTTCAACAAATCCATTGTTTCGATGGTTGTGTGGCAATTTTCGTCGCCCTATTGAAACAACATGTCTTCGAGATCCATTTCAGCAATTTAAAGCCAGAAGATGTTGTTAATCAACATCTCACGGTAACGAATGCCGCTGACGGTTACCGCATTCTCGAAGAAGGATGCTCTAATGAGTCCGCCAGCCCAAAATGCGCTCCAAACAGTAGTTCGCGGTGGATGCATGGGACGCTCTTGGATTCTCAGCTCCTCAAATGCGACAATTCTGTTTGTTGAAATAGCCATGAAGTTCGAAATGCGCATCATCGGAGAAAATATTTCTCTTCGAAAAATCATCATTCACTTGTTGCTGCTGTAAGATCCATTCTGAGAACGTTCGGCGCTGTGTCAACTGAATCTTGTAAGCTGCAACTCCTTAATCAAAATTTATTGTAAACTGCTTCGTGAAAGCTTATTTTGCTGAAAACGATGCGAATCCAGGTGGAAGGATTCTGGTCAACACTCTTACTAACTGCTGCAATGTTTTCATGTCTCTTCTGGATTTAAACTGACCCAATCGCCTGAAATTTATCGAACTGTACGATGAGAAGGTCCATTATGGGGATCGAAAAATTCACGACATTTTCGAACCGTCTCCGCAAAAATCTCACCATTTCGCTAGTGGATTTTCCCAATTTCTACGTGTTGTGTGTCCGTGTAATTCCCCATGGTTAAACCGTATTGTTCACACATGACAGCCGTAAGACCGATACAAAAAAAAATGGGATAACATTAAAAATAGGCGGTCTTAATGGGAAACCCTTTATAGGCTATAGATTTTGATATTCTGTCCGATATTTCGAAGTCTTGTTGACAGCATTTAATATACCTACTTCGTTTTCTTCTCATTGACAGGTAAGCCCATTTTATTCGCTTCTGCTTCAGTACTAGCAAGAACACCAGTGACTGGTCGCTACGTTTCACCAATGATATTCGTATCAATATCATCAGCATATGTGGGTAGTTGGACCGATTTTTAGAAAATTGTGCCTCTGGCGTTAGCATGCGAGTTTCGGAGAAGAAAAAGTCGTACAACTTGTCTAAATCTTGTTTTTGAAATCAAAGGTCTCGGTGAGGTTTTTTACTTTTTTTTTATAATCGACGCGCGCTCAGGGGTTTTGTGTTTGCAACCAGCACGGGCAAGGTAAATTAGGAAGGAGAGAAAGATAAATACCGATGCCCGTATGTCGTAAATGTTTGCACTATTTTCCATCGTCTCTCTGTATAATCTGACGAGTTTACAGTCATTTTAAAACCAGACATTGCTCTGTATAGCTCATCTCTTTAGATGGTCTTAAATGTGACCTTGCAATTGGTAAAGAGATTGTGAGTATTGATCAGGACTTCTTGAGTTTTTTCTAGGATCTACAGTAGTATAAATATTTGGTCAATTGTGAAAAACCGATCAAACCGGTTCCAGGCATTCACATAATATGGCAGATAATACGAACGGAAATCTTGACGTTCATCGCCCAATTTGAATGGTTGGTTTTGTCTGACAGCGGAGTTTTGGTCATCCCAGTCATTAAAGAGTTTATCTATATCCTTATCACTGAAATGGGCTATACCACCTTGACCAAAAAGTTCAGAAAAATTAAAATACAAGTTTATTCATCTAAATTTACATACGTATATTGTCCCCTTCAAAGTAATCCCCATCGACTGCAACACACTTATGCTAGCACTTGATCCAATCCTCGAAACATTTTTTATATTCGGTTTTCGGTATGTCCATCAGTGCTTCCTGCGATTTTTCCATTACTTCCTCTCGGCTGCTAAAACGCATTCCCCGTACTGTTTTTTTAACTCGATTGAACAGAAAGAAGTCACAGGGAGCCAAATCAGGTGAATTCGGTGGCTGTTGGATGTTGTTGCACTTTGCGACACTGTGCGACGGTGCGTTATCATGGTGCAAAATCCACGAGTTTTCTGCCCACAATTCTGGTCTCTTTCGGCGAATTGCTTCACGCAAACGTCTCATAACGCCCAAATAATACGAGTACTCTTTGTTTATTGTCTGGCCTTCTTGCAAAAATTCATGATGCACTACACCGTTGTAATCCATGAAAACCGTGAGCATGCCTTTTTTTTTGACTGAAAACGGCGTTGTTTTTTTGGTCTCGGCTCATTTGGTGAACGCCATTCACTTGCCTGATGTCTGGATTGCATGTCGTACTCATAAACCCACGCACACTGGTAAATTTTCCCAAAAACATGGCCAAAATTATTTTTTGGGTTTTTTTTCCAATTTACTATTGCACGATTATACCAAAATAAGACAGTTTTACTAAAATACACTAGTCAATTTGCATGAAAATTCTTTAAAAAAAAAATGGAAAAAGTGTTTTTTTTTTTTAACGCCTTAGGTTTTTTTTTTGGTTTGACATTTAATAATACGATATATATATACCATATATTTAGAATATTGAAAAAAGAAAAACAATTAAGTTGTTGTTATTATAAATAAATAAATAAATAAATAAGTAGGTATAGGCAATATAATTTACATAAATAAAGAAAAGCCAATATGTGTGTCTATGAACATCATTCAATGATTTGTGAAACTGGAACCAAGTCTGTTTCCTCAATTTCTGGATGGAAACGCATTTTTCATTTTAGGGTTTAATTTAATCAAACTACTTATAAATGGGTCAGAAGAAACCAAAAGGTTGTGAAACACATCTTCCATATTTTGTTGCCTCGAAAATTTTCTTGAGAAACTTTCTCGAAAGCGCTTTATGTCTCTGTTCCGTGATTCATGGGCTTCATTGCCAAGCTGTCCAATCGGAAGGATATCTTCAGATATAATTTCAGGGCTGTGTATTAAAATTGTATGTACAGTGGTCGGTATATTATACCATGGGTACAATTGCACAAACATATTTGCAGTATCAATTCAATACTCGTTAAATCGAGCGATTTGTATTGGATATCCACTAGATATTATTAACAAAACAACCCTAAATCGATATACTATATGATGTTTTCATTTATGTTGGTTATATCTGAAGAAGTAGCAGGGTCATGAAAAAATCGGCGAGCAGTATTGCCATCGTTCGTACTACCAAAACCTGGTTTTGGTTTTTCGACTGATAGTTCCATTCGGAACTTCGACTTTTCTTTTATTTTCTTAACCACGAGCTTGCCATTGTCCTATAGTCAGCTTGTAGACGACATGGATTGAACATTCAAAAAACCTTATCCAAGCATGCAAGGCAGATAACCCAAACCTCAGCTTTGACTTGTTGTAAACTTGCTTGTTCAGCACCAAATCTATTTTGTTGAAATCTTTTGATGTTAGACCACAAAGATCTTTAAGTTGACGAGGTTTCCGTTATGGCATTACAGACGTTACCATCTATCATTGTAAGAAGCATTTTATGTTTTACTGAAATACTTCCGTTAATATGATCCATTAAAGTTTCATTTAAAGAAGATATTTGGTTTTCAATCGATGTGATCGAATTCTTTTACAATTACATCTGTTGTTTCGTGGACGAATTGAACTCGTATTTTTCTACAGAACCTTGTTGAGAATGGGAGAGGATTTTGCCACAATATAATTTTACTTTGTGATTGTGGGTCCCCTGACACTAATTGAATAGGAACAAAAGAAAAACTCATGCCAGAGCTTCCATCACAACCCCATTTGGAAATAAGCTTCATCTTAGACATTTCATTAATATGCAATGTTTCTATAAGATCTCGTATTCCTTCAAATAAACGTCGAACTGTGTGATCTAATAAATTTTGAAGAGGTAATTCTGCGAATAATTCAGTTATGACCAAGTTTTCAGGATGCTTCTAAAACAGCTGCATAGTTTGGATACATATGGTTATTATGTTTTATTGCGGAATCTCTAATAACATTGTATTGGAACTTTGTTAGTTTACCTTCAACAACTATTGAAAGAGCTTCCTCTGCTGTATATGGAATAATTTCCGGGTCCATTTTTGGTATTTATCAGCACGTGAAGGGGTTAAAAAGATTATGTTTTCCATCACATCTGAGGAGTTAAGTTTTCCTTGTTCTCGTAGTTGCATTTGCACAGCATAGCTTAATTCCTCGGTAGTGTAATTAGAACGCAAATCTTCTGTTTAACGTCTCTTCTTTGATCGTTCGCTTAGGTTCGAAAAATCCTTTTGAGGCCGTCCAACAAAACCATGGGCTCGTCATGGAAACGAAATTTCACATTGCAACCAGTTTGTATTTTGTTTTAGGAAGTTGTTGGTATTTCTTGAGGCGTTCACCCATCTTCTTCTATGTACATGACCAAAATCAGTTAATTTCTTCTTTGTTTGCTCTGAAATTTGAATATTGGTCTCGTTTTTGACCTTTTCTACCAAAAAATTTATTTTTTCTGTAATATCACGACGCGTACAGCTTCTAAAAAATTCAGAAAGCTGATTTCTTGAAAGAAAAATGAAATTTGATTGCAATCCTGTGTCAAAAAAAAAAAAACATCTAACTAAAAATAGAAAAAAATCAGCCTCCTAAGCAAGTTTTAAAGCTAATATTTTAAAAAGTCGCAATGTTTTATGATTGTTTCTTATAAAGGAAATATCTAGCTAACTTTTAAGACTATTTTTCATTCAAAAGCCATGCCCGTCAACTTAATGTTTGCATTATTAAAGAAAAAAATTATATTTTTTTTTACTGCTCAAACACATTTATCTTTAAAAGCTCGAAAATTAACACTTTAGATTTAAAGTATTGCAAAAAAGTGTCATTACATATCATTTCTACATATCGCAAGCAACAGAATCCATGTTAAATTATTTTACAAATCGCAAAAAAATAAATAAATAAAAAATAAATCAAAACTACTTATTATCACAAACCAAACTTGCTATTGCACTCGTTAATTTAAAGTTTACACTTTAAAAGCATGTACTGATTAAACAGTTACAATTTGCATCGCATGATGAATCAAGTTCAAAGCTCATTTTATTTGTAAACAACTTGGCATTAAAAAACAACAACAAATCGTAATTTTTTTTTTGTAGTTTTGGCCATGAATTTGGGGGAATTTACCTGTGTGCCACGTCTCGTCTCCAGTAATGATCCTTTTGGTGAATGTGGGATCGGATTCAGCCTCGCAAATCATCTCTTTTGCGACGTCAACACGGTCTTTTTTTTGCATGAAATTGAGGTCTTTTGGCAACAACTTGGTCTGTCAATGGTCTGCCACTGCGCTCATCATCTTCGATTGACTCACGACCACTTTTGAACCGCTCGTGCCACTGGTAAACGACCGTTTTGTTTAGAGAATCGTTGCCGAAACACTTTTCCAACGTTCGCGCACCATCGAATCCGTTTTTTTACGCAAAATTTAATACTCGTTCAAGTTCGTTGTTGCAAATTTAAATCCATTTCTAAAATTGTAAAAAATCGCCAACACACACAGAGATACGAGTACATGTACTCTTGGCTACGTAACTTTTGCAAATGTCAAGCTATGACGCTAAGATTTAGAGGGGATGTCAACAACAGATTTACCAACTTAACAAAAAAAACAGAACTCAAATGGGAGCGCCACACGGTGGTGTGGTGCGGGAACTTTTTGCTCAATTTGGTATTACTACATCTCTACAAGTTTCTGTTTGTCTCTTCTTTGGAAAATTATTTGTGCTCGTACATTTTATAAAATCTTCCAAGCGCTGTTGCTGAAGTAGTGGCTCAGTTACGATATTTCCAACGGCTTCTGGCATTGATGCACATTAAAATTTAAAATAAAAAACAATTAAAACGTCATACTTGGCAGTGGTCTTGGTACCTACCCTTAACCTTTACATACAGCGCGGGCGGTCTGTTTCTTTGGGCACGAATGCATATCAGGCTTATTTTGACGAACTTAGCCTCGATATGGATTGCTACAATACGTTCGGTTACATACCGAAAGCTTAAGGCTTCTTTTCTTACTCTGCCGCTTACAACATACACTCAAATACACGCTACTTCTGTTTCTTATTGCAGTCAGAGTAGTGTCGCAATTACCCATCCTCCATCTCTTTTTGAGCGCACTACTAGTCGTGAAAAGTTCTTATAAATTTGGCAAGTTAAGCCCTGTCGGACGGGACCCAAGCCACGTCTGAAAGGACCCACGCCCCATCATTTGCTCAGTGTCTACTCAAAAACGAAGTGTAAAAAGCAAAGAAAAAAATAAGAATAACAACACTCTTGCTGAGGATACTGTATATCCGTAATTCACTTGCCTACGATTATACTGCAGGTTTACGCTACCTTATCAAACATCAGACAAGCAACCCAGAAAATACTCGTAAGAACCACCTCTCCAAGGTGCAGTAAGAACCGATTCCAATTGCTCCAAGAAATTCCACATCTTTTGCACTCCTCCTGTAGGGAGAACATGTCAAGATGCTTTTTAAAGAACGGCAATCATCGTAGTTGTCTTCATCTGTAGCGTACCTTGGAATTTGTAACCTGGCACCCTGGGGGGTGGGATGCTTTAACTGTAAAATACAAATATTCCACACCGGTTCAAAAAGCCCATGATTATGACATCTTCTTACGGTTGCAATTTTGTATGGGTGCAGCAAATGCATAGATACACTGCAGTCAGGTTCCTTGGGTCTGGGTCTATTGGTGAATTTTCCAAGAGGCCTACTCGTACTCCAGGTTTTCGTTTTCTTCCTGTTGCCCCGATGTTGAATCTGATTCACATAACAACGAGAACGAGGAGCCTGAATTGGACACAACAGCAACAGTCACAGTAACAACGCGAATTTCCATATCAAAATAAACGCAACAAGATGTTTTGCCGCAGCGGCAGCGGCAGCGTTCACGGGAAAATTGAAATGTGGTGTAGGCTCTAAGTGCTTTGCCGGTGAATGAGTGTACTCGTACACAGAGCCTTATTCAATGAATTGTATACACAAAGATACTCGTATATGGTTTGAAAAAAGCAAAAAAAAAAAACAAAACTGGGTCAACTGGAGTTTCTTGCTTGACTTATCTTGTGCAAAGGAAATTGAAAAACACAGTTCAGAAATTCCTTAAGGGTGATTAAGCTAATACAAAATTTATAACTCTGTGTTTGCCTCTTTTTTAAGAAAATGTAGCAAATTCTATTGACGGGCACAATTGTGTTTTGAGCTGTTTTTATTTTCGTAATTAATGTGTTTTTTCTGTTTGCTTTTATTACAGGTACGTAAAAATACCAGGACAACTACTGGGGTAATTATGACTTTTTTTTTTATTGTTTAATACTATTTATATTATTTTGTTAAGTGTTTTCCAATTAAAGGTTCTACTTTAATTTATAATTAAGAACAATATCAGTCAAATGACCCTCACGACATCTGCTGCACATAAATCTTAGCGTTATTTTCCATTCCTTCAAGTTCTGGCCGTAAAAATTCTATTCACGATTACCACCACACCCGATCCGTTTTCGAAGCAATAAAGTCCAATGTTGCCTCCTGCCCAAAGACCCCATAAGACCACAGCTGCACGGCCGCCGCCGGTCAACGCACTCTGTACTTTATGGTGAAAAGAAACAAATTTAAAACGTTCTGTAAAATGTATATTTTGTATTTCCTTAAAATCCTGCACGTTAAATTCGTAAAATGGACTAAAATATATGCATGCAGAGTTTGGGTGAGATCGGTCGAGCCGTTTCTGAAATAATAGGACATTTGTGTTCCATAAAAAATACATGTAAACGCGCTTTAAGTCCTTACTCCTTTAAGTGCTTTTGAGTCAATTAGACCTTACACGCTTTATGACCCAAGCCTTTATGCAAAATTCGGTGGAATGTTGTCTATGATATGAGAGTAATTGGACGGAACTATGTCAGATTGTGCTTCTTGTGTTGGTGCCTGAGTTTTGCACTTTTCGTTCGAGAGGGATGCTAAGAAAAATAGCATGACAGCGCATCGCCTTGTCTAAATCCTTTTTTGACATCCTACGTACCAGTGAGCTCTTGATGGAGCAGCTTGCATTCTCCATCGTCATCCCTTCGCATGGATATCAAAGCTAGACATTGCTCTGTATAGCTCGCCTCTATAGATGCTATCATATCCGGCCTTAAAATCGATGCATTGATGGTGTGTATCGATTTGCAGCTAATGGGTTTTTACCAAGATCTGTCGTAATGTGAATATTTGGCCGATGGTGGGCTTTCCCGCTTCAGACGTTCACACAATACTGAAGATAGAACCTTGTAGGCGATGTTAAGAAGGCTAGAGCCTTTGTAGTTGACGCAGTTCAATCTCCTTTCTTGAGGATCGGACAAAAAATGCTGAGGTTCCATTCATCGAGCATTCTTTCATCTGACCGTATTTTATAGATGAGCTGGTATATGCTGCTTATCAAGTCATCGCCTGCCGGTTGAGCACGACACTCAGGCCGTCCGCTCCAGCAGCTTTGTTTGACTTAAGCTTAGATATGGCTATCTTCACTTCATCCTTCATGTTGAAAGGTTCATTCTGCCTGACAGCGGTATTTGGTTATTCATCGCTTTTATACAGGCTACAGAAATGCTCTTTCCAAATCGTCAGCATCTACTATGACTCTACTACTACGTTCCCTTGTTCGGCCTTGGCTCGGGGTTTATGTCCATGTATCTTTTACCTTTTGGTAAAACTTTCAAATCTCATTCGCGCGCTTCTCATGCAAAAGCCGGTGTTCGTCTCTCCTGTTCTGCTCGTAGAGCTCGTGAGCAGCTCTAGTCCTTCTATTCAACGCCGCTTTGTATGCATCCGTTTCGTTGTTGTGGACTAGTGAAACCCAGCACATCACAGGCGGCATCTCTTGTTGCTTTTTGACAATGTTGCCAAAGGTGTTCAATAGTTGATGTTGTCGTCATAGGACCTCTAAAGAGATTAAGGGAAACTCGATCGGAAAAAGATTTGGCGATCTATTGCGATTGTAGGCGTCTGACATCAAACTTTCTCACAGTATTAGACAGTCTTTGCGATCTACGGAATATCCGTAACTGTAGCTTGTTCGGACATCCGTAATGTGAAGGAGTGCCTTGCGTCGATTGCAATGCGGTCAATCTGACTGACGGGTAATTGATCAGAATATCGAGAGGCGAGAACCGCGTGCTAGCTACGACAATGTTTCGCCCTGCCGCAGAGTCGATATTCCTAAATATCTCCGTTATCGGAGATGGTGTCGTACAGGCTATATTCTCCGATAGCTCTACCAAAGATGCCCTCTCTTCCTAGCTTTGCATTCAAATCACCGAGGGCAATTTTAATGTCAAAGCTAGGCCACTGCTCGTAGGTCTTTTCTAAGAGCTCGTGATGTAATTTGTTTCCTATGTAGGAACGTGCAACCATATAAGGCTAATGTTGGCATATTTGGCCTTAGTACGGATTGTTACGAGGCGCTCGTTAACATGCCGGAAACTCAAGACTTCTTGCCTAAGTCTCCCTCTAACAACAAATCCGCATCCAATTAGGAGCTGCTTCTGAAGTCGATAATAATCGCCGTAGTAACTGCCGCCGATTTTCATCCTTTTTTTGTTGAGTCCATCCCATCGCATTTCTTGGATGGCTGTAACGTCTGCTTTGCAGCAGTCCAAGTCCACCTGGTCTATTAAGGGACCTAACATTCCACATACAGATCCGAAGTTGGTTGTCCTTATTTCGTTTGCAGGGGTTATCGACAGTATATCCGTTCGTATCGAGGCTTGTTGTTCCTTCGTAACTGTAGATTTTTCCCATGGCCGGGCAGTTACCTCGGCGCACAACCATCAACTTGGAGAGCCAGTTCCATTACAGATACGAACTGGCGGTCGGTTACATCGAAGGATGTGAGCGCTGCCGTTGGTCCATTAAGGACTCATCCGCCACAATCTCTTTTCCAAGACCCTGACTTAACTTTTTGAGCCGGATAAAGTCTTATTTGTTTTATTCCGGAATTTTACTTCACCGTTGATTCCATCTGAGGAATTCATCCGCTATCCCGCTTATAGTGTTGCTGGTCAGCACTCACGCTTATAATTTTGGCAAGTCGAATCCTGATGGACACCAACTAGTACCCGGTGGTTACCCCTTAAAGATAATATAGCCACAATTGATATGTAGAAACAGTTACAACACTTGGCCTCGGCAAGTTGACGGCTCTCAGTGCATACCCTATTTCTACAGCACCCAACTATCGTACTCGCATACGCCGTATGTATGACATAATCGGAAGAAAGCAGCATGATGTCAGGGGCGCTTTCGCGAGTATTGAGACGGAAGCGGCGAATATGTAGGTCTAATGGTCAATGAAGGTAAGACCAACTGCAAATAGAAAGGACAGCCAACACGACAGATATAACTTTGAGGTAGTTAAGGACTTTGTCTACCTAGGCTCCGCTATCAAAGGCGCTGAGATCAAACAAAGAATAACTTTTGCCAATCGCTGGTTCTTTGTGCTAAGAAGGCCCAGTCAATTGCCCTCTCTCGAACAAGAAAAGTGATTCTACACCCTGAATGACTCGAAGTGCAACCGACTTTAGACTGCTACAATTTCCAAAACCGTTCATGACAATGAGCTGAAATTTTGACACATGACAGATAATTTTATTATTTACAAGCCTTTTAAACGATTTGCGTCTCAGTTGTTTTGAACAATTTTTATCCGCGATGGAATTCAAACGTGATAGTGTGATTGCTTTATATTTGGCTGGAAAACCACAAGTAGCTATCGTTAGAGCCCTCCAGCACCTCAACGTAAATAAATCATTTGTGTCGCCATAGCTCGCTACCGTGATACTGGCAGCGTTACAAAACGCCATGGAGGTGGTCATAATAAAACAACATCGGCAGAATTGGTTCGGAAAGTGAAGGCTCGAATTGAGCGAAATCCGCGTCGAAGTGGAAGAAAAATGGCTCGTGAGCTCAACATATCATTGGAACGGATGCAACACATACTGAAAAATGTGCTTGGGCTCAAGCCATTGAAGTTCCGAAAAGCACACGATCTAACACCGCAACAGAAAAAAGTTAGAGTCGAAAGAACGAAGGAGTTGCTACGCTTGCACGAATGTGGTGAGTTGCCGAATTTGGTTTTTTCCGATGAGTCGCCATTTGTTATCCAGCAATATGTCAACAAACAAAATGACCGAGTTTACTTGACAGAGAGGTCCTTCGAAAATTTACACCTTCGGAGGGCCACCAGAAAGCAGGCACCACCGATGGTGATAGTTTGGGCCGTCATAACCGCCGATGGTCGCTCTCCGCTCGTATTTTTGGACCGTGGCGTCAAAATTAATGCGATCGTATAGCGTGAAACTGTCTTGGAGGCAGTATTGAAGCCTTGGGCAAACAATCATTTCGGTCGGAGACCGTGGACACTTCAACAAGACACCGCACCGTCTCACAAAGCGCGCGTCAACCAAGATTGGTTCCACACTTCATTTCTTCGACAAAATGGATTGCAAATTCTCCGGATGCAAATCCGTTGGATTTCTCTGTCTGGGGTATTTTGAAGGCGAAGGTTGGCACTAAAAAATACCAAAGTTTGGACCACCGCAAACAAGCACTTCGCCGGGAATGGGCCAAAATTCCGCAGAGCCACTTGCGTGCAACGTGCGATGCTTTCTTCGGCCGTCTCAAGGCCATTATTCGCGCCAAAGGTGGACATATTGAAAACTACTGATACAATTTGAAAATTGATGTATTTCCCAACATTTTTTTGCTTTGGCACAATAAAATTTATCGAAAAATAAAAAAATGATAGCATTTTAAAAAGTTGGAGTTCCAGTCATTCACCCTATATGTAGCAGCTTGTGAGGAAATTAACGCGTTGAAGGTTTTTATCGTCATTGACGGCCAGAATACGCGGTTTTTCGAAAATGCTCATGGGTGTCCCTATTATTTTGCACATCACTGTATTTTTTTTTAGTTTTCTGACAACTTACCCATATCAGTTTTACCTGTTTGCCTAACAAAGCCTAGATCCTGTACTTGAGCCGCCACATGACAACGAAGTATCTCATGTATCTTCCGTTGGTTACACCAAAAATGAAATGGTTTTAGGGTTAGAAACAGTAAATTTTATTTGCTAATACGAGTATCTGGAAAGTGGCACACACCTACGAAGGACATGCGGAAAAGGCAATTGAAAGCACAAGTACCTGAGCACTTTTCCATCTTGCGCGATTTTTTTTTCTTGTTTCTACGAGTAGTCTATAGCAAGTTCTTCCACCTCCCTCAAGCAGAGAGAGCATATGAATAAGGATTGCGAGATCAATACCACGGCACGGCACCTGATAGTTCTTCACAAGGGCAGAATACAGATTTTAAAAAAAACCAAAAAGTTCCAACATCTCACCTTGCAACACCAATGATAAATATATTGTCAAAGTTTCTCAATGAGGCCTTCTTTCAGTTTTCAAAACGAACTGCTTCGCTACTATTTATATTAATCGTAGATAATTACGAGTAGATACACCGAAAACGCTGGGAAAAAACATTTTCGAACAATATACTTACTCGTACACAGTGCTTTACAAGAAGAGATGTGTCGAGTCTGAGACGTCGCGTCGACCTGACAACCACAAACTTATTATTCATGAAGTCATCAATCGTCGTCTCCATCAGTTCGGTTTGGTTTGGTTTGGTTTAGTGTCGCAATCAAGCTCGTAGACAACGTCGACAACGACGACAACAATGTCGATAAAAACGATGACTACCTACAACGACTACAACGTCGTTTTGTGGTTTTGTTGTTCGCGATGAAACTCAAAGCTTAAAATAAATATCGCATGTCTGTCTGGGATTAACAGAGGAATGGATACTTGTACAGAAATGTGAGGCGGCAGAGGAAGCGGGAATATGTCAAAATCAGTCGTGCCCTTAAAATGCGAAACTTATACCAAAGAGTGGTACCCATTGAGGTTGAGTACACACTCTTTTGCAGGTGTGTACTTTGCTTTCCCCCCGTGCTAGAGTGTATCTCGAGCATTTTTTTGGGGGTGAGACCAAAAATAGAAACGGTTTCTTGTCGGTGTCGGTCTGATGTAATGTTTTTGACAGGCAATAGTTGACCTAACTTTGCCTATTGTACTGAGGGCACACCTAACCGCTATTAAGTTTCCAACTGGGCATCTGGTCGACGAGAGCATTACTTAACAGTTACGAGTAGGTATTGGTGTTAGTAGATACTCGTACATGCGACTCCGCATCTGGCTGGAAGAATAGAGTTTAACCAAAAAGCTACGTATGTAATTAATCCAATCCACTGCTGTGAGAATTGATTTATGTGTCCTCTGGGGGTCTTAACATTGCGACGTTTAAAATGTGTGTACTCTAAATCGGATTTGCTTGGCTAGGAGCAAAAAAGGGTAAGAGGGAGGCGTTCCCCTAATGGACAAATTTTTGCATCGAAGCGAAACCAACGTGATTTATTGCATGCAAGCTACAATCGACAACCCACGGTGATGGATAAAATGCCAGAGAACCGAAGGGGTAGCCTCCAGCTAATTACGAATATGAAAATTCTGAAATTTAGATTTGAATTTAGCGACCATGTGAGATCAATAATTTGATAGGCAAACCAGATTGTTGGATTGGATAAGGTGAATGTTTGACATGAAATGCATTTATCCGACAGATGCACTCATTACATGCCGAAGGATACAATTACTCGGTGCTAGTTGAACTGATATTGTTAGACAGATGTGTAACAAGGTTACGCCTTTGAATATGATCTATACATTGTCAATTCCACCAGTGCCCTATCATTAACCAAAAGTGATTCATGAGCGACAAATATGAGTAAACTACCGATTCTATGTATTGTATCACTTCAGGCTGATGATAGATAGATAGATAGAAGATAGAGCTGGAGCTGGAGATGGAGAGTATAATTAGGAGTGTCGCAGTTGAGTCATGAAGTTTTTTCTACTCTTTATCTTAGTCGTACTCGAATTTGTGTCACAGTTTTTTTTTTTTTGTGTTTGGCTATGTGTACTTTTCCTCGTGGGATAATTAATGAGTCGCGATTTCGTGATAGGGTGGTGGTGAAGGAATGATAGATGTGAACAAGTCTTCAGTCGTGAGGTATTTAAACGAATTAATTTCGAAATCTACAAATTGGGAACGGATATGAGTCGAACCACCTTTTGCATTCATTGCAGACATGAAGCAAACATTCGACATGACGGGGCCTGCGATCAGGGAATTCCGGTAGAGCATTTTGCTTTGTAAGTCAAGTTGGGACTCTGGAATTACTCAACTGATGTTCATGTATTTATTGATATCCTAGGAGGTAGGGAAATGAGAATAAAGATCGAATAGAATGGAATAGAATAGCGATTGTCAGTGAATTTGCATTTTATCCCTTACATAAACGATGGTAGATACTCTATGGGGGTTTACACTACTAAAATAAATAATTTGATAGCACAACAGTTCGGTTGAGCTAAGATCTAGTTTGTCCACTGAGCGTTAGAATCGAAACATACAATATCCATAGGTCGCTGGTTCAAATCCGGCTCGAAGGACCAATGTTAATTCTGAATTTTATATCTTTGATGAATAAATTAATCCACATACACTTTCTTCAAAACTTAACAATAGAGTGAAGTTTTATTTTTCTTGACTTGAACATTTTACTTTAAATTTTGACATTTGTAGACCTTTTAGCAGTTGGGGAAATTACTTGGAGAGTTGGAGACTTTTCCGAGTATTTTAGCAGGCAAAAAGTCCAAATAGACCATCAAGCACATTGAAGGAAAAACTCAGGTATGAATACCTGAGCCTGTGGCCTACAATGCTTTTATTGCGATCTTAACCAATCATATCCATAGCACAACTACTGTCCTAAACATCAGGCAGCGCGACTTGTTTTTGAAGCCTTGGATGACATGACGCCTACTTAATCAAATAAGCGAAAAAAAGAATTTGCAAAAAAAATTTAGAAAACACCCACGTGATAGCTACTACACCAATCGCTTAACTCAAGCCAAGAGAAATATAAAGAAGGAATGGAAATTAGTAAATAACATCTTAGGTAGGAAAAAGAATTCTAACGATATCCCTAACATAGAGGTTGATAACTCAACCTTGACCGATCCACGTGCTATAGCAAATACATTCAATAGCTTCTTTGTTAACATTTCTGCTACTATTAAACCCTCCGAACCAACTTTCAGTTGTAACTGCGATATTTCAGCGAACTTAATTGAAGATAAATGGCAGAATAATAGTTTCTTTTTTTACCAGTTTACCTCCTGTGAAGTTTTTTAGACAATTATGGCTTTGCAAAACAATAAAACCCGCACAAGTGATGGTATTTCTGCCATAACCCTGAAAAAAATCTCTTGGGAGATTTTTGATGTCTTGTGTTATCTTTTTAACCTCAGTGTCAACAGTGGAGTGTTTCCGGCGGCTCTAAAATGGGCAGAGGTAATTGTGAAAATATTGCCAATTATAGACCGATTTCTCTGCTTCCCACGATATCAAAAATTTTCGAAAAATTAATGAAATCAAGAATGCTGACGTTCTTAAAAAGTAGTAACTTCTTTTCAGAAGCACAGTATGGTTTTAGACCTGGGAGATCCACGGAGGATGCAATCTTAAATGTCTGCTGTGATTTATTCTGTGGAGTTAACAAAAGCCATTCTATGTACTACGGCTATTTTCATTGATATGACCAAAGCATTCGATATGGTGGACTTAAATATAATCTTAACAAAATTGCATAAGACTGGTTTCAGAGGAACGACATAAAATTGGTTTAAGTCATATTTATTGGAAAGAGAGCAAAGAGTATTGGTCAATGGCATTTACAGTACTTCACTTAAGCTTAGAAATGGCGTTCCGCAAGGTTCTGTGCTAGGCCCAGTACTGTTCCTTGTATACATAAACTCACTTTTCATCCAGAGCTTTTACGGAAATCAAAGCGCATTTGCAGATAACATCGCCTTCACGTACACTGACGCCTCGCTCTACGAATGCGTTGCGAAAGTTAACAACGACCTTCATTTACTTAGAATTTGACAAGCTAGACAGCTTTGGGTTTGTTTTTCATTCAAACGATTGTCAAAAATTCTGCTTACCACTAACACACCTGTGGGAAGCAACACTTCAGCGCTTTTAGTAATTGTTCCACATGCTGCCTTAATCAGTCAAGTCCTTCAAATATCTCGGAGTTCTCATTGATAGCAAACTAAATTGGAAGGCACAAGCCCTACAGTTAAAATCATATATTGTAGCGTTGACGTAGATACCGTCGTGGCAACTTGAGTCGGTAGAGCGGGCGTGTGACTCGATATATACGCCTCTGTTGGAGTAATTAAAGACGTTACTTTATTTTGTTAATTTTATTGTTTTTTTAATACTCTTTCGAAAATAATAATACAAAAAATTGTTACCGTTTCTGAGGAGTCCTTACCCACAGGTATGTGGTCCGGGGACTGCAGTATCTGTAAAAGTACGGGCTTCTAAAAGGGTCAACCAAGGGGCAAATTAATCAGCCAAGGGGCAAAAATATATTTATTAATTAATCCGTGCACGAAGTGTCGTGTGTTCTTTCAAGGACGGTAGGGAACGGTCGCATTGAACAACACATCAAACTCCTGATTGAACAAGAGTGAAGATCTCACGATCGGTGCTGCCTATTGGTGGAGTAGAATACATATAGCTGGAAGAGCTTTTTGAAAACATATGTTAAAGCTTTATGAGCTTTTGTTATACTTTTGATCCTAGTGTACAGTAAGAGCAAACATTTTTGAAAATTAATTTAAATTCAGATTTTTTACATTTCATTAAATACTTCAAAAAAATAGAATATTTTTATGTTGCCAATTAATTATTGGGTTGTTACAATATGACTTTATTAACACGGAAAATGTATCTTCTGAAGCCATGCTGCTCGCACAGAATGCTTTATTACGGGTTAGTCCAGTCAAAGCTTCAATATGGGATTATTAGTTGGGGAGGTACCTATCTCAGTACCCCAAGTGCACTAGTCGTTGCCCAAAAGCATATAATTAGAATTACCACCTTGGTCAAAAATTTTTCGGAATTTATTCAGAAAATTAAAAGTACAACTTTATTCATCTAAATCTATATTGTCCCCTTCACAGTAATCCCAATCGACTGCAACACACTTATGCGAGCGCTTGATCCAATCCTCGAAACATTTTGTATGTTCGGTTTTCGGTATGTCTATCAGTGCTTCCTGCGATTTTTCCATTACTTCCTCTCGGCTGCTGAAACGCGTTCCCTGTAGTGGTTTTTTAACTCGTTTGAACAGAAAGAAGTCACAGGGAACCAAATCAGGTGAATTCGGTGGGTGTTACATGGTACTCGTATTTGTTGCATATTTCGTCAAAAAATTACGAATAATGATGGCACTGTGCGACGGTGCGTTATCATGGTGCAAAATCCACAATTCTGGTCTCTTTCGGCGAATTGCTTAAGAAAACGTCTCATAACGGTCAAATAATACTCTTTGTTTACTGTCTGGCCTTCTGACAAAAATTCATGATGCACTACACCGTTGTAATCCATGAAAACCGTGAGCATTGCTTTCTTTTTTGACTGAAAACGACGTGATTTTTTTGGTCTCGGCTCATTTGGTGAACGCCATTCACTTGCCTGATGTCTGGATTGCGTGTCGTACTCATAAACCCACGTCTCGTCTCCAGTAATGATCCTTTTAGTGAATGTGGAATCGGATTCAGCCTCGCAAACGCAAATCATCTCTTTTACGACGTCAACATGGTCTCTTTTTTGCATGAAATTGAGGTCTTTTGGCACCAACTTTGCTGCTACACGACGGAAACCCAAATCATTAACCAAAATGTCTTGGACGGATCCATAGGCAATGTTCAAGTCCTCCGCAATCTCTCTGATGGTTAATTTGCGGTTAGTGACCAACATTTCTTTTACAAGAATGTTTTCGTCGGTTTTTGATGGCGATGGTCTGACACTGCGTTCATCATCTTCAATTACGACCACTTTTGAACCGCTCGTGCCGCTGATAAACGACGTTCGTTGTTGCACATTTAAAATTGTAAAAAATCGCCAACACACAGAGATACGAATAGATGTAACTTTTGCAAATGTCAAGCTATGACGGTAAGATTTAGAGGCAATGTCAATAACAGATTTACCAATCTAACAAAAGAAAAACAGAACTCAAATCGAAACAATGGGAGCGCCACACGGTGGTGTGATGCGGGAAATTTTTGATCAAGGTGGTATGTGTGGCAAAAATCTATATACGGAAGTTGGCCACTTTTTACTAGTCTTCAGATATTGCCACTCAGGAATCTATACGTTTTCAAGGTACTCAAAGAGTTCTTTAAACGGAGCGGTAATGACTTTTTCCCATCTTTCCCAAAAGAACTGCTCCGGCTTGACAGCCAAATTTTTGATATTTTGCTCTGATGTGAACCGTATTTCAGTGAGGGCGTTCTGCATCGACCGGAACAAATGGTAGTCAGAAGGGGCAAGGTCTGGGCTATAAGGCGGGTGGGGTAAGACTTCCCGTCCAATGTTTTCCAAATAGTTCTTAACCGGAATAGCAGCGTGGGGCCGAGCGTTGTCATGATGGAAAATTATTGCCTCGTGTCTGGTCGCATATTCCGGGCGTTTTTCGGTCACTGCTCTCTTCAAACGGATTAATTGTGTTCGGTAGCGTTGTCCATTGATGGTTTCACCCGGTTTTAGCAGCTCATAATACAGCACACCCATCTGATTCCACCAAATACAGAACATTACCTTCGTGCCATGGATATTCGGCTTTGCCGTTGATTTGGCTGGTTGGCCGGGTTTCACATATGATTTTTTGCGCTTGGGATTGTCGTAATGGATCCATTTTTCATCACCAGTAACAATCCGATGCAAAAATGACTTCCTTTTGTGGCGTTCCAGCAGCATTTCGGACATGCAAAACCGCCTTTCGACGTCTTTCGGCTTGAGTTCATGTGGAACCCAATTTCCAGCTGCTTTTAAACGTTTTGAAATGGCTGCTTGAGTGACACCCAAAGATACTGCGAGCTGTTCTTGTGTTTGGCAACAATCTTCATAGAGTAATGCTTCCAGTTCTTCATCTTCAAACTTTTTTGGCTGCCCAGGACGTTCATCGTCTTCCAAGCCAAAATCACCACTTTTAAATCGTGCAAAGCACTTTTGGCACGTTCGCTCAGCTAGCGCATGTTCACCATAAACTTCCACCAAAATAGGATGACTTTCGGCAGCAGTTTTCTTCATATTAAAGTAATGAAGAAGAACTCCCCGCAAAAACACTTTCAGGCACAAAGTTCGACATATTTGAGTGAAAAAAAATTATTGTTGTTTACGCTTCAAATGAATGACATGTACTGAAATGACGTACAATGACAGTAGCTTTCCAACGCATGTTCCAATGAAATTATACAAGCTACGCCATCTCTTAGCAAACCGCACGAATTAAGTTATAGACCCAATACGTACCCAAGAGTACATCTATCCATGCGTGTGTTGGCGATTTTTTGTAATTCGTATTAAATTTTGCGTAAAAACGGATTTAATGGTGCGCGAACGGGCAACGATTCTCTAAAGAAGACGGTCGTTTGCCAGTGTCACAAACAGTTCAAAAGTGGTCGTGAGTCAATCGAAGATGATGAACGCAGTGGCAGACCATCGACATCGAAAACCGACGAAAACATTGATGAAGTACTCGTAAAAGAAATGTTGGTCAATAACCGCAAATTAACCATCAGAGAGATAGCGTAGGACTTGAACATTGCCTATGGATCCATCCAAGGCATTTTGGTTAATGATTTGGGTTTCCGTCGTGTAGCAGCAAAGTTGGTGCCAAAAGACCTCAATTTCATGCAAAAAAGAGACCATGTTGACGTTGCAAAAGACATGATTTGCGAGGCTGAATCCGATCCCACGTTCATCAAAAGGATCATTACTGGAGACGAGACGTGGGCTTATGAGTACGACATGCAATCCAGACATCAGGAAAGTGAATGGCGTTCACCAAATGAGCCGAGATCAAAAAAATCACGTCGTTTTCAGTCAAAAAAGAAAGCAATGCTCACGGTTTTCATGGATTACAACGGTGTAGTGCATCATGAATTTTTGCCAGAAGGCCAGACAGTAAACAAAGAGTACTCGTATTATTTGGACATTATGAGACGTTTGCGTGAAGCAATTCGCCGAAAGCGACCGGAATTGTGGGCAGAAAACTCGTGGATTTTTCGTAATTTTTTGACGAAATATGCAACAAATACGAGTACCATGTAACAGCCACCGAATTCACCTGATTTGGTTCCCTGTGACTTCTCTCTGTTCAAACGAGTTAAAAAACCAGTACAGGGAGCGCGTTTCAGCAGCCGAGAGGGAGTAATGGAAAAATCGCAGGAAGCTCTGATGGACATACCGAAAACCGAATATAAAAAATGTTTCGAGGATTGGATCAAGTGCTAGCATAAGTGTGTTGCAGTCGATGGGGATTACTTTGAAGGGGACAATATAGATTTAGATGAATAAACTTGTATTTTTAATTTTCTGAATAAATTTTTGATCAAGGTGGTATACCATATTTTTCTCTGGAAGTAATGCTGCGGCCTGGAAGCCATGTGTTTTCCTTGTAAACTCTTTAGCTCCCTAGTGAAGTGTTTCAGACAAATCGAATACTTAAAAATTAATTACTCAAAATTCAGTAAGATGTAAAAGTTCTTGTTTTACAATTCTGGAAACGAACACTTTTCGATACGACACATGTTACATTTTTATTCATGTTTTAGCCACAGGATATCCTTTTCCAATTAAACCAATGCAATTGTGAAGCATCCTGTTTTTAAGCATAAAAAAACAATGTTTTGTGAGGGGTTAAATACATTCGATATCATGTTTCACAAAAAAAAAAACAAAGACCCGACATGACACGATTCCGAACCTACATATATGGTATATGGTATAACAAAAGAAGGAAAAAGAGTTTTCAGGCAACTTTACTCCTTTGGGTTTGTATCAGAAAAATCGGTTACTGTTCGAGTTTATTTGTTGTATCTTTAGATTTATTTATTATCGTGACGAAACACAATTTTGAGGCTCCTCAGAGAAGTAGTCTTTTGTTCGCAATAAAATTTTGTTGTCAACAATGTAGACCCCTCCTAACTGGAAACGATGATTGCTGTTGATTTGGTGCCATTAAAAATTTGGATGTGTAAAGCTTTCTGAGTATTTAATCCAAATGTGCTATGGAGCTGTTTTCAGTAATTCAAAGAATAAAGATTTATTTTATGGAGGCACCAACGTCAGTCATATGTTTTGAAACACACAACTTAGTGCCTCTGCGTGAAATGAAGTTACAATTCCTTTGGAATATGATTGGTCACTGCTAGAGATCTTGGTACTTATTCGTAATGAATCCCATTCTCGAAGTACTATACATGTTCGGTTAATATGACTCATTATATATTTCCAAGGAATGGTTGTAAATTTGTTTACTTACTTAAAGTGGCGATACAGTGCGTGGTGGACCTATCCCTCAACCAACAAGCGTTTCCAGCCAGTTCGATTTTTAGCTAGCTGCCTCCAGTTTCGCACCCACGGATCCGATGACTATTCACACGCGAGCATTGCTGTCTATCCGCTCTACAGCCACCTCAATCGAGGGACCTTCACTCTTCTGGCTAAGTCGATGCCCGTACAGTTCGTCGTTGTAAGTCCTCCTCCATTCACCGTTTATGCAGATGGGACCGAAAATCACCCGAAGAATTTTCCTCTCAAAACAGCCAAGAGCGCCGTAATCCATTTTTGATAAATCCATGCCCCTGCGCAATAGGACAAGACTGCTGGGTTATTAGGGTCTTATGTAGGGTCACTTTAGTTGTTCAAGAGAGAGAATTTCCTTCTTAGCCCGAAGAAGCAGCGATTGGCAAAAGTTTTCCTTTATTTGATCCCAGCGCTGGTGTCGTTGTCTGAATTGATAGCGGAACCTAGGTAGACAAAGTCCTTAACTTCGATATTGGAAGTCCTTTCTTGTTGACTTGACCATATACTTGGTCTTGCCCTCATTGACCGTTAAATCCATTTTCGCCGCTTCCGCCTCAATACTCGCAAAATCGCCACTGACATCACGCTGCTTTCTTCCGCTTATGTTAATATCATCGGCGTATGTGAGTAATTGAACGGACTTTTGAAATATTGTACCTCTTGTGTTGGCGTATGACTTTTGCACAATTTTTTTCAAAAATGATGTTAAAGAAATCGCATGACAGCGCATCGCCTTGTCTGAATCCATTTTTGGCATCAAAAGTTTCGGCGAGTTCTTTACCAACCGTGATGGAGCAGCGCGCGTTCTCCATCGTCATCCTGCATAAACGGACGCGTTGGGTAGGGATGCCAAAACTAGACATTGCTTTGTATAGCTCGTCTCTATATGTAGCTCCTGTTATATGCGGCCTTAAGATCCATGAATTGGAGGTGTGCATCGGTTTGTAGCTCATGGGTTTTTTCCAAGATCTGTCGTAGTGTGAATATTTGATCGATGGTGGACCAATCAGGTTATTGACGAACGGGTTCAGGCGTTCACACAATACTGCAGATAAGATCTTATAGGCAATGTTAAAAGGGCTTATGCTTTTTTAGTTGGCGCAGTCCAGAGGGTTTTCTTTCTTGAGGATCGGACAAAAAATGCTGGAGTTCCATTCATCGGGCTTACTTTCATTCGACCATGTCTTACAGCACGGCAGTCAGGCCGCCCGCTCCACCAGCTTTGTTGGACTTAAGCTTGTGTCAGTGGCTTTTTTTTTTATAATTTGCGCGTGGCTAAGGGATTTGAGTACCCTTAAAAGGCTTGCACACAGCGGTGGCGAAGAAAAATCAATGGAAAGAGAGGTGCCGATGTGCGTTGGTTTTAAATGTTAGAAGGTTATATTGACTAGGAAATAAGGAGCTAGGCAGGAATGAATCACGATATTTTAGAGTACGTCTTGAGGTGTACTGATGAGCATTCATAGCGAGGCGGGTGTTACGGTTAAAAGTTTGAAGGGGCGGAATGCGACTGGCGATTTCTATGGGGCAGTGGTGGTGGAAAAGCGATAAAACGGAGTGAGACACGAGATATTATGTCGGTGTTCGAGGGTGTCCATTGTCTGAGTGATATTAGTATCACCAATGAGTTCTATCGCACGGTTTTGAATCCTATCTTGCAGGTGCAGAGATGTTTTTGGCCACATCCGACCAGATGTGGGCATTGTACTCCAATTTCGGGCGGATAAATGCCTTTTGTATTGAGGCCAGATCATAGGAGGTGATTTGACACCGAATATGTGGTCATTCCAACATAAGTTGTCATACCGAGAATGGAAAGTTGATCAGTTTCGGCGATGCCATTCATGGATAATGGCTGGATGTTTATATTTCGCTTTAACAACAGCAGACCGCATTGTGTCTACTCTTTTAGTGGTTCCCCAATTAGTTATGCTGTTAATATCAGAATTTAATGAGCTTAACATACGCTGGCGTTCCTGTTCTACAGCCGTAGAGCAGTGACGTGCAAAGCAGACGATACTGTCATCAGCAAAGGAATATATTGGATTAGAAGTAGCAGACAAGAGATCGTTGATGGAAATTAAAAAGAGCGTCGGAGACAGAACGGAGCCCTGGGGCATACTAGCATTTATTTTATTATTATCAGGCTTGAGACCATCCGAGACAACTTGAATTGAACGTTCCGAAAGTTAATTTCTAATCCATTGAAAAAGAGAGTCATCTATCCCAAAACCACGCATTTTCGATAAAAGAGCCTATTGCCAAGCTCGATCAAATGCCTTTGAAATATCAAGTGCAACTATCTTATTTTCGCCAGATTGAGACATTCGGTGAGACATGCCATCAAATCACCAGTGGACCTGTTGCTACGAAACCGTTCATCGTGTTTCGCGATATTTCATGAGCGTTCCCATGGCCTTGGAAAGAAGAGACGTAAGTGCAACAGGCCTATAGGAGGAGAGAGAGGAAGATCCGCCTTTTTTAGGGACAGGTTGGACAAATTTTGTTTTCCATCTGCTCTTAAAGAGTCCTAAAGAGTAGGATTGATGAAAAAGCTTACGCAGTGGTTTGGCCAGCGTGGAAGAACACCTCTTCAGAAGAAGGGGAGATATGTCATCTGGACCAGCGGATTTTTGTATATTAAAGTCTTTCAGAACTCATGCTACTACACGGGTGCGAAAGTGGCTTTGTCCCATTGAAGATTCGACGCACTCAAGAGTAGGCGGACACAAGGCACAATCTGGGAGTGTTGAGCCTGCCGTAAAGTGTGCAGCAAACAAATTGGCCTTGTCCAAAGAGCTGACAGCTGGAATGTCATTATAAATGAGCGTTGGGATGGAAGATCAGGCAGAATTGCTTATGTTTTTGACGAATGACCAACAATTTTTACTAGTCTGTCTGACTCAGATTTTGGTTGCATTGAAATTTCACATGGTTAAGAAAGACTTTGCAGTCATTCCTGGCTCGCTTAGACTTTTTTCGGTTTTCGGTTGGTCTTGAAGGACCGAAAAAGCATTTCTCTAACACTGACATCCTCTTTACAGCTCGAGTCGTATTATGCCTTTTCTTTTGGTTTGATACTCTTCATGCGATGAGGAATAAAGAATCTCATTCCAAAGAGAATGGTGTCTGTGATCATATCAGCAGCGGTATCCACATCGTTATCGAGGAAACATAACGACCAATTAAAAGACCGCTCCAGTTGGCTTTATCGTATTGCTATACGGTTCTTTTAGGAATGTTTTCTCTAACTGTGTGGTGGGTGTACGAGAAATTAGCTGATATGACACAGTGACCCGACGAGCCTAGTGGGGATAGCACATTGATCTTGTATTTGTCGAGGTGCGTTGTTAAAAACAAGTCCAGGGTGCTGGCGGTATGACTATCGAGGTCTGGTATTCGTGTGGGCTCATTTACAAGCTGGGTTAAGTTATTTTCCGCAGCGAAGATCTCAACACTTCGTTCTCCGGGTGTTGTCTGTCCGAAACCACCCAGAATTGTGTATAATGAAATCCCCCGTAATGACAATTTCAGTATGAGGATACTGGGACAAAATTCTTTGTATAGAGTCAGACAGCGCATCAAACTAATTAAAGGTCGAGTTGCTTTTGGGGCTTCTGTAGATAAAACAATAGTGGATAATTTGCTTACGGAGATGGAACGTACGTAAACGGCTAGACCGCGGTGAGAGAAGAATAATGGCACTAGTTCGTAGCGAGTTAGCTTCATATCAGAGTGATCTGAGAGGTGTGAACGGGGATCTACCTGTGTTTCACTAAGTGCCAAAATAGTTGGTCTGTATTTACAGACATGGAGATAAGCATTTTGGAGTATACTCATTCCTGGAGTAGCATCTCTCAATTTCCTCGACTGCGCGCTTTTCATGCGATATGCTATTCCATACATAACCCTATACTGAGTACTTTATGAATCAATAAAAAATAAAAAACCTGTGTTTTCTATCAAAATTAAATCTTGCGCGAATTTTTTGGACACTCTGTACAAGGTCTTTCACTAGCATAGTGAACCATATATCTCACAGCCGCGGAATAAGTCAATGTTCTACAGCTCGTACGCCTTTTAGTGTAAGAGTATGTAGAGAGGTATACTTGGTTTCTTCATACGTTCTTCGATATTCTTAAATCATGCCTGGGAATATTTTTGACCTAGAAGCTCAGTTACCTCAGTTTCCTGATCTTGAAGGTACGGATTGATCTGATGTTAGTGAATAAATAAACCTCCATCTTTGCTCCAGTCCGTGGTTCAGCTTTTCACTTAGAACTAGGGGTATGTGCTCGGTACCATGATAGTTTTATCGTCAGCTTACCCTTCTTTCTAAAGCTAACGTTCTATAAGTTTTTAATTCTATGCGGAATCATGGAATTCCGGTTATAAAAGTCGGTGTCCAACTTATCTCTTTGCGAGCTGTGTTGAGGAAGAGTAGGGTCATCCTAAATTAAGTCCCGTTGAGTTATCATCTCGGTTATGTATTTATCATATGCAATGAACAAATCGAAAGATCGAAGAGATGAAAATTGTCAATGAATACGTTGAACGTATTAAAAAAAAAAAAAACGAGATCGCAGGGCAATTCCAGGAGACACTATGTATTTATAAGAAAGTGGTCTTCTCCTTCCATAACTCATGTGCCTACTGTTTCAACTTGATAAGCGCGATCTCTGAACTTGTGCTCTTCCAAAACATTGGACCAGTATCTATTTACTTTTGTAATGGGAGCAGTTCATCTTGATGATGAAATATTGCGTCCGCCATAGTCCAAGTGCAAGATCAAGATGTAAAGTATGTTACGTCTCACTCAACGGTAACAAAATAAATGGCGAAAGTATGTAAACACGAGTATCTTCTCCCCAACAACTATATTGTACTGTGCGCATTTGACACCTCTTTGAAATAATAGTCATTCCCTACCAGCGCGTTTCAGTTCAGTAATCAGTATTGTATCTCAATGCGACAACAGCGTAAAAATCACAAAATGTATCTTTTCCAGATCTCTGGTTTTTCTTAATTGAAAACTTCAAACTGTGCATTACAGCAGTACGTATTACGTTCATAAGCAATAATTTGCACTCTATGGAAATATGTGCTCGTATCGCACCTCTCCCATTTGAGGTGATTACACCAAACCTCCCTCCCAGTCGAGCTACTATCACATATTATTTTCATCCGTTGGCTGTAGTGTAGGTAAATTAATACCTCCGCCAACTTGCAGGCGAACAATCAGCAAGCGCAAAGTCAACGCTGCCATTTAGCAAGCCAAGCGAATAAAACTACAAAGCGCAAAAAAAAAAAAAAAACAAGCGAGACGAGTGTAAAAAAAAAAGGTCTAGTGGAACGGTTTTCCTAATGTGGCATTAAGCATTTTGAACTTTAACGGCAATGCAAATGTAATAATAGTCACCACACAGAGTACAGTATAAACAGAAGGATTTACCCCCCTCCATGTTCGCCTTCGATAAAGGCGCCCCTTAATACCTCTTCGGTACAGCTTTGGTATTAATTTTCGTCTTCACTTTGTGCCACTTAGAGAGAATGCAGAAGACTGCCTGCTTCACCCACTGTTGATAGAAAATTTCTACGACTTCTAGGGACGGTGTCGAATGTTTCGTCGAGTTTTCTGATTTTTTTTTTTTTTCATTTTTCTTTGAATCCGTTCCACTCGTTTTAGTGTTTCCTGGTGGTTGGCCTCACCCTCACCCTCACCGATCTTCAGAATTGCAAAAAAGCAGAGCACTCCAAGCATCATTTGAGGCTTTGGCGTTATGATTATAACTTTCTATTGAAGAGGGAAAAATTTGTCTTGGAGCGTGCATAAACGTCTTAGTATTTTGAAGACGTCTGTGACGGAAGAAAGGGGTCAAATACCTACGCCAAGTTTGGACTAGGGTTACATAAACTGCTAATGCTGCTTCAATTTTTGAATGAATTTTATTTTATATAAATTTTTTTTGTCTATTTACAGCACCGACGGAACAGAATCACCCATCCTAGCTGAACCAGACGCAGATGGACACGACAAGCCCCGAGTAATATACGGCGAATTAGTTATTCTAGGGTAAGTTACACCATTGGTCATGTATAAATAATTTGTTAAGAGAAAGCACGCATTCCATGACATGGGTACTAGTACTCAATACATACTCGTATATGGATGTATCTATGGGTGAGTATCTGCGTGTATATGGTATTTGATGGACAGGACTGAAGAATTATTAATGAAACGCGTAAGAAATGACCATGCATGTCGAGAATATCTGAGTGTTGTTTGTCTGTAGAAGCGCTGATTAGGTTTGATTGTTTATTAATTGCATAGCCAAAGGCTATCGTCTATTCTTGAGCTAGACTATCGGCTAGAAACTTGTACAAATATAATGAATGATTTATGATGGACGTGTTTTTGAGTAGATTACGATTTCGACTAACATGCAAGCAAGGTGGTATTACTCGATGAATTCATGTCCTGCTTATTACTTTGATTCATTTGCATGTTTCTTTTAAAACACGCGAGACTAACTCTCTCCAAGTGAAACGTTTTATTTTAAATACCAAGTTTGAACTTAGTCGTGCATAGTGTTTTCTATTTTTTTTTGTATTAAAAGTTCTTTGACCCGTGGATAGACTCTGCTTGAGACATCTCAGACTCTCATCGACTTTCGATGCCGTACATGTTGCTGGTAAGCCATCCGAGTATCTGTAATATTTTGCTCTTCAAAATGAGGATTTGATTTTCCTGCTGATCTTAAACTGTAACCGAGCCAATATTGCAGCCATGTTTAGGTCTTTTACACTACTGCTGGCACAACTTGTGGAGTTGGCAGTCAGACTCGTATCTTTCCACAAACAACAAGGTATTTTTGGCCAACATCTGACTAGGTTATCTTCCTATAGTTGGGTTGGATCAGCATTTTGTAAAGCACAATTTTCGTTTTTTGGGCAACTAGTCCTGAAGCCTTCGTTCGCTCTCCAAGAAGATGTCAGTATGGGAAATACTTGTGGTCCACTAGAAATCAGTTTTCGCATCTCGTTAAGTATTTGGCTGTTATCCCCGACAGTAAATGTGTTTGAACTAAAGATGTCGAGTTTAAAACTTCCAAGGCGCTGTTGACTCTTTGACGGTGTAAAAGAGCTTTCAGCTGGACATGAGGTTTGTTAAGAAGCTATAACTCTCCAATTATATCTGTATTTTTGGCAAATACATATTTATCACTACCCCTTTTACCAGGCACCAAAGAAAGGGCTGTCTCGGCTGCATTGGGGTTTCCCTAGCACGCCAGGCTGTGCTTTAGACGCACTGATGAATCTCCCTACCTTTGATATTCATATCATTGGCGACATTCTCAAAATCATCTAACGTTTCGAAAAGAATTGGTCCAATACAACATGCACTAAACTTTTGATGACCTTGTGTCCCGATGTCCATGCTGCTTAATGTAATGACATTAAAACTCCTATTGCTGTAAAAATACGAGATTGATATTCTATTGTGCGCAGGATTGGTTTCGGTCAGAATCCAATTCCAGAAATTCAATTCCTCGTTAGGAAAGCATACCTGAAGATAGTTGGTTGAAGAAGATCTTCTCGACATAAACGTCTTTGGGCCTCGCCAATGCTAACTTATTCTCCTTGGAGTTTATATTAATCAGATCCTTCATCATTGCAGTTTGTTGCCACTTAAACCCCAAAACGAAGCGACTTCGTCTAATTTTTGGATCTACAGCTATTCTGCCTAACTTTTCTGGCGACTTGTTGAGCACCATATGCAAGGCCATACTTTAGAGAAAATTGCATTGTAAAAGTAAGCCGTTCGTTGTACTATGTACCGCCTAATTAAGTTCTGCTGTCCGCTCTAAAACCCCAAATGGAAAAAGCATAACACAAATGATCTTTGATCATTTTGCAAACATTTTTTCATTAAGCCCTCAGAGGATAAAAACATAGTGTCGTACAGGACGCTGTGGAGAATAGTGCTAAAAGGAAACAAGAAAATGCCGTACCATGTGCAGCCAGGCATAGAATCGCCTTTGTGTTAGAATAAGTATTGAGATTGTCAGCCGACTCAACATATTGTTCAATTTAAATCCTGCACAGATGCACCGAAAACAGTGTAAGTTCTGCTTCTTGATAGTGTGTGTTTGTAAAGGAAACTTCTTGAATAGGCTATGGACATTCTTGCGGTCGAATGCGATTACAGTCTGACAATATTAGTCTTTTTCAAAATGACAATTCTTCATAAACATGTCATTCGCATTTTCAGTGGTGAATTCTTTTTGAAGGGGTTTTTAGTACCCTTAAAATGTTTGCGCGGGCGAAGGAAGTTAGGGAGGAAAGAAAGAGAGATACCGATGCACGTTGGTTTTGAATGTTTGCAGGTTATAATGACTAGGAAATAAAGAGTTCGACAGGGCATTGCCTAAGCCAGTTGGGAGTTGTGAGTAGCAAAAAATCAATGTACGTCCGAAAGTGGGCTTGAGGAAATACTCTTGAATGGGCGGAGTACTGATGGTGGAAATAGCGATAAAACAGTGTGAGACAGGAGGCATTTCGTCGGTGTTCCAGGTTGTCAATTAGCTGGGTGGTACAAGCATCACCGATGAGTCTTATCGCACGGTTTTGTTTAATTTCTAGCAGGTGCAGAGTGGTTTTAGGACTAGTTAACTAGATGAGGACATTGTACTCCAATTTTGGGCGGATAAATGCCTTATCTATATTTTTTATATTATAAATATTTCTTACATCACTTAAGGAAACTTTCGTCACCAAATACATATACTTGATGGAGTGAAAGGTGACCTCCTTGGAAATTAAAAAAAATTTTTTTTAATGTTTTTTTTATATTATTCAATATATGTTAGTCCTCTTTTAGTTTGATACACTTATTCCAGCGATTTTTCAACTTCTTGATCCCGTCCGAAAAGTAATTTTCCGGAAGGTCTGCAAAATACTCCTCCGTGGCGTCGATGATTTTCTCGCGTGAGCTGAATTTTGTTATTGATGAGTCATCTTTTGAGGTTTGGGAAGAGATAATAGTCCGAGGGAGCCAAATCGGGCGAATACGGTGGATGCGGCAGCGATTGGAGCCGTAAGTCATAGATTTTAGCGGTGGTTGCGATGCTCTTGTGCGCCGGCGCATTGCCTTTTAAAAGCAAAATTTTTTTTCGCTCCATGTGAGGCCGTTTTGCAGCGATTTTGGCCTTCAATCGCTCCAATAATGCACAGTAATACACGCTGTTGATGGTTTTTCCTTTTTCGAGGTAGTCCACGAAGAGCATGCCATGACAATCCCAGAAAACCGACGCCATAACCTTTCCGACCCATCGAGCCTCCCTCGGCCGCTTCGGAGCATTCGTGCCGGCTTCAGTCCATTGTCGGGCACTCATTATAGTGGATCCAAGTTACCAATCGACGACAAAAGTCCACCCGATTCCGCATCAGCAAGTCCAAACACACTTTCGAAGTGCTCTCGCGTTCGTGTTTTTGGTCAGAAGTGAGCATGCGCCGCACCCAGCGACAGGATATCTTTTTCATATGCAAAATATTGCCCAAAATATGGCGTGTGCGCTCAGTACTAATCTTTGTGGTATCTGCTAGCTGGCGCACCTTCACTTTCCGGTCAGCCAACACCATTTCATGTATTTTTTTGACATTGGCCTCTGTAACCGCATCGGAGGGCCTGCCGCTGCGGGCTTGATCGGTAGTGGAGTTGCGGCCACCACGAAACTCTCGAAACCAATATTTGACGGTGTAATCTGACGGAGCATTAGCCCCATAATATTTATCCAACTTTTCTTTTGTTTCCTTCGCCGTTTTACGTTTTATGAGAGAACGAAAATCGTTTTTGTCCATACTCAACATGATGCCAAACACGTCAACAACAATCAGCTGTCGCAACAAAACTAAAGAGAGTATAGCACTGAAATTTTGCATGTCTGCCTAAATATGAACGGACTTCAAGGCACCATAACCTTTTTTGCAGTAGCAGCGCATTCTGGCGATCAAGGAGGTCACTTTTCACTACATTTAGTATTGGATTAGAAGTAGCAGACAAATATTATTAATGAAGATTAAAAAGAGTTTCGAAGACAGAACGGAGCCCTGGGCCACACCAGCATTTATTTTGTGAATGTCAGACGTAAAACCATCCAGGACAACTTGAATTGAACATTCCGAAAGGTAATTTCCAATCCATTGAAGAAGAGAGTCATCGATCCCAAAAGCACGTATTTTCGACAAAAGAGCCTGATGCCAAACTCTGTCAAATGCCTCAGAAATATCAAGTGCAACTACTCGTATATTGCTTTCGTCAGATTCATGTACACTTTGATCCAACTTTTAGGTGAGACATTCCATCAAATCACTCGTGGACCTGTTGCGTTTCCTTGATCTTGGAATGGTCTATTAAAAGAAGTGTACTCTTTCTTTCGCGGTTCACGGTATGATATTTTCTTTGCTCTTTCTCTTGATTGATTCAAAATTCGCCGATGTAGGCCGTTCTTGCCCATACACTCTACACCAGGGCTGGGCAAATGGTCGATCGCGATCGGCCGGTCGACCAGCATGCAATTTTCAAGGGACCGCCACTCAAAAACCTTAATGAAATTTTTTCAAATGGAAATTAAAGCAATTTTGTTCCCGTTTATTAATTTTGCAAAATTTTTATTTCTGAAACATAAAATACACTGCACTTTGTTTTTGAACACATTCATCGTTGCCCTTATCAAACTTGTTTTATGAGGTGGCAGATGCAAATTTCAATGTGGTTGTTTAAAAACTATGACATAAGGGTAAAACCTTGTTGCACACATAGTTGCTTGCGATTGTTGACATTTTCGCAGTTCAGTCCGACCAGTTTGCCTGTTTTGTGAGCTTTTCCATCTGTGTTTTGTGGTGTTTTAACTTCGAATTTAATTTCTTAAATAATTTACTAGAAAAATGAGTGAATCCTTTGTAAAAAAAGAGTAAAACCTATCACTATCACAATGACTGGGAGGAACAATTTTTAATAATTATGGTAAAATCGAAGTGTGAGTGTCTGATATGTCGGTCCACTATAGCGATTCCCAAGAAAGCAATGTAGAAAGACCTTTTACTAGCATTCATAGTAATTTTAATAAGAATTTTGCATTAAAAAGTTTGATGAGCAAGCACAAACTAAAGGAATTAAAATCCCAATTAACCACCGAGCAATCATTTTTTGTAAGCCCCATTTTAAAATCTGAAGGGTCCACAAAAGCATCCTACCGCGTTTGCCATGTCTTAGCAAAACATAAAAAGCCATTTTCAGGCGGACAAATTATTAAAGAAGCCTTTTAGAAGCTAGCAATTTACTTTTTGACTCTTTTAAAAATAAAAATGAAATTATTTCTGTGATTAAAGACATGCAACTTGCGCGTAGAACTGTAGCACGTCGTACGGATGTAATGAACTATAATTCGTTTGTCTGTCTGTTTTTCATTACAATTCGATGAATCTACTGATGTAGTCGCAGCTCTGTATTTTCAAACGCATGATTTTTAAAGAAAAAACTGCAAAAGAAGAATTATTGACAATTATACCCATAAAAGGGAAAACACGAGGTGAAGATATTTATGCTGCCTTTAAAAAATACATACTTGTAAAAACATTCCAATTTACAAACTTGTTTCAATCACAATGACGGGCAGAAATAATGGGTTCGTCGTAGCATTATGTAAAAAGAACGAAGATTTTCCAGGTTTCTATCTTATATTTATATTTTATATCTATATTTATTTATATTTAAATCACTGTTCACATTAAGATGAATCTTATAAATTAGTGAAAGCCTTAATATTAAGTTTGCAAATTGTAAATAGCAAGATGGAAAAAATGAAAAAATATGGAAAAATTACAGAACTTAAAAGATAAAGGGTTCCTAATTATACAAACTGGCTAAGTGCCTCAAAAGTAGAGACTTAAAGTTTTTCCTCTCACTTCAGTAGGCAAGGAGTTCCATAGGCGGACAGCAAAGAACAACAAAGAACTGGCATTCCGAGGCTAGGTATGAGTATGTTGTTGGAATCAAAGCGAAAGTCTTTTGCGAACGTGGAAAAAATAATCTACAATATAGCTATTCAGGTTGATGTGTCTGTATTATATGCTCTCTATGCAAACAAGATAGAGAGCGGAAAACTAAGAGGTTGCCGAATGAGCAGCCGACGAGACCTTTTGAATAAGCTGATACGTGATGAAATCTTCGAAGTCCATACACATAGCGAGTGATATTGTTGTAGATAACATGAAGCCTTCTTTTACTTCCACAATCAACCTTACTATAAACCTCACATCCATATATGTAGTAAAATTGGCAGTAAGAGCGTTTTTGCCAGCATTTTCCTTATTGTAGGTGGTATATGGTATACAATTTCACTGACCAGAGCAATCGAAGACCTTCCCAAACCTTTCCGATAACAGCATTAATATGGTCATCCCAGGTTAGGGTGTCATTAAAGATAAGTCCAAAGTTTTTAGCAGTTCTGACATATGGGACGATTTCTTGACCAAGTTTGATCGGCAGCAAGAGTACTTTCCTATTTATGGCAAGGACTTTAGATTTTGTGGGGCTCAGGCAGTTACGTTGGGCCCACAGCAATACATCATTCAACTCTCTGTTAATTTGTGCAACGACTTCCTGCAAAATATCAACAGGACCACTTAAAGACAATTGGACATCATCGGCATACATATGGATCAGGAAACATCGAGAAATAAGAGACAAATCGTTAATGTACATTGAAAATAAAATAGGCTAAAGTATTGATCCTTGTGGAACACCGCAGGAAACTTTAAGAAAGCCGGAAGACTTTGCGTTAACCACAACACATTGCAATCTCTTTACTAAGTAAGAGTACATAAGGACTGAAACGAATAAAATTTGGAAACTTCAAAGAAAAAAAATATTTTCATAATTCATGTAAATTTTTTTTATTTGCTTTAAAACTCTGTTTTTATTAAATTCATTCACAATTACAAAAAATAAAAAAAATTATTTGGGCTCCCATTCTTTCCTGAACTTCTTTCGAATGTCCTTCATAAGATTGGTGACCTTACTTTTCCATTTAGCACTAAAATCTTTTACGTCCTTTGCACACTGCTCACTTTTCCTCAATTTAGCTTTGACCAAAGCCCAATACCTTTCAATGGGACGGCACGGTGGAACATTGGGTGGATTCATGTCTTTTGGGACAAAGTCGACATTTTTATCAACAATGCATAGCATGAGCATAGTGAGCTGAAGATAAATCTGGCCAAAATAATGTTAAACCCTTGTGTTTGTTTAAGAAAGGAATCAACCGTTTTTTTAGGCACTCGTTAATGTACACTTCTCCGTTAATTGTTCCCGTTGTAATAAACGACGAGCTTCTGTGTCCACATTGGCAAATGGCCTGCCAAACGAGATATTTTGACCCGAATTTTTCCATCCAAATCGATGTTATTGATTGCGGAAAAATCTCAGCTTCAAACGAGTTGTAAAACTGCGCACCTGGAAGAATAGTCAAGTCGGGTTTGACATAAGTTTCGTCATCCAAAACCAAGCACGCTTTCTTGTTGCCGATCAACTGGTATAGCTTTCGGGCTCGTGTTTTTATGACTTTTTTTGCTTTTCAGTAACTTTTGGTATTTTTTTGTTTTTTTCGTGTTTTTAGACCGTTACGTTTTTAGATCTTTGTTGCATTGTTTGGTTGGTATTACATTTCCGAGTAACATCTCTGGATGACATAGTCCGATTTTTTACGATGGTACCCACTATTTTCCTGTTCAAATTTGTACGATGTGCTCCACTTTTAGCTCCACTTTTCTGTTTTCGCTTAACTGTCAACGTCTACAAATAACGTTCAATAACAGAATCCACTGTACTGCGTGCTATGTTTAAATTTTTTGCTATGAAATGGTTTGGACGCGGAGTATTTTCGACCCATTTGTCGATGATCTTTTTACGGCGTTCCTCTCTCTTGACTCATATTTTATAAATATTTTAGCCACACCGAACTAAAATCAATAACAAACTGAAACTAGAGAATATACAGGCTAGTCTGGGTACAACATGGGATTGAAATTTTTGCGCATTGGAAGTGTAGCCCGTATTAAAATTTACAGATTTTATTCCTTTCAGTCCTTATTGTAAATATGGAATGTAGGCAAAAGCTGAAATTGCAGATGTTTGACATCAAAATTTCTTACCTTATTACAATAGGCTCCAATAAGGTAGTTGTTGGAGTCAGTGTTGACTCTTCGAAACATTCAAACTACCAGAATATTGAAGCAGTACATCGATCGCAATCTAGATGACGATTAATTAATCAGAGGACCACAAATTGTCAATCTTGAAGTGGGGAAACCACGTGCTGCACATCACAACGTACAGTTGCTTAATTTGTATGGGAAGGGCGGTCAAAACTCAAAATTTCATTTTAAATGATAGAAAATAAAACAAATTGTTAAAAAAGTGATTAATTTTATATATTATTCAATTTAATTAAAGATTAAAGTAATAAATTCAAAATATTCTTAGACAATGTAAATTTTTGTGTTTTTTTCAAATTTCTTTCGTTGGAAAGCAAATCTTCGTTAATGGTTCTTTGTAAGGAACTTTGAATACCATTCATATTGCTTTGCTCCGTAAATATAGCACATCTGTTGCCTTGTGACAAGGCATTGCATACCTTACCGTCAACCAATGTCAATTTAAGGATATATTTTACGTATTGGTCGGCTGTATCGAGTTGATCCTGGACAAAGATTTTGCCATACAATTTTCTTTTCAGACTCAGAGCTCTCTGGCGAAAAAAGTTGTATCGGAACATATGATGTTATAAACATATCCGAATCACTGAATTCGCTAAACATTTTTTGTTTATATTCGGACTGTCCACTGCTACCGGGCCCCCGCCCAATTATCAAGGCTTCGCCCATTAATGACGTTGTCTAAAAAAAGCGGGGACATAGCATATTACTGGTCTTATCGTAAACATCCTCAGATAACTCCTCTGAAGGTTGCTACGATTTGACCAGTAACAAGTTGCCGGTCATAGGTCTTGTTGGCGGCTGGGCTACCGGTAGTACATACCAGGACTTAAATCACGGTACCATGGGAGTCAGGAGCCCCCCGGATTCCGGTCCGGGCCTGACTTGTTGAGGTAGGCCCCCTTGTGGGAGCGTCATGGTGGCTGTGGTTTAAACCCAAATCGCGGGAACGGGTCTAACCCATTGTAGAGTAGCAAATAAGTACTGGGTGCTGTGACCCTAAGAACAGTAAGAGGTTTTAGGTCGGCCTCGACTCATACCAAGGGTGGAACTTGTGCCTCCAACACAGTTCCGAATTGGTATCAAAGAATTGACGGAGACCGATGGCAAAGCGTATGATTGCTCCCTATGGATGTATGGGCATCCCGTAAGCATAAGGTCTCTACAGACAGGTGGTTTACGTTAAAAAACAAGAGACGTTCTGTCCACTGCTTCCATCAAAGCCCCATTTAGCAATTAAAGTAAGATTACCTAAATCAAGAGTTTATTTAGTCACACTGAAATCAATTATTTTTTTTTACATTATCACCGAAATTAGTCAGCAAATTCTCAAAAATTTCTCGTTGGAGTCCTTGACGGGTAACTTCAGCGGCTGAATCGGAAATTTTGCTCTCTGTAACAAACTTGTTTCGCTTTAAGAACCTTAGCATAGGTTGGAAAAATATCAACTTCAGTCTTTTGGTTTACCAAGTTCCTGACAACTTGGTACTGATGTTTTGACAATTTGGCCTCAAACAAAAGTTTCAAAGCATCATTTGAATCAAGTTGGCTTGGAGATTGTCTGTTGACTGACAATGCGTCAAAACACAAGCAATATCTTCATCTATTTCAACGATCTTAGCAATTCGTCTCCTCTTAGCTCTAGACGAGCTTTCTAAAAATGGCTTGTTTGGTCTACCTTGATTATTTGGCGACTTTTTTTTCTTCTATTTGGTCCTGTGCAGACCTGAAATCTTCGATGCAATCAAGCCAAACACTATTTGCAGATAAAAATTGCAGATTTTTTTTCGCGAAGAAGCCTACCACCTTCTATGAAAGGACTTACAAAGCGTATTTATCTTTTTCTTTCCGTCTAAACTTTCAATTTGGTAAGTTTCCTTAAAAATTGCCTATGTCTCATTAATTTTGGCAACACTGCGACCTTTCTTCGCCTTATGCCAAATATTAAAAATATCAAAGCGCTTGATCATATTGCTAGAATCTTAAAAAAGAGCAAAATAGTGTTTTACTTCTGATCAAAATTTTACGATTTGCGCAAATTTGCGTAAGAAAAGTCGTATATATTCTTAAAGAGGATATATAATTCTAGATTATTGTATATAAATTATCGTGGGATTATATGGGAATTTGATATTTCGGCTCTTCAGAAAAACACGAAATATGAAAAAAAAAAAAAAAAAAAAAAACACAAATTATGCACCATTTTAAATAGAGGTCAAAATAAAAAAAATATTTTTTATTAAAGAAAGTTATTTAAAAACTATCGTTATACATTATTTTATTATTCAAATCACCTTTTTTCCAAAATAAACTTTAAAAAACAGACCAAAAATGGTTAAACTGCAACGTCGTATTTTCAGATTAATTTTTGTTTTAACTGCGAAAAACACTCAACTTCGTGACGCGACTGACTGCCAATAATTGATTTTAGAGGGCAAACCTTACTGTCACTTTGTTCTCCATGTTATAATCCATGTAAATTTTGTATTAATAACTGCATTAAAAAAAAACTAGTTTGTTTAACCTTGAAATTTTGACCAATGTGCAGCGGTCTTATCCCTCGTAAAATCAATAAACCCATCGTACTAATAAAGATGATTTATTTTCTTCTGCGGTAAAATCCCCAAAAATGGGCTGTTCATCATCCCGAAGGCATTGTTCATATGGAGGTCTTTGAAGCTATATGTGATGTGAATTGTCATGAAGCATTCTGCGCATTTCAATAGCCAAAGACGTTTTCTTGCCGCAAATCCGCAAATAAGGTGTCATAGTTTTAAATCTTCTTTGGTTTCACGTATTCTGTTAAGATTCCCTACTTTAAACGTGTAAATCTGGTGTTCATTGTCTTGTTAGATTGACTTGGTGGCTTCAAAACGGACTTACATTTAGATGTATGTTGCATACTACTATGATGCCTCCTGATTAGATCAAATTTTGACTTACTCAGACCACTGCAAGACAATAATATCAAACCTAACTTTCAACCTATTCCAATAAGATTCCTTAAATAAACACTGCTTTACCTGTCTCACTTCTCAAACTTGCTTCATTCAAAATTGTCGCTTAAAAATTAAAAAAAAAAAAATGTTCTTTAGCACTGGTGCACAGAGTCAGATGTGTGCCAGTAAAAGTCAAGTTTTGTTTGCCTATTAAATATCTTACGACGTTAATTACTTAGTGTTTATCAAATAATGACATTCGATTAGACGGCTTGGCGGCTGTTAGTCATTTTAAGTGAGGTGCCGACTGAAAATACATATGTTGGTATGTTGAATGATTTATGGCGTACCATTTCCTGATATACGTGCAATTAGAAAAGTCTATCCATGCTTGTCCACACAGTTGGATTTCTGGCATTTGAAAAAGCCCTCTTCATCAATTTATCAACCTTTCACGTACGCAAGAAAACTTCTTGTAATCGAAAATTGTGATTTTTTTTTTGCGCACGGCGCGTCACGGTAAACGAGTACTCGTAGTTCAGATGTCTTTTTTTCTGAATGGCTTAAATTATGAGTTGAAAAGAATTATCGTTCTGCAATTGTGACGTGATAATTCTGTTGGTAAAATATACATAAGTTTAGGCCAAAAGTGTATTTCAATTAATACTGTAAAGAGTATGTTTAACCCTTTCATGCCCGAATTACTAGATGGAGTGAAAAGTGACCTCCCTGACCGCTAGAGTGCGCTGCTACTGCCAAAAAGGTTATGGTGCCTTGAAGTCCGTTCATATTTAGGCAGACATGCCAAATTTCAGTGCGATACTGTCTTTACGTTTGTTGTTGACGTGTTTGGCATCATGTTGATTATGGACAAAAACGATTTTCATTCTCTCATAAAACATTATTTTTTGAGAGGCAAAACGGCGAAGGAAACAAAAGAAAAGTTGGATAAATATTATGGGGCTAATGCTCCGTCAGATTACACCGTCAAATATTGGTTTCTAGAGTTTCGTGGTGCCGCAGCGGCAGGCCCTCCGATGCGGTTACAGAGGACAATGTCAAAAAAATACATGAAATGGTGTTGGCTGGCTGGAAAGTGAAGACGCGCCAGCTAGCAGATACCACAAAGATTAGTACTGACGGGCGGACTTTTGGCGTCGATTGGTAACTGGATTTGGATCCCTCGAACTATTATCTCTTCCCAAATCTCAAAAGATGGCTCAACAATAAAAAATTCAGCTCGCGCGAGGAAATCATCGACGCCACGGAGGAGTATTTTGCAGACTTTCCGGAAAATTACTTTTCGGACGGGATCAAGAAGTTGGAAAATCGCTGAAATAAGTGTATCAAACTAAAAGACGACTATATAGAACAATATAAAAAAACATTTAAAAAAAAAAGTTTTTTCATTCCCCACCCAGTAGGTCACATTGGACCATCGTGGAAAGATTTTAAAACATAAACATATTTTAATTGCTGTTCTTTATTGATATTTTTATTAATTTTTAATACAATTTAAGTGTGATGTGACACAAAACAATTTTTTGTGGGTTTGAAAACAAATAAACTTCGCATTTAGAGCACTTTGAGCGGGGATACCCAGTGTGACATAGCCTGCATCTGCCTTTCGATCCCCATCCGATCCAGTGATCGGTTTTTGCAGGTCTGATCTTTTATAAGAACTTGACGAAGATTGTGATGAAGGTGCTGGTAATGAAGCTGGTGATGGTGGATCTGACTGCATTGTTGAGGGAAGTGACGACGGGCGATTTCTTTTGCGTGTTTGAGCTGTTATTTTCTTTTTGCGTTGAGTAACTCGTTAGCAATATCCAACTGAAAGTTGAGTAGTGACATACCACCTTGATCATTTAAATTTGCAACAACGAACTTGTACGAGTATTAAATTTTGCGTATAAGACGGATTTAATGGTGCGCGAACGTTGAAGATGTAGGAAGTGTTTCGGCAACGATTCTCTAAAGAAGACGGTCGTTTGCCAGTGTCACGAGCGGTTCAAAAGTGGTGGTGAGTCAATCGAAGATGATGAACGCAGTGACTGACCATCGACATCAAAAACCGACGAAAACATTGATGAAGTACTCGTAAAAGAAATGTTGGGCAATAACCGCAAATTAACCATCAGAGAGATGGCGGAGGACTTGAACATTGCCTATGGATCCGTCGAAGACATTTTGGGTAATGATTTGGGTTTCCGTCGTCTAGCAGCAAAGTTGGTGCAAAGACCTCAATTTCATGCAAAAAAGAGACCGTGTTGACGTCGCAAACGAGATGATTTGCGAGGCTGAATCCGATTCCACATTCACCAAAAGGATCATTACTGGAGACCACTATGGGGAAAGCGTTTCAGCAGCCGAGAGGAAGTAATGGAAAAATCACAGGAAGCACTGATGGACATACCGAAAACCGAATATAAAAAATGTTTCGAGGATTGGATCAAGCGCTGGCATACGTGTGTTGCAGTCGATGGGGATTACTTTGAAGGGGACAATATAGATTTAGATGAATAAATTTGTATTTTAAATTTTCTGAGGCTTGTATAGCATTCAACAATACCTGGACGAAGAATGTTTACAAACTTCTTCTCCTTTCGACACCATCGGAAAACAATGATTGACGATATGTCCAATCCAAATGATTGGTAGGTTCCTTCTCCAATGTAGAGGCAAAAGTTGTATACAATACCAGATACACCGGCTCTAGTGAACATTTTCAAGCCCCACTTGTGAGGCTTTTTTAGCAGATATTGCTTCAAACTGTGCCGACCTAATAAAATATAAATATTCATTAGACATTATTCGATTATATCACAAGACGGTTACCTTTATAGGAAATCATTTTGCTATTCCGTTAAATTTTTGTTTGATTTTCTTCAATAACGGGCGTGTTTTATATAATTTGTCACGTAGATTCTCCTTTTTGGGATTGCTTAGAGTTATCATTTACTCGTATATGAAGATTGTCCTTTATTTTTTCGAAACGGTTTCGTGATAATGCATACGCTACTGCTGGCAATTTGAAATTTTGGGCCCATGCCATTCGCATATTTGAAATATTTATTACACCAAGGTTTAGTAATACGAGAAATGTTTCCGACCGCAACGTAAAAATAGCGGCACTCGTCAATAAAAGCTAGTGAATGCTAGCTGTGCATCTTTTGGCAGTTACTTACCGAAATTTCCGTCATTTTGGACGCGCAGTTTTTAGTTGACAGTCGTTTGAGTGAGTCGATGTGAGTGTTTTTTGTGAAAATGGAAAAAATTGAGTATCGATTAAATTCTTGTTTTTGAAAGGCAAAACGCCTACGCAAATCAAAAATGAGTTGGACTCTGTGTATGGGGACTCTGCACCATCATTTACCACAGTGAAATTTTGGGCAGCTGAATTTATACATGGCCGTAAGAGTTTGGGAGATGATGAGCGTTCGCGACGCCGAAAAACTGCAACCAATGACGGTAACATTGCTAAAGTTCACCAAATGGTGTTGGACGACCGCCGAATTAAAGTGAGAGAGATAGTAGAGGTTATGAAAATGTCCAAAGAACGTGTTTGTTACATATTAAATCAAGATTTAGGCATGAGAAAGCTGTCCGCTCGTTGGGTGCCGCGTTTGGGTACGTTAGACCAAAAACGAGTTCGAATGAACATTTCCAACGCTCTGTTGGCGCAGTTTAGGCGCAATAAACCCGAGTTTTGGCGCCGATTAATTACTGTAGATGAAACTTGGATACACCATTATACGCCCGGAACAAAAATTCAGTCAAAACAGTGGACTGCAAAGGGCGAGCCGGCTCCAAAAAAAGCAAAAACTGTTTTTTCGGCTGGGAAAGTGATGGCGACTGTTTTGTGGGATAGTAAAGGAATTATCTTAATCGATTGTCTTTAAAAAGGAAAACCCATTACAGGAGCATTCTACGCATCATTACTTACCAAGCTGAAGGCACAAATTGGGGAAAAACGGCCACATTTGCAGAAAAAGAAAATCCTGTTTCACCAAGACAACGCGCCGTCTCACACCTCAGCGGTTGCCATGGCGAAAATCCATAAATTACGGTTTGAACTGCATGACCATCCGCCTTATTCACCAGATCTAGCCCCAAGCGACTTCTTTTTGTTTCCTCATCTAAAAACTGCGCCCGGTGGACAGAGATTTTCGTCAAATAAGGAGGCAATCACCTTCGTGAACAACTATTTTGCAGAGAAAAACGCCAAGTACTATTTGGACGGGTTAGAGAGATGGGAGCATCGCTGGGAGAAGTGTGTAGAGTTACAAGGAGACTATGTAGAAAAATAAAAAAAATTAAATTGAGAAAAAATGTCTTGTATCATTGTTCGGTCGGAAACTTTTCAGACAACCCTCGTACACCTATAAATCTTCTTATTTTCGTAGTTTCACATTTTAATTCTGTGCCACTGATTTGTAATGCTTAAATTAGTTTCATCGCAGATCTTTTGTAATATCTCATCATCAAAGAACTGAGTAAAATATTCTATTGGTTGTTTGACTTGGCCGAAACTAACTTCGCATTCCCCTATCTCTTCCTCCTTCTCAAACCTTCTAAATTGATTTTCAAAAACCTCTTGTAAGGTTTCTTCACCTTGAATTTAATTTTCAACTTCATTGTTTTCGCCAACAATCCTCTCAATTAAGCCAACTTCAATACCTTCACCTCTTTCAATTACACTTTGTAGGGTTTCTTCAATAACATCTTCCAGATTCGTGGTAATTTGTTTCTCTTCTTCTCCATTGTCCTCATTAGCAGTATCATCCCAATCGAATTCGCAAATTTTTTGAATTTCTTGCTGGGTCAAAACTTTCGAACACACCTCCATGTTGCCTATAGGCACACTGTGTTTGACAACTTACTGACCACAAACTAAACGTTTTTTTGAATTTCTTATTTATTTTTTCCTAATATTCTTAGCTGTGTTTAATTACTTTATACACTTAAATTTCTTTATATATTTTTTAAATTATTTGTGCACTCACTTTTTGCATAAAAAAAATGTACGCAGATCAGCTACAAAGTCTTCACTAGCAATACTTATAATAAAATATTCGCCAACAAGCTTGCACAACATATCGAGCTATTCTGAGAAAAAAAACCCTTAGAGAAAAACTTAAAATTGCGGGGCTTAGAAGCTCAAACATACATAAAATGTTGCCTATAGTCAACATCGGGCATGAAAGGGTTAAACGATCAAAAGCAAGGTGTTCATTGTAAGTTGGTATCTTCCGTCAATCAAATTTTCAGTGAGAACACATTTCCAAAGTATGGTTCATTGTTGATTTCACCAGGATTCAAAGTAAAAAGAAACAAGAATTCGAAATTAGAATCCGACGAATAAAGATTTTTTTTTACATTCGACGATATTTTGCAGATTTGGTAAGCCTACGTCAGAATTTTCACTTCGTAGCCTTGCTTAGCATCGTCGGTGTTTGTGTTTTTTGTGTTTGTTTTTATTTTCTTATAATGATTCGGGAATTTAGGGTGGACATTACGAACATACGCGGGCTAAAAAGTAATCACTTTTCTGCGTACGTCCACGTCTGTAAATTCAGGCCAACTGTTTTGGCACTTAGTGAAACGCAGGTAGATCCCCGCCCACACCTCTCAGATCACTCTGATCTGAAGCTACCTGGCTACGAACTAGTGCCACTATTCTTCTTTCATCGCGGTCTTACCATTTACGTGCGTAGTGATGAAGCTTACCAAACTCCACCACAATGTAGTCCCTGTTCCATCCGGAATTCAACTTCATGTGGTTAAAATTCCATCTCCGTAAGCAAATTATCCACTACTGCTTTGTTTACAGAAGCCCCAAACTGGACAGGAATTCGACTTTTAACGAGTTTGATGCGCTGCCTGACTCTATTCAAAGAATTGTATCCCTGTATCCTCATACTGAAATTGTTATTACGGGCGATTTCAAAATACACAATTCTGGACAGACAACACCCGAAGGACGGTGTGTTGACATCTTCGCTGCGGAATTTGTTTTTAACTTCTCACTCTGATAAGTACTCCGTTGATGTGCTCTCTCCTCTAGGCTCGTCAACCATTGTGCCATATTAGCTAATTTCTCGTACACCGACCACACAGTTAGAGAAAAGATTCCTAAAAGAACCGTATGGCAATACGAAAAAGCCAATTGGAGCGGACTTAACACCTTCTTTAGGAATTGTAACTGGTCGTTATGTTTCCTCGATTACGACGTGGATGCCACTGTTGATATGATCACCGACACTATTCTCTTTGGAATGCGTAACTTTATCCCTCATCGGATGAAGAATATCAAACCAAAAGAAAAGGCATAATACGACTCGAGCTGTAAAGAGGCTGTCAGGGTTAGAGAACTGTTTTTTCAAGACCAATCCAACAGAGGAAAGCCGAAAAAAGTTTAAACGAGCCAGGAATGACTGCAACGTCTTTCTCAAGCGTATGAAATTTCAATGCGACCAAAAGTAGATGTAAAAAATACTACAATGTCCCAAAGGTAGTAAAAGCTTTCGGTCATTTGTCAAAAACATCAGAAATTCTGCCTCATCCTCCATCCCAACGCTTATTTACAATGACATTCAAGCTGTCAGCTCTTTGGATAAGGCCAATCTGCTGGCTGCACACTTTGCGGCCAGCTCAACACTCATGGATTGTGCTCTGTCTCCGCCTACACTTAGTGCGTCGAATCTTCAATGGGACGAATCCACTTTTGCACTCATGTTGCTACTACACTTAAAGACCTCAACATACATAAATCCGCTGATCCAGATGGTATATCTCCCCTCCTTCTGAAGAGGTGTTCTTCCACGCTGGCAAAACCACTGCGTAAGCTTTTTCATCAATCCTACTCTTTGGGACTCTTTCCGAGCAGATGGAAAACAAAATTTTTCCAACCCGTCCCTAAAAAAGTCGAATCTTCTTCTCTCTCCTCCCACAGACTCATTGCACTTACATCCCTTCTTTCCAAGGTCATGGAAACGCTGATAAACCGTCAGCTCATGAAATATCTCGAAACACGAAAACTTCTCAATGACCAGCAATATGATTTTCGTAGCAACAAGTCCGCTGGTGATTTGATGGCATGTCTCACTGAATCTGGCGAAAGCAAGATAGTTGCAGTTGATATTTCAAAGGCATTTGACAGAGTTTGGCATCAGGCTCTTTTGTCGAAAATGTGTGCTTTTGGGATCGATGGCTCTCTTCTTCAATGGATTACAAATTACCTTTCGGAACGTTCAATTCAAGTTGTCTTGGATGGTTTCAAATCTGATATTCACAAAATAAATGCTGGTGTGCCCCAGGGCTCCGTTATGTCTCCGACACTCTTTTTAATTTTTATCAATGATCTCTTGTCTGCCACTTCTAATCCAATATATTCCTTTGCTGACGACAGTACTCTCTGCTTTTCATATTCTTTTCCGGACTCACGTCCCTGCTCTTCGGCTGTAGAACGGGAACGTCAGCGTATGTTAAGCTCATTAAATTCCGATATCAAGAGCATTGTGGGGAACTATCACAATGCTGTCTGCTGTCGTTAAAGCGAAATTTAAACACCCAGCCGTTATCCATGAATGGCACTTGCATCGTCGAAACCGATAAACTTTCCATTCTCGGTATGTGTGTCAATGAAAACTTACGTTGGAATGACCACATATTCAGTTTCGTCAAAAACGCTGCGAAATGTCTAGGCTTTCTCAAACGAAATATTTTACCCGCTCTGATCTGGCCCCAATAAATAAGGCATTCATCCGCCCAAAATTGGAGTGCAATCTAACATCTGGTCAGGTGCTCCTAAACCATCTCTGCACCTGCTAGACCGGATTCAAAACCATCCGATAAAACTCATTGGTGATACTAATGTCAGTCAATCAATTGACACCCTCGAACACCGACTTTGTTTTATCGCTATTTCCACCACAAGTGTTCCATAGAAATCGCCAGTAACATTCCGCATCCATCAAGCCTTCAACCGTAACACTCGTCTCGCTATGAATGATCATCAGTATGCCCTCAAGCCCACTTTCGGACGTTCTTTGAAATATCGTGATTCGTTCCTAAGCGGAGCAACTCGCTTGTGGAATGGTCTGCCGAGCTCTCTACTTCCTAGTCATTATAACATTCAGACATATAAAACCAACGTACGTCGGTACCTATCCTTTTTTCCTCCCTAAATTTCCATCGCCCGCGCTGTGTGCAAACATTTTAAGGGTACCTTAACCCCTTAAGCGCGCGCTAGTTTATAAAAAGAAAGATGAGTTGGTGTAGGCTCCTTACCAAGGCATCTCGGCGGGTATGCCATCAGTCAAAACAGTTGTTTATTTTTTGATTGCTTCACAAATAACTAACAACCCCAACCTAAGGACTTTGTGATTTTCTTTTTGTCGTGGTTATACAATAAATGTACCGAAACATTGGGATCTTGATGCCGTCTCGAAACTGCATATATCTAACGCTTTTATCATATCGACCAAGATGACTTGCGAATCTTTTGCGTCTTCGCGATGTTGTTTCCTCAATCGTTACCCATTAGCACAAAATAATTTTGTAAACTTTGGCTTGCCTTCCGCAATTTCGCACTATTTACCATGAAGTTTGAAGTAGAAATATGAGTAGCTGATATTTTCACTGCATATGATATAACCCGGTCGAGAATCGTAACAGTTTCTCATGTAACGTAAGAAGACGTTTCCTCCACTGCTTAGATTTGAGCTGCGTTTCTAGGTGCCTCAACGTATGAGCAAAATAAAATAGGTCGACGAAGTATTGCATATGTAACAACAAGCACATCCTTCTGAATAGTACTCACGAAATCACATTCCGTTTACATTTACAAGTAGAAATCAAATCAGAATTGGATTTCTTTCAATTTTGAAATATGTAAATCCGACGAAGCTCGTACACTCAAGCAAGAACCGCTCACAGTCTTGGGTGTGAATGATAACAGTATCGATTGATAACGAGTACCGAGAAATGTTGCCTTCAGTTCCTGACAACCTATTGAATGATGGCTATGATGCAGCATCGTCTCTCACACGTTTTCCTCTTACGAGTTTATGATAACACTGAGTGATGAGTAAAATAAAAAATAAAAATGATTCTCGTGTGTCGATGATCGAATTCCCAGGAAATCTTATGCAATACTTGAAAACTTCCTTCCTCTGATGTGCCAGTATCATGAGACAGATGCACTAGATTTGCATGGATCAACGTCACAGTGTCAATGCCGAACCGAACTATTGGCAACGAAGTGGGTTTATAACAATTTCCCCTCTATGAATCTTCGAAAACCAATTTATGAGATACACGAGAAAAAAAAAAAAACATACACACACACAGACTTTACGTAAACATGAGACCAACAAGCACAAGATTAAAAGTTCTTTGTTCTTTATACAAAGAGCGAAACGCGGGAAATATTGTATTAAACGCGGGCGGAAGTAGACTCGAAACGCCAGCTTAAGTTGATTTTCGTATCACTTTCTGTTCTCTCAGAAGAATTTAGAAAGCACGAATAAGTGAACCTTGCAGTTGTTGTTGCTGTATTTATCTTTAAAAGCAAGCAAACCGAAAATTAATGAGTTTACATTCAGCAGTAATAAACAGCAGTAACAAATGCGGAGATTGTGGGTGCTGTTGTCCGATTTAGCTAAGAGGCTTCTCTACTCTTTTAAACAAAGAATCGATTTTTTTTTTCTTTTTCTTTTTTTGTGTTTGATTTCTACTTTATTTATATTTCATTCCTTATTACCAAATTGAGATTCTTTGTTTTTCCGGAAAAGAAAAAGAAGCAATCGCAAACATTTGGTTTTGTTTTTTTATATAAACTTCTTGGAATAGAAAGTATCAAGCGTTGTTTACTCTGCGTATTGCTGATGATGCCAATAAAATGGGAAATTTATCATGTAACTGTATAAACGTATTTCGGTTCGGATTGTTTGTTTACGGCAGCCTCGTGAAAGAGACCTTGAGTTTTTGGCTGGTGTTTGGCCGAAAGGCTTGTTACAATCCGCTTCAAGGCTAAATTCGGTTGATTTTGTAGTTTGCTCAGCTCAATGTTCACAAAGAAATCATCTGATCAACAGAGTTGATCATGTTGTGATCTACGCAAGCAACCCAGTAACTGAGGCACCAGATATCCGAACAACAGATTTGCACCACTGCTGTGCCAACTGCAGCCAAGGTAATATATATCAGCGGATATCGCAGACACCAAATCAAAAAGAAAAAATACCGAAAGCAGATTTAACGTTAAACGACTGAAATCACAAAAAACCACTAAACGTTTATCTCGATCTCATATCCCTCAACCTCCCGACAATTCCTAGACAACTTACATTATGTGCTGAGATTTACCGTCATCGATACATCAGAAACGCTCCAAATGAAGAACGACGGCCTCTCTAGTGGAAAAAAATACCGCAATAGTACGAGTAGTTAAGTTAACGTCGATGCTGAGGATGTGCAAAAACACTTTTGAAACCTGTTGAACGGCTGGGACAATCCCAAGAGTGGCTGTTGGAAACACCAACCCACTTAGGCCTATTGGGCCATTGTGATGCCTATGATCCTCTTACTAATCGAACCAGTTTGAGCCTACGATGAAGCGTAGGAGACTGTTTACGTCTATATTAGTTTAGTTTAGTTTTAAATGCATTTTATTTTCTAAATCATTAACTCTTACATACTAACAGAAAATGCTTAAATGCTAGCTTAAAATTACTTAACAACCTTATACTAACTTACTGGCCCCAAACAGGCGCTCTAAGCTACTCTAAATTCTTATATCTATGTCTTTCGACTTTATTTACATTACTTAGGAATATTTATTTTCTATACTTAAGGCTAAGAAAAAAATTGTTAACAAAAACTTAGCATACGGACATAATTTTTTATTTTTTATAAAATCTTAATATCTAACTTAAAATAAACCTTAGTCTATCTAACCTACATACACAATACACACATACACACACATAGACATTATACACAATTACATACATATACTAGTATATACCTTTATATATACTAATATATATATATATTTCTTAAGTGCTAACCTAAACCTATGCAAGCTGGCCATCGCTATTTACAGAGCAAATAGACTGGTCAGCTCTGCCTCATTAGTGAGGCTGGTCCGTAATTGACGGAAACGACGACGAAACATCTTCTCCATCATTCAACCACCAGAAATGCTGGTGCTGCTGAACGACATCCCTCTTATCGCGATTCCCCACCGCCCTACTGAACCTGAGACGATCCACACTGCCGTGTGCGACGTCTCTTTTGTAGTTGAGTCGCCTGTCCCCAGCTTTCCGAGCGACATGGAAGATTAACGGGACCGCTGATCTATCCTGGATCAACCCTATCTGATCTAGGTAGAGGAATGCTTCCGGTGGAACGAAGCCGTCAGAGCGCACACTCTCGTGGTAAAGGTAGTTGGGGTAGTAAGCCCCATATATCAGGTTATTCGTCGAGGTCATTGCTCTTGCAATGTGCCTTCGAGTCAGCTTAATTACGAAGTTGTCCACTCGTATTAGGTTCGCCCTGTTGTAAAGGACCTCATTACGATAAAAATTTTTGTACTCCGACTCTGGTGTTCTGTACAAACGAAGGCAAGCCCTAAGGCAAGCCCTCTCAAACACCCGAATCTTTTCCATTAAGCTTGCTCGCACATTGAACCACACGGGACAACCAAATACCAGCATGGGCCTGATAAGGGCCATGTAGCAGATTACCTTTACCCTCGCATCGAGTTGGCTGCTATAAAACAGTCTCTTTGTAAGGGCAAAAGCTCCTTTGGCTCTGGCCAGAGCAGCATCTACATTTTTGTCAAAATACAGAAACTGATCTAGCCAGATCCCAAGGTATCTGACTACATTTCGACAGGCAAGTGGCTGTCCGTGTTGTCCAATGATCGAGAACTTTCGCCAATTTTTTCTGGTATCCCTAGAGGCTCTAGACAACGGCGTCCTAAAGAGAATGGTTTCCGACTTCTGAAAGTTGATTTTCAACTTCCAGTCATCGCAAAATCGTCTTATCTTATCGAAATCACGCTGCAAGAGAGTATTAATGACCTCGATTTTTGGACCTGTTCTGTACGCTATCAAATCGTCTGCGTACGTATGGGGAAGTGAACCTATCAAGTCGCTTGTATAAATGTTGAATAGGATCGGCGAATTGACCGCGCCTTGCTGAAGACCATTTTTAATTTGAAATATTCCAACAGAAGTCACATCGCCATTTTTCACGATGAACTGTCTGTTGGTTAGCATATTATAAAGAATGTACAAGAGTGGTTTACTGATCACCAGCCTAGTCAGCTTATAGAAAAGACCCTCTAACCATACAGTGTCGAAGGCCTTCTCCAAGTCAACAAGGCAGGCACCAGTGCATTGGTTTTTGCCTTTATTCCATTGGATATCGGACACCAGTTTAGACGCGGCATGTGAGATATCATGTCCCGCCTTAAAACCGAATTGATTATCCGGAACTATATGTTTGTCCTCAACCCACCTAGACAGAGCTCTATTGATTACTTTTTCAAACACCTTACTGATATTCGGAAGGAGACTTATCGACCGGAGATTCGCCGGATTGGATATATCCTTTCCCTTTTTCGGGATAGGTTGAACCACTGCCGTTTTCCAATGCGCTGGATAATGTGCATTATTCATTGCATTATTAAACAGGGTGGTGTAAATGTCCACCGCTTCTAGAGGAAGATGTCGAAGCACGATGTTTGGAATACCATCGGTCCCCACTGATTTCTTAGCCCTGATTGTGTCGAAGATCTCACGGAGCTCTTCCTTCGAAATGAACGGAGCTACGTCACCCTCTCTGGTAATGACATTATTTGCCATATTTTCGTCGCTGAACCGGGTGAAACCAGAGCCCTCGGATCGCCAGTTCTCTATTTCATTTCGAATGCAGAAGTCGTGCACCAAGACGCGATTGTCCAGGTCATAATTAGGTCCAATGGTATCAGTGGCCTTGTATATTTCCTGGAAAGTCGCCCCTATGGCTTCAACCTTGTCCTGTGGATCCTCGATCACAAAGAAGTCGTCAACATCAGCGGCCTCATTTGGATCAATACCTGCTATTGTCAGTAACCGTTCGTTGTCTGTTGTCCGCGCTATTTTAAGACACTGAAGGTCGTTTTGATTTTTTCTCCGAAATAGTTTATTTATTTGCGGGAACATATTCGGGTTGCTGGTGTTTACAGCCCGAACCCTGTTGTTCCAATACGAACTTACAGAAATTCTGTAATTCTCTTTTATTAACGTTTGAATATTTTTAATCGATGCCTTCAGTGTCCTAATATCCGGGTCTTGTCTGTCAGTTAACTGTCTGTACAAGTTTTTGAGTCTTGTCAGAAGTCTACTTTTCTGTCGGTGCAGTGCGTCAATAGTAGGATTGCGGAACAGGTCTTCGTTAGTCGTATGTCGATATCGCGGTATTGTAGAGTCCATAGTTTGTTTAATTGTCTCGTCCATTTGTTTTAGGTAATTGTCGATCTCCTCGTTTGTCAAATTCCTATTGGACGGTGGGTGGAGCGTATTCGAGGAGAGCGCACTTGTCATGGTTGCGGAGAAGCGTGTCCATCGAGTCTTACTGTAGTTGTAAGAATATCTTTGGACAAACTCCTCCAATTCCGCAATTTCGTTGGGAACTGTAATTTCGGTGCTAAAACCGCAATGGTCACTGTCATACACGAATGTGCGCAGACAGTTTAGCATTTGTAAATTCGTATCTGTCAGTCGTATACGTTCGTCGTACAGCAGTAGATCCAAATAAGACCCGCCTCTGGGAAACGACGGGTTATCCGTCGCTTTAAGACCGAGTCTGTACATGACATCGTGCTGACCCCACCAATCGAGTAGTAGGTTCCCTCTAGTATTTGGCAAATTATTTCCCCAATCTCTGTGTTTAGCGTTGAAATCCCCGCCGATTACAAAATAATTCTCCCCCGATTCCAGCCTCAGAAGTCGAAAAAGCGTGTCAAGCTCTGTAATAAATAAAGTGGATTGTGAAGTCTCAGGTGCATAAACAGAGGCCAAGTACAGCCGCTTTCCACTGCGGAGCGGGATGTAAATGACGACTGCCTCCAACACCCGGAACCTACGCAACACTCCCTTGTACACTCTGTGAAATTTTATACCTTGTTTAATGAAGATCGCAACACCGCCTCCACGTTTGGATCCGGGCCGGTTTCTTCTTCTAACAATATAATTATTGTACTCCAGTTTGTGCTTATTGGTTAGCTTGGTTTCACTAGCGAAAAGCACATCAGGAGTTTGGTCTTGTAGCAATTTAAACATCGCGGCTCTTCGTTCGATCCTAACCAGTGAATTAACATTCACCGCAAGGACCTTCAAAGTTTGCTCCACCATGTGCGTACCCATTACGACATGTGTTGCGTTAGGCCCGGCAGCAGCGCGTAGATCTGGTCCACCCGCTTGGCCTGTTCTTGCACCTGCTTTTGCAGCTGAGCCATCTGCCCTTAGATTGCGAGCAAGATGGCCAACATGTTAGGTGCAGCTTCCGTTGTTCTCGGCATTGGCGCCGGAGAAGCAACAGTCGCTTGCTGTACCGTAGCACCCCTACCTGCCGCCATTTGGGCGTAGGAAATTTGGGACGTGACGGCTGGTGTTTGAAGCCTCACAGGTGAACGTTTGACCTCCACCTTCTGCTGCCGAGCCAGTTTTGCTTTTTTAATGTCAGCGAACTTAGGACAACCCCGATAGTTTGCGGTGTGTCCCACGTTCCCATATAACACGCACGAGAGCTGCGTCCTATCGGATGCTCCGTCCCTACCCAGAGGACACTCCTCGGAACTGTGGTTCTTTGCGCACTTCACGCATCGAGGCTGCATTTGGCAGTTCGACGCGGCGTGTCCGAACCTCTGGCAGCGAACGCATTGTATAACGCCTTCGCTCCTTTTTAATTTTTCCCAGTGAACCACCTGGTAGTCTAGGACATTGATACTCCTTAGACTATCCAGACGGCTTTCGGGACTGAGCTGCACCAGGAAGAACGGCAGACTCCGTTTCTCCCGCCTGGCTCTAGCTGTGGTAAATGGCTTTACCCCCACAAACTTGAGTCCTTCGCACTCCTTCTCTTTGAGTGTTTACGTCTATATTCTTTAGATCGTTATGGTCATTGTAGAAGATAGCTCCTAAGTGAAGTTTTCTCTACCAGAGACATGTACAGAGTAGGTGGAGGATTGTCTCATCTTCCTCCTCGTCCATGCAGCTTTTACAGAAATCGTTTGTAAAAGCGCCAAGTCTTCTTGCGTGCTTGCTTATTAAGCTGTGTCCAGTGATGACACCTGAAATGGCGCTGAGATGTTTTCTGTCTAGAAGGATCAAACTCTTAAAGCGATTCAGATCTAGCTTTGGCCAGATCTGTTTAGCCGCTAGCCATATTGCACGTAGCGAGTGGTATACCTATGCTACCTTTTCCGGTAGAACAGGTAGAAGTGGTTTCAATTTTGTCGAGTTCATCGGCTCTACAGTTCCCTGTAGTGTCTCTGTGGCCCCGCACCCACCAAAGGTGAAAGTGGAACTGCTCTGCCATCTCCATAATAGATGATCCGCATTCAAGGGTGGTTGTAGAATTTAATGAGACTGAGTTCAGGCACTTGATAGCGGCCTGACTATCCGAAAAGATGCGGATATCCTTTGCAGGACAGAGCTTCTTTAATCGCCAAAATTTCCGCCTGGAACACGCTTCAGGGATTTGGAAGACGAAAAGAGAGGCTTAGATTTAGCTTATCTGAGAAAACACCGCCACCAAAACCGCTATCGGTGTAGAAATGGATTGACTTGTCCTCCATGAAAGCATCTTTCTCCCAGAAGGATTTGGAGGGGAAACTTACATGGAAGTCTTTGTCCAACCAAAGTTCAGGTATGATGTAATCGATCTTCTCTGTGAGGATTCGTAATGTATTAAGAATGTTTGCGTGGCCAAATGAATTATTTGTCCACTGTGTAGTCGGTTTAATATCGAGGGATGTCAAATGTAACAGAATGTCTAATACCGCAGAGGCAGGTTATGCATAGACATACTCGTACTGTTCTTTGGGCTCTGCTTGGTTTGCTGTAGTTGACTGCATTGTCTAAGGCCGTCCACCAGAAGACAAACCCGTAACTGAGTATCAGTCGGCCTTATGACCGAGATGTATAGCCAGTAGGTTATGCGGGGTTGAAGGCCCCATTTATTCTCAATGGCTTTTTTGGAAGAGAATGAAGCTACTGTAGCTTTATTGACTCTTTCTTGAATGTTAGTTTTCCAGGTTAGTTTCCTGTCAAAAATGAGACCCGAATATTTTGCTGTATTGAGGGAAGGTCTATAACTGAAATTTTGTATTTCACAAGATCAGTTTGCCACAGCGATGTTGAGATTTAGTTGAAGGAGTTCTTTAATGGTATTAAGATGCTTACCTGAGACGGCTATAGCAACGTCATCCGCATAGGCAATCACTCTGCTACCACCCGCTTCCTGATATATCAGAACCACTAAGTTCCAGAGAAAGGGAGAGAGGACACCGCCTTACGGCGTACCTCTGCTGACACATCTTTTAGCAGAAGTCTCACCCAGTTTAGAGTTGATTATCCTGCTGTTTAGCATAAGACTGATCAACTCCCCAAATAAGTCGTCCACCTGCAGAGTTGACAGCGCAGTCGTTATTGCGGATGTGTTGACGTTGTTAAAGGCATAGGGTCCAGGAAAGCAATGTACTCTTTATATTTTAGGGATCGTTCTATGTGGCTAGTCAGTGAATGCAGAGCCGTTTCCACCGGCTTTCTTTTACAATACGTATGTTGAGCCGTTGACAGAAGTCTTGGATCAATTTTAGCTCGTATGTGGATATCAATCAGTCGTTCTAGAGTTTTCAGAAGGAAAGATGAAAGACTTATAGGTCTGAGGTCCTTTGGAACAACATGAGATCATTTTTTGGCTTTGGGAATGAAAACTACATTGAATTCTCTCCATGACCTGGAAAGTGGGTGTCCAGTAGCAGGTTGATGGGTTCATCATTTGAAGTTGCCCAAGAGCGATCGGTTTTTTCCAAATATCTAGGCATCATGGGATTTGTAGAGAGGATTCTTCTTAGCCGCGATGCTTCAGAGGCTTCCTTCCTCTAGGATTGTCGCTTTGCCTTCCTCAGTTCCTTTTTTGTATAATTTGAGGGATTCTTTATATGAGTCCCACTTTTCTTGTGTTTTTTGCTAAATTGAAATGTTTTCTGCAAGTGTTTCTAAGCAATCCCAGTGCTGATGTCCACCAATGCGGCTTTTTCTTGCCTCTAGTTTGAATAAGAGAGCAGGAAACGTCCATTACCTGATTGAGAGCCAAGGTGAATTCCCTGACTTTCACGTCAAGCTTATTGGTGTCATGTAGGGGGCTTGAGAATTCAGAGGACTCTGACAGTATTCCTCTGTATTTTGGACAATAAGTTTTCCGATAATTTCGGAATGCTGATTGGCTGGGAGGAGCATCACATCAGGCTGAATTGGACGTATTTGTGGTCTGAAAAAGAGTGTTCAGACGGCACCGTTCAGTGCGTTAGCATTGGAGTGATGCTGGTACATCGGAAACGCTGTCTCGAGGAAAAAAATACATCAAGCAGAGCATGATCGAGAAAATAGAGAGATACAACTCCAAAGAAAAACTTTTTATAGATGAGGAATTAAACTTAATAGTAGTTGAGGTAATGTCGATGCTGAGGATGTGCAAAAACACTTCTGAAACCTGTTGAACAGCTGGGACGATCCAAATTTAGTTGGGAAAAGCATTCAACCCGGGCGAGAGCTTAAAAACTCAAGTATTGTACAAAAAGATAGCTGGACTGGACTGTTTAAATGCCAAACTATTCAACGGAACGGAAAAAACTTGACCATACACATTTCTGATTTGATCCACACTCTAACTCATTTCTAGGATTTAGTGGAGGAAAAATACCTAATGAATTGAACCTTAGCATTATTGCCCGATCCATAAGGAGATAGACCCATTGGGATTATCTGTCTCTTTAACATCATGTACAATATTTGGTTTACGGTTTGTGTGAATGCTTGAAAACATTTGCCAACGATGTGATTGCTTATGCAATTAACACTTATCAGTCGTGGTTGTTTGGCCTAGGAAACAATTGAGTAACAAAACCTTATCAAGAAACACCAAGGCGACTCTATATAAGATTCTCACCATACCAGTCCTGCTCTTTGATGCCAGAAGAATGGACATTAGTGAAGGCTTATGGAGATAGCCTTTGTCGTCTTAAACGCAGTACCGTTGATTTTTAGTACCATTGGGCTTAGGGGTCTCCTTCAGCAAACTCTACAGGGCCATCGACTTGGTCAGAAAAGTTGTTAGCCTCAGCCGCCTGAGATGGTTCGGACATATAAAGTGAATAGATATTAAGCTCCGGCCCGAAGAGTCTGCAATTCCTATCTGTAATGACAAAGACATCGTCTTGTGGTGCGCACAAGTGGAAGGGGACCTAAATCATCTTCAAATGCACAGCCCGAGACATTTGGACAAAGACCACAATTGCTGACAAAGTTAACTTTTGAAATTCAAAACAACTCCGAACCGCAATCTAAGTAAGTATACACGTACATATATATGTACATAAGTATGTATGGAGCTATCACATCTGGATTTATTAAGTTGTAGACTTTAACTATGGTTTCGCATTTTCCACTTTGGCGACGTTAACTTAACTTGAAGTACCATATATAAATTAATGGGTTACATGGGTTTGGAAATTTCAAAAAATCCATTTTTTTCTTCAAATTGTACAACATATCAAGAATATTTTCACAAAGTTTCAAGTCAATCGGAGTAAAACTCTAGGAGAGAGAACCTTTGGAAACTCCTTTCTAAGGGTCCAGATACCTTTATATGTGAGACTTGGAAGAAACAACTATATACATAGATACGGCAGAGTTTGAAGAGTGGCATGAGGATCACTTACAAAAAAAAAAAGCGAATGCAATTCCAATCACCGAGATCCAGCTGGTAATATGAAAGTTTCATCAAAACTCTATTTTTGAAGTCGGTGGATACAATTTCTCAAAAACTAATTTTGAAATTTTACTTTTAGACAGGGCTGTCTAGTGATTATCTTCCTCTGCCAAAAATTCACTTTAAAATTTTTTTTAAATCCTTTGTTCAATCACGAGCAATGCTCACCTACTAACAGAAAATATTCGGTTTTTTGATTTGCCATAAATCTATCATGAGTTATCTCGACCCACGCGAGGATACTCTCTTCTAAGCGGTCTCCAAAAACCAGGTTCCAACGATAGAATTTTCAAATTTTTTTTATGAAAATTTTGCAAAGTATTGTTAAAATGTTGTTTTTTTGGATGGCTCAAAATTTGAATAAAATGATTCTCTTATTATACACTCCTCAACAAACACCCTGTTTTCGGTGTTTCCCGATAATTTTGTTCCGTGTGTGCTGCAAATATTCATGTTAGGTAATCATTGTCAATTTCTAAGAAAATTCTAATCACCATAAATCCCTTTTTCTTCTAATTTTCTTGGAATTTGCAATTTGTCCCTAATTGCAATATTCACTGTTGCTTTATTTATAGAAGCCCCAAATTGGATAGCAATTCGACCTTTACCGAGTTTGATGCGCTGTCCGACTCCATACAAATAATCGTGTAATATGATCACAGAAACTATTCTCTTTGGAATAAGATGCTTTATCCCTCAGCATGGTACGACTCGAGGCTATCAGAGTTAGAGAAATGTTTTTTCGGTCCTGCAAGACCAACTCCACAGAGGTAAACCGAAAATAGTTTAAACGAGCCAGAAATGACTGCAACGCATTTCTTAAGCGTTTGAAATTCCAATATGACCAAAAGCTGAGGCAAAAAATACGGCAATGTCCCAAAGGCAGTAAACATTTTTGGTAGTTCGTCAAAAACATTAGAAATTCTGCCTCATCCTCCATCCCAAGGCTCATTTACAATGGCATTCCAGCTGTCAGCTCTTTGGACAAAGCCAATCTGCTTGCTGCATACTTTGCGGCTAGCTCAACACTCCCAGATTGTGCTTTGTCGCCGCCTACACTAGAGTGCGTCAAATCTTCAATGGGACGAATCCACTTTCGCACTCGTGGAGTAGCAAGAGTACTCAAAGATCTTAACATTCACAAATCCGCTGGTGTAGATGGTATATTTCCCTTTCTTCTGAAGAGGTGTTCTTCCTCGCTGGCCAAACCACTGCTTAAGCTTTTTTATCAATCCTACTCTTTAGGACTCTTTACGAGCAGATGGAAAACAGAATTTTTCCAACCCGTCCCTAAAAAAGGCGAATCTTCCTCTCTCTCTTCCTACAGACCCATTGCACTTACGTCCCTTCTTTCCAAGGTCATAGAAACGCTGATAAACCGTCAGCTCATGAAATATCTCGAAACACGACAACTTCTCAATGACCGGCAATATGGTTTTCGTAGCAACAGATCCACTGGTGATTTGATGGCATGTCTCACCCAAAAGTGGAACCAAAGCGTACATCATTCTGGCGAAAGCAAGATAGTTGAACTTGATATTTCTAAGGCATTTGACAGAGTTTGGCATCAGGCTCTTTTGCCGGAAATGCGTGCTTTTGGGATCGACGACTCTCTTCTTCAATGGATTAGAAATTAACTTTCGGGATATTCAATTCAAGTTATCTTGGATGGTTTCAAGTCTGATATTGACAAAATAAATGCTGGTGTGCCCCAGGGCTCCGTCTGTCTCCGACACTCTTTTTAATTTTTATCAATGATCTCTTGTCTGCTACCTCTAATCCAATATACTCCTTTGCTGACGACAGTACTCTCTGCTTTTCATATTCATTCCCGAACCCACGTCCCTGGTCTTCGGCTGGAGAACTGGAACGGGGAACTATCACCAGAGTGGAATTTAATGCTTCCAAAACACAATGCTGTCTGCTGTCGTTAAAGCAAAATTTAAATACCCAGCCATTATCCATGAATGGCACTTACATCGTTGAAACCGAAAAACTTTCAATTCTCGGTATGTGTGTCAATGACAACTTACGTTGGAATGACCACATATTCGATGTCGCTAAAAATGCTGTGAAATGTCTAGGCCTCTTCAAATGATGTAAGAAATACTTTTCCCCTTCTGATCTGGCCCCAATAAATAAGGCATTCATCCGCCCAAAATTGGAGTACAATGCCCACATCTGGTCATTGCATCTAAACATCTCTGCACCTGCTAGATAGGATTCAAAACCGTGCGATAAAGCTCATAGGTGATACTACTATCAGTCAGTTAATTGACACAATCGAACACCGAAGTAATGTCTTGTGTCTTATTCTGCTTTATCGCTATTTCCACCACCAGTGCTCCATTGAAATCGCCAGTAGCATTCCGCCCATTCAAACTTTGAACCGTAACACTCGGCTCGCAATGAATGCTCATTGATGCATTCCTAAGCCGTACAACTCGCTTATGGAATGCCCTGCGGATCTCTGTGTTTCCTGTTCCTTATAACTTACAAACATTTAAAAACAATGTACATCGGTACCTATCCTTCTTTCCTCCCTAAATTTCCTTCACCCGCGCTGTGTGCGAACATTTTAATGGTACACAAGCCCTTTGAGCGCGCGCTCATTTACAAAAATAAAATAAAAAATTACCCGCGACAAGTAGTTGCCACAGGATTGGGTTTTTTTTAAATAAAAGCAAAATTCAGAGTTTTATGGCGATGGTTTTATTTTGAGGAGATCCTTCCTCCTTACTTACAACCTCTAAAATTCTTGATGGAAGAGATTTAAACATTTTTTTCATTAACTTTCGTGGGATTTTTTCCCATTCCCATTCCAAAACAGCTTTGGAGAGATATCCCCATACATTGTCAATTATGTTGAGGACAATGCTGGCAAGTCAAGAATACAAACGTTGTTACGCTCCAAGTACTCGTTCATCTTCCGAGCTGGGTGGATTGCTGCATTATCTTATTGCAGGATGAAATTTTTGCCGATTTTTTCTTGGTTATGATGCACGATCTCTTCGTCTAAAATCTTAAGGTAGTCGTCACTTTTCATCCTGTCGTTCACGAAGCGGATATTAGTCTTATTGTGGTACAATATTCCTGTCCAAATTATGACTCCACTTCCGCCTTGTTGTCGTCGTCTTAAAAACAGATCGTTGAAAATAATGACGAAACCCGCCTGGTCCATCAATGCAAAAGCGTTGCTCATCGGTGAAGATGACAGTTCTCCAACGCTTCTTCCATCTTCAACGATTTCTAGCAAAGGTCAAACGGGCATTTCAATGACGTTGTAGTAAAGCGTATTTTCTTTTCAAACGCTTTCTTTAAAGATGTTCCGTTTCAGCTAACACATGCTGTCAAGTCCTTAGTTTTCTGTCCACATTCGAAATCCCTGCTGTACCGCGATTTCCCTTGTTGTTGGTGGAGAATTTGACGCTTCTCTTAACAAGGATCGTTGATCTGCTGCTATCAAGCTATATTTTCGTCTACTCGTAGGTACGAATCTTTTCCCGTAGTTTTCTGTATCTTTTAAATAGTTTGAAACAACTGTACGACTGTGCTTCAAAAGTTCTGCACACTGCGAATGGAATCCTCAACAGATCTTCCAAAGTATTTATAGCCTGTCTCAACCGCTTGTCGCGAGTAGTTAGGGACAAATTGCAAATTCCAAGAAAATTAGAAGAAAAAAGGATTTATGGTGATTAGAATTTTCTTAGAAATTGGTAATGATTACCTAATAGTAATATTGTATTTGCAACACATACGGAACAAAATTACCGAGAAACACCGAAATCAGGCAAAGGTAGCTTCTCAGGCCCCAACGCCTAGAGCACCGGAACCTGTACCTGACATGCTGGCTATCTTGCTCTCTATTCAGGGGCAGATGGCTCAGCTTCAGCGTCAATTACAGGAACAGCAAACCCTGAAGGTCCTTGCAGTGAATGTTAATTCACTGATTAGGTTCAAACGAAGAGCCGCACTGTTTAATTTGCTTAAAAAGCAAGCCTCGCATGTGCAATATTGCGAAGAAACCGACCCAATTCCATTCAAGGAGAAGGTGTTGCGATCTTTGTAAGAAAGGGACTGCATTTCAAAAATGTATACAGTCGCCGGAAGCATGCGTCACGTACTCGTACATCCCTCTCCGTAATGGAAAGCGGTTGTACATGGTGTCTGTCTATGTATCTAAGGCTACTCAACCCACCTCATTCATCTCAGAGCTCGAGACACTTTTTCGATTCCTGAGGCTGGAATTGGAGGAGATCTATTTTATTATCGGCAGCGATTTCAACGCCAAACATAGAGATTGGGGAAATGATACACCAAATACTAGAGGGAACCTACTATTCAATTGGTGGAGTCAGCACAGTGTAATTGATCGACTCGGGCTTAAGGCGACGGATAGTCCGTCTTTTCCCAGACACGGGTTCTATTTGGATCTCCTGCTGTTTCAATCACGAATACAACTGACTTGCGAATGGATTCCACGAGACTGTGGAATTGGAAGAGTTTGTTCAATGGCATTCCTACAATTATAGTAGGATGCGTTGGACACACTTCTCAAGAATACTGACAAGAGCACTGTCCTCGAATTCGCTCTACCCACCGTCCAATAGAAATCTGTCAAACAAAGAGATTGACGGGTATCTAAAACTAATGGACGACACAATCAAACGATACCTCGATATAAACACACTGACGACGAAGACTTATTCAGCAACGCAACTATTGACGCACTGCACTGCCATAAAAGTAAACTTGTACAGACAGTTCACTGACAGACATAACCCGGAGATCAGGACATTGAAGTCGTCGATTAAAAACCTCCCGATATTAATAAAAGAAAATTACAGAAATTCTGTAAGTTTGTATTGGAACAACAAAATTCGGCTATAAACCCGAATATGTTAAATAAAGTATTTCGGAGAAATATTGTAGCAGCAGGCATAGATCCGAATGAGGCCGTTATGATGACAACATCTTTGTGATCGAGGATCGGCAGGAGAAGGTAGAGGCTATAGGAGTGACTTTCCAGGAAGTGTACAAGGCGAATCATATCATTGGCCCGAACCACGACCTGGAAAGTCGAGTCCTTGTGCACAATTTCTACCTTCGAAATGAACGGTGGTAGTACCATTTCATTGGTGATGACATTGAACTGGGTGAAACCCGAACTCTCAAATCGAACCGATGAAATACCGAACATTGTGCTTCGATATCTCCCACTAGAAGCGGTGGACATTTACACCCTGAATGACCCGAACTGCAACCAACTTCAGACTGCTATAATCTCCAAACCGTTCATGACAGTGAGCTCAAATCTTGACACATGACAGATAATTTTATTATTTACAAGCCTTTTAAACGATTTGCGTCTCAGTTGTGTTGAAAAATTTTTATCCGCGATGGAATTCAAACGTGATAGTGTGATTGCTTTATATTTGGCTGGAAAACCACAAGTAGCTATCGTTAGAGCCCTCCAGCACCTCAACGTGAATAAATCATTTGTGTCTCGAAACATAGCTCGTTACCGTGATACTGGCAGCGTTGCAAAAAGCCATGGAGGTGGTCCTGAAAAAACAACAACATGGACAGAAATGGTTCGGAAAGTGAAGGCTCGAATTGAGCGAAATCCGTGTCGAAGGGCTCGTGAGCTCAACATATCGTTGGAACGGATGCAACACATACTGAAAAATGAGCTTGGGCTCAAGCCATTGAAGTTCCAAAAAGCACACGATCTTACACCGCAACAGAAAAAAGTTAGAGTCGAAAGAGCGAAGGAGTTGCTACGCTTGCACGAAAGTGGTGAGTTGCCGAATTTAGTTTTTCCGATGAGTCGCCATTTGTTATCGAGCAATATGTCAACAAACAAAATGGCCGACTTTACTTGCCAGAGAGGTCCTTCGAAAATTTACACATTCGGACGGCCACCAGAAAGCAGGCAGCACCGATGGTGATGGTTTGCGCCGCCATAACCGCCGATGGTAACTCTCCGCTCATATTTTTGGACCGTGGCGTCAAAATTGATGCTATCGTATACCGTGAAACTGTCTTAGAGGCAGTATTGAAGCCTTGGGCAAACAATCGGAGACCGTGGACATTTCGACAAGACTCGGCACCGTCTCACAAAGCGCGCGTCAACCAAAATTGGTTAAAAAACAATGCTCCACACTTCATTTCTTCGACACAATGGATTGCAAATTCTCTGGATGCAAATCCGTTGGATTTCTCTGTCTAGGGTATTTTGAAGGCGAAGGTTGGCACTAAAAAATACCAAAGTTTGGACCACCTCAAACAAGAACTTCGCTGGGAATGGGCCAAAATACCGCAGAGCCACTTGCGGGCAGCGTGCGATGCTTTCTTCGGCCGTCTCAAGGCCATTATTCGCGCCAAAGGTGGACATATTGGAAACTACTGATACAATTTTGTATTTCCCAACATTTATTGCTTTGGCACAATAAAATTTATCAAAAAAAAAAAAAATAATAGCATTTTAAAAAGTTGGAGTTCGGGTCATTCACCCTGTACACCGCCCTGTTTAATAATGCAATGAATAATGCACATTATCCAGCGCATTGGAAAACTGCGGTGATACATCCCATCCCCAAAAGAGATAAAGATACTTCCAATCCAGCGAATCTCTGCTCGATCAGTCTTCTTCCAAACATCAGTAAGGTTTTCGAAAAGGTGATTAATAAAGTGCTGACTAAATGGGTTGAGGACAAACATATACATAGTTCCGGATAATCAATTCGGTTTCAGGGCGGGGCATGATATCATTCATGCTGCGTCCAAACTGGTTTCTGATATCCAATGGAACAAAGGCAAGAATCAGTGCACTAGTGCCTGCCTGATTGACTTGGAGAAGGCCTTCGATACCACATGGTTAGAGGGACTCTTTTTCAAGTTGTACAGGTTGGTCATTAGTAAACCACTGCTGTATATTCTTTTTGATATGCTCTCCAGTAGACAGCTCATCGTGAAGAATGGCGATGTGACTTCTGCTGGAACAAGCTGCGTTTACACAAGTGATCTGATAGGTTCACTTCACCATGCCATAGCGTACGCAGACGACTTAATCGCGTACAGAGCAGGTCCAAATATTGAGGTCATTAATATACTTTTGCAACGTGACTTCGACAAAATTAAGCGATATTGCGACGACTGGAAGTTGAAAATCAACTTTCAGAAGTCGGAAACCATTCTGTTTGGGAAGTTTTTGTCTGGGGCCTCTAGGGATATCAGAAGGAATTGGTGAAAGTTCGCTATCGTCGGACAACGTGAACAGCCACTTGCTTGTCGAAATGTAGTCAGATACAATGGGATCTGGCTAGGTCAATATCTATATTTTAACAAACATATAGATGTTGCTCTGGTCAGAGCCAAAGGTGCTCTTGCCCTCTTGCTGTTTTATAACAGCCAACTCGATGGGAGAGTGAAGGTGATCTGCTACATGGCCCTTATCCGGCCATGCTTGTATGTCCCGTGTGGTTCAACGTGGGAGCAAGTTTGTTGGAAAAGATTCGGGTGTTTTTTTAGAGGGCTTGTCTTAGGACTTGTCTTTGCTTAGACAGAACACCACAGTCTGAGTACACAAAATTCTATCCTATTGACGTCTTGTACAATAGGGCGAACCTAATTAGAGTGGACAATTTCGTCATTAAGTTGACTCGAAGGCACATTGCAAGAGCAATGACCTCATCGAACAACCCTAGTTATATGTATCCCGAGAGTGTTCGCTTTGACGGCTTTATTCCTCGGGAAGCGTTCCTCTACCTTGATAGGAAAGGTCTGATCCAGGACAAATTGGCGGTGCCGCTAATCTTCCACGTCGCTCGAACACCTGCGGACAGACGACTCAACTACGATAGAGACGTTGCACATGGCAGTGCGGAGAGTCTCCGATTCAGTAGGGCGGTAGGGAGTCGCGACATGAGGGATGTTGCTCAGCAGCACCAGCAATTTTGGTGGCTTAATGAAGTGGAGGATGTTTTGTCGTCGAACTCCTCCAGTGAGAGGTAGCTTCATGTGAAGCAAAGTGGGCCAGCCTAAGATTTATTTTTTAAGTAGTCTGTAGTCTTTAGTTCTAAGTTTTTATAATACAATTAAAACTAAACATATACTAAGTTTTTGCTTAAAATTTATTTTCTTAGTTTCAGTTTTAACACGTAAATATAAATATAAATATAGATTGTAATGTACTGATACGTCGAAAGGCTTATTTAAAGTGTTAGGTTTAACTTAGAGTTCCCGCATGGGGCCAGTAAGTTAATATAATATTATTTGTAAGTTATTTAAGCTAATTTTTAAGCATTTTTTTGTCTAGCATGTAGGAGTAAATTAATTAAGAAAATAAAAATGCATATATACTGAACTGAGCTGACACCGAAATCAGGAGGGGTGTCTCAACCAGTTGTCGAGGAGTGTACATTTAAAAAAAATTTAGAAAATTTGTAACCTCCCAAGTAAGACTCATCGATATAAATTTATGGATTTTAGAAGTAACTCCAATTATCCATCTTTACCATGCATCTAATTATCTAATTCATTTATTTTGTGTTGTGCTTGAAGAGGCTGCAAAAACCAATCTGTTTTTAAAATGCTTATAGTGCGGTTAAACTCTACATTCCGTGTCCAATAACTCCATACAGCTTTGAATCGCAGAAAAATTGTAGCTTCAAGTAACCTCCCAATAGAGCATCAACCTTAAAATTATCATCGCAGCTATTCGTATTAAAAAGAAGGTTAAAAACCCCCAGCGTCTGGCGCGTCATATTATATCCAGAGCCATAAATAAATCCATCAGTTAGTATCTCATTTTAAAGAAATAAAAACAATCGAATCTTATCTCATCTAATCAATCAATCTCCCAACGAATAGGCAACAATATTTTACTACGCTCTCATTGTTCATGAAACGAAACGAATCGAATTGAATTGAAAACAAAATTTAACGACAGTTCAGTGACTCTTGCAGTCCGATTTGTGGTACTCGTACCTCGAGGATCTTGAGATTCTTTGATAGAAAAGATTTCGAAAGTTCAATTACAGTTTTCAGTACATGCTCGTTGATCTGATAGGAGTACGAGGAGTACCACGTTGGATTTTGCTTGCACTCACTACTTACTGCCTTCGTCTGTCTTCTGAAATGAAATTTGAATGCGGACGTTTATCTTATCTGCTGGCACATTGGAGTAGAAACCACTTGCAAACAAAGAGCACCTTTGTCCTTTTGTGTGATTATGTTGGATACGGAGGTACCTCCCTTCGGAGACTCTTTTGTTTGTTTCGTTTTCCCTAAGCACCTGATAGGGCGGAAAAACACGTTATGACCTACATCCAGTGGGTTGATTGCCACCGTTGCTATTGGTGCCCTCAAAAGCGACACTTTAACCAAATCATTAGGTTCAGGAACTGGGTATGTGTGGTTCTAAATTACTTTTCCTGCGCTGCTGGTGCCTCTTGAAGTACGTGGTGTCAAGGATGGTTGGCTTTGTCTTTTACGCGGCCACGCCATCTAGATTAATGGCCCACGATAATTTATGAATTTGCATTGCGATAATATCGATTTTTGTTTTTGTTGTCCTCCCCTTTGTTCTGACCTAATATATGCGACAAATTACACGGTTTTC